>CM065683.1:40403788-40441288 GCA_017654935.2 Phymorhynchus buccinoides | reverse complement strand
CCATCCTGGTCATAATGTTCCTCAGAGTTACCAGCCTCCCTCTGCAGCCAGTCGGCAAATTTCTGCTGGTCCCACTTCAGGCCTTCAGCAGGCTTCACGGCAGAGCACTCATCAGATACGGGCTGGTACACGGCCACAACCAGCTGTCAATCATTCCAGTGAGGCAAGACCTAATACCAGTCCGATGGCAGAAACCCACGCCCTTCTCCCAGCTCGGTCTTACCCCGAGTTGTCAGAGGATGTAGCTTATCACCCCACAGTTACCATTTCCTCCGGGAGTCTGTCTCAACGGAGCAGGTATGCAGGCAGCTCTAATGGCATGCCACACTCTCCGGACAGCGAAAGAGAGGATTCTTCAATGTATGCCGCTCTGCCCAGAAGTCAAGGGCGAGAACGCACAGACAGGGCTGACCGTGCTTCCCCACAGCTGTCCAGACAGCCTGCTGCTTACGGAGACGCCGACGATGAATCAGCTTGTTCGGATGGCATGCAGCAGAGACACAGCAGAGACGGTGTGTCCCCCAACAGCCACAACTTTCTGGTGAACTCCTCAGGCAAGGTGCTCCACAAGGACAGATTTTCCCCAGTGTCTCCCTGTCTGGGAAAGGAGGAAGCTAGCTTTTCCAGGACTTCCAAGTCTCCCTACAAGTCCAATTTGCTGGCTCATGAACTGGAGGGAGGGGTGGACAGCCAGTCCATTACCCCTGACAGGACATACCCTATCTACTGCATCACTGGGAGAGAGGCCAGGGTGAGTTGATGGTATGGTAGCTCGTTGTAGTCACACACACAGACAGACAGACACACAGACAGACACACACAGACAGACACACAGACAGACAGACACACACACACACACACACACACACACACACACATATGAGCGCATACACACACATGCAAACACACGCATACACACAAGCACACATGTGCACACAGTGACACACATACTCGCACATGCACTCATTTGTTCAAACAATGACAAACACATGCTTATAAATGTACATATTTGAAAATCATCAGTCTATGCCTGTTAGTGTTATCTGCTCCTGCTTACCTTTTTCTCTCTTCGTTTAGCAGTGTGTCATGATGAACCTGGCACCTTTTTCTGCCTTGGTCTTCAGGAGGTGCCATGGGAGGACCAAAGTGATTCCAACTATTCCCATCAGGACACCCCCCACTTCAACACGGGGGTGGTCCACAGGAGGCCACGGGCCACTAGGGGAAAAGGTTTGTAAGACTAAAACACATGCACTGAGATGGAGCCCCATATCCTTACTGTGTCAATAATCAGTCTGCAGAAATTCATTTATACATGTAAAATGAAGCGGTCACTGTGTTTCAGTTTTTCTTTCTTTGTATGTCTGTTTTATTGAACTTTCTTTCTTTTTTCCACTTGAAGTCTTGTTTTGTCTCCATGAGAATATTTCTGTTTCTTTTTTTTCTTTTTCCGTTTTCTTTGCTTAGCAGTCATCATTTGCCATCATTGAAGATCACTCTAAGATGGAGTCTTGATATGATTTTATTATCAACATTTAGCATGAGATTGGAAAAAACCCCACTTGTGTCTGCTGTGGCAATGGCATTTTTACCACTCAGGTCATCTTGATACTAGAATCTTTCCAAGCATAGTACATGCAAATGAATTATAGAGAAATGTTTCAGGGGTTTAAAAAATAAAGATGGCAGAATAGGTAACATTAATAAAATATGCTGGTGAAACGCTGTTTAAAAGTAATTATAGTGTGCAGTGAAACCATGTTATAACTTGCACTAGAAAGTTCAACTTAGAAATCCACTGTCAATCAGTCATTTGCCCTTAATGAGTATTTTGCGCTATCTTTTCAGGGTCAACGAGGCTGAACAACACGTACCCCAGGAAAGCGTACCGATGCTGTGACGATTCCTCCACAGACGGTCTGGAGCTGTCGGTGGATGAGAACGGCATCCTGTGGGAGCCAGGGGCAGCGGGAGATGCGGGTAACACCTGGTCCGAGTCATACAGGATGAGCCCCTACGGGTCGGAGACGGCGGGCGACGTGGACACCTCGGTGCTGCTGTCGTCCTCCCGCCACACCGGCCACAGACCAGGGGCAGGGGGCGGGCAGGACACCGACGAAGACGTCAACAGCTTGGATGAGGAGGCAGTCCTCCGACCAGCCAAACGAAACACGCTGCAGCTGTCCAGGGAAGGGATTCTCCAGTCTGATGAGGAGATGCTGTCACCGTCGGAAGAAAATGTTCTGCACATTTCAGAGCCAGGAGAACTCCAACTGTCAGAGGATGAGCTCGGAGTGAGCGTTAAGAAGACAAAGGCTGAGTGCTCGGGCTTGCGTCTGGACGAAAGAATCTCTAAGATTCTGAAAACTGTTGGAAGGGATGAAGACAGTGAATCGCTGGACCATGTCAGAAAACAGAGTGTGAATGGTGGTGCCATCGGTCGTGCAGCAGACAGAAGTCTCACGTCAGTGTATGGGACAGGCAGAAGAGGTCCTCAGTCTAGAACCGAGTCGCCACTCGAAAGAGCTCTGGCTGTGCGGAACAGAGTGAACAACCTGACTTACCCCAGGACTGGCGAAAAATCTGCTGCAACGTTAGGTACAGTTGTTTCTAAGCGAAACACAGATAACAAAAGCATCAGAAGTAGTTCTAAAAAGGTTTCTATAAAGCTGACTGATACTGAATCGCCCTATCTGAGCAGGAAAGATGCACTGTCAAAACCAGAAGGGTCTTCAAAGTCTGATAATCTGGAAGATTTTTCATCGAGTAGTTATGCCTTCATGCCATCCATGCTGGGAGCAAAAGATCAGGGGAAAACTTCAAGAGGAAGCATTGACAGACTAGCAGCTGGTGAAGCAGACATTAAAGAGCTTGAAGCAACACCACTTAGCATGCAAAGCAAGGACGCTAGGGATGAGAGAGTACCTTTGTTTTATTTAGAAAATAGAGATAATTTAAATGGATCTGCTATTCCCCCTGCTAATGAAACAGTGCCTTGCGATGTCAGACATGAAGCATCACTTTTGAATGGAAAGACAAACAACGAAACATATATTTCTGAGCCTGGAACCGGAAGGAAGTTTGCAGGTTCTGTAGAACCATCCTCTGATCATCTGATGGGCAACTCTCACCAAGCGGTGATGCCCTCATTGAGTCCCAATCCCAGAGTGGACACACATGCCATCCTTCCTGCAATGAGGTCCACTGTCAAAACACAGCCTTCTGATGCAGACACTCTTCTCATTCGCCAAGTCTCCATCACCGTTGGAGAAATGGAAATTGAAAAGTCTAAGCCAGCCTCAGCAAAATCAGGGGTAGGGCAAAAATCCAAGCACCCATCCCAGTCCTCCTTGCAGTCGTCAGAAACAGAAAGTTTATGTGCCTCTCCTCCCCTGGCCCTCCCTCCTCCCCAGCCCAGAGAAAGGGCAGAGGATGACAGCACAGACTTTGACCTGGAATCTGACTTGGAAAGGTTTGCAGGCGGTGGTGATGGAGGAGCCAAAGCCAGAGGGTTTGATTCCAGAAAGAGTGGTGTCAAGAAACTGGCAAAGAAACCCAGGATGAAAAAGTTGTCAGGAAAGAAGCCAAGCCCCCAGTGTTTAGTTGCTGACATCGGTGAAGGTAAGCAGTGGTCTAGTTAATAGTATATACAGTGGAACCTCCCTTATAAGACCTTCAAAAATCATCCAAAATGAGGTCTTATAATGGAGGGGTCTTATAATGGAAGTAATTTTAATACTTATAAAGAAGAGCAATGTCTCAGAGAAGTAGGTCTTATGTGGGAGGGAGTCTTATAATGGGAGGTCTTATAAGGGAGGTTCCACTGTATCATGAAATGCGTGTATTATTTTCCTTTAACTTTCTCAGCTCACAGTGAATTTGAATTGGACTTTTCCCCCCTATGTCTTTTATTGTTTCGTTTGCTGTTGCATTGTGGTGATCATGTTTTTAATTGCTTTGTTAGTTTCCTTTTTTTTGGTTCTCATGTGTTTTTATTTTATTGTCTGACGTTTCCTTTTTCCTTTTACTTTTTTTCACTCAGGTTTTTGTTTTGAGTGTTCATATTAAAAATAAACCAACGCTCCTAACGGACCAATCAACCAACAAACAAGCCAGCAAACAAGCAGGCAAGCAAATAAACAATATTTAAAATAAAAGCATTTATTATGTAGGTTGGAGACTTAATACTAGTGTTCTAAAATGAAAAGTTTATTTTACAATGATGGTGGTTGGGTTAAGTTGGTTGGGAATTAGTGTGTGTGTGTCTGGAGAAAGAGAGAGAGAGAGAGAGAGAGAGAGAGAGAGAGAGAGAGAGAGAGAGAGAGCAAAAGCAAAAGATAAAGAGAGAGAAAAGAGAGAGAGAGAGTAAAGATACACACAGTTCTACTTGAGTATGTGTGCATGTTTAATGAAATGTTTAGGCTGGCACATGCCTAATCTTATTCCATTAAACCCTCGTTGAACCTGTAACCAACAGACAGCAGCTCCAACTTCTCAGACTCTGAAACAGCCAGCAGCAAGTCTCAGAGGCGGGAAGACGGCCGGCGCCGGCGCGTGGCCTTGTTTCGCGTGTTCTCCTACCTGGACACCAAGTCACTGTGCAGAATGGCCCTGGTGTGCAAAGAGTGGCGCCGCGTCAGTCGACACCCGACCCTCTGGAAGCACGTCTACCTCAAGTACGACAGAATCTCTTCCAAGGTGCGTTTGTTGTTAGTTTTTGCTTGCTTGAAAATTAATGAATACTTTTTGCTTTCTTGATTTGATGTTATGTGCATGTCATTCTTAATTTTCTGTAATTTGTTTTGTAGCCTGATGTGAAATTCTTTTGTTTTATTATGATTGTTGAGCAATGTGCAGACCTGTATGTCTTGGGGAGGGGTGTGGGTGGGTGAGTGAGTCCATGCTTAACCTTGGATAATTTTATTTTTTGTTAAATTAACCAAGGAAGGTAATAGATAGAAAATGACATAGAAGGAAGTATTTAGTGAAGTAAGTTTTAAGACAGCTTTTTGTCATGTTTTTTAACTCCCATTTCTTTATGCTCACCACTGATCCCTCCTCCCCTCTCCATGCATGCACGTACGCATGAACACGTGCACACACACACACCTGGTCTTTCCCAAATGCACATGTACATGGATACTTAAATACATTCACACACAATATCTCTCTTTCTTTCTCTCTTTCTCTCTATCTCTCTCTCTCTCTCTCTCTCTCTCTCTCTCTCTCTCTCTCTCTCTCTCTCTCTCTCTCTCTCTCTCTCTCTCTCTCTCTCTCTCTCTCTCTCTCTCCCCCTCATACATGAATGTTTGTCAAAATTAATCCATCTGTCTTCATTTACCAGTATGCATAATTTATCAAAAGCAGAAAGATAGAGGTTTCAAAAAAGAAAAAAAAGAACAAAGTAAAGGGTAGATGGGGGCGTTTTGTACCCTAGCGTTCAGTTTATGTTGTTGTTCTTCACCGTTTGGTCTGTTTTGTTCAAATATGTGGAGCTTAAGTATGTGTTGATTTCAGTTCCTGGCTACATTGGCTCAGTGGTGCACTCAGGTCACCTCTCTCACTTTGGAAGGTTGGTGTTTGTTCCTCACCTTAATCACTGTTTATTTTTGTTTTGTTAATATTTTGGGGATGGGGGAGAGGAATGACATCATTTGGACTAAGTTTTTTTTCTGTTTGTTTGTCAGGGACTTTTTAAAGAAGTTTAAGATTTTGAATTGGGTGTATGCTTTATGAGAATGATAATGGATTTGAAGCATGCTCTTTTTTGTGGACCTAGTGCCGTCATATTTCCATATTGTTCGAGGAAGAGCGGTGTCATTCATTACAGGACTGACACATGAGTTTATTACAAGTATGTAGCAAATTAATGCATGTTCCATTGCTTGTTGGAATGCTTGTTTCCCAAACACCAGCACCATTATTACACTAATGGTTTGAACACTGCAGAGATTTGAGTTTGAGGGTTGCCTGCAGTCTTTGTTATTTGGAAATTTAGAAAAGTTCAATCGTAGACAATGTGGGAGGGCTTGCGTGTATGTAAGCTCTTAGGAATGCATATGAGTGATATGTGTGTGGATGCATATGAGATATTCTCTTCCAGTTTATATGAGGTTATGTGAATACTGATCTTTAAAACGGTATTATGTTGAACGATAAACACCCCAATGCCCATTGTATTTTGCCTGCTGTAATATTTCGGAAAAGCGTTTCTTTTGTTGAACAACAACGAACAACAATATGCGTTAAAATAGTATTATCATGCATGTTGTTGCCTTGTTTTTATCCACTGTACGTTTTTATTTAAATTACTGTAACTTTCTAGTGTTTAATTTTAATAGCTTTTTACTGTATTTTATGGACTACAAGGCGATATTTTTTTCCTCAACTCATACTCCTGCGCCTCAAAATGCGTGTATGACTAAAATCTGATCAAACGAAGTTGTGAATTCCATTCATATTGAGATCGATTATTAGGCTGAAATCGTGAATGAAGCCACTGAAGTAGACGACGCAGTCACATTAAAAGGGGTGGGTGGGGTGTTGAAGCAGGATATGACGTCACAGCCTCGGTTTCGACAGCAAAAACCATAACAATCATGGCACACAAGTATGTCGATGATGCTACACGAGCAAAGCTCATTGTAGAAATCTCCTCTGTGTTTTTCAATTCTGACTTTTCTGAGCTCTCTGATGCAGACGCAGTAAAAGTGCTTCATCATATGGATATCCGGATAGCGGCGTGAGTGCAACTTCTGTCGTTCTGAAGATTGTTTTGACAGAACTAGGCAAAATACGACCTCCTTTGTTTGAGTCGACCTCATGTTTTCATTCTATTTTTTTTGCTTTTGATCGATCAATTTGCATGCGCCTTCAAATATGTTGCACCTTGTGTGTGTTTAAATTCACTTTCTTTTCAATTCATGGGCTGCGCCTTATATTTTGAAGCGCCTTGTAGTCCGTAAAATACAGTAATCACTTTCAACGTGGTTATGGGAATGTTGCTCTCTTGAGCTGCCAACATTTGGCTGCAATCCTTAACACTTTAAGTTTAATATGTATGTTTTCCTTACAGTTAGCTGACTTACATGGCTTAAGTTGTCAGTTGGTAATATTGTTGTTGGTTAATATTTGACAGTTTTGAAATTCCTGTGAATGCCAAGTTTTTCATATTGCTGCAAGTGTTTAGATACTTGGCAAAATGATCTAATAGTAATACAGTACTAACATTGGCTCATTTTTGGCTTTTTTCATTTTTTTTCTTTTCATTGCCAAATGTTGCCGTTTGATCCTGGATGCTCTGATTAATTGCAAAATAATTAAATGATTGTCATAGTTTATCAATTTAGTTTCTTTGTTTGTTTTTCATTTTTTTGCGAATGCCACAATTTTATGTTGAGTGCGAGAGTTGATTTGTTGCTGTTAATGTTATTTTACTACCATCTATGTTACCTTCCTTTGTAGGAGGATGACTTGCATGGTGAGGCCTTTGTGTGTGTGTGTGTTTGCCTTCCCTGTTGTTGTCAACATCTGTGTGCAACTAAAGACCTGGGCCTGTATTCACGTTGAGATAGCATGAGACTTAGCATCATGCTAACTTAGAAGCTCTTCCAAAAGTCTGTTAGCATCATGCTAAGTCTCATGCTATCTCAACGTGAATACAGGCCCAGATTTCACTGTGCTTGCACTTAATTGCCTGCCTATTCGGACACAGTGTTTGCATCTAACATTGTGGCTTTTGATTTGTAACTGTGTGAAATGAACCTGTGCGTGCACTTCCCATTCTTCGTAAGGCTGTGTCTGTTGTACCTGTCTGTCTCTCTCTGTGTGTTTTTTTTTTTTTTTTTTTACCTTCACAAACCATACTTTACTATAACAAACTAACACCAACATTACCTTCACACATCATACTTTACTATAACAAACTAACAAACATTAACACATCAACTTTACTGTAACAAACTAACACCAACATTACCTTCACACATCATACTTTACTATAGCAAACTAACACCAACATTACCTTCACACATCATACTTTACTATAACAAACTAACACCAACATTACCTTCACACATCATACTTTACTATAACAAACTAACACCAACATTACCTTCACACATCATACTTTACTATAACAAACTAACACCAACATTACCTTCACACATCATACTTTACTATAACAAACTAACACCAACATTACCTTCACACATCATACTTTACTGTAACAAACTAACACCAACATTACCTTCACACATCATACTTTACTATAACAAACTAACACCAACATTACCTTCACACATCATACTTTACTATAACAAACTAACTATAACAAACTAACACCAACATTACTTCACACATCATAACTAACACCAACATTACCTTCACACATCATACTTTACTGTAGCAAACTAACACCAACATTACCTTCACACATCATACTTTACTATAACAAACTAACACCAACATTACCTTCACACATCATACTTTACTATAACAAACTAACACCAACATTACCTTCACACATCATACTTTACTATAACAAACAAACTAACACCAACATTACCTTCACACATCATACTTTACTATAACAAACTAACACCAACATTACCTTCACACATCATACTTTACTATAGCAAACTAACACCAACATTACTTCACACATCATACTTTACTATAACAAACTAACACCAACATTACCTTCACACATCATACTTTACTATAACAAACTAACACCAACATTACCTTCACACATCATACTTTACTATAGCAAACTAACACCAACATTACCTTCACACATCATACTTTACTGTAGCAAACTAACACCAACATTACCTTCACACATCATACTTTACATAACCTTAACACCAACATTACCTTCACATCATACTTTACTATAACAAACTAACACCAACATTATTATCCTTTCTATACAAACTCATACTTTACTCATACTTTACTGTAGCAAACTAACACCAACATTACCTTCACACATCATACTTTACTATAACAAACTAACACCAACATTACCTTCACACATCATACTTTACTATAACAAACTAACACCAACATTACCTTCACACATCATACTTTACTATAGCAAACTAACACCAACACCTTCACACTTACACACATCATACTTTTACTTTACTATAGCAAACTAACACCAACATTACCTTCACACATCATACTTTACTATAACAAACTAACACCAACATTACCTTCACACATCATACTTTACTATCAAATACTTTACTATAGCAAACTAACACCAACATTACCTTCACACATCATACTTTACTATAACAAACTAACACCAACATTACCTTCACACATCATACTTTACTATAGCAAACTAACACCAACATTACCTTCACACATCATACTTTACTATAACAAACTAACACCAACATTACCTTCACACATCATACTTTACTATAGCAAACTAACACCAACATTACCTTCACACATCATACTTTACTATAACACACCCGCAGCAGCACAGGCTTCTCACGTTAGACCTAATTCTATTTTTCTCGTCATGTGGGTTTTTTTTCTTTGCCTTTCCAACCACTCTCTGTGACTCACTCATTGAAGACTAATTTATTTACCTAATAAAGATCAAGAGCATGCAATTTTTTTTTTAAAGTATGTCTTATACCACATGTCTGTGTCTTTAAGAGCAATGCCCTCTTATTGTTTTGTTAGTGTTCTCCTTCTCTTCCTCAGCTTTCTCACATTATCTGTCAGTCCATGTCCATGATTGTTTGTTGGTGTCTTTAACACTATTGTGACTGACGCTGCCTCGGCCTATTCTCCGTGCAGGCCCCAGCCTGCCGCGGCACTCTTCATAGAAATTGGGTGGTTGTAAACAAACGCGTCTTACGAAGCTGAATGATGTCCTTTTGCAACCAAATTTGGTATACTTACTGAAAAAAGGCTGCTGAATTCGTCTGTGTATTTTTTAAGTTGATGGGAATAACGCTTTTTACATGCTGACTTGAAAAATGGGGGAAAACGGGGGGAAACGCCACCCCCTGCCGCCACCCCTACCACGACCAACACTCTCAGTCTCTTGACTTGTACTAGTAGAGCACTGACACACTAGCTTGTTTTAATGCTCCTCTTTGCTACTTTAATCACTTTCTGAGTCAGAAAACGAGTATTTTGGATTGTTATCATCAGGTTCATCCAAATCCAGAAGGTGGAGAATCTCCTCTCTCGTTAGACCATGATGGTTTGGCATTTTCGTTTGTAATTGGCGTCAAATCGGCGATTGAACACAAAGAAATGGAAGATAACGGAAGTGTGCTTAAAGGGAAACTACTCGCGAAAGTAAGGAAAACTGTGGTCAAGAGTTTTGCATGAGTTTTCCACCTTATACCGTTGGGCGACTTTAAACGCGGCCCGGCAGTGGGTGATGTTCAAGTGCCGCGACTCCAAACGCGGCCCGCCGTCAATGTGTTAAGACCATGTTCCTCTTTCTTTTTTTCTCCCCTCCCCTCCCTCTGTCTCTGTCTCTCTCTGTCTCTCTCTGTCTCTGTCTCTCTGTCTCTGTCTTTCTCTCTTAAGAGAGGAGGAAGCGTTACGAGAAAGATTGTTCACTGAGTAATTTTATTTCTAAATAGTTGTCTTTATTGCATTATTGTTTCTTTCATTAAGAGTAGACTGATTTTCTTTATTTGCCTACTAAATGATCTATGTTATTTGACAGTATCCCCTTGCCATAAAGGCTTATGTATGCTAATGGCAATAAAAAATCTATTTGAATTTGTCTTTCTCTCTCTCTCTTTCGCTCTCTGTCTCTGTCGTTTTTGTTGTCTTCTCATCCTACACCTTTCCCTCGCTTTCAGTCTTTGTCTCTTTTTCTCTTTCTCTGTCAGTTTTTACGTGAAAAGATGGATGTAGCATTTTTGTTTGTTTGTTTGTTTGATTCTCTCTTCTACTCTACAAATAAGATGTAGATTACATTTTTATTTTCAGCAGATTTTTTTATCTTCAGTGTTTTTACATATTGTGCAGTTTCCCGTTATGTTATTTCTCTATTACTAATCACTGTCACATACCTCTGTTTATAGCACTGTTTTTATCAAATACCCAAGTGTTCTTCAAATTTACAAAATTCACACTATTTAACTTGTCCCTTGATGCACTGATATCCAGTTTATCATTTGCATTGCCACCAGATTTGCAGCTGCACAGGGTTATAACTCACATCTGAGTATTTTTTTACTTATCTGTTTCACTTGCTATTCTTATTTGTTTGTTTGTGGATTTTTTTCTCTGCCTGTCTGGATGGCCTATTTTTGGTTTTCAATTTGATTAGGTTGTTGATTCTGACCAGAGTACTTATAGAAATGTACCTTTGAAGGAAACAATAAGTGGGATCTTGAAACATTAAGTGCATGCAGCATTAGAGAGTTCACCGCAACTACATGCAAAACATGCGGGCGATAGCATCTACAGTACGAACTTCCGTGACAAATGCCCTATTGCAAGATGACCTGTGACAACAACCACAATACATGCAGTCATAGCACAGAAGTAGCTTAAAAACCATTCTGAATAAATATCTCAAGGATAGATAAATACTGTATCTGTGGTGCCTCAGTACTAGGGAACCATCTTCCCATTCACCTTGCAGGCAGCCATTTAGGGCATTACACCTCTTGCATTCAAAAGGTGTTCGTTGCAGACCCCAATACAGGCGTGCTCTCAGTTCTTGGTGTGTTTAGTAATAAGCGGGGTTGGTCCAATGGGTTAGTTTTATTGTGAACTAATTCAACACAAGGGGAGATTATAGCTGTCAAACTTGTACTTCTCTAAAACTCTGCTTTTAATGTTTTGTATGATAACATTATGAATGTTATAATTGTTTCGGATTCATCTGTTAATAATATAAGTGTGCTGTGTTGTTTGTGACTGGTATGAAATCTTGCGGTTAGGGTAAGCAAAGAACAATTATTTTAAGAATGACAGTAGGGATTTTTTGTTCATTGTATTGCTATTTGTGTGCATATTGCGCCATGTGTGAATGGTAACATTTTAGTTGCATAATCATGATTAATACTACCTTTACTTGTGGCGGTGCCATAGCCGATGAGGTTTAACCGAGGCGTGGTCACCGCTACAGCTATCTGTATTAATATTGAAAAAATCGGGACTTTACTGGTTTCGTACTGCCTCCGGGCATTGCCTCCAGTATTGTTCACACCATATTTGTATTTACAAATGTCCCATATGTGTCTGATTCAGACCAAGAGGACGTAAAACACCATTTTCGCGCATAATCATGATTTTCAGTGTTACTGTTAGTGTCTTTTATTGAGAAAAAAAACAAGATGATAGGAAAAAATTAGTTTGTAAGTGAAGGATGTGTTATTGGTTATTTCTAAAATAAAGCATGCCATTTCAAATATGGACTCTTTCTTAGCTGAAAAAAGCTTTTGTTTAATACTAATATTATCCTGTAGCTGTAAGCTCCTAAGATGTTTTTGTATTGTTGTTTTCTGTTTCATGTGCAATAACTAAATGAGGTACAAAGACGTTCTTTCCTTTAAAAGTGATTAACATTGTTAAAACAGTTTCCAGTTGCAAGGGTAGAGTGTTCAGCCACCTGGAAGTGAAGATGACAAAAGAGACTTAGAATCTCATCAAATTTGATGCCTAGATTTTTAAACCTTTTTTTTTCCCGCCTTGATTGTATTTTGAGAAGGGGGGGTCTTCTAAATTTGACTTCATTGTAGAATGAAGGCCCTCATCATTCAAACTGTTTTTGTTTTTGCAGGATTGCGTGCTGGCAGTCGAAAACCGAGTGAAACTTTGGATGAGTACCAACGCAGAAGCAGGTGTGTGTGAGACCGTGTTTTAATGTGTGGATGTCTATATATGCATGTGCGCATAGGAAAGAGAGAGAAAAAGAGAGGGGGTTGAAAAGGGGAAAGAAGACATACATATACACAAAGATACAGAAAGAAAGAGAGTGCTCTCTTTCTAAGAGAGCCAGAAAGAAAAGGAACAAGGGAAAGTAGTTGAGACATTTGCTTAGATTTATTATATTTTGATATGATCCCACTCTTATGTTATTTATTGCTCTGTTGCCATCATTTGGATAATTTGTTTTGATTATCTGAAATGAAAAAAGACAACTTTTCGTTGAACTTCTGGGTTTTAATTACCACTTGAGTCAAACTTCTGAGTTAGCACTTATGTCAGTGTTATACAAACTGTTCAATACCTTTTATGTATAGAATGAAAGTGCCATTTATGTCAGTGTTATAGAAACTGGTCAATACCTGTTATGCATAGCAATCACAGTGCTGTGTCTTGAAGCTGTAAATTGAAATTCTCTCTTAATGCACACGGTCCAAGGATGTGAAAGAATGATAAAATCTTGAATCTTGTTGGGCTGGTTTCATGACAGAGGCTGTCTGGAGCCGGGCCTGGAGGAGTTGCTGAAAGCCTCCCAGGACTCCCTCACCTCCTTGTCTATTGTGGCCTGTGGAAACCTCCTCACTGAAAAGTAAGGGAACTTAACACACAAGCATGCACACCATTGTAAGCTAGGCAAGTACTGTACAGTGAAACCCGTTTAGTACGAATTCCAGGGGAGAGGGCCAATTTACTCGTTGTAAGCATTGCTCGTTCAAACCATTTTATCGATTTTGGCAACCCTGACGAACCTATCAATCGGTCCTCACATCTACTGTGATGTGCGTGTTGGTAAAGTGTGAAAAAGACAGAAAAACGGAAACAACACACTTACCCAACAAAGCATGGTTGTAAGCCCAGTATCCTGTATCCATAGGGTTTTTAATGCCGATTACATACACTTTAAAACAGTTTATTAACACACGATAACATCAAAAACATAAAATACACACACGCGCTTTAAGAGAAAGTTAAAATTTCCCGGAAGTCACAAGATCAGTGCGCAAAGAGTGAGTCCAGTGTCGTCTGCTTGCGCTGCAGACACCCAAGTTGTTATATCGGCCAATCAGAATGCCGCTTACATATCGAGGGGTCAGTCAAGATGGCGATGTTGTTGTCAGTGTGTACTCGTTCTAGCCAGGTAGTTGTGCAAGAAAGCTTGACTTTGGGATGGCGGTGTGGTTGTAAGTGCGTTCTCGTTCTAACCGCGTAGTTTTTGCATAAAAGCTTGACTTTGGGAGTCAATAAATTGTACGTTATATGCAAGTTGCTCGTTGTAGCGAGCTCGTTGTATGCAGAATTATTTAACAAGGAAAAAGAAGGCTTGTGGTCGGGGATTTTGAAACCACTCGTTAAACACGGGCTCTCGTTTAAACCGTACTCGTACTAAATGGGTTTCACTGTATTTTTCAGACTATGTGAAGATACGATACTTTTTTCTCGTAGTCATGATATGATAGTGAGACCCCTGCACCTTATAATATGACTACTAATATAGTAAGAAAATATAACACAATTTGAATGTTGTGTAAAATTTGGGGGATGCGCCTTATAGTAAGTTGCACCTTTTAGTCAGAAAAATATGGTTGTCATGTATGCATGCTCACATGTACTTAGGGTGCAGGGATATATGCGTGCATAAGGCTTTCCTTCACACAAACACACACCAATGCTGATGGCCAATGCTGAAGTATAAAAGAGGACATTTATATTGACGCATGGGAATTAAACTAACGTAACTCAAAGTTTTGTCATTTATGATGTGTTGGGCTTACAAGTTGTTCAAGGCAAGGAGGAGCATCTGACAAAGCTGTAGACGACAATTTGCAAAGTTAAAACACTGATGGTGATGCCATATAAACAAAAATGATGCAATTTGACCTGTTGGTTGCATTTATAAAAGTCCCAACACCAATGAGGAAAATCTTCAAAAACTCTACAAACTTATAGGAAAAGCCGAAATTCAGAAATATGATAAAGTTTTAATCATGGGTGATTTTAACTTTCCAAATATAGATTGGGAAGGGCATTGGACAAATGATAAAGATAATGATTTTATGGAAATTTTAAGGGATGCCTTGTTATTTCAAACAGTAACAGAGCCCACAAGGACAAGGGAAGGACAAAAAGAGAATGTTCTTGATCTGATTTTAGTTAACGACACTCAAATAGTATCAGACATTACACACTCTTGCCCCCTAGGCAAGAGTGACCACCAAGTGCTAACCTTCTCCCTGTATGCTAGTGTTCACAACACAGATCCCTCCAAACAAACAACAGCATATAATTTGAAAAAAGGGAATTATACACAAATGAGACAGGATCTTGCTGATCAGAGTTGGGATCACTTGCATGACTTGAGTGTCGAGGAATGTTGGCAGGACATTAAAGGGAAAATACACCTCTCAATGGATAAAAACATAACAAAGAGTAGAGGTATTAATAATATGAAGAAAAAACATAGACCTTACTGGATGTCACTAACATTAAGAGGAAAGGTGAAAAAGAAAGAAAGATTATATAGAAAATATTTAGAGAATGGGAAATTAAAAGCTGGTAAACGTTACAGGGACTATATAGAAGCAAGAAATCATTGCTGTAAAAAACTGAGGAGTGAAACAAAGGAACATGAAAGAGAAATAGCCAAAAACTGTAAGCTAAATCCGAAGATGTTTTGGAAATATATAAACTCTAAACTCAAACTGTGTTCTGGGGTTAGCTCTCTGAAGGATAAGCAAGATAATATTGTCACCGATGATCAGCACAAAGCTAATGTTTTGAACGAGTTTTTTGCTAGCGTATTTACAAAGGAAAATACAGACAACTTACCACAAACTGCTAATGAGGCCCCTGCATATAGTGCAGACATTGTTATAACAGTAGAAGCTGTGAAGAATAAACTGAAAAATGTGGATGTGAACAAGGCTCAGGGGCCAGACAAGATCCCAGCCAGAGTGCTCAAAGAGCTACATCAGGAACTAGCAATTCCTCTAACAATTTTATATAATAAAAGTTTAGAATTTGGGGAACTCCCATCAGATTGGAAAACAGCAGAGGTCATTGCAATCTTCAAAAAGGGTACAAGAACTGACCCAGGTAACTATAGACCAGTGAGCCTGACGTGCATATTATGTAAGATTTTAGAACAGTTTGTACGGGACGCTGTTGTTAAACATATGGTAGATTTTAATCTGTTCACAGAATGTCAACATGGGTTCAGGACAGGGCGTTCTTGTATGACCCAGTTGTTAGATGTGATGGACGATTTAACCCAACTTTTAGAGGACAAAGAGGCATTTGATATTATTTACTTAGATTTTAGAAAGGCCTTTGATTCTGTGCCGCACGAAAGGCTACTTCTTAAACTGGAAGCTTACGGGATAACAGGAAACATATTAACGTGGGTTAAAATTTTTCTGAAGGGAAGATCTCAAAGAGTGCGGGTGGGAACAAAACAGTCTTCTAACACCGATGTTTTAAGTGGTATTCCCCAGGGTAGAATCCTGGGCCCAGTACTTTTTACAGTTTTTATAAATGATCTCCCAGAAGACATACAAAGTGCATGTAAGATATTTGCAGATGATACTAAGGTGTATAATCGTTCCCAAAATTCAGATGTACTGCAAAACGATATTAACAGACTCATAGAATGGTCAGAGAAGTGGAATTTATATTTGAACGCAGGAAAATGCAAGGTTATGCACGCGGGGTACAATAATCCAAGTAAAGCATATGAAATTACTCATGGCTCATCTAAGCATGTTTTAGATACTTGTACAGAGGAGAAGGACCTAGGGGTTATATTTGATTCAAAACTCAAATTTGATAAGCACATCACAACAGCGATAAATAAAGCCAGTAGGATGCTGGGCTTGATCAGAAGGAGTTTTAAAAACTTAAATAAAGAGGTGTTCATAAATCTTTACAAATGTTTAATACGGCCTCATCTTGAGTATGGCAATATAATTTGGAATCCCTTTCTTAAACGACAGTCCAGTGCAATTGAGAAGGTACAGAGGAGAGCAACCAAACTGATAAAATCCATGAAAAATTTGGATTATGAGGACAGGCTAAGTAAATTAGACTTGCCATCTTTAAAATACAGAAGACTAAGGGGAGATTTGATAAATGCTTACAAGATTCTTCAAGGCACTGACAATACTAACAAAGGCTTGTTTCACTTGTCTAACGAAATAAGAACCCGTAATAGTGAACTTAAGATCCTAACCAGGTACAGCAGAACTAACATTAGAAAAAACTTTTTTTCTAACAGAGTCACCCAATATTGGAACAACCTCCCTGCACATACTAAACTGGCCTCAGATACTAACAAATTCAAAAACCTCCTAGACAGTGATCCAAAAATTGCCCTGTTAAAGTACATCCATGATTAGTGCATCAAAATGGATGCTAAAAACCGCCACAGCAATTGCCAAACTAACCAAAAGGAAGGACGCATTGAGAGGCTGCAAGGCCTGGTCGTCCAAATACCTGACCTGACCTGACCTGACCTGACCTGAAATATTGAGTTTTTCCCATCTCTTTGTTTCCCTGTGCCATGGCATTTGTCCACAGGCTGTTGATAGAATCATGTGTGCTGCATATTGTGCAGGTGTATGTGGCTGGTCAGTGGCTACTGTCGGCTGATGCAGCGGCTGACCTACCTGAGCGACTGCCACCCGCTGACCGCTGAGGTCATGTGGGCGCTGGGGGGAGGCTGCCCCAGCATCACGTCCCTTGTCGTTCCGCCCCTCTTTCCTTGGTGAGAGCAGAATGAAATGATGAATGAATGAAATGAATGAATGATCTTTAATTTAATGGTGAGAGCAGATTGTGGTTCCTGGTGTGCGATACAAGACGGCACAGCACAACACAACAGAACACATTTCAATTCGATGCAATTCAATGTATTAAATCCACAATGAATACAATGCATTGGAAGACTACACATGACTGTATAGCGATGCAAGATGTAGCGTTAGATGCAGCTCAGACCCAAGTGCACATGTTCTTATCGTTTGTTTTTGTCTGCTTTGATTTGGCTTAAGGCAAATTACAATTGAGTTACCACTCTTTGTGGAGACTTCTTTTTTTCACTGTGGAATTTATGTGTGTGAGTGTGTTTTCCTCTTACCAGCCACAACAGTGAAAGGATAACTAATTGGGGCTTGATACTGATAGCCCAATTATGTCATGTGACATTTACTTTGGGAACAAGCTTACTCAAAGCCGGGTACCATACACACGCACTCATACACACACAAAACAGACAATTCTCATTTATTTTTTGGTCCTAGCTTAATCTTCCTTATTGCAAAACATTTTAAACTTCAAAATGTTTCTCTCAAATTCAACACTCAGTTCTTTCCATTTTGACATACCAGATTTACCTCTTTTTGTGTGTGTGGATTGTCTTGCAATTTTTAAAAATCTCATATGATAATTATCTTTTTTTGTTTGTGTCAGCCACAGCAGTGATGGGATGACCAATCGGTGCTTGCTGCTGATCGCCCAGTTCTACCCAGACCTGCTGGAGGTGGGTCTGGGGGGACGCTCCATCGACCTCACTGGACTGGTGCCCCTAGGTCTGTACGGTGCTGTGGTGGCATTTTTAAAGGTTTACATCTTCTACAGTGGAACCTCCCTTATAAGATCCTCCGCTATAAGACTCCCTCCCACTTAAGACCTACTTCTCTGAGACATTGCTAGTAAGTATTAAAATGACCTCCCTTAACAACCCCCTCCCATTTAAGACCTCATTTTGGATGATTTTTGAAGGTCTTATAAGGGAGGTTCCACTGCATTTATTTTTGAAAGGGTTTGAATGTCTCAGTGGCAGTAGTATGCAACTAGCAATTGTCCTGCACTCTCTGCAAGATCTTTTGTCTGTTGAATATTGTATTGGTATTGGTATTGGTATTACATTCTAGTCACATAGATTGTCTCTGAAATTTGGGATGCTCCCACCTGGCGAGCTTGTCGCCGCTAGTGCAACACCACCTTTTGTTTTTTGCTTGCTGTGTGAATGCATGCCGTCCACCCCACCGGCACTAAATGGCCTCTTACCGAATAGTAATATGTAATAGTGCAGTCTTGCCAAAGAAATGAAAGCATTTTTCACAATTTTAGTCTTCCAAAAGGTATTCAGCCTTCACCTTCAGCTGAAGTATTTGGTACTTTATAGTCACAGAGGCTTCTCTGTGAAATTCTGGTTGCTTCCACCTGGAGAGCGCGTCGCAGCCAGAGGCGTGCCAGCCTTTTTCTTTTCTTTTTGGCATGTGATTTTTTGTGAGAGATGAGGAAGGAGGGGGGGGGGGGTAAATATTTACCAAATGACAACTTTTTCATTGCCACTGGGTTTAATGTGTGCTTCGTGCATGAGCACACAGGACCTCAGTTTATCGTCTCATCCGAAAGACTCCACGTCCAGACCGTAATGCCCAGTGCAGAGTGAGAGGAAAAATCCCCTGTACGAACTTGGGTTTATTGTATAGTGTTAGTCCATACACTTACTGTGTGACCTTGGTCCAACAGTGCAGTCGTGCCAGCGTCTGACCAGCCTGTGCGTGGACCACATCAAGGAGCTGAGTGAGGACACAGCCACGGCCCTGTGCAGAGCAGGACTGCGACAGCTGCATCAGCTGGAGCTCAGCGGGACGCCCGTCACTGCCCAGGCCATCAGGACCTTCCATAGTGAGTAGCATCACTCTTCACGGAAATTTGTTTTCTGTAAAATACATACCAGATCATCAAATCATACCATATCATATCGTATCGTATCA
Source organism: Phymorhynchus buccinoides (assembly GCA_017654935.2). Classification (NCBI taxonomy): domain Eukaryota; kingdom Metazoa; phylum Mollusca; class Gastropoda; order Neogastropoda; family Raphitomidae; genus Phymorhynchus; species Phymorhynchus buccinoides. The sequence goes on along the minus strand of CM065683.1, from coordinate 40,421,576 downwards.
TATCATATCATATACCATACCATACCATGCCATGCCATACCATGCCATACCATACCGTATATAATATCATCATATATATCGTATTGTATCATATCGTATCGTATCATGTATCATATATCATATCATATCATATATCATATCATATCATATATCATATCATATCATATATCATATATAATTGGCCCCATCCTATTTTTGTGCTACATAAATGATCTCCCATCCACTGTGAAATCCCAAGTCTGTCTTTTCACTGAGGATTGCCTCCTCTACAGACCTATTACAAAGCAGCAAGACCACCAAACCCTGCAGTCCGATCTAAATGAACTGGAGAAGTGGGTGCACGTATGGGGGATGCAATGTAATGCAAAGAAGTGTTACATTGATGGAAATGAAGCGGATGACTATGATGATGATGCTATGGAGTTCCGTATCGGTCTGAGACTGCATGACAGGGCTGTATTCTACGCTTCCTTTCATAATGATATCCCGGCGTTAACCAGGCCCGAGAACTACAGACACCTGCAGTGTTGGTCTTGAAATTAGAGCACCACTCTCAGAATCGCATCCGTTAAGCGGATGAAGCTCGACTGTGTGGCTTCAGTCTTCCCATTGAGCCCACATCCACTCACTCTGGGTAGGAGTCGGTCCAGGACCGAAAAAACCCTCGCCTCTGATGGGATTCGAACCCAAGACCTCCCAGCCAGTAGTCCGCGACGCTAACCACTACGTCACGGCGGCTGGTCATAAGACATTATCTCTGTTTTCAGGTTCCTGCCATCACCTGACAGAAATTCGGGTGTTTGTCTGCATCAACGACTACTTTGAAGACGCCCGCAAGAAGAAAAACAAGCAGGAGTACAAGAAAATTGCTGATAGCCTGGAGGTAAGTCAGAATGTTTCTTATTTTTTCAAGGCGGGAAAAAATATTAAAGCATTAATATATATCGTTGTAAAATGTTGTACAAGTACATTTAAGAGCTAAATGATTGTTTGTATGTAATTATGCAACCAGAAACTTTACTGACATATCAGTCTAGCTTGTAGAAAGACAACAACACCCAAACGCCCATATTTGGAGCCTGGTAATATTTCAGAATACCTTTATCGAACACCAACCATGGACTTGACGATGACTTGACTAAATATCAGTATTGGCTTCTGCAAAGAACACCTTTTGCAAGAGTGAATGCCCTTGGTGGGTGGGGGGAGATGGTTGCGCACTGACCAAACAAGGGAATAACTCTCGCCAATAACCCTATTTGAGGCCACTAAATGGCTGCCTTTCGCAAAAGTGAATGCCCTTGTCCGCACTGACCAGCAAGGGATTCACTCTCACTGTCAAGGTTGTTAATAACCCTTGTTGCAGAGGTCAATAGCTTGTCATTGCTGATTATTTGCTCAGATTTGATTTTTTTTTTTAAACCCACAAAGTTTGGGAATTTTAATTATTTGATGAGAAAAAGGAAACGAAATCGCTTGGCCAGTGGCCAAGCAAAAAGGGAATACATGTACCTTTTTTTTTTTTAAAATGTGCCAGTAGGAAAATGTCTCTCACAAGAAAATGTATCTCCTTAAAAAATGTATTTAAAATAATGTAAGTGTCAGCATCTTCACACTTCAAAACAATGTATGCCAATTAAAGTGGAAATTGTGTTTGTGTCCATTTCGCATGAGTGTATGTGACCGCTCTTGTTTTCAAGATGTTTGCACTTATGCGTTACGTTAAGTCGCACTCAGACTAACACTATGTGCTATCATTTATTGAATTGTGTATAGCATTGTTCTTATTTCTTTTATTTTGCAGGCCCTGAAGACCCAGGCAGGGTTGGGGAACATCTTACAACTGCGAGCCGCTCCTGTGGAATAAGAAGAACTCCAGGGAAGCGGCTTTATCCAAGTCAAGTCAAGTCATGTCAAAATCATCTTTATTGAGGGTTAAAGAATAAGCTGACAAAGCTTTGGGGTTCATCCTGCCCCCCCAAGAGTATCTAAACAGTGTTTGAAGCAGAGACATGAAGAAGAAACACAGAGATATTTTGTGTGTACTGTTTTTTGCCTTCAACCTGTGCTGTTATGATGATCTCAGTTTGAATCTCTATTTCCGAGTGTATTTAATTGTCTAGTTCGTACTGTGTCTTCTCAACTCCTGCTTTTACCTCATTTTGGTACGTTTCCTTCTCTTTTTATTGTATTTTTAGTTTAGTTCTGTTTTCACGTTGGAAGTCGTGTAATGTTGAATTTTCCAACTGTTTTTCACCCTTGAAACAAACAGGAGTACTTCCAATTTGAATCAGGGCCTATTAGTGTCTCTGTCTGTCCGATTATATGGGTGGGTGTGCCTGTAAATAAAAAATGTATGTAGATTTTCACACACAGCCTATACTAATGGATTTGATTATGTTGAACATTTGCAGGATGGTTTTAATTTTCCTAGGGATGTTGACTGCTTTCTCACTTTAGATGAAGATCCATAAGTTGAGTATGAAGTTAACGCGTGTGTGTTTATGGGGGGGGGGTGGGGAGTAGGGGGGCAGGCGTGGGGATGGGGGGGGGGGGAGTGGGGGGATGGTTGGGGTGGTGGTGTTGAAGGGAGGTGGGTGTTAGTGTGTTGTGTTATGATTGTATGCAATGCATTCTCTAATAATATGTATTCATTTTCATAGAGATGTATGGTGAGGATACGTGAACCAGTTTGTTAGAAATGTTTGTACGAATGGTGAGTGAAAAGCGCATTGAGTTGCTTTGCAAGATTATGCGCTATATAAGCATTATTAATTATTATTATTATTATAATTTTTAAAGGATTTGCAACTTTCTAATGCAGAATGTCTTTGTTCTTGAATATCCATCAAATCGCCAGGGCAAATGTTATACAAGAATGATGATTTGGTGTTTTGGGGGAAAGATATAAAAAAGATATGTGGATGGAAAATTGTTCAATGATGTTTGTTCTTTTTAGACTACCTGGGAACCAGATTTTGATTGACATTTGTTAATGGCATCTACTGTTTCGTTTTGTTTTTCTTTCTTTTGTTTCTTTTTTGTTTTTCTTTGTTCGTTAATCTGCTCTGAACACACTGATGGGAAAAGAAAACGTGCAGATTCGGGGTACAAATATTTCTGGAATTGTTTCGCAAAAAACAGCAACTGTATATAATAAATGCGCATGGATCGTTATTGGTTTCTAAGCAATTCGTGGAATGCCTTTTTTCATATGTAACTTTACTTTGTTGCGAACAAGATTGTGAACTGCAAAGCGCTTATTTTTGTAAGAGAAGGTGGTGGTAGTAGTAGTAGTAGTAGTAGTAGTAGTAGTAGTAGTAGTAGTAGTAGTAGTAGTAGTAGTAACAATTGTTACCGATAGTGATTGCCCTGCATCTACTACTACTACTACTACTAGTTGTAACAATGATTGTGATAGTCATAGTACTAGAACTACTACTGTACAGTACTACTATTAGTAATCATGTTGACTCATACAAAAATATGTGTTTGTGTTTATATATGTGTACATGATGATGATATGTACAGAACTATTTCTTAACGTGTATGCTAACTTGTGTGAAATACTTTGATCAGTGAACATTTTCTTTTACATGCATATGTTGTTTCAAATCTGTGTAACTGCCGATTCTGCAGAATCAGCAATGATTTTGCCTATCCCTCGTAATCAGCAAATGGCTGCTGATATCACGTATTCTTGATGAGTGTTTTGTACTAAGTGGTCGAACTTTACAGTCCTGAGATGACCGTAGCTGTTGACAGGACTATAATGGAAACACCCCCAAAAAAACACATAAATAATCACGTATTCAGCCACAAATTTGCCAAATCTCTGTAAAGGGTGTTTTTTCTTGCCTATTTCACGGAATCAGCAAGCAATTTAACCCTTTCACCGCCAATGTCGCATTTTAGCACCACAATGGTTTAGCACCCATGTCACTAAAAGGCATGAAACCAGGGCCTGTTATCCAAAGATACTATGTTCTTAATTTTGGGAGGTAAGGGTATGCCTAATGTTATATATGTCACAGAGGAATTTGCAATATTGCAGATATATTATTTTCTCTACCCAGTTATGTTTAAAGGTATTTTTTGGCAGAAAAATGGCTGGCGGCCAAAGGGTTAACAGAATGGTCAACCAATTATGCAGAATCGGCAATTTTGCCTATTCTTTTACATATACAACACTAAGCACCACTGAGCATAAGTCTACATAAAACATATTGCACACATATGTCAGCAGAATCGATACACAAATTTATATAAAGAGAATCAGTTAAGAATGTATAAGATATTTTAAACCAATTATATATCAAAAAGTGTTAACGGGTGACAGAATACTAGTTTATAGTTTGAATTTGTTTACATATGATAATAGTCCATAGTCAACAGAGTAAAGTTGCCAATATAAAGGATGTTAATGAAGAAAGTAGGACCTGTATAGCTTGAAGTTCACAGCAACAGTAGCATGAATCGGAATGGTGACTATGTAGAAGTTATACTTCAGTCTGATTACTGTTAACTTCAAGTCTGAATACAGTAATGTTTTAGACTGGTGTCAAATATAGCATTTACCCGTATTTTCCATTGAATCTTGATCCAGGTTTGACATCATTTTACAAACTTCTCTACATCCTAAAAACATTTAGCCTTAACACAACACTTAATTTACATATCTAACACTGATTAAATGAGTATGACAACAAGAATTAGAATTCAGAAGATTAAACCTTAAAGCCCTTTGATCTTATTTGCGGTTAACATTTTGACAGGTTCATTGTGTTTAAAGCAATAAAGACGATAAAGGTATGTAAGTAATAAATAATACATGAAACTTTCTGCAAGTATTTTCTATAACTTTTCTAGTGTTGCATGAGAATAATCCTGAAAATAAACATAAATGCAGAACTTTGTTAGATCAGAAACCTATTATTCTCAAGTTGCTAATATCAGTACATAATGAAAAATGTCACTTAATTGTAGTATTTACTTGTTAGTGCATTTGTGGGTTGAAAGACTAGTTTATGTCCGAAAGTGAGTTTTAAAGAAAGGACTAACATCATCACTCGGTTATGCAAAAGTAAAAGGATTTATCCCTAATACCAAAGATAAACAACCCCACAGAATTTTTTTTTTCTCACTGAGGCTTGCGACTGTAGTCAAAACAGGCGAAGCAAAAGCTTGATACTGTTGAATGGATTGACTGTGAACAGCATTAATTGGCTAAGTTGACAGCAGTTGAACCTATTTCTACACAAACCAAAAGCAGACATTCCCAGGTCTTGCCTTTCAAGCGAAAGGTATTCAATCAAACCTCTATTATAAGACCTTCCGTTAAAAGATCTCCTCTCATTTAAGACCTTTTTGTTGGCTTGACTGTATCACTGGAACACTTCTGCTTATCTCTGCATTTGGTCGATGCATATTTCTTGTACTGGAATTGGTTCAAAATGTATTTTGTTGTTGATTCGTTTGGGTCTCTGTGATTCTACAAGAAACTGATTTATCTTTTTCTATGAAACTGTAAAGAATATACATCTTTCAATGGTAACTGTATGAGATTGATTTTTTAATTCTTTAACAGAATGGTGAGATTATTTTTTATTGATTGTTTTTAAAAATTCAGTGACTTTTAACTTTTGAGTACTGAAAAATGTGTTACGCTTAAAAAAAAGAGTTTGTTTTCTTCATCTGTAATGGTGTAAGTAGTGTGCGTGTGTGCATGTGCGTGCGTATTGTGAGATATTTGATGACTAGTCATATTGTGCCATATTTTTATATGTGTTTTATAATGTGATATCTTTAAAGGCATAATATACCCATATATTGTGTACATGTATATCCATTGATAGCATTGCAATTTCTTACTTGTGCAATACACATATATTTTCCAATGTTACTGTTTGTAAAGTACACTATGCAATCAATGAATGGGAAACATGTTATTTAACCCCTTGACTGCCACCAACGTATTACGTACTGACCTGATGACATCACTTATAATGTCATCAGATGAAGAGGAATAACCCTGATATGCTGGCTTTTGCTCTAACATAATCAAGAGAGTAATATCGCCAGACCATTTTGCCGGATTGGCTCTATCAGTTGTCTTTTTCATGTCATGATTTGCCCAATTATGTTTTCTTTAATTTTCTCTGGCAGTCAAGGGGTTAAGCTGAGACTGACATTAGAACCTACTTAAAGGTTTTGAAATGAAACGGTTTCAGCCTTGACTTTACTATGTTATTAGTTTGTAAGAATGAAATGTTTTCAGACTGCCCCAGTAAATGTCAGGTTCAGTTCGGGCAGCCATGCAATATAATTTCAATTCAGGCACTGTTTAAACAAAAGGAAAAAGAATGTAAGGAGTAAATTTGGCTTGTTTGAGTGGTAGCATGACATTGATTTTGGCTATTATTATGATAATACTTGAGGAGGGTTACATTGATTATGATTATACCAACATGGTGCAATCTTTACTGTGGAGGGTTTCAATATCACTGTGTGGTTGGCTTATATCTATTTTGGGACATACAAGGCTTTCAGAAAATAATTGCAAAGATATTTATTTTGTTTTGCTGGACTCCAATGCAATATGGGATACCCTTGTTTAAGGAAATACATGCACATATTCGTTTTTATGCAGTTGCTCAACATAGCCATGATCTTGTGTATTTATGGCCTAGTTAATCCCTAATAGCGACAGGGATTGAATGTGTGTCATTGTGTGTGTGTGTGTGTGCGTGCACACATACTCATACTATGTGTACAATGTTGCTTTATTCTGGATTTCCACTGTTCAATTTCTGTTATCCATAATGGAATCATGGGCCATTTTCTTAAGGTCGTATGCAAACAAAGGTCGTAAATCCGTGCCTGCCTGCCAGACATCATCAATTATGCATTCAATAGCAAATTCCATGCTCAGTCATGTTCAGATTCTCTGTGCTCAGCAAATGCAATTTCATGTGATTCTTTTCCCACGACGTGACGTGTGCAGACAAAGCTCCCTGTGAACATCCCATTCCCTTATCCTTTCCATCTGTGAAGGCTTTGTGTTCCTTGATGGGCGATGTTGAATGATTGATGACACGTGATTGATCAGGAAGGTTTCTGCCTGCATACCCGTGCTGTGATTACATCCCTTCCACCCTCTGGTTCCCCGGCTCTTCCCTCACTTGCTCCACTTTTCTTTCTTTCTCTGGCAGGTTTTTCTTCTAAAACTGTTGACGCCTGGTGCTGCTACACCTCGTCTTTTCCCTGTTGTTTGGATTTTTTTTTCTCTTGATAATGATTACTATTTCTATGTGATCCCATGGCTGATTTGTTTCAGTTAAAAAAGAAAAATAGATAGAAGCAACAACAAGAAAAAGACTAACTGATCCCAATGTATTGTGTATGTGAATGGCTAATATAAATAAAGAAGTAGATAGATACAAGATATGCATTGACAAAGGCCAGAATTGGAACTATTTGTGAAATAAAAAGATGTTATTTCCACTTGCTCAAGTTTTTTCCTCTTTTAATGTTCTACTGTTAGATTGGTGTATCAATAGACTTTCAGTGTATTGTAATATACCATTGACACTCACAATGTAAAAGTCATGTCTTTGAACATTCCTGACAAAGTCCAGATTTTTTCAAAATACAGACATGAGTTCTTGCAAATATATTCCGTTTGATCCAAAGCTGCTTATCTCAAAGTTCCATTTACAACCAAAGCATTTGATAAGTCCCAGTCTCACTTCAGCATACTTATTAAATGCTCCTTTTCTATGAAAGTTATGTAGAGTACCGTCATTCTAGTCACTGTGCAGCAGTCTGTGGTGACAGAAGCTCATGCCGCCTTTGTCATCTTGTCTGTTGAATATATTTGTTGCAATAATATTTCTTTTTATTGTGTTTTCTTTCTGTTGATTTAACGCTCTTGAGCTCCCCCGCGGGCTTCCACCTTGTGGTGGGGGAGCTTTAAACTAAGAGTGGCCCCTCATCCCCATTTTCCATTCTCTCCATCCTCATCTTCATCTTCCTCCCCGTGGGGATGCCGGGGGGGTTGCCTTTCAGTACAAATAGTTCCCCCACCTTCTGGAAGTTCTGTGCTTGTAATTTCCTCTGGTCTGTCCCTCTCTTTGACTCTGCCTTTTCCCTTTGCTTTCTCTCATCTACTATTTTTCTCTCTTTCTGGTCCATTCTCCAGCCTTTTTTTCTATAGAACCCTTCCACATTTTTCCTTTTCACAATTTATGACGTGCCAGCTTTTTTGTTGTTCACTGGCGTCTAGGCGTGAGACCTTACGCACTTGAGTGGGCACCAGTTGTCCATTCTGCAGTGCATATTTGCCTATGTCATGGCCTTTTGTATGTATTTTTGATTACTAGCAGATGTATGTGTTTGTTATCCTTTTTTACTGTTTTTGCAACCTGGATCCGATAAGTAAAGCGGAATGGCTTGACGTTTCCAGCACTGTCTAGATGTATGGGCTATAGGGTACAATGATGGTGTCATGTAATCAATTGTTGTTTTTATGTCATGTTTTCAGGTGTTTGTTTGTAAAGTCAATACATGTAGGATGATATTGACGTGTTTGATGTTTACAGTGGTGACAGTCCTGAGAAGACCATTGCTGTTAACGGGACTATAAACAATGTAAAAATAAAAATAAAATAACGCTCTTGAGGAGCATCCATCATGCTTTGGATTGTATTCTAACTAGGAGTGGGTACAATAATGCATGTTGCAACCTAACTCCGCTTATATCAGAGTTTGGCTAAATATATTTTTATAACTGGTCTGGTGAACTTTGATGTAATGACGAGAGTCAACTATATACACGCTTTCTTTCCTTCCAAGCTCTATATTTATTAAAGATGATCTCCGAGGTCTCAGTTGTCAACAACAGGTGCTACTGTTCAGACTGAGAACGGGACACTGCCGACTCCTGTCACACCTTCACAGGATCAACCTGTCACGCACCAGTGGCACTTGAATCCAATCCCCAGAGCACATCCTCCAAGAGTGCCCCACTTACCACGACATCAGATGTCAAACCTGGCCTGGAAGGGATGGAGCTCCAACAGAAGCTGTGGGGACCCACAGAGGTGCTGAAGAAGACAGACTTCACCCTCACCACCGGTTTGGAGATTTAGGCATGACCTGGGATCGCAGAATAATAATAATAATAATAATAATATGAAAGTAGGTTTGAAGAGTAGCATTGATACTGGGTTGCTGGTAAAGAACCCTAGCCTTGAAAGAAAGTCGGTGTATATAGGTGGAAGTGCAGTTGTAATCAATACTCAAATATATATCTTTTGATGCATTGAAATGTGTGTGCTTGTTTGTTGAGATTAATCTTTTTCTCCATGTGTGCGCATGACAACACAAAGACTGTTGTTTTGGGTCTAGTCGTTATTGCTGTTGTGTTCAGTCATTCTGTGATTTATAGTTTTTTAAGGTGTTGAAAGTCTGTTGAATATGGCATACGACACTAACATAAATATTTCACAAGAAGATATGAATCCTGTTCTTACAGAGGTTTTAGGATTTACATGCACGCACGCACGCACACATGCATGCATGCACATACACACACATGCACGCACGCATGCACACACACACATGCATGCACGCACCCACGCTTGCATGCATGCGCACACGCACACACATGCTAAACACACGAATACACAGATATTACTTTTTAATGATCAGACTCGATGTATATGTGCAAACAAAAAATTAATTGATTCATCTGAGCAAATCTGACAGTTGGGGAATTTATTTGTTAAAAGTAATTAAAGTATGCGTATTGTTAAGAAAATATGAGCACAACATATCTTACAAAGCTTATGTCATAGCATGGGGAAATAAGGAACATTGTCACAATATTGAATTTTGCGACTAGGCAGCGAAGAGCGTAATATATGCAGTTAAAAGGAAATAACAACTGTCAGAGCAACGAACATGTTTACATAGCAAGTCAGTACAGGAAAACATGAATCACAATATGCGGATTTTCATTTCTTTTAAGAATTTTGACAATTGTCTTTCTAACATATCGATGTATTAAAAATCAAATTAACTCTCAAAACACGCACACACACAAACACTTCTGGTTCTGATCTTTACAAGGACAGTGCCCAGCACAGCGCGTTATGCAGCACATTATACAGCAGTGCACACCAAAGCCATGCAGATGTACAGACCCATGACATTCAATAAACAGAAACATCGAAAAGAGAAGGGAGAGTCCTGTTGTCGGGTATCAACCAAATTGATAACTTCCCGAGTCCGAGTCCACCTCCACCCCCCCCCCCCCCCCAAAAAAAAAGGTGGTGCTGCACTAGTGGCGAAACGCGCTCCAGGTGGGAGCAGCCCGAATTTCACAGACCAGCAACTACAAACAACAACAAAATAATGCTGGTGAACAGTTCAGTTTCTAGCTACAAAGCAACTTAGGCAGATGGTGAGATTCACGTCCTATTAGGCGTTGCCTCTTAAGGACAATGTTCGTGAAGACTTGATCTTCCTGTAAGTGAAGATGATGACGATGAGACAGACGTCAAGACGTAGCTGCCGTCGTGGATGATTCTGGAACCGTTGCGGACCCTTGAATAAAGGGATTCGCAAAGCAACTTAGGCTGAACAGAGATTTAGAATGGAAAACAAGAGCTTGAAGTGCTTCCAAGGCTCCCAGAACAGTTTCAGGAGAGCAAATCAATAACGTAGAAGGTTGGAAGTTCAGTTTAACGTCGCGTATCGGCTTTCGCCATGTACGACGGGCTGAACAAACCAACCAGGGTATAAACAAAAATTTATGTTCCTGAATCACTGTCTTAGCCAAAAGGCCGAGAAGCGATCAGAATTTTATAAACGTAGAAGGTGGCGAGGTTGGTTTTTTATGCGTTCGATGTATCGGTGGCACAATAGAGCAAAACGTATAAGGTCTACATACACCAATGTTCAAAGACGGGTAACCAAACAGAGTTTGTGTCATCAATTTGTTTTGGGGGGGGGGGGGGGGGGGTAGTCAGATGCCACCGAAAGTGCAATCGCTCGTGAGTCTTCGTCCAGGGCCTTTATTCACGTTGAGATAGCATGAGACTGGGCATGATGCTAACTTAGAAGCTCTTCCAAAAGTCCTATTAAATCCTATAGGACATTGGAAGAGCTTCTAAGTTAGTTAGCATCATGCTAAGTCTCATGCTATCTCAACGTGAATACAGGCCCAGGTCAGTAGTGAATTGCTATCCATAAGGTTTCTGTACACGTTAACACTATTCGCAAGATATTTCTATTTCCCCATGGCAACACAGTGAGCTGTAAGTCGTATTAAGAGTGGGCTATCACTGTGTTGCCATGGGGAAATAGAGATATCTCGTGAATAATGTTAACGTGTACACTGACCTTAACGCAATGCAAGCAAACAAGAACCTTTGAAAGTTACAGTCAAACGTTGGGTGGCTGCTGCACTTTATTTTAAGTATTGTTTTGAGTTAACGACATCACCGTCTTCAGGAATATCGTCCACATAAGAGGCAACGCCTAACTGGACGTTAAGCTCGCTTTCATTTACAATTAGCAATTAACTTGACAATTAAATTAACAATCATGTTAAGAGTTCAGTGCTTTAAACTGCATTGGTAAAATAGTCCCCACAGATTGGGGATGGTGACGGTGTCCTTTTAATGATCGTCTTTTTCTATCCTCAACAATGAATGATACACGTAGGGGAAGGCCTGTGGCAGCGCAAAATGTTACAACGCGTCAAAATGTTACAATTGTAACAAATTGCGTGAGGTGCCCGGGGCTCCTCGCGCAAAATGTTACAATGTAACATTTTGATGCGTTGTAGCATTTTGCACGGAAAGCCTGCGGCAAAATGTTACAATTTTGTTAGAATTGTAACATTTTACGTGAGGCGCAATTTGTTTAAATTGTAATATTTTCAACAACGTTGAAAACTTTCAATCAAAGGTGGGCGCCACGCGCAAAATGTTACAATTGTAACAAACTGCGCTTGGTGCCCCGGGCGCCTCGCGCGAAATGTTGCATTTGTAACAAAATTGAAACATTTCGCCGCAGGCATTCCGCGCAAAATGCTGTAACGCGGCAAAATGTTACAATTGTAACATTTTGCCGCAGGACTCTCCGCGCAAAATGTTACAAGGCGTCAAAATACAACAGATGATACATTCATAAAAGCGTCCATAATTCCGAAATCAGAAAGGAAAGCACAAATCAATTTTGATTTAAAAACAGTAAAAAGGCAATGATTTTAATTGAGCAAATAAAATACATTTTATTGGCTGCCTCTTTTGTTTTGTAAGAAAAGGTGCGTTTCTTTCTAATGTATACAGAATGTGTATATTTTAGGCAATAAGTTTTTTTTGTAAGAAAAGGTGCGTTTCTTTCTAATGTATACAGAATGTGTATATTTTAGGCAATAAGATTTTTTTGTAAGAAAAGGTACGTTTCTTTCTAATGTATACAGAATGTGTATATTTTAGGCAATAAGTTTTTTTTGTAAGCAAAGGTGCGTTTCTTTCTAATGTATATAGAATGTGTATATTTTAGGCAATAAGATTTTTTGTAGGAAAAGGTGCGTTTCTTTCTAATGTATACAGAATGTGTATATTTTAGGCAATAAGTTTTTTTTGTAAGCAAAGGTACGTTTCTTTCTAATGTATACAGAATGTGTATATTTTAGGCAATAAGTTTTTTTTGTAAGCAAAGGTACGTTTCTTTCTAATGTATACAGAATGTGTATATTTTAGGCAATAAGGTTTTTTTGTAAGAAAAGGTACGTTTCTTTCTAATGTATACAGAATGTGTATATTTTAGGCAATAAGGTGTTTTTTTTAATTGGCGCTGGTTGTTAAGTGTAATGAGGCTACATTCCTCACAGATGTATGTTTTATTAGGCGCCTTCGCTCAATCGATCAACCGTGCTCACAAATTCAAATCAGCAGTGTCGTCATATTTCAGTCGTCTACGAGTATAGCCTAACTTCTTCTTCTTCTGTGTTCCCAGGCCATATGGCCATAATGGGTAAGGTACGTATGTGTCCGGTATTCAGTTTTCACTGGTCTCCCCTCTACGTACAGCCGACACATTCCAATTTCTGAGGAGCTCAAAGGAGAAAAATTATTTGGAAGTTTTGTTTTGAAAAAAGGCAAGAGAATGGTAGTAGATGATAGAAAGCAAAGGGAAAAGGCAGAGTGAAAGAGAGTGGCAGATTAGAGGAAGTTACAAGCACATAGCTTCCAGAAGGTGGGGAGCTATTTTTACGAAAGACCCCCGGTATCCCCACGGGGAGAGACTCGTGGAGGGGGCGGGGTCGTCCAGCTCCCCGTATGGAGGCACGAGGCATCCACCCCTTGCCCCAATTGCCTAACAATGCACATAAAGGTGTGTTGTTTTGGCCACTTACAGGCCAACCCACTGGCCCTTTCACCCACACCTATCACCCTCTTTTCCACTTTTTCTGTTGTCTCTTGTGCATCAAACTATTTTGTGCATTAACTCTCTTGTGCATTAAACCCGCGACTGGACTATAAAAGAGGGGAGGCGCTGAGCGCGCGCCACATTTGAATCACAGCTGGCAAGAGACCTTCTTTGTTCCCTGTTGTGCGAGCCACCGCGAGGCAGAGCTTTTCTGACGAGCAAGACCCGATCCCTGGGATCGGTTGTTTTCCCTTGAACTATTTGGGGCATTTTCTTTCGGTCTTGTATTCCTCTCTCGATGCATACAATTTTTGAAAAACATGATTCATTAATAATCACAAAAACGCAACAAAACAATGTTCAAATCACGATTTTTAACATTCTAATGCCATGTACAATGCGTGGGGTGTGTTTTTTCAATCAAGGGGACATGTACACAACGATAGATTGAAGTAGTGAGCTAGGAGAGGAGATTGTAGTGAAACGAATAAACAAACCAAAGGGAGGCAAACCACAACATCATCCTCATGTTATGTACGACACCGCCTAGTACAATAAGAGTAACAGTCACAGTGAGGCAAACCACAACATCATCCTCAGGTTATTTACGACACCGCCTAGCACAATAAGAGTAACAGCCAAAGGGAGGCAAACCACAACATCATCCTCAGGTTATGTACGACTCCGCCTAGCACAATAAGAGTAACAGCCAAAGGGAGGCAAACCACAACATCATCCTCAGGTTATGTACGACTCCGCCTAGCACAATAAGAGTAACAGCCAAAGGGAGGCAAACCACAACATCATCCTCAGGTTATGTACGACTCCGCCTAGCACAATAAGAGTAACAGCCAAAGGGAGGCAAACCACAACATAATTATCAGGTTTTGTACAACACCGCCTAGCACAATAAGAGTAACAGCCAAAGGGAGGCAAACCACAACATAATTATCAGGTTTTGTACGACTCCGCCTAGCACAATAAGAGTAACAGTCACAGGGAGGCAAACCACAACATTCAATTTAAGGCCGTGTAAACACATAAGCGGATATTCCATGCGGAAACCTGTGCACAATCCATAAATAAGTGAAACAAAGAAAGGGAAAAGATTTGCGCACGTGTCCGAATTTCCCCTATATGCGTAAACTTTTATCCTTCTTTTCCGTACGGAACTTACGCGTCTAATGTGAACCCGGCCTAAGGCTGTCACTCTTATTGTGCTAGGCGGTGTTGTCGTAAATAACCTTGGTGGAGTGAGTTAATTAAGAGCGAGTTCCTTCACCTTATTCGTTTCACTACACAACGAAGTGTAATAATAGAGGGGAATCCTAATTAAAGACAAAATGACATCTCAGCACACAGGCTGGTGGGCAGCGGACAGTAACTGGTGCTCGTTGGAACTCACTAGGGTCTATGGATTTATGAATGTATTTTTTTACACAATACCACCATTTTGGAAGGGGGAAAGAAACACATGACGGAGAGTCTAAGACTTGGAGAATTTGATTTCCCCCAAAATGACCACAAGATATCTCACAAAGCCAGTGTATTTTTTATACAAACATGTTTTTTTTCCTTTTTGTCTTACCTCTGTAAAGTGAATATGTGGACATAGCTATGTGTTGCAGTTATGTGCACAAACCCCAGACCTCAGCAGAACCATTCAGCTTTGAATGCACACTTGTCTTACACTTTTCTGATATACCAGAGACTTGTTGGTGGGAGCAATGACATGCCTCTGTAACGTTATCGTGTCTTTGAATGACATGTTTGTAGCATGCTTGTACGTGTAGAGGCTCGTTGAGCTGATTCCCCTCTTCACAAGCAGAACAGTTTCATATGCTGAAATGTCAACGAATTTGAAACCTTACCCGACAGGGAGTTATAAACTTTCATGCAACTGGATAGGCCTATGTCTTTCACAAATCACAAGCCAGGAGCCAGGATAATTATGCATATCATATTGGGCCAAACTAGTGTTTACGAGAGACGTCACTTTTTGTCATGTTGCTCATCGATGGTGTCACTACTGGCAGTGTAGTCCAGGGCAGTTCTGAAGGACACTTCATTGTCACTGCCGGGCGTTGTCACTTGCTCGCCCCCGCCCTTCTTCTGCGTTAAACAGCTTGATCGGCCCCCATCATCTAAGGGGTCTACAGTGGCGCCAATCTGGGATGACTCTTGACCCGTCGCTGCTGTGGCTACTGCTGTTGCGGCCGTTGTTGTGATCACCGCTTCGAGGCCACCTTTACTGGAGGCGCTCTTTAGCTGCGGGCTGGCGCTGCCTTCCCTGCCCACTGTTTCCATCACCTTGTGCTTGGCCTTGTTGCCGACCTCAGTCAGCATGTCGGTGGCCGCTTTGGCCTTTTCCATGGCCTTCTCCTTGGCCATCTCCACCTTCTCTTTGGCCGTGTCGATGGTCTTGTACATCCACTCCGTGATGACGTTGATGGCCATGGACACCAGGGCCAGCCCCAGGAAGGTGTAGACGCAGGACAGCAGGAAGAAGTTGGGGTGCTCGGGCAGCACGTCCCCGAAGCCGATAGTGCTGGTGGTGATGAAGACGAAGTAGAAGGACTCCAGGTAGGTCCAGTCCTCCCACAGGCGGTACATCCCCGCGCCCAGGAAGATGTAGGCGAAGATGAAGCCCACGGCCACCAACACGGGCAGATGGAAGTCCTCGTTCAGTTCCTCCTGGTCGATGAACACGATCTTCTTCTTCGCCTGGCTGTCAGAGGGAAGCATGGACGCCTGGCTGCCTTCCATGCTGATGGCCTGGTTTGCCCTGTCCTGCGAATGTGTGACGTCATTGGTGTCTTTTCTGGAAGGTGAGGCAGGGGAGCCGATCTGAACTCCATCGACGTCTGCAAGGAGTAGCTTGGCTCCAGTTTCCTTCTCCTTTCTTGGTGTGTAGTCACCCCCTGCCCCGTCCAACTCCTCACTGTACACAGCGGCGCCTGATCCCATCTCGCCGCTCTTGGTGTAGCTGCCTTCGTGTTGGATATTCTGGCCATTCAGGCCGGCGTTGGCCTCTTCGCTCATATCGTAGCTCCTTCTCCCGTGGCGGGCTTTGCGGCAGTAGCCGGTGTAGTAGTATCGGCGGATGAAGCCCCACATGAACTTGAAGGCCACGGTGAGATGTTTTCCCAGGTTGGCCAGCACCATGAGGGCCAGGGGGATACCCAGCGTGGCGTACAGCATGGTCACCACCCGCCCGGCTTCTGTGGCTGGGGCGATGTTGCCGTAGCCTGCAATACAGTAACGTATTCAGTTAGCGATATGACAAGACATACGATCAAACAGTAACAGAAATAAAACTCAAGCAAAGAACGCAAAAAGTGTGTGCGTGCCTGTAACTATGTATGCGCGCGCGTGTGTGTCAGTCAGTCGTGTGCGATCATGACTTACAAGCAGGTAGTAGCTAGAAGACGTGACTGCTATTTTCGCGGTCCAGTTGTTTTTCTAGAGTGGACACGCCTTGCCCAGAGCATTCCCCCATTCTTTCGGCCCAAGGACTCTAGGACAACTGGCGTTGAGGAAGATCCCCAGAGGCAAAATAATCCTTTTGGCTGAGCACTAAGAGCCCCGCAAATACCTATTAGTTTAAAAGCCACAGTCAGTTACAAAAGACTATTAGTATAAGCTAAGACCTTTTGCCCAACTAGGGCCTACTGTACACCATATTGATTGTCATACCCTCCCTTTACTATTGACCCCAAACCAGGCTTATGTCAATCAATGATAAAAGCCCTTTTGAGGAAAGGACCTAAAGAAGGATTCATCAGCATTGACGATGACAGTACACGTAGGAACTCATCCAGACAGAGAGAGAGAGAGAGAGAGAGAGAGAGAGAGAGAGAGAGAGAGAGAGAGAGAGAGAGAGAGAGAGACAGACAGACAGACAGACAGAGACAGACAGACAGACAGACAGGGACAGAGAGTCAGCTCACTGTGACATACATAATTAAGTCCGTTGACGTAATTATTGACAAAGATGTTGCGTGCTGCGTGTCAATTAAGCTTACAAAGCGTCCCCAGCTTAATTAATAATAAGCCGAGCAGCCCAGTCCCCGTAGCCCAGTTATTGAGAAAAAGATTGAAAGAACAAAAACATAAAAACAAGCAAACCTCATTGTGCAGTGAACTGAGTCATCATAAACAAAAGCTTGGGAGTGGTAATAAGGGCCAATGACGATAAAAAGGGGGATTATGGGTCGTATAAATCGATGAAAAGGAGCAGTCCCACTGGCTAGAGGCTGCCTATAGTGATTTCAGTGACATACACATTGGAGAACGATCAGAACTAAATGTGAACAAAAGAATAGGTGGCGACAAATAAATA
>CM065683.1:40366288-40388788 GCA_017654935.2 Phymorhynchus buccinoides | reverse complement strand
CGATCAATGTATATTCTTAAAAGCAACCCGTATGTCTGATTTATAAGTTATTATCAAACAATAACTTATAATTCTATCAGTTACCTATCTATAAGTTAAGTTAACTATCTAGGAAAGAAAACTCGTTTCATTATTTCCCCCTTGATTCTATTTGACTATTTGATATATCCATATAGGCTTATTGTGCATGAAAGAAAATCACATTTCTATCTAAATTTTAAAATACGGCAATATCTCGTAGTCTATGAGACAAAATTAACAAGGCATAGTTCATGTAAAATCAGCTTTTTTCTGTCGTTGTGAATTGTTTATATTATTTCGAGTCTTTAACTGTTGGATCTTTTAGAATGCTTTAAGTTTTTGGCGTTGCATTGTAACATAATCGTAAAAAACCACGAGAACATGTTTTTTGTCTGTTTGTATATCGTTAATCATTGTTGTGGTGTTTTTTTAATGTTGTATTTGACAGTGTCTTGAGCATTGTACATTTCTTCAGATTTCTGTTTTCTTTTTCGTGTCACTCATTATATTCTTCGTGTCAAACGATCTGTTACAAATGAAACACAGTACGCTTTTGTGAATGTCAATTTAGAATGTTTCTTAAACCTATAACAACACTTTTCTTTAAAGCCTGGACCGTTTCTTAACTGTCATTATATTTTTTTTAGCTGAAAGGGATAAGAGTGAACTATGTAGTTGCCCGCATAGTATACTTCATAGCACTCAAGAGGATTCTTTTCTTATTCTTTTCTTTTTATTAGAAATAATTTTATTTGTGAAACGCTTGGGGGTGGGTGGGGGGTGGACTACAAATCGAATCCAAATCAGATAATGTTCACAAAATGAACGACAGCCTAGAAATACTGATTGATCCAAGTATGTGGCTGCTTCAGCCTCAATCCCTGCTGGCCGATTCCCACGTTTCAATGACACGACAGGAACTGATAGCCGCCATAGTAAGAGCAAAGGGAACAAGAGAAAAAGACCACTTGATGGGGGGGTGATGGGAATGAACTGCAGGCCGTGTTGATTGGCTCATAAAAAGGAACACCCCCCCCACCCCCACCCCCGTGGTGATACGGGGGGGGGGGGGGGGGGGGGCCTTTAGTATAAATAGTTCCCCCACCTTCTGGAAGTTCTGTGCTTGTAACTTCCTCTAATCTGTCACTCTCTTTGACTCCGCCTTTTCCCTTTGCTCACTGTCATCTACTATCTTTCTGCCTTACCGGTCCATTCTCCTGCCTTTTTTCACGAAACATATCAAAAAGACTTCTTCCAGCCGAAGTCGGACTTGCTGGGCCTAACTATTTCTTAGTTAGTCGCATAACGGCAGCATGACGCATCTGCGCTCATAATTGACAGGAAGCTATCTGAGCGATCGACGAAGAAGAAGAAGAAGAAGATAAAAAAGGAACTGACGAGAACACCGCGTCGCGTTGATTGGCTGGGGTGGCACGTGGAGGGAATAACAAGTCTTGCTGATTGGTTACTCGTGAACATTCTGGAACAAGGTGATTCAGTCTCCTTTAACGAACAATTACCATCGAGAAACATTGAAACTGACAAGAGTCCAGATATTTATTTTTCTCTTATTCTTCCAAGAAAGAAAAAACAACAATTATCGTTTTCCTTGTAGTACGGTTCAAATCATATTTCATGTAATACTAGCGAAACTCCGAGTACCGGTAACGCCTAGTAACGGTAACGCCAAGTACTGGTAACGCTGAGTACAGCAAATTTGAAGCGATTCGGTTAAGAAACGGCGGAGTTATAAGGCCCCATTTCCCGTTGGCGCTGCTCTGAGAATGACGCGCTCTCCCTATTAACGGTAACGCCTAGTAACGGTAACGCCAAGTACTGGTAACGCTGAGTACAGCAAATTTGAAGCGATTCGGTTAAGAAAAGGCGGAGTTATAAGGCCCCGTTTCCCGTTGGTGCTGCTCTGAGAGTGATGCCCTCTCCCTAGTAAGGGTAACGCCTAGAAACGGTAACACCAAGTACTGGTAAGGATGCCCTGAAGACTCTAGTATGTGCTTTTGTCCTGTCTCGCCTTGACTACTGTAACTCACTTCTTGCTGGCTGTCCATCAATTCTCATCTCTAAGCTCCAACGGGTCCAGCACAATGCTGCTCGTCTCATTTCTCGCTCCCCTAGGTACGGCGGAGTTATCACTCCGGTTCTTCGTTCCCTACATTGGCTCCCAGTTCAATCACGTATTGACTACAAAATTCTCCTCCTTGCCTTCAAGTCACTGAATGATCAAGCTCCCCAGTATCTCTCTGATCTTCTTCATCTCTATGTCCCAGCTCGCCAACTACGTTCGTCTTCTGATTCTCGTCTCCTTTCCATTCCCTCCATCCGTCTCAAATCTGCTGGCCAACGTTCTTTTTCTTGTCAAGCACCATCTCTGTGGAATTCTCTGCCTTCTCCTCTCCGACACTCCAACTCAGTCTCCTCATTCAAAACCTCTCTTAAAACCCATCTTTTTCCTGCTGCGCCCTAAATATTTGATCAGTTGTCTATCGTTGTGTGCACGTGAGGGAAGATTGATTTAAGAGGTTTGTGCTGTGTTTTGTGGTGCGTGTGTGTGCGTGTGTGTGCGTGTGTGTGTGTGTGTGTGTGTGTGTGTGTGTGTGTGTGTGTGTGTGTGTGTGTGTGTGTGTGAGTGTGTGTGTTGTGTGTGTGTGTGTGAGCATGAATGTGTGCTTGTGTGTGTGTGTGTGAGCATGAACTTGTTGTGTGTATTTTGGTTTTGTGGGTTGTGTGTGCACGCATGTGTGTGTGTGTGTGTGTGCGTGTCTGTGTGTCTGTCTGCGTGCGTACGTTGTGTGTGAGGGTGTTTGTGTCTGCGTGTTGGTGTATGTGGTCAGTCCATGCGGCTCAGTTGCTGTGACTTACCGAATGGGGTATGAACGAGTTGGCGTCAATAATTGTGTGTGTTTTAATGTGTGTGTGTGTGTGTGTGTGTGTGTGTGTGTGTGTGTGTGTTTATGTGTGTGTGCGTGTGCGTGTGCGTGTGCGTGTGCGTGTGCGTGTGTGTGTGTGTGTATGCGTGTGCGTGTGCGTGTGTTGTGAGAGAGAGAGAGAGAGTTGCTTTGCATATGCACTGTTGATGGTTGGTGTCACTCTTGAATGTTGTTTTTTGTTATCTGTTGATGAATAATTGATTGTAAAGAGCTTTGGGCTCATCTGAGGTAAAGCGCTATATAAATGTACTGTTATTATTATTATTATTATTAGGTATTAGGTTAGTATTATTATTAGGTACTTTATAGTCACAGAGGCGTCTCTGTGAAATTCGGGTTGCTCCCACCTGGAGAGCGTGTCGCAGCCAGAGGCGCGCCACCCAATTTTTTTTTTTTTATTATTATAAATTTTTTTTTTGTGCATGCGATTTATGTGTGACTGAGGAAGGGTAAATTTTGACCAAATGACAACTTTTTCGTTGCCACTGGGTTTAACGTATGCTAAGTGCTGAGTACAGCAAATTTGAAGCGATTTGGTTAAGAAACGGCGGAGTTATAAGGCCAAGTTCCCGTTGGCGCTGCTCTGAGAGTGACGCACTCTCCCGATTCTCTTCAAATTTGCTGCCAGGCTTTGCCCCGGCCACAGCAAGCCTGACAGCGATTCAGTTAAGAAACAGCGGAGTTCTTTGTGAAAGGTGAAACGGCGTATATCTGCGCGTTTAGGTATCGATTCAATGGTTTGGCACACAGATAGTCAGCCCGGTCATCTACCTGCCAAATTCGAAGGAAATCCGTCCAGAAATACCGGAGATACGGGCGCCGAGAGGCCGGCGGATACGCGTTTCGCGCATTTGCAAATGACACGGCCGCCTCGGTTGCCGTTGCCATCGCCCCGTTAGGGCTCACAGCAAATTTGAAGCGATTCGGTCAAAAAACGGCGGAGTTATAAGGCCCGTTTTGTGTTTCACACAGCACACACACACACACACACACACACACACACACACACACACACACTTGGCTTTTAATATAAAGATTAGACATTAGGGACTAGAGTGAAACAAAGCCAGTTGTAAAACACACAGGAACACACAGGAACACACCGAACACTGGTCCTTGAGTAGGTCCTCATTTCTTTCAGGAGATCTAACAAACTAACTTAATTCAATACTTTATAGGGCAATGTTTCTGTTTTGTAGGTACCAATAGAGGCAAAAAGAGCCCGGAAACGTACTACGAACAGACACTGAGTGAAAAGATTACAGATTTGATTTGTTCCTGTTGAAATTTGTTAATCTGCTCAGCAAACAGGTTCAGCCGAGCGTTGCTTTGGTTATGATATATATATCATATGATGTAAAAATGATGGGTTTTTTGCATTAAATAACAAAATTCTAATCACTAAGTCATCGTAAATTACGAGTAGCAAAACAAAAAGCGACCTTAACAACCAGTGTTGGTGATTTGTTCTTGGACCAGTTTTCAAAAATAACACTTGTATGGGTTAGAATTGTGCTTGGTGGTCCGAGTCATCAATCATCAACCAAAGCCACTTCACAATGACGCTAATGGCTGCTCTGAGACTCAGAGAGAACAAAGTGGACACTTCTTCTTCTTCTTCTTCTTCTTCTTCTTGATTGATTGATTGATGTTGTTTATAGCCCCGTCGACTGCTACGGACATTTCAGGGCTGTCACCACGTCAAAATTTGAGCACATAAGATCACAGTTTAAAATCCGACCACGTGATATCACAGTTAAAAATATACAATTAAAAACGTAAAGATTTTAAACAAAAGTTAAAAAAAGGATTAAAATTTAGTCGTGTATAAAAACCTTACACAGTTAAAAGCTTACAATTGATGTTTTAAAACTTAACACAACTTTTTATACCTAAAAAATATTCACTTTAAAAAAACCTAAAAATCATGTCTGGCGGCACATCACGGAACAGCACCTTCATTGATTCTGCTGTGTAGTATTTTCTTCTGGTGTCATAGAGGTCCCAACAATCAAGGAGAATGTGTTCGATTGAGACACGAGTTCTTCTTCTTCTTCTTCTTCTTCTTCTTCTTCTTCTTCTTCTTCTTCTTCTTCGATCGCTCAGACAGCTTCCTGTCAATTATGAACGCAGATGCGTCATGCTGCCGCTATGCGCCTAACTAAGAAATAGTTAGGCCCAGCAAGTCCGACTTCGGCAGGAGGAAATGTTTTTGAAAAGCGTTTCGTGAAAAAAAAAAAGGCAGGAGAATGGACCGGTAAGGCAGAAAGATAGTAGATGACAGTAAGCAAAGGGAAAAGGCAGAGTCAAACAGAGTGACAGATTAGAGGAAGCTACAGGCACAGAACTTCCAGAAGGTGGGGGGACTATTTATACAAAAGATCCCCCCCCCCCCCCGGTATCCCCACGGGGGGAAAGTGGACACGAAACACAACGATTTGCTATCCAACGACCAGTTCCACTCCTTCCACCCTTCCTTTTCTGTTCTTCTTACTTTTGCTTTAGGGTAAGACGGGGTAAAAAGCCCATGGGCGGGTAAGAAGCCCATGCCAAATATCTCATGAAATAAAGCGATTTTCAGTAACATGTTGCCCATGAGACGAGTGTTAATGTTTAGCGTTCGTCTCATGGGCAAATTTGACTGAAATTTGCTTTAGTTCATGAGATAATTGGCATGGGCTTCTTACCCGCCCATGGGCTTTTTACCCCGTCTTACCCTATTTCCTTTTTTATAACATCCTTTTCATTTTCTTACAATTCTTGACTTAGAAAAAAGAAAGATTACGACAGCTTAATGTAAGAAATTTTTTGTTTACGTTGTCGAATTGTTTTTTAAATTCTAAGCTAGCTTCTAGGTTGGTCTAACGCGAGAAGCAACCATAAATACAACAATGCCGAGAACATTGCATTTTATTATCTCTCCAATATGTACATATATGCCTATGCATGCGTTGATTTTGATCACTTAGTCATTGTAAGCTAGCTTCTATGTTGGCCTAACGCGAGAAGCAGCAAAAAACACAATGCCGAGAAAATTGCATTTGATTCTTTCTCCAATAAGTACATATATGCATGCGTTGAGAAACAAGGCCTACTGATCGCCCGGACCGTGACCTTGACCTTGATCGGTATGCCACCATCAGAACGGGCATAAGCCAAAGTACCTTCATGCCAAATTTGAAGACTCTAACACTAACGGTGTGGGAGTTATGGCCCCTGAAAGATTTTCGGTTTTCAAGGTCGTACGCCAAGGTCAATGTCACGATGGCAAAATGGTTTGCGCGGATGCCTTCCTCTCATGGTGACACACCAGCACACAAAATTTGACGTGATTCTGTCAACCCGTTCGAAAGATATCCTTGCGACAGACAGAAGGAGAAAAAAATGACCCTCCGATTTTCAGGCTCCAGCGATCTTTTTGACCTTGATCGGTATGCCATCATCAGAACGGGCATAAGCCAAACCACCTTCATACCAAGTTTCAACATCCTATGTTGATCGGTGCCCGAGACATGGCTAAAAATAGATTCTGATCAAGGTCAAGGTCAAGGTCACGACGGCAAAATGGTTTGCGCCGATCTCTTCCTATTAAGGAGGCACACCTTCACACAAAATTTGACGCGATTCGGTCAAGCGGTTCGGGAGATATCCTTGGGACAGACAGAAGAAGAAAAAAATGCAAACCAGCCCATCGCAAAGTCCGTTCACCTTCGGTGACGGACAAAAAATACAGGTATAATACACACAGTCTTCCAGTCGCGGTTCACTGATACTTTGGTCTGAAAATGTAGGCCTGCATCCATATACATGCAATGCAATAGCAGCTGCTGTAATAGACTGCCTCGGACCAAAAGACGTATCGACCCTTCCACTGTAGAATGTCTTCTGTAGGGAGGGCGAGCGCACGTACACGCACGCGCGCGCAGACACACACGCGCGTGCGCGCGCGTACACACACACACACACACACACACACACACACACACACACACGTGCGCGCGCGTTGAAAAAAGTCATATTTTATCAAGTTTGCTTACCTGGTTGTTTGACACATGGTTTAATAGCCTACAATAGAGAAGCATATGTATTGCTTTTGAGAGAATATACTCCCCGTCTCTACTGTGTTCATACTATGCGTGGTTCTTATTCGGGGTCTATAAAACTAAACTATAAATAAAACAATAAAGAACAAGAAATACCTTGGGGAAGTTTCGGCCAGCTTTACTGCTGGCCTTTAAAGACCCACCACGTCACTTGTCAAAATCATGATTTTCACGTGTTTTTCCTCTTACGAAATCTTAAGAAATCTTCCAAGCATAAGAGGAAATGTGACACGTGACGTGGGGGGTCTTTAATGCTTTAATGCTCGTGAAAGTAGTAATGTGTATTCGTTATACATACAGTCAGAATCTATGTAGCCAACCTATTTTGTTATGCCTATCACTGAAATCTGTTAGACTGAGAAATAACATGAGGTACCTCACCCTTGTTCCTCCATCCCCCGCCTTCCTGGATGATGTTGAGATTAGCGTCCAATCGGTCGGAGACCCTTATGAACGGTGACCCACCTTCCTCCTCATCCCGTTCTTTTCACTCCTTTCCAGCAAATGTTTTTCGCCGTCTACCCATCTGCTTAGTAGTTTTATCAACATTCGATGTCCTTGCCTCCGTCTATCCAGTCTACTAAGAAATCGCCTAAGTAGTCTGTTAATACTCGAAGCAGTTGCTATGCCGTAACCGTAGGACTTAGCCCCGTTCTGTCAGTGATAAATTGACGAGGAAAACATTCCAGACACCTTGACAGGACCAGGAAAACATACCAGACACCTTGACAGGACCAGGAAAACATTTTATGACCAAACTGGGTTGGGTTTTTTAGGAGGGAGGGGGGGGGGGAGGGGGGAGGTGAAGAGGAGAGGTGGGGTGGGGTGGGGGTCGATGGGGGGGGGGGGGGGGGACATTGGAGCAGAGAAAGGAATCAGTCTGAAGACTCTTTGCTTTGGGAAATGAGTAAGCACGAGAGAAAAAACAACAACACAAATCAGAGAAGGGGATTCCCACGATGGAGAGAGAGAGAGAGACAGAGAGAGAGAGAGAGAGAGAGAGAGAGAGAGAGAGAGAGAGAGAGAGAGAGAGAGAGAGAGAGAGAGAGAGAGAGAGAGAGAGAGAGAGAGAGAGAGAGAGAGAGAGAGAGAGAGCGAAGCTGGTAATAGGTAACTGGTTTTTTCCCCTTCTCTATTACTTTAGAAGAAGGATGGCCGAGGAAGAGGACAACCCATAATGTTTCTGCTGCTGCAGATGATGACGATAGTAGTAATTAAGTGCAGAGACTGATGTGAGAAAAGCGTACACTGCTCAAACGCGTGTGTCTGTGAAAGCGACAACCCGTAGTAGCAAGACACGTTCGTCATCCCTTCACTCGTGGCGGTGCCATAGCCGATGGGGTTTAACCGAGGCGTGGTTACCGCTGCACCTATCTGTATTGTTTTAAAAATCGGGACTTTACTGGTGTCGCACTGCCTCCGGGCATTGCCTCCAGTATTGTTCCCACCATCTTTGTATCTACAAATGTCCCATATGTGTCTGTTCCAGACCGAGAGGACGTAAGACACCATTTTTCATTCCAAGACACGTTCATAATGTATTAGAACATTCCAAAAGCGACACCATGTAGGGGAAGACGGGGTAAAAAGCGCATGGGCGGGTAAGAAGCCCACCCCAATTATCTCATGAAATAAAGCAAATTTCAGTCAAATTTGCCCATGAGACGAATGCTAGACATTAACGCTCGTCTCATGGGCAAAATGAGACTGAAATTTGCTTCATTTCATGAGATAATTGGGGTGGGCTTCTTACCCGCCCATGCGCTTTTTACCCCGTCTTCCCCAACAGGGCAACTGCTAGTCGCTAACTCATGGCCAAGACACTGTATCTAAGCTTTCTGCTCATGATAAGGTCACCAGTATCAGTGAGAAGTAGGCTAGTGGCTGGCATTTGATTTCCCAAGAGCTACTCATCTGCACACACAGTGCCATATCAAGATTACTGGTGAATGAAATACCACCACGGCAATAACTGTGATAAAGAAATGCCAACTGATAACTAGAATTCGGCAATAGGGGAAGACGGGGTAAAAAGCGCATGGGCGGGTAAGAAGCCCACCCCAATTATCTCATGAAATGAAGCCAATTTCAGTCTCATTTTGCCCATGAGACGAGCGTTAATGTCTAGCATTCGTCTCATGTGCAAATTTGACTGAAATTTGCTTTATTTCATGAGATAATTGGGGTGGGCTTCTTACCCGCCCATGCGCTTTTTACCCCGTCTTCCCCTAGTCCCTGGCGATGTCGTATTCTAGTGATGAGCAGCTCATAATCCGGCACAGACATTTGTTACGACGAGGAAGTTTCAAACAAACAAACAAACAAACAAACAAACCATGCATTGCAGTCCCATGTAACGCAGACTGGCGACACGTGGGCCACCCAATATTATATAGAAACTGCATGCAATATTATAGTACAACATTATTGCAGTAATAATATTTCCTTCCATGGTTTCTTTAACACAATGTTCAAGGAATACAATGACCTACTTGATCCTTGCCTGCTTCTTGTCCGCTCTACAATGAACAATCTGTAGAACTCAATTACATCTTCAAATGTTGGATACGACAGTCCTAATAACCACCTGTTTCTTCTCTCTCTCTCTCTCTCTCTCTCTCTCTCTCTCTCTCTCTCTCTCTCTCTCTCTCTCTCTCTCTCTCTCTCTCTCTCTCTCTCTCTCTCTCTCCCTCCCACACAGCTGTTCCGTCCCACACAAAATCAAGCTATTTAGTTAAAAGACTGAATCTAGAAATCTTAGATAAAAACTGCACACAGCTTTTGTTTGTAAACATAGTTTGGCTGTATGTTCTTCGTTGTATTTTAAATATATTTCTTCCATCAGATTTATGGTGAAAACTTATTTTTGTTGAGCAGTATCATACAACATATATTTAGTAGGAAATATTCTTGAATAATATATTTAGTATTACAAACATAAATTATATTGCCCATGAGTGAAAATCTAGCAATATCCATTGAATACAAATAATTTAGTCACATACTACATCATATTTTTGACTGTTATTTATGAAAAGTTAGTTATGGCAAACTAACGTTGGCTTGAAAAAAGCTTCTGAAAATATAGATAAATTAAATGTTCTTCCCGAAACAGTTGTGCTATCTCTCTCTGTCTGTCTGTCTGTCTGTCTGTCTGTCTGTCTGTCTCTCTCTCTCTCTCTCTCTCTCTCTCTCTCTCTCTCTCTCTCTCTCTCTCTCTCTCTCTCTCTCTCTCTCTCTATCTCACTCTCTCATTATTCAATGCTAAGGACTACATAAGAAACAAAGCGAATGACCAAAGACTGTGTCCAAAGGGGTTGAGGTTGACCCCTCTCCTGTCTGCTAGAGCTTGTCGCAGATATTTGTGAGGACTTGAGTTGAAGCATGCCCTTGTCGCTGGAAAGGCAGTTTTGCTGGCAGTGTATCAACTCCAGATGATTGCTCTTTCTTGATATATTTCTCTGCTGCTTATAGTTCTTCTGGCATGAATGGATAGTTGTTTTCATTCTGCGTGTGCCATCTTTCAGAAATTCGTCCTCTGGTAAGATCCATTGATCTTCCTGAGTCATTATCCATGTCTGTGCACGATTAGCGTTTGATTGTGCTATCTGAATAATATACCGGTACATTCGAACGTTATTTTCTTGATGGATGATGATTAAGAATTGGAGCCTTGCGTTAGAGTTTGAACCAGAAAGACAGACAGACAGACGCACAACTTCACATAGTGTACACACTATTGGCAGAAGAATGTTGTATTCTGCGGCCAGACATCCGAAAACCAGTCATCTGCTTTTAATGGAAATAATATGGCTGTGGGCCAATCACAGCACGGTGCTACAGAGCCAAACAAGTAACAACCCACCCCATCCTCTCACCTTCCACTCCTTTCCTCTGGAAACAGGAAAGTACCAGGGTCCAACTCTAGATGGGGGAAGCAGCAAACTGAATGGAATGAGATGAGATGTGGAGAAAAGCGCTCTCTCTCTCTCTCTCTCTCTCTCTCTCTCTCTCTCTCTCTCTCTCTCTCTCTCTCTCTCTCTCTCTCTCTCTCTCTCTCTCTCTCTCTCTCTCTCTCTCTCTCTCTCTCTCTCTCTCTCTCTCTCTGTGCGCGTGCACACGCACGTGCGCGTGGGTGTCTGTGTATTTTGAGGAACGGGAAGGCACAGGGTAAGGGCAGAGGTTGGAATATGAGGTACATGTGTGCAAGCATCTTGCAATGATTGCGGCATAATCAAATCACACTAACATTGGCCCTGCTACCAAGAAAGCGGGTGACTAGAGATTGGCAATGACACTGTGGATCACCATCTGCACTCCATTTGCGGATGGAAAAGGACTGGATGCCGAGAACGGAATTCATTCAGTGAATGCCTTGGTGTCGTTGTTGATGATGCCGTGCGTTGGTGCGCATGTTTTATGTACGTAGTGGGCTAACAGTCGGCCTATATGAACAACATTAATGTGCACAAGCATTTTCACACATAATCACACGAACAGATAGTAATTCTGATGCGTACGTGTGCACACGCACGCACAGACAGATCACGAGTTTGTGACATTGTTCTTCTGAACAGACAGAGAAAGGCACAGTCTACCACTCGATCGCAAAGGACCCCGAGATCTTTCCTTTTCTTTGAACCTAATCGAGACAACCTACTTGTGAAATCCGTGCAACCCGTGTTAGCTCTGACCTCTCGCGAGACTCCACATTCAACTGGCGACTTCATGAGTTTCGACCGGTCAAACGTCACTCCATATTTTTCCTTCAGTTAAGCAACATCGCTTCATCGCTTCATCCTTTCTCCTTTTCATCGTTCTGTCCACCTACGGCCGCCCAGTGCTGAGGTGTGGTGAGGGCCACGTCCCTGAAGGATCCTGTTATCAATTGTTTATCCTGCACGAGTCCTAGACGTGGGGATAGCGAAGCTGTAGAGCTTCGGCTGACATCGTTTCTCCTCTTCATCCTCATCTCCATCTTCACCCCTTTTTATTTGGTTCCTCATTGTCCTCCCTTCCCCGTCATCGTCCCTGGCGTTCACTGGAGTCCTGGAAGAAAGCTGTGGCCGGTCCGGAACCCCTTCCACCTGCTCGCGCTTACCCCGAGCCCTTGGCGAGACCAGAGCTGCGACTGTCTTGTGGGGAGGATTCTTCTTCTTCATTCCGCCACTTGGAAGTTTGGTCAGTAGCTGCATAAAATTAGTATTAATCCCGTTAAAACTCGTACAACAACGCGCGCGTAACAATGTAGAATAGCTAGTTATAGGTTTGCTAACATGTATATTTGTGTGCGTTTTCTTTGGTTCATTTTTCTTATTATTTTCTTGATTTTTGCATAAGGGGCTAAGGAACTGACTGGCTGGGTCATGACTTGTCAGTTGGATAGGTTTTTGCCGGTCGTAGAATTTGGTACTTGAACTCGGCACATATTTTTGAATCAATGTTTTGGCTCGCCATTGTGTGTTTAGGCCGTGCAAATCGTTTTTCGGTGCAAAGCGTATTTGAGTTCACAGAGATTCAGAATCCTAAATGCGTGCACGCGCGCGCATTATTCCTTGTTGCGGTATATGTTTAGCCTCGCGGCCTATGTTTAGCCTCGCGGCCTATGTTTAGCCTTGCGGTATATGTTTAGCCTCGCGACCTATGTTTAGCCTCGCGGTCATCGTCCTAGCTTAATTAGGTATTAAGAGACTCTGCGGAGAGCTGGATAACAGAGGGTTATTCCAGTCGCGCTTCTAGCTATGCTGATAGGAGCTTTGTAAAGCGTTCATCCCCGTTTCTGTTTTTATTTTTGAGAGAAAGTGTAATTAGTGTTTTCAAGGCTTTTTGACCTTTTGAAGTACATTGTGAATGCCATTTTGGGGAAATACATTCTTTGCCTGTAGTTCGTCCGCCTTCTGGAAGAAATGATAATGAAGGGACATATTTTTGGTGGTGAAGTTCTATGTGATATTTTCAGAAGAATTTAAGTGTCCATTCTTGTACCTGAAAAGCTGTGAAATTTTCAGAAGAATGTAATTGTTAATTCTTGTATTTGAAAGGCTAGAATTTTCTAAATGTATGAAAGCCTTGTTGTTCCAGAAAAAGTGAAACCTTTTAGTTAATCCTTTTTGATGAAATATTACCCCTAGACTGAGTCGTGTGAAAAGGATTGTAAAGAAAGTGTTTTTCAGCGTTTTGGGGTTCTTGGAGAGAACCAAGTTTAAAGAGGGTGGGTTTTTACATCCCTGAAGAGGACTGTTGGGGAATTAGTTTTTGGGTAAACACAAAACTGTTGTTACTCTGGGAGTTCAAAACTAGGTTTTTGTTTTGGTTTTTCATACAGTCCTGATCCTGATCCCGAGCCTGAGCCTGATCCTGAGCCTGATCCTGATCCTGAGCCTGAGCCTGAGCCTGAGCCTGAGCCTGAACCTGACCTGACCTGTTGCTGCCTGGTTGACCGCCCGGTCAACCGCTCTTTTCTCCGTTTCCGGCTGTGGGAGGCCGCCCACCTTTCTGTCTGGCCCCGTGTTAGGCCCGATCTGTCGGCCTGTCTGTGCGTTCGGGCCAGGCTTCGACGTTCCTGTTGAGGAGTCTGGGGGCGACCTCTGCCGTCTCTCTTCTTTTGTTTCTGCTGCTGTAGCCTGCCCCAGGAGGGGGAGCAGTTTTTCTACTGACTTTTGTTTTCCCCTTTTGTCTTCTTCTTCGGACGCTCTGCTGTTTTTGTTGGACCTCTTTTCTTCGTCTGCCCTTTCGTCGTTTTTTTTCCCTTCAATTTTGTGTTTCTGCTTACAAACTCTCTTTTAGTTATTCAGTTAAGTTGCCGGCTTTAGTTTTTCTTTGGACAAACTTTTGAATGCCATGTAAATTGTGTAGATAATTTGTTGAACATTGAGTGTATTGAATTGTGTAAGTGTGTGTGTGTGCTTGTTTATAATAAATAGTCTTGTTTTGTATTGTACTTCTGGTGTGCGCGTGTGCCTTCTCCTGTGAGTTTGTCTGTCTGGGCGTGCGAGACTCTCCTCGGGGTTCGCGATTTCCCTCTCCCGATCTCTGATCAGGATCGAGCGGGGGATTTCGTGACATCTTGGGCTCGTCCGGGATTGTCTCGCATCTGTCCCAGGCCGGCAGGTTCGCTGGGATAAGGCAGTGAATGTTTGGGGTGTGAATGTAAGGGTGGTTGGTTGGGAGACCGTGTAGAGGCAAGGCGGTCCGATTTTCCCTCATTGCTTAGGTCTTTTGGCCGGTTGAGTGGAAAATTTGTTGTGTTCGTTTTGTTTACTTGTTTGTCGGAGAGCGTGTGAAATATAGTTATTTAAGACCACTTATAGTTTTCTTTGTGTGTGTTCTAAAGTTTTGAGCGCACACGCGTTTATAAAACAAACTGAGATAAAGTTTGTTTAGGGTTTTTTCTTAGTTTGTTTTGGGAATAGGGGGTTAAAAGAGGGGATTAGTTAGGAATAAAGGGGGGAAAGAACTGGGGAAAAGAAATAGTTCTAGTTCCTTCAACAACAAAAAAGATCTCGACTGGTTGAGCTTTGGCTTGTTCAGTCTGAGAAATGATTCCCTCCCTTGACACACTAGTTTGCATGCATTGACTGAGTGCTGGTGTGTGTTAGTCTTATTTAAAAATTCATTAATGTGTTGTTGTTTTTTTGTGTTCATATATATGTACGCGCGTATTTAATTAGCAAACTAAACCCGGACTATTCACTTGGAACTATTATCGTGTCTGTGACTGGTTCTATTTTGCAAGACAATTCTTGGTTTTGATGCATTGTAGTTGATTTGCACTGAATTGCTGTGTTCCGTGCATTGGATTGTGTCTTGCATTGAGTTACCATTTTTTATTCCATCGCTTGGTTATTTGTTGAGTTGCATGTGAACCTGTGCGCGCACGCGTTTATGCTTAGTGTAGCTTGTGCTATAGAGCAAACTTGCTGGGATAAACCGGAACGTTTTTGTGCAACACAAACCGTAGTTTTTTATAACGCTTTCAAACACTGGGGTGTGTTCATAGCTACATCGTGTTGTTAGTTTTACCGCAGAAAGTTACCGCAGGAAGTTACTGTGCGCTGTTTGGCCGTTGAGGTAGTTCGTGCGACCGCCTCCCGTGGTGCGCAATAGGGTTTTTGTGCAAACGTGGTTGTTGTCCACGCGGGTCGTTTAGTCGCAGAAGCGTTCTACGCTGTGTAAATTAGCGCAATAGTGGTTAGTGTGGTAAAGCTTTATGCGGAGTAGTTTAGTTAGTGTTTGGTTTAGTGTGGTTTAATTCGACGTAGTTTGTGGGATTTCCTGCGCGCGTTAGTGTGTGTTACTGCGATTCATCGTCTTCGTTGCATAACCGTTGGTGTTGAAAAAAAAAAAAGAAGAGAAAAAATGGCAAGTCACGAGTATGATTTAAGGTCGCGCAGTG
Organism: Phymorhynchus buccinoides; assembly: GCA_017654935.2. Taxonomy (NCBI): domain Eukaryota; kingdom Metazoa; phylum Mollusca; class Gastropoda; order Neogastropoda; family Raphitomidae; genus Phymorhynchus; species Phymorhynchus buccinoides. Next base: position 40,373,324 of record CM065683.1, on the reverse strand, counting down.
GGGCTATGTGGGACCTGTCGACGGATCCTTCTGTACCGACTACGCCCTCAGCTGTTTCTACCTCCGTCGTTACTACCGTTGTGTCCTCACCCCCATCTTCTACCATGACTTCTGTGGCTACGGCTATGCACACTCCGGTTGTCCATGCTGCAGTTGACCATGGAGGAGCACGGTCTAGGGTTGGACCAGTTTCGACTCCCCTTAGCCTAGGTCGTGGTAGGGGAATCTTTCTTAAGTCAGGTGCCACGACAGAGGAGAAGCCTGGAGAGCACCATCCTTCCTCGAAAGGAAACAGCGAGTTTTCCATGTTCATGGCTGCCATGGCTCAGATGGAGCAGCAAAGAAGGGAAGAGATGGCTGAGATTGAACAGCTTAGGAAGGAGGAGGAGGAAAAGAAAGAACAACGAAGGAAGGAGGAGGAGGAAAAGAAAGAACAGCTTAGAAGGGAGGAAAAAGAAGAGCAGGAAAGACTAAGGAGAGAGGAGCGAGCTGAACAGAAGGAGGAAGAGGAAAAGAAAGAACAGCTTAGAAGAGGAGGAAAAAGAAGAGCAGGAAAGACTTAGGAGAGAGGAGCGAGCTGAACAGAAGGAAGAAGAAGAAAAGAAAGAACAGCTTAGAAGAGAGGAAAAAAAGAAGAGCAGGAGAAGACTTAGAAAGAAGCGATGGAGAAGAAAGAAAAGAGAAGAAAGAACAGCGATGGAGAGAGGAAATGAAGCTGGAGAGGGAACGAAAGAAGAGAGGAAAGAGAGGAGAAAGAACGCAGGTGGAGAGAAGAGAAAGAGGAACGTGAGGCGATTCGCCAAGAGGAAGCGAGAAGGAGAGAAAAGCTGGAACAAGGACGTGAGTCAGGAAGCAGGTCTAAGGTGTCGACCCCTGTACTCAGGCTTCCAGAACTGAAACCCGGCGAAGATATTGACTTGTTCCTAGAACATTTCGAGAAAATGGCTAAGATCTACCTCTTAACTGATGATGAGAAACTCATCCATCTGTCATCTTCCCTCACCGGCAAAGCCAAGGAAGCCTGTTTCAAGATGGGAGAGGACGAGACCTATGATAATTTACAGAAGGTTCTTCGTCAACAGTTTCGCCTTTCGCCTGAGACCTATCGCCGGAAGTTCCGCAATAGTAAGAAGGAGTCCAGCGAAACCTTCTATCAGTTTGGGACAAGGCTTCGTCAGGCACTGAAGCACTGGGAAGAGCTCTCTGAGGCCGAGCTGAAGGATTTAATCCTCATTGAGCAACTCTACAACACCGTGTCCCCTGAGCTCCGAATACGGATGAGTGAGAAGAAGCCGACTACATTCGACGCTGCCATCGAGATCGCAGAGACTTACTCGGAGGCTAGGAGAACTGTCGCCTCCAGGGGATCTGCCAAAGATAGTCATACACCTGACTCCACTCCTCTCCAGGAAACTACTCCTCCGTCTCCAACCAAATCACCGACAAAGAACCAAAAGGTGTGTTTCCACTGCCGGACCCTAGGGCATATTAGGAGGTTCTGTCCCGAGTTGCGGAGACCATCTTTCCAGAATAGCGGTTCGCAGGATGGGAAGGCCTCCGGAAGTTGGAAAGCCCTTAGCCAGTTTGCTTCTTCACCATGCAGGGAGGGATGTCCTGTCTTCCCCTCCAGAGTGGCTGGAAAAGTTGTTGACAGCGTCAGAGACACCGGCGCTACGGCCATTTTCGTGGACGAAGAGCTCGTACCATCTGGGGCGCCCAGAGGACCGGTGTGCGAAGTATCAGGAGTTGAAGCCCAATTTGTGTGTCGTCGCCCTACCTATTTGGTCGAGTTGTGCACCCCTTACTTCGAAGGCAAGGTATGGGCAGTGGCCCTTAAGCAACCAGCGTGTTCATTGCTGTTGGGGAATACTGTGTGCTTCGAGGATGGGACGGAGCAGACTCTAGCGTCAATTCTGCCCGAGAAAGTCTACGTGGGCGCAGTTACTCGCGCCATGGCCAAGAAGGTGGATGAACTCCAACCCATTGTCCGGCCGGGACTGGAAGTGTTTGCGGAGGAGGTGACACCACAAGTGCTCCGCAAGCTTCAGTTGCAAGACAGCCAGCTGGATAGGGTGAGGGAGTTAGTGGACGCTGAACCTAGGGCTACCAAGACCAGCTCTATCTCATTTGAGGAAGAGAAAGGGATACTCTGCCGCCACCATCAGAACGACCGCACTGGTGCCAAGCGAGTTGTTGAACCACCACCGGTGCAGAAAGTGGCTCATGACGCACCCATGGCTGGACACATGAGCACCCGCCGGACTCAAGAGAGGGTACAGCAGGGTTTTTATTGGACCCACTTTGCCAGAGACAAGCGCAGGTCCTCCGGCGTATCTCCCGGCGGCTACGTGAAGTCCGTCTGGCGGTCCGATCCAGTAGGTGTGAGACCAGCAAGAGCGAAGTGTCGTCCCTTGGTCACTTCATCAAATGGGGACATGTTTTGCCAGAGGAAGAGAGAGTGCGGAAGGTTGCACAAGCCAAACCTTCAGAGGACAACTTGGCGACGTCCCAGGCTGCGACACGATGAGTGTTTTCACCCAGTACGTGCTTTTCCGGAAGGGGGGTGTGTCACGAGTTTGTGACATTGTTCTTCTGAACAGACAGAGAAAGGCACAGTCTACCACTCGATCGCAAAGGACCCCGAGATCTTTCCTTTTCTTTGAACCTAATCGAGACAACCTACTTGTGAAATCCGTGCAACCCGTGTTAGCTCTGACCTCTCGCGAGACTCCACATTCAACTGGCGACTTCATGAGTTTCGACCGGTCAAACGTCACTCCATATTTTTCCTTCAGTTAAGCAACATCGCTTCATCGCTTCATCCTTTCTCCTTTTCATCGTTCTGTCCACCTACGGCCGCCCAGTGCTGAGGTGTGGTGAGGGCCACGTCCCTGAAGGATCCTGTTATCAATTGTTTATCCTGCACGAGTCCTAGACGTGGGGATAGCGAAGCTGTAGAGCTTCGGCTGACATCGTTTCTCCTCTTCATCTTCATCTCCATCTTCACCCCTTTTTATTTGGTTCCTCATTGTCCTCCCTTCCCCGTCATCGTCCCTGGCGTTCACTGGAGTCCTGGAAGAAAGCTGTGGCCGGTCCGGAACCCCTTCCACCTGCTCGCGCTTACCCCGAGCCCTTGGCGAGACCAGAGCTGCGACTGTCTTGTGGGGAGGATTCTTCTTCTTCATTCCGCCACTTGGAAGTTTGGTCAGTAGCTGCATAAAATTAGTATTAATCCCGTTAAAACTCGTACAACAACGCGCGCGTAACAATGTAGAATAGCTAGTTATAGGTTTGCTAACATGTATATTTGTGTGCGTTTTCTTTGGTTCATTTTTCTTATTATTTTCTTGATTTTTGCATAAGGGGCTAAGGAACTGACTGGCTGGGTCATGACTTGTCAGTTGGATAGGTTTTTGCCGGTCGTAGAATTTGGTACTTGAACTCGGCACATATTTTTGAATCAATGTTTTGGCTCGCCATTGTGTGTTTAGGCCGTGCAAATCGTTTTTCGGTGCAAAGCGTATTTGAGTTCACAGAGATTCAGAATCCTAAATGCGTGCACGCGCGCGCATTATTCCTTGTTGCGGTATATGTTTAGCCTCGCGGCCTATGTTTAGCCTCGCGGCCTATGTTTAGCCTTGCGGTATATGTTTAGCCTCGCGACCTATGTTTAGCCTCGCGGTCATCGTCCTAGCTTAATTAGGTATTAAGAGACTCTGCGGAGAGCTGGATAACAGAGGGTTATTCCAGTCGCGCTTCTAGCTATGCTGATAGGGGCTTTGTAAAGCGTTCATCCCCGTTTCTGTTTTTATTTTTGAGAGAAAGTGTAATTAGTGTTTTCAAGGCTTTTTGACCTTTTGAAGTACATTGTGAATGCCATTTTGGGGAAATACATTCTTTGCCTGTAGTTCGTCCGCCTTCTGGAAGAAATGATAATGAAGGGACATATTTTTGGTGGTGAAGTTCTATGTGATATTTTCAGAAGAATTTAAGTGTCCATTCTTGTACCTGAAAAGCTGTGAAATTTTCAGAAGAATGTAATTGTTAATTTTTGTATTTGAAAGGCTAGAATTTTCTAAATGTATGAAAGCCTTGTTGTTCCAGAAAAAGTGAAACCTTTTAGTTAATCCTTTTTGATGAAATATTACCCCTAGACTGAGTCGTGTGAAAAGGATTGTAAAGAAAGTGTTGTTCAGCGTTTTGGGGTTCTTGGAGAGAACCAAGTTTAAAGAGGGTGGGTTTTTACATCCCTGAAGAGGACTGTTGGGGAATTAGTTTTTGGGTAAACACAAAACTGTTGTTACTCTGGGAGTTCAAAACTAGGTTTTTGTTTTGGTTTTTCATACAGTCCTGATCCTGATCCTGATCCTGATCCTGATCCTGATCCTGATCCTGAGCCTGCCTGACCTGACCTGACCTGTTGCTGCCTGGTTGACCGCCCGGTCAACCGCTCTTTTCTCCGTTTCCGGCTGTGGGAGGCCGCCCGCCTTTCTGTCTGGCCCCGTGTTAGGCCCGATCTGTGGGCCTGTCTGTGCGTTCGGGCCAGGCTTCGACGTTCCTGTTGAGGAGTCTGGGGGCGACCTCTGCCGTCTCTCTTCTTTTGTTTCTGCTGCTGTAGCCTGCCCCAGGAGGGGGAGCAGTTTTTCTACTGACTTTTGTTTTCCCCTTTTGTCTTCTTCTTCGGACGCTCTGCTGTTTTTGTTGGACTTTTTTTCTTCGTCTGCCCTTTCGTCGTTTTTCCCTTCAATTTTGTGTTTCTGCTTACAAACTCTCTTTTAGTTATTCAGTTAAGTTGCCGGCTTTAGTTTATTCTTTGGACAAACTTTTGAATGCCATGTAAATTGTGTAGATAATTTGTTGAACATTGAGTGTATTGAATTGTGTAAGTGTGTGTGTGTGCTTGCTTATAATAAATAGTCTTGTTTTGTATTGTACTTCTGGTGTGCGCGTGTGCTTTCTCCTGCGAGTTTGTCTGTCTGGGCGTGCGAGACTCTCCTCGGGGTTCGCGATTTCCCTCTCCCGATCTCTGATCAGGATCGAGCGGGGGATTTCGTGACAGTCCCTTAACCCGGAACATATTAGCTCCGAGGACCTCCGGTGGAAACTCCCCACTTATTAATCACTATGTCCTGGCGTAGCGGATTCACTCAAACGGATTTGAGACACCCTATTATGCTTGCTCTTCTGTCTCAGTCCTCAAGGATGTGGTGTTGATTCATTGTTCCGGTGTGCTTTTTCTTCTAAACTTGCACACTTTTGATCCAGGCTACAATGATATAGCTGGAATCGACCAATCGGAAATGACAGGAATACCAGTTCTGAAGGCGCTGTTTCTGACAGGAAACCTAATAAACACTTTTTTCAAACACCCCAAGAACATTGCTCGGGTATCAGTAAACTCCATGGTCAGGTTAGATTTATCCCAGATCCAAATCCAAATCATCTTTATTATCTCATAACAGAAACATTGTAACCAGGTGCACACAAGAAAAACAACAATAAACACATTTATCAACAACAAAGAATATGAACTAATAACTAATAACACTGCTATGTTGTAATTAACAAACCGGACAAATATGAACAAATAGTCCAGTAAAAACAGAACACATTTTTAAAATACATTTTAAATATTTTTTGTTTTTTTAAATGCGTTCTGCTTTAGATAAGCTATCCACAAAAAGTTAAGGATCACTTGCAAATTAATTCATAACTTTCCAAATAAGAAAGCCAATGCGTTGAATTTTGGCCAACATTTAATTCAATGCTTTAGTGATAACGATACACAATTGCCTTCAATTTCGAGCAATCGTTTGGTCTGTACATTTGATCAAAGTGGGTACGTATCGAAATTTGATTTCCCAAAGTCATTGAAATCACAAGACAGGGCATTCTGATGCTCCCAAAAGTTCAGTAATGCGTGTATCCGCCATGGCTGTTCTGGCACTCGACGCAGCGAGTCCTCATGGAGTTGACCAGGGTGGTGAAGATCCTCTGTGGAAGCGCCTGCCACTCAGCCTGCAGCATCTGGTAGAGGTGCTGGGCATCCCTGGGAGAAGGGTGGTTGCTCCTCACTTTGCGATCCAGCTCATCCCAGAGGTTCTCAATCGGGTTGAGATCGGGACTGCATGCTGGCCACTCCATTCTGTTGACTCCAGACTGCTGCAGGAAGTCGTTGACCACCCTTGCCCTGTGGGGGCGAGCGTTGTCATCCTGGTAGACAGCCGGCGGTCCCATCTGCTGCAGTGTAGGCACAGCCAGCGGTCGAAGGATCTCGAAGGATCTCATCCCGGTATCGGAGGCCAGTCAGGTTACCCTGTACATGATACAAGGGTGTTCTGTGGTGAAGGCTGAAGGCCCCCCAGACCATTACAGAACCTCCACCAAAGGCCACCTTTTCTTGGACAGTGGCGTCAATAAAGCGTTCCCCTGGGCGCCTCCAGACCCTCAGTCGGCCGTCGTTGTGGTTCAGGGTGAAGCGTGATTCATCACTGAACAGGACCTGGGACCATTGCTGACGTGTCCACCTCACGTGACGTCTGCAGAAGGCGCGGCGTGCTGCCCTATGGGCTGGAGTTAAGCGTGGCCGTACAGCTGGGCGACGAGAACGGAGGTTAAACCCATGAAGGCGGTTCCGTATGGTCTGCTGGCTGATGTTGATGTTAGTAGCCACCCTCAGCTGCCTTCGAATGATGCTGGAAGAGGCTGTTCTTGTCTGCAGGGCTTGTCGTTCAATGAGACGATCTTCACGTGGAGTTGTCTTCTTCGGTCGACCAGATCTGCGTCTTTCATGGACCCTCCCAGTGGCTGTGAAGCGTTGAATCAGTCTGACAATGACCGAGATGGACACCTGAAGTCGCCTGGCCACTTCTCGCTTGGGAACACCATCTTGGAACCATGCAACAGCTCGTCCCCTATCCAACTCGCTCAATTTTCGTCGTGGAGGCATTGTCAAATCAGGCCTAATACTGGTGGTATGTCTTCTTATAAAGCCAAGCAAGAGACAGCATCTCACACATAAACAGCAGTGCTTGCA
>CM065683.1:40353788-40363788 GCA_017654935.2 Phymorhynchus buccinoides | reverse complement strand
GTAATCATTGTCCTAAACTTTATTTTAGTTTTGCTCATTGCTTTAGGCCAAGCCTTCATCTTCGTTTCCACCCGTGCTAGCTCCATGGCCAGGATGGACGACAGCAGGAAGTCTCAAGACATGCGGATAGCCCGAGGACTGTACTGATCAGCATCGTGGTGACTGACTTTCTGTGCTGGTTTCCTATCGGTCTGCTGGGCCTGATGGCGTCTCAAGGAACGCGTGTTCCTGGCGAGGCCAGTGTGGTCCTGCTGGCCGTCGTTGCGATGCCCCTGAACTCAGCGCTCAGCCCCTTCCTCTATCATCTCAACCTGCTCCTGGAGCAGGGGCAGGAAAATAACCTACTGCAGACACTTAAAGGTGGATACTGACGGATGCGTTTTTGCAAGAAACACGTCGAGATCACCAGAAAGACAGCCTTTTCAAGGATCGGAACACTCACTTTGCTCTGGTTTCCTAGAAATCAAACCGTCAAAACGGCGATTCCTCCTTGGCGGAGATGCCGGAGAGTAGCCATTTTGGATGGGGTGGGTTGAGGACACTCATTGTGGTTGAAGCTTTTTTTTTTTGTAGTGCAGAAAAAACCCGAAAAACAAACAAACACGCGTGTATTGCGAATATTTCGTGCAAACGCTTTGGTCTAAACTCAGGCGGCCATTAAAAAAGAGACGGCACATGCCTTCTCTTTCAGTGAAAGAATTTGACTTCCAGCACCTCCGCCAAGGAGGAATCGTCGATTTGACGGTTTGATTTCCAGGAAACCCGAGCAAAGTGAGTGTTGCGATCTCTGTAAAGGGTGTATTCCTGCTGATCTCGACGTGTTTATTACAAAAACTCATCCGTCAGGGTGGCCCTTTAAGGCAATTTCAGCTCAAGAAATACTCAAGAACGACATTACTTAATCACTAATTAATGAATTGCTTTCAACAGTTGTAAATTAAGTCGATCAGTGTTTGCTTTAACTGGCAATAAGCGCACCTCGGTTACACCTCATCAGATAGTTGATGGACGAAACTAGTTTTTTTTTCTTTCTCCTGCACCATAACTATTCTGTGCAAAAAAAGTCTTCTGGTCTGAATGTATAGGCCAATAGACATGTGGCCGGCTTTCTCCAAGGCATTAAAAGCAGTACAAGGTCTCTGTACACGTTAACATTGTTTACTATTTCCCCATAGAAACACATTGATATGTAATTAACCCTATGAGTGGCTATCACTGTGTTGTAGTGAAAGAGTGAAGAATGTTAACGTGAACATAGACCTCCCGCAATGTTCGGAGCACCGTAACTGATATAGAAAGGGAGAGAAGCATAACTAAACAACAAAAGGAATTACCGTAGTTAATTCCCTTTAATCATTTTGATTCACGGTACTGTAAAATTATTTGTCTCAAATCTCCTTCTGTGTCCCTTTCTCCCTACCTGTCTTGTCTTTCTTTCAAGCGCAGACTCATATATGAACGCACACATAGGCTTAAGTTTGCACGTAGCGCATACACACACAAACGTCAGTGGAAAATGAAATGTAAGAATTGTATATTTATCTTTTGTTGGCCGAATATGCAGGAATATTATTATTATTCAGAAAATGTTAAATCTTCATCCACTAAGCTTACACACACACACACACACACACACACACACACACACACACACACACACACACACACACACACACACACACACACACACACACACACACACACACCGGCACACACACACACACCGGCACACACACACACACACACACACACACACACACACACACACACACACACACACACACACACACACACACACACACACACATGCGCGCAAGCACACACTGACATACACACATACATATACACACATGCGCGCAAACACACATTCCTAAGCACTTTCACAGAGACAGAAACAGAGAGACAGGGAGACAGAGAGAGGAGGGGTGGGTGGGAGGAGCTTTTTCTTCAGCATCTTCAGAAACAAATGTTTTCGAAATTCATATTAATCCACTGTATTCTTTCTCCATGCAATATTATAACAAAAAAAGTTACAATAATAGAGAACAACAAAAAACCCGCACCACTCCTCAAACCAAAGACAGGCAAGCAGAGAAAACAAGCACAGTGCATGAACATACGGCCGCTGAGGCAAATATGGTTAAAATGTGATTTTTACAAGAAGTTACGTTGTTCTAAAAATGAAAAGTGTACATTTTCAAGTGAATAAAACTAGCATCTGGCAATGAATGCAAGAATGGGAAGATCACCCACTTTCTGGGAGTCTAGCTAACATGGGCTGCAGATACTGTAGTCACAAACATTGTTTGGCAAAAATTGCTATCGGATGCTTGTTCCTGAGTTTATGAATTCTGGAGTTCTGGAAGAACGTCACCTCAAGTCTAGTCCATCCTTGGAAACAGGTTTACGTAGCTTACCCTCGTACACACACCATTATACAATCACACATACAATCACACGTACACACACCATTATACAATCACACATACAATCACACGTACACACATCATTATGCAATCACACATACAATCACACGTACACACATCATTATACAATCACATACAATCACACGTACACACATCATTATACAATCACACATACAATCACACGTACACACATCATAATACAATCACACATACAATCACACGCACAGGCGTATCTACGTACACACATGCACGACCGCATATATAGATATCTGCGCGCACAGACACACGCACGCACAGACACCCACGCACGCATGTGTACAATCATGCACATTAGTCTATGTAGGCCTACTAAGACAGAAACACAAAGTTTCTTTAAGTTGTTTTACGAAATGTTTCGGTAGGCCTAATGTATACTCTCACCTAAAGCAATATAACAGGCCAGAAATTGATTCACTATATTCCGATTTAGGCTTAATAGTAGGCCTATATTTTGTAAGGTTAATGTTTCAAATAGTAACTACAGATGTATGGGATTTGGCATACATACTTCAAAACATGTACTGGAATCTATATGTATATTACATCCAAACCATTTTGTTGTCTAGAAGTTCTTTGTTATCAATTCAATAATGTTTTGGGGGGTTTTGTGTGTGGATGTTTTGCTTAGAGAAGCAAAAACAAACATGCACAAGGAAACTGTGCAAAAGACAGTATTTCAAAACTAGTGGTATTTTTCTCTTCTAAAAGATGGAATCGGTTTATTTCTGTCTCTCTCTCTCTCTCTCTCTCTCTCTCTCTCTCTCTCTCTCTCTCTCTCTCTCTCTCTCTCTCTCTCTCTCTCTCTCTCTCTCTCTCTCTCTCTCTCTCTCTCTCTCTCTCTCTCTCTCTCTCTCTCTCTCTCTCTCTCTCTCTCTCTCTCTCTCTCTCTCTCTCTCTCTCTCTCTCTCTCTCTCTCTCTCTCTCTCTCTCTCTCTCTCTCTCTCTCTCTCTCTCTCTCTCTCTCTCTCTCTCTCTCTCTCTCTCTCTCTCTCTCTCTCTCTCTCTCTCTCTCTCTCTCTCTCTCTCTCTCTCTCTCTCTCTGTGTAAGCGCGTGCATGCATGTGTGCGTGTGTCTGTCTGTCTGGTCTGTCTGTCTGCATACCGGCTTAAAAATGTGTACATACTAAGTGATAAACTCTGCTGAATGACTAACCAAAAAAGTAACCCTTTAAATGTAGCAATACTCTTAGAAACACATTTTTAAAAAATAAATATTACAAACGTGCAAGGATAAAAAGGAAACATAGACAACATACTCACCGTTGACCGTACAGTGTAAATAATGCCAGAATATGCTTAACCATTACACATTGTACACGGTTATAACATTCAATAAACATCAAAGCAATTAAAAAAAAGTGCCATTTTATGTTTTCACTCAGAACCCCCCAAAAGCTTACACATTTACAAACAACCATCCAACCGGGAAATGTGACAAAACGTTCACACGGAAATTGATAAGGGTATAATCATAAAACTATAAAGCATTGACACAGTGCAAACCTCCACCTAGAGATGAACCCATTGTTAATGTGTTGAAGCACAAATGGACATAAGATGGAAAAGGGAGAGCAGCTCGAGACAACCAAACTTTATTTTTTGCATAGTGGTGTCTCATTACTTGTGTTGTTTTATTGGGAGGCAAGGGAGGGTGGGGTGGGGTGGGGGGGTGGGGGTGGGGGTCCAATAATTAAAACAAAATCAATCGGGATGGTAAAATACAATTACTTTAAGGACATTCTTTGTGGAAAATGCCCCAATTGTCTCAAAACAATCGTCGATATTTAATAACCAAAGGTCTAGATTGATGCCCTCTCTATCTACAAAACAAAACCCACATCAAAAGCTAATTATAACTTTTGGAACTTATCGGCTAAATTAAAACATAAATAATAACCAACTCTTTAAAGAAAAGTGAAATTAAAGAATCCTAAGTATGAAACCCAATCCAGATTAACCTCAAAGTTGAAAAGAAAAGGTTGTATTTAGGTGATACCTTAACCACCCATAAAATCGTATTTTGAATCTGTTATTTTTTTGTAATTTATAACCATTCACAAACAAATAAAAGACTGAACATAACTTCCTTGGCAAAGGTGATTGCAAGAGATACACTGACTCGATACATTCTGTGGTTCTTCTTCTTCTTCTTCTTCTTCTTCTTCTGCGTTCCCAGGCCATACGGCCATAATGGGTAAGGTACGTATGTGTCCGGTTTTCAGTTTTTACTGGTCTCCCCGCTGCGTACAGCCGACACATTCCGATTTCGGAGGACCTCAAAGGAGAAACATTATTTGGAAGATTGTTTTGGAAAAAAAGGCATGAGAATGGGCCAATAAGTCAGAAAAATAGTAGATGACAGAAAGCAAAGGGAAAAGGCAGAGTCACAGAGAGTGGCAGATTAGGGGAAGTTTCAAGCCCATAACTTCCAGAAGGCGAGGGAACTATTTTTACGAAAGACCCCCCGGTATCCCCACGGGGAGAGACTCGTGGAGGGGGCGGGGTCGTCAAGCTCCCCGTATGGAGGCACGAGGCATCCACCCACTGCCCTGATTATATGGTTCAAGCAAGATTACGCAGCAACTGTACAACGTTAGAATGTGAGCCCTATTCCTGTGAGAAGAGCAAGGCAGCTAGCTCATCACTGCATTAGCGTCTGTCATTCGAGCAGACACCAACGGCACAGACACACCATACCAAACGATGCACAAATATCACCATAGGTTATCACATGTTTTCTTCGTTGTCCAGTGACACGAACATCCATAGACTACAATGAACAAACCTGAACTTCATTTCATCAGAAAGTCTCTGTATCAATGTTTTATAAGCTTTCTTTTCCCGCTTTAACTCAGCTCACCACTTTTTCTCTCTGTACTATGCAAGAGCATACTCATAATAAATGTCCAACAAATCATTTTGAGGCTTACCAGTTAGTTCTGTGTTTTGTGTTGTTTATGTGTAATATATTCAAGGCTAGAAGGCTATGCCACTCTTGGATAGATGTTGATTTGTTTGTATGTCGTCATCTCCACCATTGTTGATGTGGGTGGAGGGTCATAAAGGCGAACTTGGCACATTCTTTATTGAGAAAGATGCTTTGTTTGTCTCACTTTGGTTCTGACCCACGCATTGCTAGATGATTGGTATCGTAATCAACTTTGGTGGAGGGGAGTTAATTAGAAAGAGAGTATTCACCCTATGTTCAATTTCGTTGTCCAACAAATAGTTTGCTCTTTTTATTTAGGTCATTTACTGTCACAGAGGAAAAGACACTTAGTGCTGTCAGTTTGTTTGATTAGGGTTATGTTCCTGGAAAAAACCCAGGCCCTACTACTACTACTACTACTACTACTACTACTACTACTACTACTACTACTACTACTACTGCTACTACTACTACTGCTACTGCTACTACTACTACTACTACTACTACTACTACTACTACTACTACTACTACTACTACTACTACTACTACTACTACTACTGCTGCTGCTACTACTACTACTGCTACTGCTGCTACTACTACTACTACTACTACTACTACTACTACTACTAATAATAATAATAATAATAATAATAATAATATCATTATCATTTTTTTAATATTAGAAATGACGACTGGCTGAGCCAAAGTGAGTGAGATAACATTACGAAAATTATCACATTGCTGCGTGTTTCTGTGTATTATTTTTTTTCAATCATTTATCTCAGTCTATCTGCATCGATGCTGTTATTCAAACGAAACGTGAAATGTTCGTGCTCGACAATGATCTCTGGCTAATAACCTGCTTTTAAACATTCACGATCTCGCCTGTCATAGTCTTGCTTACCACCAAGGCATCACTGATGCAGAAAACAGATACCACACCCTCTTCTACATGGAATGAGGACCGGAAGTGAGATCAGGACATGACGTATCACAGAAAGAGCGCTTTTGGTAACAATAAGGCTGTAACTAAATACATTTCCTTAAAAAAAATGCTTACTAAGCGCATAGCTGAACATACCAAATCAAAGATAGTACAAAGTTAATTATGTATGTAGCCGCACGACCATTTTCGTGTTGATTGTGCTTTATCAGATATACAGCTAATCATATGGTGGTGGTGAAAATGGATGGTCTTAACGGTTCAACTCGCGCCAGCCAAGCAAAGAGGCTCTAGTACACCTAGCTGGCCATTTGAAGCATGGTCCGGTAAAAAGGATCACAGGACGCATAAGAACCAGAAATGATACTGTTGTTTGTTTTCGTACCCTGGCTAAAAGACTCCAGGGACCATCCCAACAGTCGAAGCGCTTGAACACTACGGTACAACTGCACCAGCTTGGGATGAGAACATTACGCGTGTGATACTGCATAGTCTATTCAAATGGAAACAACTAGACTCCATACGACCAAGTTGAGTTATTCAAATGAGTAGGGGAAGACGGGGTAAAAAAAAAAACCATGGGCGAGTAAGAAGCCCATACCAATTATCTCATGAAATGAAGCAATTTCAGTCACATTTTGCCCATGAGACGAGTGTTAATGCTTAGCATTCGTCTCATGGGCAAATTTGACTGAAATGTTCTTTATTTCATGAGATAATTGGCATGGGCTTCTTACCCGCCCATGGGCTCTTTACCCCGTCTTCACCTATACTGTCTTGATCAAGGGGCGGGTGGAAGAAAGTGCCGTGATGTTACGGTGTTGGCTCTTTAGCAAGGTAACTTCGTCCACAACAGTGTAGTATAGCAAATGATTGAACACTGTGGGCGGGGACACATTAGACGCGGAAGTTACGCACGGAAACCGTAAATATAAGTAAGAGAAAGAAGGGGGGGAAATATACAGATTAGGGGGAAATACGGACACGTGCACTTTTTTTTCCCTTCTTTCTTTTACTTATTTACGGATTGCGCATGGGGTTTCCACGTCTACTGTGTACACGGCCTGTGACAGACCCTCATGGGTTATTTTGATTGTGTTGTCACTCGTCAGTTCTTGTCATTGTTGCTTTTCTTGGATTAATGTTTAGAAATAAACCTGTACATGTGTGATAGTGTCCTATTGGCCACTGTAACGACCTTTTTTGCAAGAGTGAATGCCCTTGGTAGATGCTTGAGTACTGACCTAACAAGGGATATCTCTCGTTAATAACCCTATTTGAGGCCACTGAATGGCTGCCTTTTGCAAGAGTGAATGCCCTTGGTAGATGCTTGAGTACTGACCAAACAAGGGAATAACTCTCGCCAATAACCCTATTTGAGGCCACTGAATGGCTGCCTTTTGCAAGAGTGAATGCCCTTGGTAGATGCTTGAGTACTGACCTAACAAGGGATATCTCTCGTTGATAACCCTATTTGAGGCCACTGAATGGCTGCCTTTTGCAAGAGTGAATGCCCTTGGTAGATGCTTGAGTACTGACCAAACAAGGGATATCTCTCGTTAATAACCCTATTTGAGGCCACTGAATGGCTGCCTTTTGCAAGAGTGAATGCCCTTGGTAGATGCTTGAGTACTGACCTAACAAGGGATATCTCTCGTTGATAACCCTATTTGAGGCCACTGAATGGCTGCCTTTTGCAAGAGTGAATGCCCTTGGTAGATGCTTGAGTACTGACCTAACAAGGGATAACTCTCGCCAATAACCCTATTTGAAGCCACTGAATGGCTGCCTTTTGCAAGAGTGAATGCCCTTGGTAGATGCTTGAGTACTGACCAAACAAGGGATAACTCTCGTTGATAACCCTATTTGAGGCCACTGAATGGCTGCCTTTTGCAAGAGTGAATGCCCTTGGTAGATGCTTGAGTACTGACCTAACAAGGGATATCTCTCGCCAATAACCCTAGTGAGGCCACTGAATGGCTGCCTTTTGCAAGAGTGAATGCCCTTGGTAGATGCTTGAGTACTGACCAAACAAAGGTGTAACTCTCGCCAATAACCCTATTTGGGGCCACTGAATGGCTGCCTTTTGCAAGAGTGAATGCCCTTTTGGATACTGACCAACAAGGGATTAACTCTCGCTGTCAAGGGCGTTAATAACCCTAGTTGCAGTGGCCGTTTTGACTGTGTCCTTTAAGCGCCGAATGAACAGCACATACATGTCTTGAACAAAATGAGTGTTAATGTGCGACACTGGCAACACATTTCATTGCTGAATTGACATAACAATCAAAAACAACAACACAGATACGAAACTTCCTTAGGAAAGGGTGGCTCTATGATTTTTTTAAATGTATGTATTAGTTATTGATTTACTCGGGAGGTGGACAGGTTAAGAGTGTTCATCATATTAAAGTGTTGCACGCTTAACTGTGATAAAAAAAAAATGTAAACATCAAAAATGCCTATCGTTAGTTGTCTTATTGTTGACTAATCATATACCATTTAAAAGTAAGATTATCAGAGAAAAAAACTTCCTTCCCTAGTCTAGCTGCCTTTCCCCTTTCCAACGATAATCCCAGGAATGCATCTTGTCAGTACCTTGAACCCACCAAACAGCCCCAGCCCCTCCTGATCTACTCCCTCCCCCCCCCCCCCCTTACTCCATCCCATTTTCACCTTCCCCTCCATATTAGCTAGCACCAACATACATCAAAGTTCTGCAGAGGCTATTCTATACAATAATAATATAAGCATACACTGCCTGTGCTGTGGTCTTCGGTGTTTTCAGTCATATTGCACAATCAAAGGTGTGAGTGGCCGACTACCGTCGAGAAAAATCAAACGACTACAAATTCACCCGTAAAACTCTGTATCCTCAGTTACAAAACAAAACAAAACAAAAAAGCACGGGCGGATTTCGCTACATAGGCCTACAGCCAATCAATAAAATATCATGGATAACAAAGAAAAGCCAAAGGAAGAGGTATGCGTCCTTTCATAATACCACCAGAGATCGCTTTTCACGAAGACAAACCTGTCCATATAAAATTCTTATAATGGGGAAATAGGGTCCTACTTGTCTAACCATCAGAATAAGCCTACATCATTTACCCACACATTACAAAAGAGAAGCAACTCGTGATTGAGGTCACACCACCAGGCGGTAGCGTCATCATAGACGATTTTCGGAGGGGGAAACCCATGGGAGAGCACTTCGTGAAAATTAGAGTTGTTTACCTCCATTACTCGGTCAAATACCATAGCGACAATGCAACAATGGCGTCGAAGCTTGAAACCGCATGAGGCGAGTCAGCGACTTGCAATCGTTTTGTAGAAAAATAAGGGGTGACCAGTTGCTAAGAAGTGATAGAACTAGCGAACTGTGACGTAAAAATATAAATTACATCAATTTCAGAATGACGCACTGCGTTTTACATGCTGTGTGTCTCCTCAAACACAAGAAGCGAGGGCTGGGGATTTACCTGATGGCAGAGTAACTTCCCCTGTTTGACCGATTGAATTAGGCAAGATAACTCCTACACACCATGAAATTACTCCCCTTAATTCAGTATTTCCGAATAATTCCTATTATGTCAGACGGGCTTAATAGCTTGACGGTCGTCGAGTTTCTGATGGCGTTAACAACATGGCGATGACGTTAAT
>CM065683.1:40323788-40326288 GCA_017654935.2 Phymorhynchus buccinoides | reverse complement strand
TACATGCACACACAAACAGCTATGCATACAAATGCGCGCGCGCATGCTCACGCACGCACACGCGCGACGTGTACACACACACGCACACGCACACGCGCGCACACGCGCGCGCGCACACACACACACACACACAGGCATACACACATGCACACACACCACACACACACACACCACACACACACACACACACACTGACACACACACACACACACACACACACACACACACACACACACACACACACACACACACACACACACACACAACCGAACAACTATCATACTATAGACTCACTTCCCCAAAAGGGGATGTGCAGTCACAATACGGCAACGGCACTTCTTTCATCTGTGTGTGTTTGGTTTAAACAGCCCGCGTCTATTATCGTTGCTTTCCACAGTTGTGCGAGGAATCCATATTTCAAAATATTGACGCGCGTTAAAAGTCCGACATAGGAACCATGGCAAACAGTTGTCACAGAGAGAGGAGAGAGAGAGAGAGAGAGAGCGAGATGAGAGAGAGCGAGAGAGAGAGAAGAGAGCGAGGAGAGAGAGAGAGAGAGAGAGAGAGAGAGAGACGCAATGAATTTTAATGGAGAGAGGCCACACCGACCTATACACATTTGGAGAGTGACGAGAGAGAGATATGCACACAGACTAAAGCAAAAAGGTAAAGACACACAATCTTTAGAACAATAGAACATATACAATGATGCGGGTACTACATATAAAACAAACAAGGGCATCGCAAGGGCATCGCCGAGCGGCAGAACGCATTGTGATAATGCAAACTCGGCCAGAGTTATGTCCCCCTCCTCCCCCCTCCCCCCCCCCCCCCCCCCCCCCCCCCCAATAAACACACCACTTTCCACCCTTACAGAACGCATAAAAATACATAGCCCAAAATTTGAAGCGATTCTGTTCAGTAGTTCACGAGATACAGCTGAACTTTTATACAAACTTCCTTGCACCGAGTTATGTCCCCTCCCCCTCCTCTCATCTCCCCCCCCCCCCCCTCCCTCCCCCCCCCCCCCCTCCCCCCCTCCCCCCCCCTCCCCCCCCCCCCGTCCCCCCCCCCCTCCCCCCCCCCCCTCCCCCCCCCCCCTCCCCCCCCCCCCCCCCCCCCCCCCCCCGTCAATAAACACACCACTTTCCACCCTTACAGAACGCATAAAATACATAGCCCAAAATTTGAAGCGATTCTGTTCAGTAGTTCACGAGATACAGCTGAACTTTTATACAAACTTCCTTGCACCATGGTACACCACCACACAAAATTTGAAGCGATTCTGTTTATTAGTTCACGAAATAAAGCTGGGGGAAATTACATAGCCCAAAGAAGGAAATGTCGGTTTTCAAGGTCAAACTTCAAGGTCAAGGTCAGCACGGTGTTGATTAACGAAAGGAAGCTTCCTTTTCAAGCTGTCTACCCCTCTGCCAATTTAATCAAATCCAAAAGTAGTTTTTTAAGATAATCGATACACAGACACACAGACACACACACACACAAACCAATCGCAAAACACCGGCCTCTGGCCGGGTAAAAAGAAGTTAAGGATTTACGAGTGTTGTAAACTGCATATAGTATATGAACATAGCAACGTTCCTAGTAACCAGACAACTTTCATTTTGCAATAAACAGTTAAGTAAGGGAGGTCTTGTAGTTACCATCATTATTATATTATGTCTGTACAAGTATTTACGTCTCATTACGAGAGAGAGAGAGAGAGAGAGAGAGAGAGAGAGAGAGAGAGAGAGAGAGAGAGAGAGAGAGAGAGAGAGAGAGAGAGAGAGAGAGAGAGAGAGAGAGAGAGAGAGAGAGAGAGAGAGAGAGAGAGAGATTGTGAGAGAGAGAGAGAGAGAGAGAGAGAGAGAGAGAGAGAGAGAGAGAGTCTGAAGCCTGAAGTCTGAAATATTTTAATTTGTTAAGCCACAGGCCCATACAAATGGAGTTCACATATGAAAACATGTAATGATGACAAAATATTAAGGACATTGCAAAGCATTTTTCCGAACTAAATACGCTTTATAAACATGTTTACTAACTCTGAGAACTACCTATTGTCATTTTCTTTCGACAGCAATAGTGTACTTTTGTTCAATGTATAGTATTTATGAGGTAGGCCTATTAATTGAGCACGCAAAGCAGTGTATGTTGGACATATTAATAGGAAATGAAGGGGGGGGGAGAGAGAGAGAGAGAGAGAGAGAGAGAGAGAGAGAGAGAGAGAGAGAGAGAGAGAGAGAGAGAGAGAGAGAGAGAGAGAGAGAGAGAGAGAGAGAGAGAGAGAGAGAGAGAGAGAGAGAGAGAGAGAGAGAGACAGAGAGAGACGGAGAGATAGTCTGAGTCTGAGTCTGAGTCTGAATGATTTACTGATTAGGCCTTAGGCCCATTTCAAAGAATGAGTACATAAAAGGAACATACATCCACGAAACATTAAAAATAATAAAATAGAAAGAATACAATATCACAAGGTGGCATAAAATGTCAAAATAGAAAACAA
>CM065683.1:40251288-40318788 GCA_017654935.2 Phymorhynchus buccinoides | reverse complement strand
AGGAAGCGAAGCTAATTTGAAGAGGAAGAAAGACAGAGAGATAGAACGACAGAAGAAATAAAGAAGCGAGACAGACAAACAGACAGACAAATACAGAGAAATAGACAGACGGATAGAGAGTCTGGGGCGGATAGTACCCGCACGTCACGTGTCACATTCCCTCTTATACCATGAAGATTTCTTAAAGACCCCGCACGTCACGTGTCCAAATGACGGGTTTCACGTGTTTTCCCTCTTATAGCTAGTAAGGAATCTTAAAAAATCTTCCTAGCATAAGAGGGAATGTGACACGTGACGTGCGGGGTCTTTAAGATTCCTTACTAGCTATAAGAGGGAAAACACGTGAAAACCGTGCTTTCGACACGCGACGTGAGGGGTCTTTAAAAGACGTACACAGAGAGCTCACAGTTACACACAGACGGGGTCGATGACTTCTTATCACTTTAGTGCTAATTGCTCTCATAAACCTCCGAATCCTTATCACAAACCCATACTAAGTGACGTTCCACATAATTATGAACTGCCAACAGTTCTTTATGAATAAGATCCCTCCACATATAATGTTATGTTCACAGCTAGCCTACATACAACCTTAGCGGTGGTCTACAGTCTGGCATTGGGAAAGAAACACAAAGACGAGAGAGAAGGGCAAAAAACCGACTCAGCACCAGCGAAACTTGTCCCTAAGAGCCTCGGCTATGAGGACGTTAAACCTTCCACTACCAACCCTACCAGAAGGGCAAAATAGTGTATGAGAGACGGGTTTAGTGGTCAACGAAGACAGAGAGACAGACAGGCGAACAGACAGAACGACAGACAGACAGACAGACAGACAGCGACAGAGAGACAGAGAGAGACAGAGAAGAAGTATAGCAAAGATATTCTAAAAGGGTAAGATGGACTACTTAGAGCTCGGCGAACCGGGCTGATAGAGTTATCGTTAGTGGGGACAGTACACTATTCACAGTGCAGGCTATCCAAAAACTCAGACTGGAACTTGAACGGAGAATTCAACTGGCCTATCGACGTGTAAAATGTGTCCTGTTTAAAAGGGACATAACCAGTGTTTCTGTCCTCACTACTCATATAGGGAAAAGAGACCGGATGCTTATCTTCCCCTATACAGTCTTTGAGCATAGGTAATGGAGGTACAGAAAGGGGGAGTTTGATTGGGCATACATACATACAGACGCACCCGCATGTATATATACACACGACACACATACACACACGCGCGCGCGCACACGCATACACACACACACACACACACACACACACACACGCCACACAGAATGTACCCATTCACTAATGACTCGCATGTCGCACACGCTAACATATTGCTTGTCTGCATGCGCAGCGTATGATTGTGTATGTATGTGACCATGGATTTGTGCATGCATGCATCTGTGTGTGTCATATTATATACAAATATGTGCGAGTAACATGTTATGTTTGCTTGTACAAGAGTAAAGCTGTATAGGCGTATGCATGTACGTGCATAAAGATGCTGTGTGTGCATATGTTTGCACGCGCACGTACCCCTGTGTGTATGTGTGTGTTCGTCGCGCACAGACGCGCCCACGTACGCGCCCGCGCATGTATTGCGTGTGTATTTGTGTTGAGTGTGTGCGTGTTTGTGAATGTCCATGTTGTGCTAAGTTACGTGTGTGTATAAGTGTGTGTGTGCATGTGTGTGTGTGTGTGTGTGTGTGTGTGTGCGCGCGTGCGCGCGTGTGTGTGTGTGAGAGTGCGTGCGTGTGCGTGCGTACGTGTGCGTGCGTACGTGTGTGTGTTTTGCGCGCACACACATTCCTATTTTGTTTGTCTTCACGCAACGGACATGGGAATCTCTTCCAATTAGTCAACGCACGTTCAGTGTACATTTCTCTCATCAGCCAAGGATTAAGCACCAGGGCCTGTATTCACGTTGAGATAACATGAGACTTAGCATCATGCTAACTTAGAAGCTCTTCCAAAAGTCCTATTAAATCCTATAGGACATTGGAAGAGCTTCTAAGTTAGCATCATGCTAAGTCTCATGCTATCTCAACGTGAATACAGGCCCAGCCCTCTACGCTTTCTCTACTACGAAGGACCTGTCAGCAATGTAGGCTACCTGTAGGAGTGCCAGAACTCTCCTAATATATTGCCAGATATCAGTGCGTATGACTTCTAGAATCTTCATCGCTTCCTGAAACAATTTTCGTGTAAAAAACACACACAGTAATACTCGTGTTAGATTGAAGTGAATGCATGCATACACTCAGTCACAGAGCATGGAGTCAACAGCTGTGCAAACGCATATCTATGTTCAGCATTTAGGTACATGACACCGTGTGTGTGAGTGTGTGTGTGAGTGTGTGTGTGTGTGTGTGTGTGTGTGTGTGTGTGTGTGTGTGTGTCTGTCTGTGTGTGTGCGCGCGCGTGTTGGTAGCGTGTGTGTGTGTGTGTGTGTGTGTGTGTGTGTGTGTGTGTGTCTCTCTCTCTCTCTCTCTCTCTCTCTCTCTCTCTCTCTCTCTCTCTCTCTCTCTCTCTCTCTCTCTCTCTCTCTCTCTCTGTAGTGTGCGTGCATATGCATGTGTGTGTGCGTGTGTGCGTGCATGCATGCGCGCGCGCGCGCGCGTGTGTGTGCGTGCGTGTGTGTGTGTGTGTGTGTGTAAATGAATACGTTTTCGGTTTATGCGCGGCTACATAGTAGATCGTCATCGAGCTACTTTGTGATATTGGTTTCATCACCATCGTAATCATCATCATCATCATCATCATCATCGTCGTCGTCATTTACCTCAGCAACAATTATCATCGTCGTCGTCATTTACCTCAGCAACAATTCTCATCGCGCGCAATAATTGACAAGATAAACACACCACCACCTGTGACACCTAATGACCATCGAAAGAGAATGCCAGTTACACACCAATGTTTGCATAATACACCGTCACTTGGAAACTGACACCACGCCATCCAGTTTGTCAGTTAATTATAAACAAACAATGACCAAGATAGGCGGCAGGCTTACAGGTAAAAGTGTACAGTACGGAGAGAGAGAGAGAGAGAGAGAGAGAGAGAGAGAGAGAGAGAGAGAGAGAGAGAGAGAGAGAGAGAGAGAGAGAGAGAGAGAGAGAGAGAGAGAGAGAGAGAGAGAAAGGGGGGGGGGGGGGGCAGTAAAGTGGAGATACTAGAGGTGAACTCTCTTTTTTGGGTGGTGGTGGTAGTATTTTGTTTTTTGTTTTTTGTTAGTTTGTTAGGTTTGGTTTTGCTTTTTTTTAGGGGGTGGATTTTAAAATAAATCACAAATCGACAGTTTTAGGTGCAATACCCTTCTAAACAGAAAAAAAAGAATCTTGACAAAGTCTTTTTCCAAGATGAAAATTTTGTTTTGTTGTTTTATTTTGTTTCGACTCATTATAATCATATTTGGTGCATTGTAAAGTAGTGGTAGCGTTGTGGTGTTTTAAACTCGGTTAAATAGAGAAAAGGAGCTGAAAAATCTTCTTTATGTACATTTGCTATAGTATATAACATACTTATAGGTAGAATAATGGTTCGTGGCAAGTTCGGTCTGGTCGACCAAAGGACGATGAGAACAGAGACAGACACTTTAGAAACTAAGTAGACATTACTGATACTGTACAAACCTCCGTCAAAGGCCAAGTCTGTTTCGATTTAGCCGATGACCACTCGGGCTGTCACTTGGTTTAAACTTCTTTATTTCTTCCTTATAACGTAACAAAATAATAGATATGAGAATAAAGGGCAGCAACAAGCCTTCGGCTTATATCGTGCCCGTACACATTATACAATTTAAATTTATGAGACGGAAGATAAACAGCACATAAACATTTTCCAAGCATTTCCAATCAGCATTTAGATACACCAATATATGATTTGAGCAAGTTATGAGTTTCAAAAAGAAGAAAAAAAAGGGATGAACAACATTATCACATGAATAATAATAATAATAATAATAATAATAATAATAATAATAATATATAATAATAATAACAATAATAATAATGAGAGACGAGAGGATCAACAATTTATAATAAATCGAATTAACATTTGCCAAGTTTTTACAGGCTTGACTACCACACATTCATAAGTACTATATGTCTAGCAATAAAATAGGAACATTTTTAAGTGAGTCTGCGCATTTTTATACAATACAATTTTTTTTATTTTTTTTTTTTTTATAAACATTGCACAAAATTTAAAATCGATTTGAACTGGCTATGAAGAGGTGCACAGATTTAAATATTGCTGTGTTGATATCAATAGGCAGGTCACGTCCACCATTTAAAAGAATGTCACTTACAAGATATTGAGGAGGAAGGTTTAGTAGTGTATTAGTACGACATACGTTGAATAGGGGACATAATAATAAATAATGATCAGCTGTTTCGTGAGCATAGCCACAAGTACAGGTAGGATCATTCTGCAAATGACGTAGGAAAAGATGATGGTTTAGGTCACTAATACCGAGGCGAAGACGACAATGTATTATTTGTTCTTTCCTATCACCAAAATAGAGATATGCAGGTACAACCGGGTCTTGTATAGATAAACAACGTTTAAAAGCACCAAGTGAGTCACATGTTTTAATTTCGTCTGGAAGAGTGTTCCAGAGTTTTGTGGTGGCCGGAATAAAAGATTTATGGTACAGTTCAGTTTTAGAAGACGGAACAACTCTTTCTAGTGGTCTCCGTCTATGATAAGGGTTTCTGTCTGAAACCAAATTTGGCACTAAGGCTGACAGATATTCAGGGCACAATCCATGGACCATTTTAAAGTAAAATATGAGTTTATGTCTCCGCCTTCTTTCAGTTAGTGGAGGGAAACCAGATTCATTGTACAATTTCCGATGACTGGTGCCACGGACAGCTCCAATAATAGTTCTAATGGCATCAAGATGTAAATCTTCGAGGGAAGCCGCCTGAGTGATGGTGCAATTATCCCATATAATGTCAGCATAATCAAAATGGGGTAATATGAAAGATTTGTACATAATTTCTAATGCTTTTCTACTTAACTTGTACTTAAATGTTTTCAAACAGGATATCAACATGGTAACAGTCTTAATAATACTTTTTATGTGAATGTCCCATTGACAGTTGTGTTGGAGTGTAATGCCTAGGTGTTTGTGTTGTTCAGTATTTTGCAGTACTGCTGAGCCAAATGTCAATGGTAAAACAGTATGTGTGCTGCGAGTGCTGTTTAGTAAGTTAAACATTCCTGTTTGATTGAACATTCAGATTTTGATCATTTTACTCCAAAAGGTAGAACAATGGAGAGACAGATATAAATTAAAGAGACATTAAAAGAACGCAACCTCATCCACAGAGAAAGAAACAAAGAAACAAAGGAAGAGAACGAACAAACGAACGAACGAATGAATGAATGAACGAATGAATGAATGAATGAATGAATGAATGAATGAATGAATGAATGAATGAATGAATGAATGAATGAATGAATGAATGAATGAATGAATGAACGAATGAATGAATGAATGAATGAATGAAAAACGATGATCTCAAAGTACTGACTTTTGTAAAAGTTGTAGGATAAAGAAAGAAAGAAAGGAAGAAGGAATAAAGAAAGAAAGAAAGGAAGGAGGAATAAAGAAAGAAAGAAAGGAAGGAAGGAGGAATAAAGAAAGAAATGAAGGAAGGAAGGAAGGAGGAATAAAGAAAGAAATGAAGGAGGAATAAAGAAAGAAAGGAAGGAAGGAGGAATAAAGAAACAAATTAAGGAGGAAGAAAGAAAGAAAGGAAGGAAGGAGGAATAAAGAAAGAAAGAAATGAAGGAGGAATAAAGAAAGAAAGAGGAAGGAAGGAAGGAGGAATAAAGAAAGAAGGAAAAGAAGGAAGGAGGAATAAAGAAAGAAAGAAAGGAAAGAGGAATAAAGAAAGAAAGAAAGAAAAAAGGAGGAATAAAGAAAGAAAGAAAGGAAGGAGGAATAAAGAAAGAAAGAAATGAAGGAGGAATAAAGAAAGAAAGAAAGGAAGGAAGGAGGAATAAAGAAAGAAAGAAAGAAAGGAAGGAGGAATAAAGAAAGAAAGAAAGAAAGGAAGGAGGAATAAAGAAAGAAAGAAAGGAAGGAGGAATAAAGAAAGAAAGAAAGGAAGGAAGGAGGAATAAAGAAAGAAAGAAAGGAAAGGAAGGAAGGAATAAAGAAAGAAAGAAAGAAAGGAAGGAGGAATAAAGAAAGAAAGAAAGAGGAAGGAAGGAGAAATAAAGAAAGAAAGAAAGGAAAAGGAAAGAAAGGAATAAAGAAAGAAAGAAAGAAAGAAAAAAGGAGGGAATAAAGAAAGAAAGGAAGGAGGAATAAAGAAAGAAAGAAAGGAGGAAGGAAAAAAGAAAGAAAGAAAAAGGAAGGAATAAAGAAAGAAAGAAAGGAAGGAGGAATAAAGAAAGAAAGAAAGAAAAAAGGAGGAATAAAGAAAGAAAGGAAGGGGGAAATAGGGGAAAGACGGCTAACCGTCATCATCACTTGACACGTTGCATTGGCAGACGTTAACCGACAAATGACATTGGCTAATTCCGTCCCCTTTGATGATGGCCCCACACTGTGGGACACCAATCCCACATGCATGCCCGAAGTGCCCGAAGTGCTCGAAGGACGGGAATACACGGCAGTAGCCCTACATGAGTCTATGGCACAATATGTCTGTCAAAAGTTTTAAAGGTAACCCCCCCCCCCCCCACTCTCCCCCCCCCCCCCCCCACCCCCCTTTATCCCTAAAATAGGTAGAACTGTAACTTGTGGTTTCGTGTGCATATGATTACATTCTATGTTTGATTCATACAACGCAGCTTGTTGCATTTTAATAAACAAACGACAGCTATCATCATCATCATCATCGTCGTCATCATCATCATCGTCATCCTTGATTGCATTCAAAAGATGCACTACACACACCATAGGGGCAGCCACACACATACAAATCGTATCTGAATGCGATGCGATTTCCAGGCTGAGTCCTGAATCACGTGACATTCGTGTATTGGGTCTACTTCAGTATATTGAGCGAAAATAGCAGATTTATTTTTAGACGGAAGTATTTCACGTGATTCATAACTCACATCGTCAAAATCGCATCGCATTCAGATACGATTTGTATGTGTGTAGCTTGCCCTTATGGCAAAACCTCAAACTTTTTGCATTGCATTTTTCTTCCAAACATGGTCATTGAGTTGCAGAGGAACATTATGATGTTCAACACTCATTTAAAATTGTTACAGGACATCTTCCAATTGGAATTTGCCCCACCTATGTTTCCAGTTGAAACTCCAATTGGGCTTTCTTGTCAAAATCGCCCATGAACGCACATCAGAACATTAGTGTGCACACGTGATGAAAGTTGGAATTAAAGAGCCAGAGAGAGAGAGAGAGAGAGAGAGAGAGAGAGAGAGAGAGAGAGAGAGAGAGAGAGAGAGAGAGAGAGAGAGAGAGATCCAAACAATTTTAATGACTAGGCCTTCTGCCCGAGGGAGGATGGGGGATGGGGTTATAAAGACACATAACATTTGTATCGAAAACTAGAAAATAACACACATTCTTGTGGATTTAAACATTTAAGCAAAAATAAACAAATTAGTAAGTAAATAAATGAACAGATATATAAATAAATAGGTACATTAAAGAGAAAAACAACAACAAATAATCCAATATGATATTGAGTCGATGAAACAGATGGTTAAAGAATTAGCCAGAACAAGTCGATTGCAAATATACCAAACTATTGAACTATCAAACAACCAATCATCCATTACTAATTAATAAATAATCAGAACAAGTAAGCAGTCCCACATCAATCAGTCACCGATAATTAATAAATGCACCAAACTAATTCAACAAACCACCATTAATCAACAAATTTACCAGATAAACCAAGAGAGAGAGAGAGAGAGAGAGAGAGAGAGAGAGAGAGAGAGAGAGAGAGAGAGAGAGAGAGAGAGAGAGAGAGAGAGAGAGAGAGAGAGAGAGAGAGAGAGAGAGAGAGAGAGAGAGAGAGAGAGAGAGAGAGAGAGAGATCGCGTAGAGTACAACCTATTATAAGCGAATATAGCTAAACACCAACTGCAAATATACCAACAGCAATTATCATAAACTAGGGGAAGACGGGGTAAAAAGCGCATGGGCGGGTAAGAAGCCCACCCCAATTATCTCATGAAATGAAGCAAATTTCAGTCTCATTTTGCCCATGAGACGAGCGTTAATGTCTAGCATTCGTCTCATGAGCAAATTTGACTGAAAGTTTCTTTATTTCATGAGATAATTGGGGTGGGCTTCTTACCCGCCCATGCGCTTTTTACCCCGTCTTCCCCTACTAGCGTCGGTTAGGAGACTGAGAATGGGAGTAAAGACTTCATACACGGTGGTGAACGGGAGGATATTAAGCAGAGATAGACAGAAAGAGAGGGGGGGGGGGGGGGGGGGGGGGGCAACACACTTAACAAACACAACATTATTAACTGAAAACTGATACGGGGCAATTGTGTCAAACGGTATCTCGGCATGGGACAGGTAGAGTAGTGAAAGGAAGGAAGTTGATAATGGTATACGGGTAACAAAAAAAGTTGAAGAGGAGGGTTGTAAAACGAAACGAAGTTGATAGAATCAACCTTTTCACGGAGCTAGTTTCATTTACCTAACCGAAAAAAGGACCCAGATAACTAGGTCAACAACGATCAGTTTTTAATTAAAAAAAAGAGATAGAGGAGTGGGGTGGGGTGGTGGGGGTACATCAGGATGTGTCGTAATAGACGATAATAATAATAATAATAATAATAATAATAATTGGCACTTATATAGCGCACATATCTAGAAAATTCTATTCATGGCGCTTTACAAAGAAATAAAACTACAAGCATTCCCATTCACACACACACACACACACACACACACACACACACACGCACGCACGCACGCACGCACGCACGCACGCACGCACGCACACGCACACACACACACACACACACCAAAGAAAAACACAAAAAGAAGTCAAAAGAAGACGAAGAAGAAGGGGAGAGGGTGGGAAGGGGGGGGGACGCGGGGGGGGGGGGGGGGGGAGGGGGGACACACACACACACACACACACACACACACACACACACACACACACACGCACGCGCGCGCACACGCGCGCACACGCACACGCACACACACACACACACACACACACACACACACACACACACACACACACACACGATTTTCTATTTTTAAAAACAACAACCATAGAATGTGTCTTTTTAGCACAAAATTGGATTGTCCCCCATGAAAAAGTAGGACAACACACACCAATTAATGAAAGGTCACTCGCGCAAACTGCGAAAGTATGTCCCTTGGCTATTAATTGCGAACACTGCCTTTTAGGGGAAAAAAAGTACAGTAAAAAAGAGAGCTGGGGAAATGGCGAAGTGAGGACAGAGAAAACGAAATGAAAAGGTGAATGGCAGACATACCTAAAATGAAGAATTGCCATAGCTTGAATCAACAATCAGGAGATAGTCCAATTTACTGCCATCCTGTTTATACATGAATTTGTAGTGACATAAGAGAAGGAAGGAGAAGATTGTCGATGGCTTAGAGTCCATTGACTTATTATTGATGTTATTGCAAAAACTAAGAATTTGTGGTTTTTTAAAAAGACTGCAAATAATGTAAAATGGGGATTATGCTTTTTATATTTCTGCAGTCGTTTTTTAAACAAGTTATTAGTTTTCACAATATGTTCAATAATAAGTCAATGGACAATCTAAAGATAGTCCGCAGAGCTCCCAGGGACCCTCATTTGGGGGTCTATGAAGTACTAGAATTCTAAAGGACCCTCTAAATGAATGTGCAGAGGGTCCCAGGGATGCACTAGAAACATTCTTTTTAGCATTCGCAATGCCACTGGGACCCTCTATCCCTCCTCTAGGACTCTCTATACTGTAAGTGAAGGAGTCACAGGGACCCCTTGTTTTGAGGGTCCGTTTTGACTCCAAGTCATCGATAGGGGAAGA
Organism: Phymorhynchus buccinoides; assembly: GCA_017654935.2. NCBI lineage: Eukaryota > Metazoa > Mollusca > Gastropoda > Neogastropoda > Raphitomidae > Phymorhynchus > Phymorhynchus buccinoides. Next base: position 40,308,774 of record CM065683.1, on the reverse strand, counting down.
CGGGGTAAAAAGCGCATGGGCGGGTAAGAAGCCCACCCCAATTATCTCATGAAATAAATAAAATTTCAGTCAAATTTGCCCATGAGACGAATGCTAGACATTAATGCTCGTCTCATGGGCAAAATGAGACTGAAATTTGCTTCATTTCATGAGATAATTGGGGTGGGCTTCTTACCCGCCCATGCGCTTTTTACCCCGTCTTCCCCTATATGAGCGAGGTGAGGGGGGGGGGGGGACTTGGTGTGAAGCTTCTTTTTCGTCCGATATCGACGATATTTTCAGGAAAGTTGCAAGACAATAAGGGTTTCATGCCTTTGTCTGGTGTGTTCATTTCTGTTTTTTTGTTTTCTTACCTTTAGCTCCCTTACTAACAACCTCTTGCCTGTCATGCCCATTGGCAAAATGGCGTCATTAATTGATGTCAACATTTCAATATCAATTACGCTGGATTTTTGCTTTTGAATAGTCAAGAGTAATATTTTTCAAGACTTCTTTTCAGATTGAATCTAACAGGTATTTATTGTTTGTATTTCATAATTTAAAAAAAAAGACATTCTCAAATTTTCTCAGGCAGTGAAGGGGTTAAAGACCCACTGACCCACCACGGTTAAGTCCCTTTGTGGGTTTTTTGGGGTAGCAGAGTCCCACATACAAATGCCCCCAACTTCAAATTGAGGCTGCTCTTTAAAATGATGTTTGGTTTTGAATTGGGGGCATTTGTATGGGAGTCAACCCTGGTCAAAACAAGATTTCTTACCAGCTATAAGAGGGAAAACCCGTGATTTAGTCACGTGATCTGGTGGGTCTTTAAAGACCCACCACGTCACGTGTCAAAATCACGGTTTTCACGTGTTTTCCCTCTTATAGGTGGTAAGAAATCTTAAGAAATCTTCCTAGCATAAGAGGGAATTTGACGCGTGACGTGGGGGGTCTTTAATGGGTGGAACCTTTTTACCCCATGTTGGGCCTTTTCATTCAGGCTCCCTTTGTTTCACAGAGTTTTGTTGTACAGCCAGAAAACTGGGTTAGAAAAAAAGTCCAATCCTCCCAACCGCAACGAAAGTCTCAAGCTAACACTCGTGTGAACATGACGAGGCCAGCTTCTCACACACAAGACCTGTGTGTGGGCCTACACTAGATTGTCCCTGCACCTATGAATTAGGTACCCATAACCTACACTGTGGCGCTTTCTGGAGACAAAGCGCTCTTCTATAGTTCTTCTAGGCAACGATAATGTCGAAACAAAAGTGTGACCAATTTGTATAATTATAATAAGTTATAACAAGAATTTTTTTGGTTACTGATAAGGGCGGTGTGGGGGTGTATTTTGGTGGTAAATATGCCTATCTGTAACCAACCAGACAGACAGATAAGCCTGACCAAACATTGCAAATCACGTCTTATTTATTTATTTTATTTAGAAAGAACATTTCTTGAGCGCTTATTCTTTCATCGTCCCGCTTATACCATTATCACAGCACAACACTGACCCAGTCAAACTCGGCAATCTATTTTAGATGGTGGTGTTCTCACAGCACAACACTGACCCAGTCAAACTCGGCAATCTATTTTGGATGGTGGTGTTCTCACAGCACAACACTGACCCAGTCAAACTCGGGCAATCTATTTTGGATGGTGGTGTTATCACAGCACAACACTGACCCAGTCAAACTCGGGCAATCTATTTTAGATGGTGGTGTTATCACAGCACAACACTGACCCAGTCAAACTCGGCAATCTATTTTAGATGGTGGTGTTATCACAGCACAACACTGACCCAGTCAAACTCGGCAATCTATTTTGGATGGTGGTGTTCTCACAGCACAACACTGACCCAGTCAAACTCGGGCAATCTATTTTGGATGGTGGTGTTATCACAGCACAACACTGACCCAGTCAAACTCGGGCAATCTATTTTGGATGGTGGTGTTATCACAGCACAACACTGACCCAGTCAAACTCGGGCAATCTATTTTGGATGGTGGTGTTCTCACAGCACACACTGACCCAGTCAAACTCGGGCAATCTATTTTGGATGGTGGTGTTCTCACAGCACAACACTGACCCAGTCAAACTCGGGCAATCTATTTTAGATGGTGGTGTTATCACAGCACAACACTGACCCAGTCAAACTCGGGCAATCTATTTTAGATGGTGGTGTTATCACAGCACAACACTGACCCAGTCAAACTCGGGCAATCTATTTTGGATGGTGGTGTTCTCACAGCACAACACTGACCCAGTCAAACTCGGCAATCTATTTTAGATGGTGGTGTCACAGCACACAACCCAGTCAAACTCGGGCAATCTATTTTAGATGGTGGTGTTATCACAGCACAACACTGACCCAGTCAAACTCGGGCAATCTATTTTAGATGGTGGTGTTATCACAGCACAACACTGACCCAGTCAAACTCGGGCAATCTATTTTAGATGGTGGTGTTATCACAGCACAACACTGACCCAGTCAAACTCGGGCAATCTATTTTAGATGGTGGTGTTATCACAGCACAACACTGACCCAGTCAAACTCGGGCAATCTATTTTGGATGGTGGTGTTATCACAGCACAACACTGACCCAGTCAAACTCGGGCAATCTATTTTAGATGGTGGTGTTATCACAGCACAACACTGACCCAGTCAAACTCGGGCAATCTATTTTAGATGGTGGTGTTATCACAGCACAACACTGACCCAGTCAAACTCGGGCAATCTATTTTAGATGGTGGTGTTATCACAGCACAACACTGACCCAGTCAAACTCGGGCAATCTATTTTAGATGGTGGTGTTCTCACAGCACAACACTGACCCAGTCAAACTCGGGCAATCTATTTTGGATGGTGGTGTTCTCACAGCACACACTGACCCAGTCAAACTCGGGCAATCTATTTTAGATGGTGGTGTTATCACAGCACAACACTGACCCAGTCAAACTCGGGCAATCTATTTTAGATGGTGGTGTTATCACAGCACAACACTGACCCAGTCAAACTCGGGCAATCAAACTCGGGCAATCTATTTTGGATGGTGGTGTTATCACAGCACAACACTGACCCAGTCAAACTCGGGCAATCTATTTTAGATGGTGGTGTTATCACAGCACAACACTGACCCAGTCAAACTCGGGCAATCTATTTTGGATGGTGGTGTTATCACAGCACAACACTGACCCAGTCAAACTCGGGCAATCTATTTTAGATGGTGGTGTTATCACAGCACAACACTGACCCAGTCAAACTCGGGCAATCTATTTTAGATGGTGGTGTTATCACAGCACAACACTGACCCAGTCAAACTCGGGCAATCTATTTTAGATGGTGGTGTTATCACAGCACAACACTGACCCAGTCAAACTCGGGCAATCTATTTTAGATGGTGGTGTTCTCACAGCACAACACTGACCCAGTCAAACTCGGGCAATCTATTTTGGATGGTGGTGTTCTCACAGCACACACTGACCCAGTCAAACTCGGGCAATCTATTTTAGATGGTGGTGTTATCACAGCACAACACTGACCCAGTCAAACTCGGGCAATCTATTTTGGATGGTGGTGTTATCACAGCACAACACTGACCCAGTCAAACTCGGGCAATCTATTTTAGATGGTGGTGTTATCACAGCACAACACTGACCCAGTCAAACTCGGGCAATCTATTTTAGATGGTGGTGTTCTCACAGCACAACACTGACCCAGTCAAACTCGGGCAATCTATTTTGGATGGTGGTGTTCTCACAGCACAACACTGACCCAGTCAAACTCGGGCAATCTATTTTGGATGGTGGTGTTCTCACAGCACAACACTGACCCAGTCAAACTCGGGCAATCTATTTTGGATGGTGGTGTTCTCACAGCACACACTGACCCAGTCAAACTCGGGCAATCTATTTTGGATGGTGGTGTTCTCACAGCACACACTGACCCAGTCAAACTCGGGCAATCTATTTTGGATGGTGGTGTTCTCACAGCACAACACTGACCCAGTCAAACTCGGGCAATCTATTTTAGATGGTGGTGTTCTCACAGCACAACACTGACCCAGTCAAACTCGGGCAATCTATTTTGGATGGTGGTGTTCTCACAGCACAACACTGACCCAGTCAAACTCGGGCAATCTATTTTAGATGGTGGTGTTCTCACAGCACAACACTGACCCAGTTAAACTCGGGCAATCTATTTTAGGTGGTGGACAAAGAACTCCAGAATAAGATTTCAACTTCTGTCAAAATTAAAGCTTGGACAATTAAAAAAAAAATATAGCTTCAAAATCAAATATAATTATTCTGACGTTATTTTGTAAGTTAGACTTCGTGTGAATGATACAATAGTAGCTTTATTTTGTTTTTGACAAACCTTAAAAAAAAGTGAGTTTCTATAAGCGTGACGATAATTATTTGTAAGATTCGAAAATCAGATACCTTCTACAATCGCCGCCTTCTTGTCCCCCAAACAACCACTAAAGGCTGAAGACTGTGGCAAACCCCTCGAAACACTCTTGAAGAGCACGACTCAGTTGCCAGTGCATGGGCTTGCTTAGCAGGATTAAAGTTTGCTTAACTCTAAATCTTTCTAATGACAACAGGCCTAGAACATACGATTTTCGGAAAAAGTAGGGGAGAGCACTTCGTGAAAATTAGAGTTGCTTACCTCGATTACTCGGTCAAGCACCATAGCAACAATGGCGTCGAAGCTTGAACCCGCAGTGCGTGTCAGCGACTTGCAAACATTGTCTTAGAAAAATGAGGAGTGGCCATTGGCCACAAACTGATAGAACTTGCCAAATGTGACGAAAAAATATAAATGACACCAATTTTAGAATGACGCACGGTGTTCTAAGTGCTGTATGTCTACTCAAACACGCGAGGCGAGAGCTGGGGATCTACCTAATGGTAGGGAGTAACTTCCCCTGTTTGACCGATTGAATTAGGCAAGATCACTGTCACACACCATGAAATTACTCCCCTTAATTATTTCGGAACAATTCCTATTGCACAGCCTTTTTTTCCAAGCACAAAATGCTGCCAAAACGCTACGCCTAAGAAGCAGTACCATTAGCCTAAGTAAAAAAAAGAACGAAGCAGAGCGAGGGGCAGGGGCGTGACGCATGCACGGTCACTTCTTCCTTTAATCTTCCCATTCCAAACCTGAACTGGCCTGTGGGGGTCGGTGGATGGGTGGGTGGGTCTAGGGTATCGCCTTGGGGGTCAGATCCCGTGTCAGAGCCGTGGAGTGTCACTTGAATGGACCGAGGAAAAAAACCCAACAACAACAAACAAACGTAGGACACCCTACTGTGCATGACAGGTGGCAGAGAACCATCGAGGTACCAGTACTTCAGGGTTCGGGTATCCATTGTGACAAAATACCTTTCGTAGGCCTACTCACACCTTTCAAACATATAAACACTATAATGTACATCATGTGATGGGGACACCACAAACGTTACTAAGAGATCAGCAAAAAAATACCGTTAAACTTAATTGGGTGGAGAAATAAATCTACAATATTTGGCAATTCCTCAGCGACATGTATATCATTAGGCCTATCCTTGCCTCCCAAAATGAAAAAATTAGGGTCTCCAGATAACAAGCTTTGATTTCATGCCTTTTAGTGTCTGGGGTGTTAAACCATTGTGGTGCATAAATGCAACATTGACGGTGAAAGGGTTAAACAAATATGTTACTCCTGCTACACCACACCCACTCATTCATCTGCTCTCCACTATCTTGCTCGCTCATCATGCAACTCACACCACGTCTGCCTTCATTTTTGTTTTCAATTTTCTGCTATGTTCTTTTTTTTTTTTCCTGCTTTGCTTTGCATTGTTCCCTTTTTTTCATGCACCAAATTAGGTAAAAGCATTTTCTCTTTGTTTTACGTTTCTGTTTGTCTTTTATTTTATTTTTTCCCTTTTTCCCATTCAAATCGGTTATAAGAAAATAAATTCAAAAAGTTTTCTTATATCCGATTATCGGATATAAGAAAACCCGGATATAAGAAAACGAAAAATTATCTCCCTTCGATTTCCTTATAACCGGGTTCCACTGTACCACCTGCTTTATTAATACCAAATGGGAGGAACTTGGAGGTCAATAAGAAGTTTGGACAGGGTAAATTTAAAGGAACCAAAATGTGACAAAGCAGGACAACCTTTTCGACGCAAAACAATTTTAATTTTAGCAACGCCTAGTGTCATTTTGGATAACAATTTTGTACCCATGCAAAGATTAAACTGAAAATGCCACTTATTTAAAGTCTTAGGGTCAATGTTGCCTTTTTGTGATAAAAAATATTGTCAGCAAAACTGGGATGAAGTTTTCTTCTTTTTTCTTTGTTTCTTTAATCTAACCGCCTGAAGAACAGCTTTTACCCCTCTGCTGTCAGAGCCATCAATACTCAGTAGGCTCATTCCCCTAGGGGAATTCTTTATCCTATTTTGCCCAGATTTGTGTCAATCGGTGTGCCTGCATGCTCGCGGTCTTGTGTGTGAGTGTGCGTGTGTGTGTGCGTATGTGAGGAGGTGGGACATGTATCGGTATAAATGTGTATGCACACGTGTATGTGTGTGTGTTGATGTATGTGTAGGTGTGCGTCTGAGAGAAAGAGAGAATCTGAGGGAGAGACCGATACATGATGATGTAATTTGTCCATTCGATGTGCATGCTTGCGTTGTTGTTGGATTGTGTCTTGTGCAAAACCAAAACGATTTCCTTTGTATTACGGTGCATTGGCTGATTAAAGAATCTTGAATCTTGAATCTTTCTTCTTTTTTTTTGTAATGGTACAATAGCCACGTGTACCGCACCGCCTAATTCTTGTGAATGGCTCTGCCACGTAAGCGTTCATATCACGATGACACATTTATACCTATATGACATCAAACTTTTGACGAGAATAATTATGACTCAAGATGTGTGTTGATTTAAGAGAAAGTAACTTGCTCATAGAGAAACATGAATTTAGCAAGAAGGCACTCGCACCCTACCCTAATTTGTTGCTATAAAACACCTAGCTGGTACGATTCCAGCAACCAAGTCGTACTAACCACGTACCAAGTGTTGTGATTCATTCTTTTTAAAGAGAAAAAATACAGCCCAAAGAATAGTCTACATCTTAGGCCCTACCTTTGTAAATAAGTAGGCTATAGGCCTACAATCATAGCACTACATCAGCGGTATTCATGGACTTGGTGATTTTTTTTAATTGTCAGGTTGTCTGCTCACGAGTCATAAGTTCGCTTTCTTTCCTAAAATGCGTACTATAACCAAAGAGATCCCCCCCCCCCCCCTCGCGCTATAACTTTATAAAGTGAAGTTTTTGTCTAACATTGAACGAGAACCGTAAAAACCGAGAGTGGTATTGCTAGAATTTGGGAGTTGTCAAAAAGCGCGAATAAGTCAACTTGCGCGACTTTTCCTCTATACAATTTGCGCGAACATGAAGAATACAATTTGAGCGACTAACCCACAAAGAGACAGAAAGAGACACAGAGAGAGAGCGTGCAAATGAACGAACACACACACACACACACACACACACACACACACACACATACGCACGAACACACACACACACACACACACACACACACACACACACACACACACACACACACACACACACACACACACACACACACACACACACACACACACACACACACACACACACACACTGGACTGGAACCAATTTATTGTCAGATTAACTATAAAAGCTGTACTGACATGACATTCAATAGTTAGCAAAGAAATTATACAAAAGTGAAATTGCAAAAACAAATCTCAAAAGTGAAATTGCAAAAACAGACAATCTCAAAGTGAAGAATACCTCCACCCTCTACGTCTACCTGGGAAGGCGGGGATCTGAACAGCGGGGTCTGTTGCTCTCTGCGTTCTGTCTCTCTCTCTCTCTCTCTCTCTCTCTCTCTCTCTCTCTCTCTCTCTCTCTCTCTCTCTCACACACACACACACACACACACACACACACACACACACACACACACACACACACATAAACACGCACGCGCGCGCGCGCGCGCACGCACATTGCGTAACTTGCGTGAATTTTACTAATAGTGAATGAACTTTACTAATAGCAGGCCTACGTGAATTTTACTAATAGTAATAGTCCATTTCTTGCCGTCGATACTGTAAGGTTATCTTCTTTTTTTTTTCTCCTGTGGAGGGTTCGCGCTTTTTGACTATCAGACATTCGCGCATTTTGTATACGGAAAGTATTTGCGCTTTTGGTATGTTCGCTCAAATTGACGGTAGCCTAGAATTTCCCCTATGCAGTGTTCTTTTTTTTTTAAATCTTTGACGTCATGTTTGTTCTGCGTTCGTCACCACAGAAATGAGGGGAGATGGGAGAGGAAGGATGCATGTAGCCGGCCTTGAACAAAATGTCTTGTGGTTCAAGGATCAAGGATATTTTTTAGTTTAAAAAAAACTAAAACATGACGTGTTTGTACGGTTGCCAGAGAAAACAGCCCCTGACGAAAACGGCCCCTGTCTTACCAAAACGACCTTACTTGGAAAACTAACGAAAGATGATGACGGAGGATGCCTCAACAAAGAAGAAGAGGAAGAAGAAGAAGATTCTGTAGAGTCACTAAGACTAAGAGTGTAGATCTAGTATTCAAAATTGAAAATACATGTACTAATACCGGGATATGCCCTCTGAATATGGCCCTGCAACAACCAAAACGACCCCGCTGTTCATTTATAGGCCTATCCCCGCCTTCCCAGGTAGACGTAGAGGGTGGAGGTATTCTGGAATCACTTTGTGTTTATCCATCTGTCATTGATCTGTCTGTGTGTTTGTCTCTGTGTCTGTCTGTCCGTCCGTCCATGCTAGGAAGAAACCTGTTCAGTCATTTTCAAATTCATGCATCAAAGGTCAAAGGCTTGCTGTTTTTATAACTACTGTTGCACTTCTCTTTTATATATATATTCTTATATATATATTCTTTCTTCTTCTTCCTTTTTTCAGGGCTTTCTGTTTGTTCCTGACTGGCTGTCTGACTAAGTTTCTAATTGACTATGTGAACACGATAACGTTTGAATGAGGGGCCTAGGAGGCTAAAATTTTGCATGCGGATTAGTATTTAGGATAATCATAATAATAATAATAATATAGACATTTATAGAGCGCACATTCTAGACGAACTATTCATGGCGCTTAACAAAACAAAAATCACCCCACATGCAATATTGCATCATACATATCGAACATGCTCAGACGCGCTCGCATTTCCACCGTCACCCCCACGCAAACATGCACACGCTCTAGTTTTAACCATATGTTTTATATTGTCAAGTTTTTAAAACTTGAAGCAGACATGCATGAGAGGTTGATTTTTTAATGGGAAGAAATGGAGATGAACACGAACACAAAAATGATTTTTGTATTAAGGGAAAATAGTTTAGCTCATAAAGCTTCTTTTTGCTACTGTAATGACTATGCCCTGACAAAGAAAGTAACACACACACGCGCGCACGCGCGGAAGGACGGACAAAGTGATTCCACTACCCCCCTCCCCCCACCCTCCGCTAATGATAAATAAAGGATCTGTTTTGGTTTTGAATCCAGGGGCCGTTTTGGTAAGACAAGGGCCGTTTTGGTTTTGAATCCAGGGGCCGTTTTGGTAAGATAAGGGCCGTTTTGGTTTTGAATCCAGGGGCCGTTTTGGTAAGATAAGGGCCGTTTTGGTTTTGAATCCAGGGGCCGTTTTGGTAAGACAAGGGCCGTTTTGGTTTTGAATCCAGGGGCCGTTTTGGTAAGATAAGGGCCGTTTTGGTTTTGAATCCAGGGGCCGTTTTGGTAAGATAAGGGCCGTTTTGGTTTTGAATCCAGGGGCCGTTTTGGTAAGATAAGGGCCGTTTTGGTTTTGAATCCAGGGGCCGTTTTGGTAAGATAAGGGCCGTTTTGGTTTTGAATCCAGGGGCCGTTTTGGTTAAGGGCCGTTTTGGTTTTGAATCCAGGGGCCGTTTTGGTAAGACAAGGGCCGTTTTGGTTTTGAATCCAGGGGCCGTTTTGGTAAGATAAGGGCCGTTTTGGTTTTGAATCCAGGGGCCGTTTTGGTAAGATAAGGGCCGTTTTGGTTTTGAATCCAGGGGCCGTTTTGGTAAGATAAGGGCCGTTTTGGTTTTGAATCCAGGGGCCGTTTTGGTAAGATAAGGGCCGTTTTGGTTTTGAATCCAGGGGCCGTTTTGGTAAGACAAGGGCCGTTTTGGTTTTGAATCCAGGGGCCGTTTTGGTAAGATAAGGGCCGTTTTGGTTTTGAATCCAGGGGCCGTTTTGGTAAGATAAGGGCCGTTTTGGTTTTGAATCCAGGGGCCGTTTTGGTAAGACAAGGGCCGTTTTGGTTTTGAATCCAGGGGCCGTTTTGGTAAGATAAGGGCCGTTTTGGTTTTGAATCCAGGGGCCGTTTTGGTAAGATAAGGGCCGTTTTGGTTTTGAATCCAGGGGCCGTTTTGGTAAGATAAGGGCCGTTTTGGTTTTGAATCCAGGGGCCGTTTTGTTAAGAAGGGCCGTTTTGGTCTTGAGTCCAGGGGCCGTTTTGGTAAGACAAGAGCCTCAAGTCCAGGGGCCGTTTTAGTAAGACAAGGGCCATTTTGGTCTAGAGTCCAGGGGCCGTTTTCGTATAACTAGTAGGGCCTGGGTCGTTTTCGTAGGGGCCGTTTTCGTCAGGGGCCGTTTTCTCCGGTCACGGTGACACAGGATTTCTAAATACAACACCACTGACTTTGGAGAATAGCTAGAACTAAGATAAGGTTTGAAAGATAAACGGATTAGTAAGGATCGGACAGTTACCATGACCTCGAAAGGAACGCCGCGACGCATCAGCTATAAAACTAAAAGCAGCGCCACCGGAACCTCCGTTCCCCGACGACCTCGAGACAACAGTCTGACCCCTGTCCCCGGGACCCCGGACAATGACACCGCCACCACCCACGTCATCGCGGAGGTTGTGGATGAACACAGTGGTGAGAAGAGTGACTCCTTGATCACAGACGTTCTACACTAAGCATACAGCTCCAGCATTGAATAATACGATCCTGGCCCTGTAGTCACGAGAGCATCTTAGACATTGAAAACGGGGATTAGTATGTAAATTAGGCTAAACAGCCAATCGTTTGGGAGTTTAGTCTAATTTGCATACTATTCCCCGTGTTGACTGTCTAATTCGCACTGATGACTACAGGGCCAGAATAACAACAGAATTTGTACTTTGTCTTATTTTTTCTTCGACTTCCTAGTAATAGGGGGCTACTTTAAATAGGACCTACTTATTGCTCTCAGTGTTAAAGAATGGTGGTTTAATACCTAACACAGCCCTCATTTCTCTTGGTAGTCATTTGTTTCCAACTATCAGTGTGATCGAAAAGCCTAAATGTTACAAAGAGTGATAACTTCGCAGCTTACGAACCCCGCAAAGAATAAATCCAACTTTCTCACTTCCCACCTGGAAGGTACAAAGGTGGAAGGCGGGAAGTGTTAGTGTTGCTGTAGGCAGTGAGTGAGTTCACAATGATCCCCAGCTGTAGTGTAGGTGAAAGGGTGGGAGTAAAAAAAAACCACAAGGCTTCAGTCAGCAGCGGAGTGCGAGCTCTTTGTATATTCAGACTTTTTGGTATGACACACACACAGCACAGGAGGTAATGTGTGCTGTTCTGAAAGCTGGACTAAAATTGACTGTTTAACAGTGATGTCCCGAGGCCCAGAGGACTTAGGACATTGTCCTATTAAAACTGAAAATACCCTGTTGTGTTCCTCCCTCTCAGGACAAAATGCCCCTTTGCTATTTAAAACTAGTAGACTTTTCCCTTTTGATTTCTACAACAGCCAGGGAATGTTGTCCTATTGATTATCTTGATTTCAGGACAGTTTGTCCCATCGGTGCATCACTGCTGTTATAGCCAGGAACCCCCATTTGGGGGTCTATGAAGTACTAGAATTCTAAAGGACCCTCTAAAATAATGTGCAGGGGGTCCCAGTGATGCACTAGAAAAAACCTTTTCAGCATTCACCATGCCACTGGGACCCTCCATCGGGCCCGCCTCTAGGACCCTCTATACTGTAAGTGAAGGAGTCCCTGGGACCCCTTGTTTTGCGGGATTGTTGGGAGCCCTGATAGCCCAAGTAATAAGAAATGCTCAGGGCACACAAAATATACATATCAGTAATGCTAAAAATTCAGGACTTTACTGGTGTTGCACAGCCTTCGGGCATTGCCTCCTGGGTCGTTCCCACCATCTTTATATCTACTAATGTCCCATATGTGTCTGTTCCAGACCGGAGGACGTTAAACAGAAGAGAAAAAAAACATGCTCAGGGCACATCCAGATTTATGAAAAGTTTCCAAAGGCTTATTATTATTCCCGAAGGTTGCAACACTAAGACTCATTGCAGAAGCTTTCAGTTTAAAGGGTAAATTTTGGCTCTTTTTTAAAATTGTAAACGTTTTCGGATACACTTGGCTTTGATTGCGTTGTTTAGATGAACAAAAATAAATGCCATAAATGCACTGAAAGGCTGAATTTTCTGGATTAACCCGATTTCTATTTTGTTTTTGAAATAAAACGATGCTCAGAAATAGAAAAAAAATAGTTTGAGAGTCGTACGTCAGTCATTGACTAAGACCTTGGCACATGCCTCCTATTTGAAAAAGTCATGGTCAATCACTATAGAAAAATATAGAAGCATGAATTTAGCACGAAGGCACACGCGTCCTACCACTAATATGTTGCTATAAAATACCTAGTACGATTCCAACAACTACCCCATCTAAATTTAAAGTAATGTTCCATATGGCTTAGGTCGAGAGGACGTAAAACAAATAATCGCGGGCCAACAACCAAGTCGTACTAACCGCATGTACCACTCTTAATTGTGATTTATACTTAGTTCTCTGCTCACGAGAGTCATTAGTTAGCTTTCTGTCCTAAATTAGTTAGCTTTCTTCCCTAAATCAGTGTAAATGGGTACTATTACCTTGGAAAGGGCATTTTTGTCGTAAACCATTAGAGAACCGTTAAAAGCGAGTGTTCGAATTTCCCCTATTCAGCTTTCTTTTCTTCTTTGACGTCATGTTTATTATGCTTTCGTCACCACATATACCTAACTGCATTTCCCCTTTGTACCACGAATAGGCTTTCTAAATAGAACACCACAGACTTTTCGAGAATAGCTAGAACTAAGTCAAGGTTTGAAAGATGACGGAATAGCAAGGATTGGACAGTCACCATCATGAGTTCGAAAGGAACGTGGCGACGCGCCAACTCTAAAACTAAAAGCAGTGCCACCATTTCCAGACGACCTGGAAACAACAGTCTGACCCCTCTCCCCGGGACCCCAGACAATGACAATGACACCCCCGCCATCCCGGAGGTTGTGGACGAACACATTGGTGAGAAGAGTGAACCCTTGATCACAGACGTTCTACACTTAACGCTACGGTTCTAGCGGAAGCATACTTTTGTGACCACATACCGCTGGTCCCACAGCAGTTAGTACCACATACCATTATGGCTTGTACCCACGTGTAGTCATATCCGGCCACAAGGAGCGCTCCATATTATGGGAGACCGCCATCTTAGTCAGTAACTTTGTTTGAAAAATGTCAGATCGATGCTGTTTACACACAAATAAGGACTAAGATGGCGACACTTCCGTTGGAAGGGTCGAGATGCGCACGCAGGTGGGAGGGAGCCATACCCACAAGCCATAATCGCCGCTTATTTCCACATACTGATGTTTCCACAGTATAGTATGTGGTACTAATGGTATGTGGGAATAATAATACGATTTTTTTCTCCATTATTCATGCCGTAAGCCTAGTCCCACAGTGACACTGGTTATTTTTAGACTCACACCCAGTTTGCGTCATCAGGACATTGATTCGAGGACTTTGCTGTCTTTGTATGTATAGATGCAATGCATTGGAGGTACGTACGTATGGCTTGCCGTTTCTGTTCAGGGACCAATGAGAATGCAATGCTTTTTGTCCCACATACCAATAGTCCCACACAAAGTTTGTGGGTTTAATGGTATGTGTACTTGCAAGTATGTGGGAGTAAAGGTTGTGGTAGCAAAAGTACGTGGGAGTATTGACGTGACAGGCTAGGTTTTCAGTCATTGTTACCACATACCGCTGGTCCCACAGCAGTTAGTACCACATACCATTGGACCCACATACTTGTGGCACTTTGGTCCCATTTGCCATTAGTCCCACAATTCTGATATAAATTTGAGTGAAAACATGTAGGCCTACTAGGTACCACATACCGTTGGTACCACAACCATTAGTACCACATATCTTTAGTCCCACAATTTGTGGTAATAGCAGTATGTGGGTCCAATGGTATGTGGTAATAAAAGTATGCTTCCGTTCCAGCGTTGAATTATGAATACTAGATCTAGACTATTCAGAATGGCAACAGAAGTTTCACTTTGTCTTCCTTTTTTTCGACTTCCTAAAAACGGTGTGAAGAGAATATCCTACCTCATGAAATAAGTAGCCGGCGCCTAGCCAATCAGAATTGTTTGTCCGCCATTGTGAATTTTACGAAACTAAGTGCATGGCTTTGTATATCGATTTCTCGGCAAATATGTAGATTTACACCCTCCTGCTCTATTTCTTGGTTCTTTCCGTGGTTAGGGATAAGGTTAGGGTTAGATGGTGATAGTTCGCACGCGACAGGTAGATATTTCATGGCAGGTACTTATTTCTCGTGACAACGGGGCTATTTTAACCCTTTCACCGCCAAAGTCGCATTTTAGCACCACAGTGATTTAACACCTATGTCACTAAAAGGCATCAAATTGGGGTCTATTATCCAAGGACCCTATTGTCTTAGTTTTGGAAAGTAAGGATAGACCTTATTTTATATTATGTCACAGAAGAATCCCCAATACTGCAGATGGATTTTGTTCTCTACCCAGGTAAATTTAATGGACATTTTTGGCTGAAATATGGCTGGCGGTGAAAGGGTTAAGAGGACCTATTTGTTGCTCTCAAAGTCAAGGAATGGTGGTTTAACATCTAGCACACCCCTCATTTCTTTTGGGCTAGTCATTCGTTTCCAGTATGACCCACACACAGCACAGGAGGCAAGTTGTGCTGTTCTGAAAACTGGACTAAAATTTACTTTTACAGACTAATATAGTCCATCCGTTAATGGGATCAAATGAATTGCAAATGATGGTTACGGCATGTCCTTTGGCACACATGTACCTTAGACCCTCCCCTAACATAAAATGATGGGAAACACTTCGCAGCTGGTGGTTTCTGTGAGAAACAGGCCCCTTTGTGACGTCACCCTAATACCACTATTACCACTTAAAAAGATGCTCAGGGCACATCCAGACTAATGAATAGTTTCCAAAGGATTATTATTCCCCAAGGCTGCAACACTAAGAGCCATTGCAGAAGCCTTCGGTTTAAGAGGCATGGACATTAACAAGTAGAGGTGGGGGGGAAAACCGGTTTGAACCGAAAAACCGGTGCTAATCTTTCGCGGTTCCAAAAACCGGTTCGAGTTGCTGTGAACCGGTTTTTTAACTGCAAACTGAAAGTACGTTTTTCTTAGAATAACGCATTTTTTCGAAAAACAACACTGATTATCAGTGCAGATTGGGTGTTTCGAAACCAAGAGTAGCTGTTTCTAGTTTGTGGTGGTGCATGGCTTTGACTTTGACTGAGTGTTGAGTTGAGTGTGTGTGTCATAAGTCATGTTTCTTTATTGTGTGCGCGTGCGTGCGTGTTTGTGAATATTCTGACAAATAAATATGTGTTTGCATAGGTGAAAATAGTGATGCGAGTACTGGTTAAAAACCGGTTCGAAGTGGGGAAACCGGTTTAAAACCGGTTCGGATTTTTGAACCGGTTCTCAACTCTATTAACAAGCCTCCAGTTTGTGAGACGTACACCCATACCAGTCACTGACTAAAGACCCTGTGCACATGCCTCCGATTTGAGAAAGACACGGTCATTCACTATAACAGCCTTTGCTTTATAAAACAAAATCTATAGTAACATTCTGGTCAAGTCATTTCAAATTAAATAAAAACAAAGTAAACCAAATGTAACACATGAAATAGCTAATCGTCAAACAAAATCCCACCCCCACCCCACCCCCTCCACCAGTCTACACGGGTAACTTGGTTGTCACTGGAATCAGACTATTAGGTATTAGGTACCTTATAGTCACAGAGGCGTCTCTGTGAAATTCGGGTTGCTCCCACCTGCGTGTCTGTTTGCATGCGATTTTTGTGTGACTGATGAGGAAGGAAAGGGGGGGGGGGTACATTTTGACCAAATGACAACTTTTTCGTTGCCACTGGGATTAACGTGTGCTAAGTGCCAAGGGACCTCGGTTTATCGTCTCATCCGAAAGACTCCACGTTCAGACCAGTAAGGCCTAGTGCAAAGTGAGAGGGAAAATCCCCTGTACCCAGGTTCGAAGTCGGGTTTACTTGACACAAGGCGAACTGTGCCACTCTACAAAGCATAGCCCTAGGCAAAGTAACAAGTTGGCATTAAAAAAACTGAATACACATTCATTTTGTACATTTTATGCAAGTCAGGAAGCCAGAAGATAATCTTCAGCAGAAAAGGGAAGGAACTACTGTCCATTGTGAGGCGTGATGGACTCAACTACTTCCCTTGATTAATTCATGCGTGTCTGTGTATGCATAATTTTTTTTATTATGCATGGGTGCAACTTTTCCTGGTATACAATTCTTTGAATTTTACCAGAAAAGGAATTTCCTTTTATTAAATTTGTCAAACAAGATCTTTGTGTGTCTACTGTATTTTTCAAACACTTAAAAAAAAGTATTTGTATAAATTGTGGAAAAAGCAAACTAAAATACTCCGTCATAAATCAAATTGTTCTTCAGCTGCAGGAGAACATTGCCCCTAGACCCCAACCTTTCGGGGGTTTTCATTTTGTGTAGTTGCACCCATGCAGTGGTGTGTGTGTGTGTCTGTCTGTGTGTGTGTGTCTGTGTGTGTACACAAACCAGTCCATCCCTTGATTACTTCGTGCGTGCGTGAATGTGTGCGTCGTTTATGTGCGTGTCAGTGTGTGTATGTTGCGTCGTGTGGTGCGTAAGTGTGTGGTTTTGTGTCTGTGTGTGCGTGCGCGCGAATGTGCGTGTGCGTGTCAGTGTGCAACAGACTAGAGGTTTAGCAATGGGTTTAAAACCTTTTTAACTCTCACTCACTCACTCCCCCCCCCCCCCCCCCCCCCCTCCTCTCTCTCTCTCTCTCTCTCTCTCTCTCTCTCTCTCTCTCTCTCTCAATATTATTGTTAGGCCTATTGCTATTTTTATCTTAATATACTCTCTCTCTCTCTCTCTCTCTCTCTCTCTCTCTCTCTCTCTCTCTCTCTCTCTCTCTCTCTCTCTCTCTCTCTCTCTTTCTCTGCTTCGTCCTTGCTTCTTATTTGGGTTGGGTTAGATTTACGATATCAAGAGAAGGTGCATTTCTCGTTGAGCGGGACCGACTTAGTCTACCCAACTCGTACGGTGTTCGTCCGAAGACGGCTGCAAACGGGGACCACCCCACAGCAACCAGCCCCTCCCAAAACGAGCCTGCTGCTGCCAGGGCAGTCGGCACCCGATGATGAACCACTACAGGTTAACATTTTTGGTATTGGTCTTTTCTAGTCGCAGACACACGTCTATGTTTTGTTGTTGAAATCCGATGTCGCGTAAAATATCACCCGCATGAAATCCGTCCCGTTTCCTCTTTCCAATTGATCACAGAAGAATTATTGTGGTTTCGCTGAAGAGTATGTGCTCTGAATAGGCAGCTGAACTGCCGAATCGGTTACCCGTAACCGCAATCTCTGCTTCAGTTTTTGTTCCCCGGACCAGCAAATGTCTTTGAAGCCCAATGCATGTCATTTATTGCCTGTTAATACAGAGATGAACACTATTGGGAAAAGAGAAGAAGAATATGTGAGAAAAAAATCAGGATGGAAAATCAAACTGTCCAGCTTATTAACATGAGAGGTAGATGAAAATTCATAGTGAACATGAGTGACAGGGCAGAATGGGAACAGGGCAAAAAGCGACAGGGCGAAATGGCATGGTTTGGCAAGACGAAACGGAACTGCCACTGCGGGGTTGATGTGGTTTCGTTTTCGTTTTCGATGTGAAGTTTCGGTTTGGGCTAAAAAAAATTAAAAAGGAGGAGGGGGGAGGGCAAAGCGGTACGAACTCGTCGAACTAGTATTGTCGTAGGCCTACTGTTTAGTGTTTTTGTTGCCATTGTTGATTATTTTGTACACTTTTGTTTAGAATTACGATTTGCAAACAAATTGGAGTCAAAGTGTGTCGGGTTGCTATCCACAGGTGTACAATGCAGCCACCAGCATGCTCCATCGGCGGACCGAGGCCATTGAGAATGAAGTGGCCAAGAACCGCTGCAGTGAAGACCTCCGGAGGAAGGCCATGGCGGCCCAGGAAGCCTCGCTGAATCGATGGGAGGAGACTTTGGACGTTCGGGATAAATTAAAGAAAGTGATGTCAAACAATAGTTTGTATTCAATATACCACGCACATTATACATATTCTTTCATTATACAAAAAAGCAGAATAAGGGACGGTGTGTGTGTGTGTGTCAAAGTCAAAGTCAAAGGCAAAATTTTATTTTCAGATGGTAGGCCTACATTGAATAAGCAATAATGTTTGCTTTTGATTTTTTTCTTTTTTATATACATTTTAAGTATTTTGGTAATTGATTCCATAAGTTTACACCCGAGTAAAGAAAACTAGAGTTGTAAATATTGTTTTTCGGTCGAGGGATTGATAATAATTGGCTATGTCTATGTTGGTTAGTCTTAAAAGTGTCTGTTGTCTTTTTCGGGGCATTTCCATGTATGCATACATACCGCTTTACTAAAGAAAAGTCTTGTGAAGTGACAATATGTTCAATTTTTTGTACTCATCATTTGATAAACAATTTGATTTGAACAAAATTAATTTCACTGCTTTTTTATACATACGATGAATTATTTTCATATTGGTATCACTACAGCTATCCCACAATGTTGCGGCATAATCGATTAATGATAGAATGTGGGCATTAAAGAAGAGTTTACGAGAATGGGTATCCAGTGGGTTCTTGATTTTATTTAACTGGAATATCTTTTTGGAAAGACGTTTACCTAAGGACATGGTATGTTCAGTCCAAGAAAGATCTTTATCAACGACAATGCCTAACATTTTATGAGAGTCAACTTCTTCTATTTTGTTACCTCGTATATATAATGGTGGGAATTTTGTTTTCATTTTTTGTCGTTTTTGTCTTGTTGTTTTGCACATACATTTTGTTTTGTTTTCATTTAAAGACATGTGATTTAATTCAGTCCAAGTGACAATATTATTTATACTACTTTGAAGTTTACCTCCTAATCTATTGGCATCAGCATCACGTGAATGAAAGGACGTGTCGTCTGCAAACATATTTCACATTTACTTGGAATAGAACAGGGTAAATCGTTGACATACATAGAGAACAAGAGAGGGCCAAGCACAGAGCCCTGAGGGACTCCATACTTGATAGGCAAAGGTGTTGACATTATGTTGTTTAGAATCACTGACTGTTTTCGATCACATTATGTTGATTAGAATCACTGACTGTTTTCGATCACATAAAAAAAGATGATATAAGACTAATAAAGTCTGGAGTTAACATGTAAAGTTCGAGTTGCTGCAGTAATAGAGAATGGTTTATAACATCGAAAGCTTTTTGAAAATCTATGAAGAGAATATCATTGAATTTATTGTCATTTACATTGCAAAGAAGGCTGTCAATAAGCTGAATTAGAGCAGTGTGGCAGGAATGGTTTTTACGAAAGCCAGACTGGTCTCCATGAAGTAAATCATTTTTATCTAGGCAAGAACACAGGGATATTTGGATGTGTTTTTCAATAGGTTTTGATATGGCAGAAAGAATGGAAATGGGTCGGTAATTTGAAGGGTCAGATTTTTCACCAGTGTGTGTGTGCGTGTGCGTGCGTGTGCGTGTGTGTGTGTGTGTGTGTGTGTGTTCGTTTGCATGCATGTGGATGAGAGAAGAGTAGATGGTGACAGGGGAAGCGTTACTGTGTTCATGCTGATATGAATAGCTTGTGTAGTTTTGACAGAAGCGCGTGAGGTGCTAATGCAGGGTAAAACATTATCAGTTCATCATCTTACATAATAGGCATAACACACCACATCACATATATAATTACAGGCTGAACATGGCTACAAAAACGAACCGGACAGTACAGGGTCTGGTCATGAACCGAACCTTGCCGCTGCCTCCCATTCAGAACCACAGGGAACTGCCCTCCCTGGGGCCCGAGTCCGACTTCCCCCAATGGCGACAGACAGAGAGGTCCTACCGAGATGACGCCTTCTTCCTGCTGCCCGATCGCGTGGGACCGGAGGATCAGAGCCTGGTGCTCTCCTTGAAGTGGTCTGAGCGCAAATTCTACAAACCACCCGTGGCCATGGTCCGACCGCTTCTGGGAGAGGAGTCCCCTTTCCAGGGTGAGAGGGAAAAGACTCGGAAGGTACGGTGTAAATGATGGCTTTGAAAGAAGATTATAATAACAAAAGATTGGTTTCAGGTCCGGGAGAGAGGTGGCAGGTCTCTCCTGAAGACCAGCGGTATGGCAGCGCCGATTAAATTTTCTTCCCTCGCTGTTGGGCGTTGGCTGACTGGGCGTGCAGGCGAGATTCGTGTGGCTTGGATGACGGCTGGTGTCCAGTGGGTGGCTCCCCGTACAGGACAATAACCCTGTCGTCCTAGGAGGCTCATTCTACGGTGCTGGGAGACTAGTGGAGGTTCACAGCTTGGCAAAGCTCACCAGCTATTGACTGCCTGAGCTTGCCATGTGTTTACTGTGTGCTGGGCTGGTCTTTGTTCAGGCATCACAGCTGTTTTTTCAAGCCAACTTTAGTTTACCATAAGTAACTTCATAAATAACAGTCAATAACATGTTATAGTATGCGACTAAATTAGTTGTATTCAGTGGATATTGCTAGATTTTGACTCATGGGCAATTTTATTTATGTTTGCGATACTAGGTGTATTATTCAAGAACATTTTCTACTAAATATGTTACACGAAACTGTTCAACAAAAATAAGTTTTTACCATAAATCTGATGGAAGAAATATATTAAAAATACAACGAAGAACATACAAATGCTTGGGGCAGTTTTTATCTAAGATTTCTAGATTCAGTCTTTGAACTAAATAGCTTGATTTTGTGTAGGACGGAACAGCTGCGGCATGGAGTAGGCTGTTGGTGGCCCTAAAGACGACCTGTTAACAACAGCACGAAGAACAAGAACATCGTGACAGAAGATAAAACAGCGCCCTCTGAAGCACTACTTCACGACCTCACCTCAGTGACGCCGATGCCATCCAAGTCATCAGATCAAGAGCGAGACTCAGACCACTGTCGGAATGAACAAGATTGCCAACTTTCGTCCGCAAGACTACAAAACCAGGAGCGCTCAAGAAACACCAGACCAACTGCCACAACAAGAGAACACTGTCTTCATCCTCGTGTTGTTATCTTCCCTCGTCTCACTCCAGGAAAACCTCCTTCAGACAACGTATAATAGGACGTAAATCTCACTCTATTCGTGAATCGTACGCCTAATCGAAGAGAAAAACAACATTTCAGTGTTCGTTCTGAATATCGAATGTAATGTTTACCGCCTATGAGTGACAATAGTCGGGAAGAGTTTGGTGTGTTGGATTATTGTTGCAGGTCGTTTGGGCCTAACATTTTAGACTTTTGACTGGGGCAGTGGGTGGATGCCTCGTGCCTCCATACGGGGAGCTGGACGATCCCGCCCCCTCAACGAGTCTCTCCACGTGGGGATACCGGGGGGGGGGGGGATCTTTCGTAAAAATAGTTCACCCACCTTCTGGAAGTTCTGTGCTTGTAACTTTCTCTAATCTGCCACTC
Organism: Phymorhynchus buccinoides; assembly: GCA_017654935.2. Taxonomy (NCBI): domain Eukaryota; kingdom Metazoa; phylum Mollusca; class Gastropoda; order Neogastropoda; family Raphitomidae; genus Phymorhynchus; species Phymorhynchus buccinoides. The sequence goes on along the minus strand of CM065683.1, from coordinate 40,286,786 downwards.
TCTTAGACTGTCTTTTCCCTTTACAATCTATCATAATTATACTATCTTTCTGACTTATTGGCCCATTTTCCTGCCTTTTTTCAAAGCAATCTTCCAAATAATTGTTCTCCTTTGAGCTCCGAAATCGGAATGTGTCGGCTGTGCGCAGCAAGGAGACCAGTGAAAACTGAAAACCGGTCACATACGTACCTTATCCATTATGGCCTGGGAACGCAGAAGAAGAAGAGTCTTGACATTCTTTTACTCTCTCTCTCTCTCTCTCTCTCTCTCTCTCTCTCTCTCTCTCTCTCTCTCTCTCTCTCTCTCTCTCTCTCTCTCTCTCTCTCTCTCTCTCTCTCTCTCTCTCTCTTTCTCTCTCACTCTCTCCCTCCATCCCTACCACCCTCCCTACTTTCCTCCTTCTCTCACTTTTCTTTCGCTTTAGGTTCCAAAGACAGAAGGGGATCTGATGCAGCTGAACGTGACTAGCCGCGCCCACGTGTCCACAGCAGCAGCAGCAGAAGAAGATGACAAGTTTGAACAGAAGAGCCCCTTGGACGTGAGCCAAGCAGCGGAAGAGGTCTGCGGCTCCCATAGCATGAACAGGGGCTCCAGAGGCTCCAAGTTGTTCACGTGCGAGCCGTGTGGCGTGCGCATGGACTCTCCGTATTACGTGCGGAAAACAGTGCCCGCTCTGCAGCTCGACAGGTTCACCTACGTCTGGGGCCAGCCTTGTTTGCAGGTACGTACAATTACGTTTTTAATGAACAAAACTAGACAGTTGTATAGGCCTCTGCAACTAGGGTTATTAACGCCCTTGACAGTGAGAGTGATGCCCTTGCTGGTCAGTACTGACAAGGGCATTCACTCTTGCGAAAGGCAGCCATTTAGTGGCATCAAATTGGGTTCTTGGCGAGTTATCCCCATGTTTGGTCAGTTCTGAACCATCTTCCCCCACCCACCAAGGGCATTCACTCTTGCAAAAGGTGTTCGTTGCAGACCCCAATAATAGTCTTGGTGAAAAACACCCGCAAAGAGTTACAAGAGGTACAGTTCTTCTTGTCCTTTGCAGGCTGGGTCCGTCCTGGTGCATGGGTGTTGGTATTTTCTAGTCGCAGAGGTCTCTCGTCTCTGTATGTAATTCGGGATGCTCTCACCTGGAGAGCGCGTCGCCGCTAATGCAGTGTCACCCATTTTTTGGGGGGAGTGAGGAGGAAGGGGGCGGAGTTGGAAAACCTAGCTATCAATTTGGTTCATGTCAGACAGCGGCAGTTCTCCCTGCTCTTATTGACTGTAAGCTGCCAGGGTTTTGTTGTTGGTTGGTGTGGGGTTTGTTTGTTTGTTTGGTTTGGTTGGTTGGTTGGTTGGTGTGGGGTTGGTTTGTTTGGTTTGGTTGGTTGGTTGGTGTGGGTTTTGTTTGTTTGTTTTGTTTGGTTGGTGTGGGGTTTGGTTGGTTGGTGTGGGGTTTTGTTTGTTTGTTTGGTTTGGTTGGTTGGTGTGGGGTTTTGTTTGTTTGTTTGGTTTGGTTGGTTGGTGTGGGGTTTTGTTTGTTGGTTTGGTTTGGTTGGTTGGTTGGTTGGTGTGGGTTTTGTTTGTTAGTTTGGTTTGGTTGGTTGGTTGGTGTGGGTTTTGTTTGTTTGTTTGGTTTGGTTGGTTGGTTGGTGTGGGTTTGGTTGGTTGGTTGGTGTGGGTTTTGTTTGGTTGGTTGGTTGGTTGGTGTCGGTTTGGTTGGTTGGTTGGTGTAGGTTTTGTTTGGTTGGTTGGTGTGGGTTTTCTTTGTTTGTTTGTTTGGTTTGGTTGGTTGGTTGGTGTGGGTTTTTGTTTGTTTGTTTGTTTGGTTTTGGGTTGGGTGTGGGGTTTGTTTGTTTGTTTGGTTGGTTGGTTGGGGTTTTGTTTGTTTGTTTGTTTGGTTGGTTGGTGTGGGTTTTTTTGTTTGTTTGTTTGGTTGGTTGGTTGGTTGGTTGTGTGGGGTTTGTTTGTTTGTTTGTTTGGTTTTGGTTGGTTGGTTGGTTTGTTGGTTGTTTGTTTTTTTTGTTTGGTTTGTTTTGGTTGGTGGTTGGGTTTTGTTTGTGTTTTTGTTTGTGTTTTGGTTGGTTGTTTGTTGGTGTTGGTTGGTTTGTGGGGTTTGTTTTTGGTTGGTTGGTTGGTTGTGTGGGGTTTTGTTTTGCTGCCAGTGTTTTTTTGTTGGTTGGTGTGGGGTTTTGTTTGGTTTGGTTGGTGTGGGTTTTGTTTGTTTGTTTGGTTTGGTTGGTTGGTGTGGGGTTTGTTTTGTTGGTTGGTGTTGGTTTGGTTGGTTGGTTGGTGTGGTGTGGGTTTGTTTGTTTGGTTTGGTTTGGTTGGTTGGTTGGTGTTGGGTTTTGGTTTGTTTGGTTGGTGGGGGGTGGTTGTTTGTTTGTTTGGTTTGGTTTGGTTGGTTGGTTGTTTGTTTGTTTTGTTTGGTTGGTGGTTGGTTTGGTTGGTTGTGGGTGTTGGTTTGGTTGGTTGGTTTGGTTGTTGGGTGGGTTTTGTTTGGTTGGTTGGTTGGTTGTGTGGGTTTTGGTTTTGGTGGTTGGTTTGGTTGGTTGGTTGGTGTGGGGTTTTGTTTGTTTGGTTGGTTGGTTTGGTTGGTTGGTTGGTGTTGGTTTGTTTGTTTGGTTGGTTGGTGTGGGTTTTGTTTGGTTGGTTGGTTGGTTGGTGTGGGTGTTGGTTTGTTTGGTTGGTTGGTTGGTTGGTTGGTTTGGTTTGGGTTGGTTGGTGTTGGTTGGTTGGTTGGTTGGTTGGTTGGTTGGTGTTGTTTGTTTGGTTGGTTGGTTGGTTGGTTGGGTGGTGGGTGTTTGGTTGGTTTGGTTGGTTGGTTGGTTGTGTTGGTTTTGGTTGGTTGGTTTGGTTTGGTTGGTTGGTGGTGTGGGTTTTGTTTGTTTGTTTGGTTGGTTGGTTGGTTGGTTTTTTGTTTGGTTGGTTGGTTGGTTGGTTGGTTGGTGTGGGTTTTGTTTGTTTGTTTGTTTGGTTGGTTGGTTGGTTGTGGGGTTTGTTTGTTTTGTTTGTTGGTTTGGTTGGTTGGTTGGTTGTGTGTGGGTTTTGTTTTTTTTGGTTTGGTTGGTTGGTTGGTGGTGTGGGGTTTGTTTGTTTTGTTTGGGTTGGTTGGTTGGTGGTTGGGTGTGGGTTTTGTTTGTTTGGTTTGGTTGGTTGGTTGGTTGTGTGGGGTGTTGTTTGTTGTTTGTTTGGTTGGTTGGTTGGTTGGTTGGTGGTTGGTTGGTTGGGTTTTGTTTGGTTGGTTGGTTGGTTGGTGTGGGGTTTTATTTGTTTGTTTGGTTGGTTGGTTGGTTGGTTTTGGTTGGTGTTGTTTGGTTGGTTTGTTGGTTGTTGGTTGGTTTGGTTGGTTGTTTTGGTTGGTGGGGGGTTTGGTTGGTTTGTTGGTTGGTTGGTTGGTTTTGTTTGGTTTGTTTGTTGGTGGTTGGTTGGTGGGGTTGGTTTGGTTGGTTGGTTGGTGTGGGTTTTGTTTTGTTTGGTTGGTTGGTTTGGTGTGTTTGTTTGTTTGTTTGTTTGGTTGGTTGGTGGGGGGTTTTTTTTTTGTTTGGTGGTTGGTTGGTGGGGTGTTTGTTTGTTTGGTTGGTTTGGTGGTGGGTTTTGTTTTTTTTTGTTTTGGTTGGTGGTGTTGTTTGTTTTTTGTTTTGGTTGGTTGGTTGGTTTGGGTTTGGTTTGTTTGGTTGTTTTGTTGTTGGTTTGTTTGTTTGTTTGGTTGGGTTGGTTGGTTGGTTGGTTGGTGTGTGTTTGTTTGTTTTTTTGTTTGGTTGGTGGTGTGTTGTTTTGTTTGTTTGGTTGGTTGATTGGTTGGTGTGGGTTTTGTTTGTTTGGTTGGTTGGTGTTTTTGTTTGTTTGTTTGGTTTGTTGGTGGGGTTTTGTTTGTTTGTTTGGTTGGGTGGTTGGTTTGGTGTTTGGTTGTGTTGGTTGGTTTTGGTTGGTTGTGTTGGTTGGTTTGGTTGGTTGGTTGGTTGTGGTTGGTTGGGGGGTTGGTTGGTTGTTTGTTTGTTTGTTTGTTTGGTTGGTTGGTTGGTTGTTTTGTTTGTTTGGTTGGTTGGTTGGTGGGTTTGGTTTGTTTGGTTTGGTTGGTTGGTTGGTGTGGGTTTTGTTTGTTTGTTTGGTTGGTTGGTTGGTGTGTGTTTTTTGTTTGTTTGGTTGGTTGGTTGGTTGGTTGTTTGTTTGTTTGGTTGGTTGGTTGGTTGGTTGGTGTGGGTTTTGTTTGTTTGGTTGGTGTGGTTGTTTGGTTTGGTTGTTGGGTTGGTTGGTTGGTTGGTTGTGGGGGTTGGTGTGGGGTTTTTGTTTGTTTGGTTGGTTGGTGTGGGGTTTTGTTTGTTGGTTGGTTGGTTGGTTGGGTGGGTTGGTTGGTTGGTTTGGTTGGTTGGTTGGTTGGTTGGTTGGTTGGTTGTGTGTTTGTTTTGTTGTTTGGTTGGTTGGTGTGGGGTTTTGTTTGTTTGTTTGGTTTGGTTGGTTGGTTGGTGTGGGGTTTTGTTTGTTTGGTTGGTTGGTTGGTTGGTGTGGGGTTTTTTTGTTTGGTTTGGTTGGTTGGTGTGGGTTTTGTTTGTTTGTTTGGTTTGGTTGGTTGGTGTGGGGTTTTGTTTGTTGGTTTGGTTTGGTTGGTTGGTTGGTGTGGGTATTGTTTGGTTTGGTTGGTTGGTGTGGGGTTTTGTTGGTTTGGTTGGTTGGTTGGTTGGTTGGTTGGGTTGGTTGTTGTGGGTTGGTTGGTTGGTTGGTTGGTGGTGGGTTTGTTTGGTTGGTTGGTGGGTTTGTTTGGTTGGTTGGTTGGTGTTGGTTTGGTTGGTGGGTTGGTTGGTGGTGGTTTGTTTTGGTTGGGTTGGTGGTTGGTTTGTTGGTTTGTTTGTTGGTTTGGTTTTGTTGGTTTGGTTGGTTTTGTTTGGTTTGGTTGGTTGGTTGGTGGTGGGTTTTGTTTGTTTGGTTGGTTGGTTGGTTGGTGTGGGGTTTGTTTGTTTGTTTGGTTGGTTGGTGTGGGTTTTGTTTGGTTGGTTGGTTGGTGTGGGGTTTTGTTTGGTTGGTTGGTTGGTGTGGTGTGGTTGTTTGTTTGGTTGGTTGGTTGGTTGGTGTGGGTTGGTTTGGTTGGTTGGTTGGTTGGTTGGTGTGGGGTTTTGTTTGGTTGTTTGATTGGTTGGTGTGGGTTTTGTTTGTTTGTTTGTTTGTTGGTTGGTTGTGGGGTTTGTTTGTTTGTTTGTTTGGTTGGTTGGTTGGTGTGGGTTTTGTTTGTTTGCTTGGTTTGTTGGTGGGGGGGTTTGTTTGTTTGGTTGGTTGGTTGGTTGGTGTGGGGTTTTGTTTGTTTGGTTGGTTGGTTGTGTGGGTGTTTGTTTGTTTGGTTTGGTTGGTTGGTTGGTGTGGTGGGTTTTGGTTGGTTGGTTGGTGTGGGTTGGTTTGGTTGGTTTGGTTGGTTGGTTGGTGGTTGGTTGTTTGGTTGGTTGTTTGTGTTGGTTTGGTTGGTTGGTTGGTTGGTTGGTTGGTGTGGGTTTTTTGTTGGTTTGGTTGGTTGGTTGGTTGGTTGGTGTGGGGTTTTGTTTTGTTTGGTTTGGTTGGTTGGTTGGTGTGGGTTTTTTTGTTTGGTTGGTTGGTTGATGTGGTTTTTTGTTTGTTTGGTTTGGTTGGTTGGTTGGTGTGGGGTTTTGTTTGTTTGTTTGTTTGGTTTGGTTGGTTGGTTGGTGTGGGGTTTTTTGGTTGGTTGGTTGGTGTGGGGTTTTTGTTGTTTGGTTGGTTGGTTGGTTGGTTGGTTGGTTGGTGTGGGGTTTTGTTTGTTTGGTTGGTTGGTTGGTTGGTGTGGGGTTTTGTTTGTTTGGTTGTTTGGTTGGTTGGTTGGTTGGTTGGTGTGGGGTTTTGTTTGCTTGTTTGTTTGGTTGGTTGGTGTGGGGTTTTGTTTGGTTGGTTGGTTGGTTGGTTGGTTGGTTGGTGTGGGGTTTTGTTTGCTTGTTTGGTTTGGTTGGTTGGTGTGGGTTTTGTTTGTTTGTTTGTTTGGTTTGGTTGGTTGGTTGGTGTGGGTTTTGTTTGTTTGGTTGGTTGGTTGGTTGGTTGGTTGGTGTGGGGTTTTGTTTGTTTGTTTGGTTTGGTTGGTTGGTTGGTTGTTGGGGGTTTTTAACGTTCGTAAAGCGATCGGTTCAGATTTGTTTTAAGTCCCCATCCAAAGGACACGACATTCAGTTCGATTTTCCCGTGGAACTGGAAAGAAAGGGCGAGGCGGGTATTCGAACGCGGATCACTCGCGCATTGAATTGGCAGGCGAACTTCTTAACCACTTTGCCATCTTTCTTCCAATGTAAGAGTAGGGCCTATTTTACATCCTCAGCAGATGCTTTTATGGACATTATTTCTTCTCTTTTTTGGGGACAGTAGTCTAGCGATCAGTTCCGTTCATTATAATATTCCCGATGCACAAGAATGGTTTCTGATTGATCACAGGGAGAGAAGGAGAGTCTGGTAGGGAGAGAGGGGGAGAGTCTGACAGGGAGAGAGGGAGAGTCTGAGAGGGAGAGTCTGGCAGGGAGAGAGGGAGAGTCTGAGAGGGAGTCTGGCAGGGAGAGAGGGAGAGTCTGAGAGGGAGAGTCTGACAGGGAGAGTCTGAGAGGGAGTCTGGCAGGGAGAGAGGGAGAGTCTGGCAGGGAGAGTCTGGCAGGGAGAGAGGGAGAGTCTGACAGGGAGAGAGGGAGAGTCTGGCTGGGAGAGAGGGACAGGGAGAGAGGGAGAGTCTGACATGGAGAGAGGGAGAGTCTGACAGGGAGAGAGGGAGAGTCTGGCAGGGAGAGAGGGACAGGGAGAGAGGGAGAGTCTGACAGGGGGAGAGGGAGAGTCTGGCAGCGAGAGGGGGGATAGTCTGGCAGGGAGAGAGGGAGAGTCTGGCAAGGAGAGAGAGGGAGAGTCTGACAGGGTTGAGAGGGAGAGTCTGACAGGGAGAGAGGGAGAGTCTGGCAGCGAGAGGAGGGATAGTCTGGCAGGGAGAGAGGGAGAGTCTGGCAGCGAGAGGGGGGATAGTCTGGCAGGGAGAGAGGGAGAGTCTGGCAAGGGAGAGAGGGAGAGTCTGACAGGGTTGAGAGGGAGAGTCTGACAGGGAGAGAGGGAGAGTCTGGCAGCGAGAGGAGGGATAGTCTGGCAGGGAGAGAGGGAGAGTCTGGCAGCGAGAGGAGGGATAGTCTGGCAGGGAGAGAGGGAGAGTCTGGCAGCGAGAGGAGGGATAGTCTGGCAGGGAGAGAGGGAGAGTCTGGCAAGGAGAGAGAGGGAGAGTCTGACAGGGTTGAGAGGGAGAGTCTGACAGGGAGAGTCTGACAGGGAGAGAGGGAGAGTCTGGCAGGGAGAGAGGGAGAGTCTGGCAGGGAGAGAGGGAGAGTCTGGCAGCGAGAGGAGGGAGAGTCTGGCAGGGAGAGAGGGAGAGTCTAGCAGGGAGAGAGGGAGAGTCTGGCAGGGAGAGAGGGAGAGTCTGGCAGGGAGAGAGGGAGAGTCTGGCAGGGAGAGAGGGAGAGTCTGACAGGGAGAGAGAGAGAGTCTGAGAGGGAGAGTCTGGCAGGGAGAGACTGAGAGTCTGGCAGGGTTGAGAGGGAGAGTCTGACAGGGAGAGACTGAGAGGGAGAGTCTGGCAGGGAGAGAGGGAGAGTCTGGCAGGGAGAGAGGGAGAGTCTGGCAGGGAGAGAGGGAGAGTCTGGCAAGGAGAGAGAGGGAGAGTCTGACAGGGTTGAGAGGGAGAGTCTGACAGGGAGAGACTGAGAGGGAGAGTCTGGCAGGGAGAGAGGGAGAGTCTGGCAGTGAGAGAGGGAGAGTCTAGCAGGGAGAGACGGAGGGTCTGGCAGGGAGAGAGGGAGAGTCTGGCAAGGAGAGAGAGGGAGAGTCTGACAGGGTTGAGAGGGAGAGTCTGACAGGTAGAGAGGGAGAGTATGGCAGGGAGAGTGGCAGGGAGAGTCTGGCAGGGGGAAGGATCGAGGGGGTGTCTAATTTTGCGCATTTGTTCGCTCCTCGGTGTCTGCACCTGCCTCAGGGCGTAGTGGAGATCGGAGTGGTGAGCAACGCCGGGGAGCCCGGGCTGACCTACATCCAGATGGCCAATGTGGGCTGCTGCGTGATGCGCTACTCCTGGAGACGTCTGCCCCACGTGGACCACTTCAACACCGGCCGCTACCGCCTCTCGCCCTTCGTCTTCAACAGCTCGGACGGCTCACTGCTGCCTGAGGAAAAGGTGGCTAAAAGTGTGTGTGTGTGTGTGTGTGTGTGTGTGTGTGTGTGTGTGTGTGTGTGTGTGTGTGTTTGGGGGTTGTATACGTACATGCGCATGTATGACTGTTTCTATGCGCGCGTGTGCGTTTGTGTGTGAGTGTTTATATGCGTGCATGTGTGTGTGTGTGTGTGTGTACGTGTGTGTGTGTGTGTGTGTTTGTGTTTGGGGGTTGTATACGTACATACGCATGTATGACTGTTTCTATGTGTGCGTGTGCGTTTGTGTGTGACTGTGAGTGTTTATGTGTGTGTGTATGTGTGTATATATATATATGTGTGTGTGTGTGTGTATGTGTTTTGGGGTTGTATGCATACATACGCATGTATGACTGTTTCTATGTTTGCGTGCGTGTGTGCGTGCGTGGGCGCGTGCGTGCGTGACTGCGCATGTATGCGTTTGTCTTTTGTGCGTGTGCACGTGTTTGTATAAGCGTGCGCGCGTGGATGTGTGTGCTTACTTCTCTTCATGCCTGTCTATCTGTTTGTCTATCGAACCAATCCACCACCACCACCCTCCCTTTCCCCAGCTGTCGATCGCTGTGGAGTTTCGCTCCCGGTTCGCGGGCTGCTGGACTGAGCGGTGGCTGCTGAAGACCACGCCCTGCGTGTACCGGGGGGCCCGAGGCCGCACGGAGATCTCCGTCAGCCTGTGGGGGAAGGCCTTGGAGGTGGACGTCAACCTCGACAAGCGACAGACCATGGACCGGGACCTGGACCGCAGTGCTGTCCTCAGGTACAGTGATGATGATGGTGATGATGAGGAGGAGGAGGAGGAGGAAGAGGGGGAGAAGGAGGAGGAGGAGGAAGATGATTATGATCTGAACCAACGCCAGCACATTGACATCGACGTCGATCACAGGTCCTGTCCTCAGGTAGACCGAGGATGATCATGATGATGATAATAATTATAATGATGATGATAATAATTATAAGGAATGTGATGATGATAATGTGTAAGGAAGTTGATGATGATGGTGGTGAGGAGCAGGAGGAGGAGGAAGATGATGAGGGTCTCAACAAACGCCAGCAAATTGACCAGGACGTCGATCTTAGGTCTTGTCTTCTGGTAGAACAAGGATGATGATGATGATGATGATGATGATATTATAATGATGATGATGATTATAAGGAATGTGATGATGATGATGTGTAGGCCGTGTTTTAAGGAAGTTGATTATGGGGAGGTTAAAGAAGATAAGCTCAAAAACGGCAGGAGATGAACAAGCAGCTTATGAGATGATGATGATGACGACGACGACGACGATGATGATGATGATGATGATCTCACTGAGCCTAACTTTATTATTTTTAAAAAACAGGCTGAAAAATTGCACAAACAACCAACAGCCACAAAATGCATTCTTAAAGTGTTAAAGTAGTTATTTCTACTACTACTACTACTACTACTACTACTACTACTACTACTACTACTACTACTACTACTACTACTACTATTGCTGCTACTGTTGCTGCTGCTGCTGCTGCTGCTACTACTACTACTACTACTACTACTACTACTACTACTACTACTACTACTACTACTACTACTACTACTACTACTACTACTACTACTACTATTGCTACTGCTACTGTTGCTGCTGCTACTACTACTATTGCTGCTACTGTTGCTGCTGCTGCTACTACTACTACTACTACTACTACTACTGCTGCTGCTACTACTACTACTACTGCTACTGTTGCTGCTGCTGCTACTACTACTACTACTACTACTACTACTACTAAGCCTACTACTACTACTGGTACCTCAGAATGGCCCAGCGTTGTGCCGGGGATCTGGTTCGCCTCCTGCCCATCCGCACTGCCGAGCAGAGGGCGGAGTCGGCCCTCCGGCGCTGCCTCAGGCTGGCAGCGGTAAAGGCATCGATAAAGACCCCGCCCCCCTCCACCGCGGCCCTAGCCCCCAAAGAGGACGAGGAGGACACCGTGGCGGTCTTCACGCGTCTGAACCCTAGTCTGCACTACCACAGCGCCGCCATGCTGGGCCTGCAGAGCGCGCGCTACGACCTGCACGTGGAGACGCGCGCGCTGCTGGCTCTCTGCGAGGCCACGTCCTCCCCGCGACTGTCCATGTCCATGCCGGCTACGGTGAGAGAGAGAGAGAGAGGGGGGGGGGGGAGGGAGAGAGAGAGAGGGGGAAGGGAGAGAGAGAGAGAGGGGGGGGGAAAGGCAGAGAGAGAGAGAGAGATGGAGAGTGAGAGAGACAAAAAGAAAGAAAGAAAGTTCCGGAAGAGAGAGAGAGAGAGAGAGAGAGAGAGAGAGAGAGAGAGAGAGAGAGAGAAACCAAGTGGAAAGACAGAGAGACAGAGAGTTCGTGTATGTAGAAAGAGAGATGGAGACAGAAAGAAAGAAAGTTCCTGAATGGAAAGAGAGAGAGAGAGAGACAGAGAGAGAGAACACTGAACACTGGAGAAAACCCAGAAAAGAGGGTAAGCTTAATCGTGTTTCGAAAGCGGGGTTTTTTGGTGTTTTTTTAAGCATCAAAGGTAACAAACAAACATCACAGACTGGCATTCAATTAGCAAAATATACGCGTGTGTGCTACTTCTCACGCTTCTGCATGTTTGCGTCTGTTTAGGCATGTAAGCTTAAACGAGTGTGTGTGTGTGTGTGTGTGTGTGTGTGTGTGTGTGTTGCAGATGGAGAGGCAGGGGTCTAAAAAGAGCATGAGAGCGGAAAGCGTAGACAGAGGAATCTATGGGTGCTTAAAGGGCCACCCTGTTGGATACCTTTTTGCAATAAACACGTTGAGATCACCAGGAAGACACCCTTTACGGCGATCGCAATACTCACTTTGCTCTGGTTTCCTAGAAATCAAACCGTCAAATCGACGATTCCTCCTTGGCGGAGGTGCTGGAAGTCAGCTTCTTTCTAATGGCCGCCTGAGTCGCTTAAAGGTCCATGAGCGGCTCCACTCGAACCCCAAAACGTTCTGGAAAACGTTTCAGCATTGTTTCCTACTATACATAGACACAGTATACAAACTCTATCTATGTAAACTACCTTTTATGTCACATTCTTCAAGATAAAGTGAGCGCGCACACTTTTATTTCGCTAAAATCGCTCTCCTGGGGCAGATTTGCCAACTTCTATTGAATCTCACCAAAAATGGGATTTGTGGATAATCCATTTGGCGTGACGTCATTCCGGGGAAACAAACAAGGCACCTGTGACTGATGTTGAACTATTTGAAAACAACTTAATTTACCCGTTTGTGGCCCGTTTTTAATAATGGAACTTGTTGGGATACTGTGACGAGGTAATGGGTTAAAAGGCTAAGTCCCTAGGGAAGACTTTTAGTGTGTTAAATTTTCAAGTAGAAAATTTGCCTTTAACCCACTTCTCTAGGGTATGGGAGATGAGCAACTTTCCCGGCCCCTTTTCATCTAATAAATTTATTTTTGTGCCCGGGTTCTGGCTCGTATGGTTGTAAGAAATACAAGTGGTTGAATTGCTCTAAATGGCAGACAGAGAGAAGTAGGGTTTTACATGAAATTACAAGACTCCCACTCTCATCAGTCTGACCAAAGGGTTCAGGATTATTTGACACTTGTATTTTATTTACTCCCAAAATCTGCATAAGATTATGCAACAATAATAATAAAGCAGCTCAATGGCGCCAAAACAAAATGTGAATGAAAAACAATGGAATCCGAAAGGATTTACAAGACTTTTGTCTTTCTAGAAGGTTAGCCCCAAGCAGGAAGGGTCACTAATCATCATTGTCCGGAGGAAAGTTCAAATGATTGGCGCGGTCCGGGGGACTTAGCTGTTGTCAAGTTCCTCCGTAGTGATCGGCGAATGCTGGGGTGGCTGGGCTTGCTCGTCAGATGAGAGTAGCTCCCAGTCGTTCCGGTTACGGCTTCGCGGGATGGCACGGTTCAGGCGTGGTCTCCTCGCGGATTCTGGGTGCGGGTCGTCTTGGCGGCGTTCCCGTCTTGGTGCTTGTGAGTCCGGGATAATCGTCCGGCCCACGATGCCCTGCTGATAATCACAGGAGAAGGTGGATGTAGTTCTCTATGGCTTAGAGACAAGGGGCTTCAGTCGGCAGGGAATTAGTGAATCCCAACCGGCTAGAAGGCTTCCCTTGTACAATAGCACTAAGAACACATAATCTGAATTTCAGTTAACAAACTGAGATCAGTAAAACATAAAAGGTGATTAAGCCAACATCACTCTCCATCCAACACCTGGAAAGGAATGGTATCATAAAGTGCAAGATTGCGACCCATAGGTTTCCTACTAAAAATAGACAAAAGGGTTAGTAGGCATAAACTCCGGTTCTGGTACCAAAAGTGTTCAAGTCAAAAACACACACACACAAATAATCAGTGCACATAAATAGAACAGAATGTTTACCACTTCTTTTCAATAACATATCTATCTACTCCTTATTCATCATTGAACATAGGATCTAGATCAAAACTAGGGTCAAACAAACCAGATCTCAATCACCAGCCAAGGATCTAGATCAAAACTAGGGTCAAACAAACCAGATCTCAATCACCAGCCATCAATAATACTTACTAGTGGGCTTATTATGACTGGTTGTGAGTGTTGCTCTAGCTACGTTTCAGCGTCTTGTGTGAAAACTTTTTCTCACTACTCCAATTATAGCCTTCACTTTCAAACAATGAAAGCCTGTCATTGGTTTATAGCAGTCGACACGTCACAAGATGATGCTATAATTTTATGCATACTAGTACCGAACAATCACGCACCAGTTACATCCTTATCACATGCCGACATTCCGGGAAGGAAAATCGTCTTCAAAGGGATCCGACCGTGGCTATCACTTTCTCGTGATGGGGAACGGAGATAAGGGGGGGGGGGGGGGGGGGTAAAGGGAGATAACCACTGTAGGTGGTACATGCTGACAGGGGAGGTAAATCGGGTTTCAAAGAGACAAATGCCTTAATCGGCGTTCTTTTGAAGCTGCCGGGCAATTAAAGTGGCGGCTGGTCGAGAAATGAAAAGGAGAGAGGGTGGGGGGGGGGGGGTGTAGATAAGAAAGAGGGGTCGCGCAGGACACTTACGTCACAGAGGCCCCCCGAAGAAAAGATTCTGGTACCGGAATCTTCCTGTGGAACGCCGACTCCACTTTCGACTTGGGCGACAGGGACAAATTAGTGGTGAGACTGGGTCGGCTGGAATGGTGGAACATCTGGTCGCAACACAGAGTTCAAAGGAGCAGGTGGGTTGGAGATCAGTGGAATGGATTCCGACTGAGGTTGGTGCGGCAATCCTGTGTTGAGTTGTCCCAAGGTTGATTGCAGGATAGCAAACACCTCTTGCCTGAGTTTCCCCTTTAGCCTGGACTCATCATTGCTGATGATGTGGTTTGGTAGGCCGATTCGGGTGAAAATGGCTTTGAGTGCCGCAGCTACCTGGCTAGCATCAAGTGAGGAGATTGGGGCGGCATCGCACCTCATGGTACATATGTCGACCACGGTGACTATGTACCGGAATTTCTTCTTCCGTTGAGGTAGAGGCCCGACCAAGTCGACTGCCACTCGCTGAAAGGGAGGGGTAGGTGACGGCTGTACGTGCGGCGGCCTGTCCCGATAGTACCTTCGGTGGGTGTTTGCGGGTACAGTGCTGCCTTTCACCTGAGGTACCTGTGGCGAGTGGTCTTGGGTCGTTAGGCGGACATTCCTTGGGAAGGATTTTCCAAGTTGTGGCGGACTTGGGGACTTGGGACAATCTGGATTGGCTCGCGCGGCAATTTGGTTTGCCGCGTTGAGAGGTTTCTTCCCCGCTGAGGGAGATTTGCTCTTTGGGAAGGAGGGAGGGAGTTGGTTTGTGGTTTGGGGAGAAGGGAATGCTGCTGAAACTATGGCAGGTTGAGAGGGGTGCCCTAAAAACACATACTGTGATCCCAGTATGAGGTCATAGACAGGACTGTCCATGAGCACTGCCTTGATGGGTCCCTTTACATATCTGGTGTCGACATTGATTATGGCGACTGGCAAAGTGGATGGGGGGATTGAAGCATCAGGGCCTTGCAGAGAGATGAAGTCTCCCGTGTATGCTGACGCGGGGACTAGGGATCCGCAGACGATGGCGTCGCATGACAGTCCAGTGTCATAGAGACACTGAACAGGGATGTTGTTGACAGTCGCCTGTCCGACGACTGACGGTGTGCCTGGACACTGGATTGGGGAGGGGTTTGTGCAATTCTGCGAAGTCGAGACGACTTGCATAGTTGCAACATTTTGCCGCTTGTAAGCAAGTTTCCTGCAGTCATCCCGATTGTGGGTGTTCGACTTGCAGTATGAGCAGAATAAGGGTTGTCCCAGTGGTTGTCGTTCATGGGTAGAACTGTTTGACCCACTGTTGGAGTTGGGGTTAAACCTGCTCTGCTGTGAAGCAGTGGACCCAACTACTTGCTGTAGTTTTGGCCTTTTAGGGGCGCTAGGTTCATCATGGGCTAGAGTGTACCTATCACTTAGCTGGATGAGGTCAGCCAGAGTTGTGGCACCTTGTTCGGCAGTAAAGGTGCGTAACTCTGGGGACATGGTTTCGCGCAGTTGCTCGCCAACCATCAGTTCCCGGAGATCCTCATAGGACTCTGATTTGGCAGAAAGGGACACCCATTTTGTCAGATAGTTTCCCAGTCTATCTGAAAATTGGGCATAGGACTCTCCCCTACCTTTTCTGGTTGACCGGAACTTTTTCCGGTAGGCGTCCGCTGTCAACTGGTATCTGTTGAGCAGGGCTTCTTTCAAAGCTGGGTAGTCGGTAATTTGGCTTGACGGAAGTTTGCTGTACACCTCATAAGCCACACCCTTGAGACTTTGGGAAAGCTTGAAGTTGAACTTTTCCGGAGCAAGCTCAAATTCCTGGGCCAGTCTTTCAAATCTATCGAGGAATGCATCGATAGACTCGGTTGCCTCATTGAATGCCTCCAATGTGAAGGTCATGGCTGAGGTATGAATGGGAGGGTGAAAATTTTGAGGGGTAGCAGTCTCAGAGTCTGCTGAGTTTTCTAGCTGCTTCATAGCTAGCTCATGGTCTCGCGCTTTTTCCCGCTCAGTGGCCTCAAGTTCGAGTTCTTTATTTTTGGCATCCTGCACTAGTTGCCTCTGCCTTAACTCATGAGTACGGATTTGCTCTTGCTCCTGAGCGTCGCGATCTTTATCTGCTTGTTGAGCCTCGCGAGCTTTATCAGCCTCTTGAGCCTCATGGGCTCTCTGCTTATTAGCCTCTTGAGCGTCCCGAGCTTTGTCAGCCTCTTGAGCCTCATGAGCTCGCTGTTTGTCTTTCTCAGCCGCCTCGCGAGCTTTCTCTTTGTCATATTCAGATATGACAAAATTTGCTAACTCTTGGCCTGACAATCCTAGAGACTCTCCCCATTCTTTAAGCTCCCGCCTAAGTTTAACAATCTCAGCCATGGTTGTAAATACAACTATTCAAAATAAAAACAAAGTTGCTGAGTTGAATGTATCAAACAACACTGAACTATTTCAACATAAACAGAAATAGCATGCACATCAAAATAAAGTCATAAATAGCATTCAAACAAATCAAATCAAAACACAGTGAGCCAAATCACAATAACTTTCCCAGTGGACACAAGATAAGTTTTTGAAAAGGAACTACAGTTTGAATTGAAATTTGTTAGACTTTATGAAAAAAAATATCCCGGACGCGAGCCCCCAATTAGATGTGACGAGGTAATGGGTTAAAAGGCTAAGTCCCTAGGGAAGACTTTTAGTGTGTTAAATTTTCAAGTAGAAAATTTGCCTTTAACCCACTTCTCTAGGGTATGGGAGATGAGCAACTTTCCCGGCCCCTTTTCATCTAATAAATTTATATTTGTGCCCGGGTTCTGGCTCGTATGGTTGTAAGAAATACAAGTGGTTGAATTGCTCTAAATGGCAGACAGAGAGAAGTAGGGTTTTACATGAAATTACAAGACTCCCACTCTCATCAGTCTGACCAAAGGGTTCAGGATTATTTGACACTTGTATTTTATTTACTCCCAAAATCTGCATAAGATTATGCAACAATAATAATAAAGCAGCTCAATGGCGCCAAAACAAAATATGAATGAAAAAAACAATGGAATCCGAAAGGATTTACAAGACTTTTGTCTTTCTAGAAGGTTAGCCCCAAGCAGGAAGGGTCACTAATCATCATTGTCCGGAGGAAAGTTCAAATGATTGGCGCAGTCCGGGGGACTTAGCTGTTGTCAAGTTCCTCCGTAGTGATCGGCGAATGCTGGGGTGGCTGGGCTTGCTCGTCAGATGAGAGTAGCTCCCAGTCGTTCCGGTTACGGCTTCGCGGGATGGCACGGTTCAGGCGTGGTCTCCTCGCGGATTCTGGGTGCGGGGCGTCTTGGCGGCGTTCCCGTCTTGGTGCTTGTGAGTCAGGGATAATCGTCCGGCCCACGATGCCCTGCTGATAATCACAGGAGAAGGTGGATGTAGTTCTCTATGGCTTAGAGACAAGGGGCTTCAGTCGGCAGGGAATTAGTGAATCCCAACCGGCTAGAAGGCTTCCCTTGTACAATAGCACTAAGAACACATAATCTGAATTTCAGTTAACAAACTGAGATCAGTAAAACATAAAAGGTGATCAAGCCAACATCACTCTCCATCCAACACCTGGAAAGGAATGGTATCATAAAGTGCAAGATTGCGACCCATAGGTTTCCTACTAAAAATAGACAAAAGGGTTAGTAGGCATAAACTCCGGTTCTGGTACCAAAAGTGTTCAAGTCAAAAACACACACACACAAATAATCAGTGCACATAAATAGAACAGAATGTTTACCACTTCTTTTCAATAACATATCTATCTACTCCTTATTCATCATTGAACATAGGATCTAGATCAAAACTAGGGTCAAACAAACCAGATCTCAATCACCAGCCATCAATAATACTTACTAGTGGGCTTATTATGACTGGTTGTGAGTGTTGCTCTAGCTACGTTTCAGCGTCTTGTGTGAAAACTTTTTCTCACTACTCCAATTATAGCCTTCACTTTCAAACAATGAAAGCCTGTCATTGGTTTATAGCAGTCGACACGTCACAAGATGATGCTATAATTTTATGCATACTAGTACCGAACAATCACGCGCCAGTTACATCCTTATCACGAAGGAAAATCGTCTTCAAAGGATCCGACCGTGGCTATCACTTTCTCGTGATGGGGAACGGAGATAGGGGGGGGGGGGGGAGGTAAAGGGAGCTAACCACTGTAGGTGGTACATGCTGACAGGGGAGGTAAATCGGGTTTCAAAGAGACAAATGCCTTAATCGGCGTTCTTTTGAAGCTGCCGGGCAATTAAAGTGGCGGCTGGTCGAGAAATGAAAAGGAGAGGGGGGGGGGGGGGGGGGGGGGTGTAGATAAGAAAGAGGGGTGCGCGGGACACTTACGTCACAGATACTTTCAGACCTAACTGATGACGTAACGCTATACGTAATATTATTATGATGCCAGTTGTACGCATTTTCATGTCTTCTTATTCTGTGATGGTGGCCAACTAGTGTGAGAACATAGCTTTGAAAGGGGCGTTGCTCAAAATCAAATTGCTTTTAAAATTATTTTTGTTGTTTCGAATTCTGATGAGCCCACTAAACAATCCCCAAAACTGTTAACCAAAATAAAATGGGGGGAAATAGATTACATCGCGCATTAAATATGGACTATTTCCTTTCGCGCATTTAGCCGCTTTGGGCTTTTTTGCACCTAGATTGACTTCAGTGAGTAGTGACGTCTTGGAAAAAAACCAAAGATGCCCTTTACAAAAAGCATCTCATCAACACAAAAAATGATAACTAAATTGCAACAAACCTCTGTGTTTAAATTGATCTGACTTTATTAACCATTTTAGTTTGTCCTTAATCGACATTGATGGCGTAGTAATAGAGTAGTCTTTGTTGCAAAGATAAACATTAGATACGGAAGTAAAATAATGCAAAAATCATGGTGGAATTTAAAGATTATGTGTATTTTTGTTCAGTCGTTCTGTGTACAATAACAGTGACAAGCATTTGTGTAAGTTTCGCATAGCATAGCAATCATTACAAGAGAAAGAAGACGAAATAAATTTAGGCCTAAGGTTTACAGAACAATCAGTCTAGATCTAGCAGATGGCAAATTCACCAAAGCAACAGAACTGTCATAGCCCATGCAGGTGGTATTGCCGATGGGCTCAGAATTAATTGTCGGAAAACATGTAGATTTGTCACACACACACACTCACACTCAAGTTTATGACTCTCAATCTCAATGCCTAAGGTTTTCAGAACAATCAGTCTAGATCTAGCAGATGGCAAATTCACCAAAGCAACAGAACTGTCATAGCCCATGCAGGTGGTATTGCCGATGGGCTCAGAATTAATTGTCGGAAAACATGTAGATTTGTCACACACACTCACACTCAAGTTTATGACTCTCAATCTCAATGTTTGCTTTTTCAGTTTTATGAGCATAACAACAACAACAACATACAGTATTTATACGGCGCTGAATCTTGATAGAAATCAAATCAAAGCGCACACACACGTTAGCATTCAAAGCGCATTCAAACAAAAACGCAATACAAAGCGAACACACACGGATAACATAAATGGAATATAGCAGAAACAGACCTAATGGCAAGAGAGAGGAGCTTGACTGATGCTAATTCCTTTTAATATGTTTCCCCAAAACGACAAAATGTTGCTTGTCATTGAAAGTTTTCAACCAAATCGTTTGCACGAAATTTCCACAATACAAGTTTCTTTTGTTTTAGCTATTGTATACAGTTCACCATAAGGAGTTTCACTCACAACAGAGGATACAGCTCCTTTTTTTTTTTACTGCACTGCAAAGAAGAAAAAGCTTCAACCACTCTGAGTGGCCTCCAAAATGGCTTCTCTCTTCGGCAACTCCGCCAAGAATCACTGTTTTGACGGTTTGATTTCTAGGAAACCAGAGCAAAGTGAGTGTTCCTATCCTTAAAAAGGCTGTCTTTCTGGTGATCTCGACGTGTTTCTTGCAAAAACTCATCCGTCAGAGTGTCCCATTTAAAGGGCCGGCTACACGTCCACTAAAATCGCACGACTGTACGATGCGATTCGATCACGTGGTCTCGAAGCGCCAATCACATTTGTTTTGGAGACTACGTGATCGAATCGTATCGTACAGTCGTGCGATTTTAGTGGGCGTGTGGCTGGCCCTTAAAAGAATGAATGAACAGACAAACGAACGTTAACTGTATGGAGTGAGAAATGAGATGTGTAAAAACAGAGAGAAAGAGAGATTTATAGGAGAGAGACGGCAGCTTGGATTATACTGAAGTTTAACATTGATATAGAATGAGACCTTTTTGATTGTTGAATTTTTTTTTTAAGGGGTGTTGTTGTTTTTAATGTCGTGGCGCAGACTACAGGCTGGGAGGTCTCGGGTCGGGTTCGAATCCCATGAGAGGCCAGTTTTTTTTTCGTTCCTGGACCGACTCCTACCCAACTTGAGTGGCTATGGGCTCAAAGGGAAGACTGAAACCACGCAGTCATCCGATGCGATTCTGAGAGTGTTGCTCTAATTTCATGACCAACACTGCAGGTGTCTGTAGTTCTCGGACCTGGTTAACGCCGGGATATCATTATGAAAGCAAGCGTAGAGAACAGCCCTGTCACATAGTCTCAGACCAATACAGAACTCCATAGCATCATCAACATCATAGTCATCCACCTCATTTCCATCAATCATTAAAAAAATGTCTGAAATTCTGTGCCCTTACATGCCCTGCTCTCATGGTGGCCTCAGTTTGGATTTCCAATCCAGTCTATGTACTTGGTGCGTTCAGGTCAAAGTCATGTGGATCAGTATGTTCTGGGGAGCTGTCGGTGAACGGTGGTGGTGGCGCCCTCGGAGGAGGACCTCACGCACGCTGGCTCCACGACTAAGACATTATTCTTGTCAGCAGGGGGCTTAGTATGTGGTGTCCTGCGTATAATTTTATTGTTAGCTCAGAACAGGTTCCACTGAACTCCACCGCGGTGACTCAGCAGCAGTGCAGCGTCTCCTCAGTTGGTTACCTCTTGACGCCCTTACATAGATTCGCTCCCCTAGGACTGCTGATTTCATATTCTGCGATCAAACCAGGGTGTGGCTGCGAGTTGGGATTCGGAATTAGCGGCGTAGGAGCAACGCCACTGTACGGCCCAGAAAACGGGACAGCAAAAAAAAAAGCTTTTCTAGTCCTCTGAATATCTTCTCGCATGAGTGAAAATGTGTGTTTTGAGAAATATCTTATTTTGTTCACTTCAATATTATCAACTACCCTGCATGCTAAAATTGTGACTATTTTCTAAAGTTTCAGACAGGAGCGGTCGGCCAGAGAAGGAAGGTTGAGCGCCAAACTGCCATCGATTAATGGCTCCCACCAGTCAAGAAGTCGCCGCAAATTGAGCATCGGACGCCAGTCCAAGACTACTTCCAGTCTGCAAGGAAGCGGCGGGTGCACCTCCGGCGTGTCCCTTTCTGAAGAGGAGATCAGGCAGCTGCGCCGGCAGGTGAAGGTGGCTCAGGTGTGCCGGGAAGCCTACTTCCTGAGCGAGGAGTCGGAGAAGAAAGAGGAGATCCTTCAGAGCGTCAACCAGGCCATCCTGCTCATGTCCCCCAAGCCCTTCACGCCCTCCATGAAGCATCACAAGCACATCCTGGTGCGGGCGGCTCTCGTCCAGATGTTCGACAAGCTGGCCTCGCTGGAGTGGGACCTCCGCTATCGTCTGCATTTACTGGACGACCCTCGCTTCCAGAGGTTGGCCACCTTCCCCGAAAACGCTTCCAAGATTGCAGAGCCAAAGAAGCGGGGCTCGCCCAATGATCGCCCTAATAGTAACAAAAAGATAAGCAACGTGAAGAAGCAGATAAAGTCCTCTGAGTTTCAAGAAGAAGAAGAGGAGTGGGAACTCTTGTTGGAGCTGCAGTCCATTCACTGGGGGGAGCCCATGGCCCAACAGTACAAAGAGAAGCTGTGGACTCTAGTCTACGGGCTGCTGGGCTCCACTCTGGAATCCCTGCTGCCGATCGTCATGATTGACGGCTACAATCTGAACCTCCTCAGGCCCAGGTCCCCGCGGTGAACTAGAAACGCACAAGGAGGGCTTCTGTGGTTCTTTTTCAGCAGTTCTATGGGTTCTTTTTAGCCATAAGCAAACAGCGCTGGTATCTGGATATTGCAAACATACATTCGTTCTCAAAATTGCATCTGGTAAGCCTAATTAACAAACCTCTATATTCGTTTTCAGCTTTGTACTATGGAAATGATACACATTCCATACATTGCATATCTTCTCACCATCATACTGCGGGAAGTACAAAACAAGCATATGTTATCAACATTGTACATGTACTTTAGTAATTACAAGTGTATCTTCCTTTTTCATTATTGCACTGTGGAAAGTACAAAAAGACTGAACTGTGGAAATTACAAACCTTCTTTCTCAGCATCTTGCAATGTCAAATCGCGAACAGCATTATTAATTTTCAACAGTGAAACATGATGTGCGAATTACAAACATACTTTCATTCTCAACATTGTTTCTGCTTGTTTTTAGAAATGTTCGTTCGTCCTCAAGAACATATAGTGTGCGAAATACAAATTCACATATTTATTTGCAAACTGCATAAGGGAATTATAAACATTTTGTTTCCAAATTAGATTATTGATTTTACAAACATTCACCCTTTTTCAAGTTTGTACTAAGAAAATTACAGAAAGTACATCCATTTTCAAAAATAAAATACTTTCTTTCTCAGGATTGCACTATCAGCCTTTCATCGTCGCATTCTCGTTTGAGACATTCTAAATCGATTATTTTATGAACGTTTTCTTGAATTGAAATTAAAGATGCTTATCAACTGAATGTCATTGTTTGCATGAGTGGTGGCTTCTGTGGAGAAAAGTTTTTACACACGGGGCACCACAGTGTGTGTATTTTGCCATTTTAAGTTACAGCTAATAATTATCCTATACAAATTATATAAACGTAACAACAATTAATATAAATGGAGAGAGACAGACAGACAGAGAGAGAGAAAAAAACGGATGAGTAAAGAGACATAGTCACGTGTGGTCACTCTCCACCCCACCTCTCTCTCTCTCTCTCTCTCTCTCTCTCTCTCTCTCTCTCTCTCTCTCTCTCTCTCTCTCTCTCTCTCTCTCTCATACACATGCATAGGCGTGTAAACAAACACCACCGACTCGGTATAAAAACCTCAATGGCCATAGCTACTTCTCGTCTTCCTTAATAGGCCTACTACAAATCTAAGGCGGAGGCCCCTCAACCGAGTGTCTTGGTCATGTCTTCAAGGAGTCAAGACAGTACGCCCCCACCGATATTGTAGATACACACGTCACAAGCCGACATCTTAAGACGTCACACGGGTTAACTCGCATCTTAGGAGCTACTAATCTGCTTCTCGATGGCTTCTCGAGGCTACTCAGGCTATTGTAAACGACTAAATAACGGTCACATGGTCGTCAGGAGACTTTTATTGCGCGCGCACGCACACACACACGCACGCACGCACACGCACACGCGCACACACACACACACACACACACACACACATGCACACACACACACACACACACACACATGCACACACACACACAGTGACACACACACACACACACACACACACACACACACACACACACTTGCAGAGATTTAGATTAAAATAATGCGTAAGTGATTTTCCCATTGCATGAGGGAGCTGGGGGAAGGAGGATGCATTTACAACAAGCGTGTTGCCGAGCGGCAGACATTTCCTTTGCTCGTTACGCCCCTCTATCTCCTCCCCTCCCCCTCACATCTTAGCCCCCATCCTCTTTGGGTAATACACCTACACGCCCTTGACTGGAGTGCACATCCTTTGCAGGGGTGCACACCCTTAATCGGTGGGGTGCACTCCCTTAGCAATCATGTCGATGATGACAAGAGTTACTGTCATTGCCAGTGTCCACTCTCTCCATACAAAGGTAAGCGATTTTATGTATTGGTTCAGGGATCTAAGAGGGTGGGGGAAAAGACAGAGACATATCTGCCACTCGGCGACACTCCTGTGGCGTAGTTTATTGACCAATCTCTTGTACTCATTGCATTGCACCAACGCACAAAATTTGAAGTGATTTCATGCAGTAGTTCACGAGATATAAGGGTGAGGAGAAACAGGTCGATGTTAACGTGCTTTTCTTCTTTCACCTCCGCCAAGGAAATGTGATTTTGCATTTGTCTGTTTGTCGGTCTTGCATGATCTTTCTGTTTTATGAATGTTAAAGTGTTTTATTTTCATTACCTTTTTTGCTTATCTTTTTAAAAGCATAGACCAGTTTTTATCGAAAATTTTCGGAAAATTTATTTTGGAAGATTGCTAGATTGTTACCTAAAAATTTTCGGATTTTACCTGGTTTGTCATTCGCATATCATATATCTGTATTTATTCATTATTGTTATATTGTTGGGAGAGTTGCTAGAGAGAAAAAAAAGTATGCGCGAGTAATAATGTTAGTTTCCTTTTCTTTCAGATTTGAGAGCTGATTTTAATCAAATATATATATAAGCATATACAAATGTACCAAAGAAAACAGTAAGCATGAAGAGGAGCTGTGGCAGCGCAAAATGTTACAACGCGTCAAAATGTTAGAATTGTAGCAAATTGCGTGAGGTGCCCGGGACTCCTCGCGCAAAATGTTACAATTGTAACATTTTGATGCGTTGTAACATTTTGCACGGAAAGCCTGCGGCAAAATGTTACAATTTTGTTAGAATTGTAACATTTGGCGTCAGGCGCCCCAGGCGCCTCGCGCAATTTGTTTTAATTGTAATATTTTCAACAACGTTGAAAACTTTCAATCAAAGGTGGGCGCCTCGCGCAAAATGTTACAATTGTAACAAACTGCGCTTGGCGTCCCGGGCGCCTCGCGCAAAATGTTACATTTGTAACAAAATTAAAACATTTCGCCGCAGGCTTTCCTCGCAAAATGTTATAACGCGGCAAATTGTTACAATTGTAACATTTTGCCGCAGGACTTTCCGCGCAAAATGTTACAAGGCGTCAAAATGTTACAAATGTAACATTTTGCCGCGTTGTAACATTTTGCGCTGCCACAGGAGCTCCATTATGATAATTTCGCAAAAGAATTTGGAAACGATTGACACTGAGAAAGGAGAGAATGTGCATGGAAAACATAACACTAATATTGCTAAGAAATGTTTAAGCAAATACAATGGGCCTTACCAGCCGCCTTGGCGCGGTGGTTAGCGTCGCGGAGTAGTGACTGGGAGGAATCGGGTTCGAATCCCATCAGTGGCGAGGGTTTTTTCGGTCCTTGACCAACTCCTACCCAGAGTGGGTGAGCCATGGGCTCAATGTGAAGAATGAAACCACACAATCGAGCTTCATCCACTTGACTGATGCAATTCTGAGAGTGTTGCTCTAATTTCATGACCAACACTGCAGGTGTCTGTAGTTCTCGGGCCTGGTTAACGCCGGTATACCATTATGAAAGGAAGCGTATGCTATGCGGTGCTATGCTTTGTTGCTGCTGTTGTTTTTAATTTGTGATACTTATGTATATATTATATTAATTGATTTATATTGTTTATTAATTTGTGGTGAAGTTTAACGTGGTGATAGCCCTGGCATGGCCTTGTAATCTTAATATTAATCTTAATTGGTTCATCTATTTTAGGTAAATATTAGTAGTTTTTATGAGTGTACGTTCTTCATGTTTTTCACATAATTCTAATCAAATTATCTCCCTCTTTTATTTAATTCCTTGATGATGTTATATGCATCTTATTGTCTTAATATTGTCTTAACTGTGGTGTTTCGATTTATGTAATCTGAATGTTTTTAGTATTGTTTATCGAGCCTGTGATCGCACAATTTAATTTCCACACAAGGATGAATAAAGTTGTATTGAATTGAATTGAATTGAATTGTCATGAAGTCTTACACCAATAAGGAACTCCGTAGCATCAGCATCATCATCATCATCGTCTTTCTCATTTCAATCAATCATCACAAAGAAATAAAAAATATATCAAATTCTGTAGACGTGCATGCCCTGCTCTCAAGATGGCCCCAGTTTCAATTACCAATCCAGTTTATTAATCCAGAAGGAAATATTCTCTAAATGGCCTCGAAAACAATATTTTTCTTCTTTTTTTCGGCCAGAAATTTCCAAGTGGTAGTGGTAATATGATGTTTAAGAAGTATTATGGTAAGAGATCGACTCTGTTATCCTGATCAAAATGAAGATAATTATAACCGTTTAAAGATACAAACCGATGCGGATTATAATTTTAAAAGGGGTTATATCTTCATATTGATCACACAGAGAGAGAGAGAGAAGAGGGGAAACGATTTTTTATTTATGCAGAGTAATGAGATAAGCATCAGTGCTTTGTTTACACTCAGCCCTGAAGACAGAGATAAAGAGATAGACTTCAGGCTTCAGATAGTTTAATGTTCACACGTCATCAGACTCCAAACATTTTCAATTATGTCAAGATGAGCGAAATTTAAAAAAAGCACAATAATTATTCTGCATAGATTCTGAAACTATCCATTTTGAGAGAGACAGACAGATGCTACTGGTGGGTGGAGTCATTAGAAGGGGCGTTATCTTGGCCGTCCCATATTTGCTTAAACAAGTTACACACGCACAGGTGCTTACGTTGAATTTTTTGGGACGATTTTATTTCGAGGTGTATATTTAATAAAAGACATCTGCATGTAATATAAGGTCAAACGATGACGACCCCACCCCACCCTTTCGCCACTTCCCACACCTTCTTAGACAAACGATGATATATATATTCAACACATTCCGATGTCCCGTGTCGATCCTGTTGATCTGTACCCCCGCCATAGAAGTCCTGATTTTTCTTTCTTTCTTTGTTAGTTTTGTTGTTGGTTCTTTGTTGCTGTTGTTGTTGTCGTCGTTGTTTTGCTTTGGTTGTTTTTTGGTTTAATTTTTGGTGTGTTTTAAAAAAAAAATTATCATGCAGTTAAACAAGACTACTTATAAAGTTGTGAACGTTTCTTTTCTGTTAACGCTAATGTGAAATACAATGGACTTTTAGTGAATTGCAAAAGAGATACATTTTTTATTCAGGTTTCGGGTAAAATCTGAAGATCCTTCCCTTTTCTCCCCCCCCCCCTCCTCCCCCCCCTCCTCCCCCCCTCCTCCCCCCCCCCCCCCCCCCCCTGTTGTTTTTGTTTGTTTGTGGGTGTAGTTTTTTTACATTTACAGGATTCCTTTATGTTATGAACGAATTCCTTGTAATTATCGTGTTAGGCTATATTCTTTTACATGTTTGGTAGTTTTACTTTGGCTCTTTGCTGGTGAAATTTTGTTTGGGGGGTAGGTTATCTACCATTCGGGTACAGTTTTGTTGTTTCGTCTTGGCGCTTTGCTGTTGTTGCGTTGTGTTCTGTTGTTGTGGGTTCATGTTTTTGTTCTTAGTTTTCTTCTTTTTTTTACATTTACAGATTCCTTGTCACAAAAATGTTATAGAACGCAAATTTATTGTAATTATCGTTTGTTAGGCTTTATAATTCGGTATACATTTTGTGGTGACTTACGTTAGTAGGGTCTTTGGCTAGTACTTTTGCTAGTGAAATTCGAGTTCAGAATAGTAGGTTATCTACCATTCGGGTACAGTTTTGTTGTTTCTCGCTTGGCGCTGTTGCTGTTGTTGTCGTTGTGTTTCTGTTGTTGTGTTTTGGTTATTCATGTTTTTGTTCTTAGTTTTCTTCTTCTTTTTTTCATATTTTACGTTAGCCTTCCAATTTACGGTCACAAAAATAGGCTACAAAGAATAGACAAGGCTAGCAACGGCTGAGTACAGCAAATTTGAAGCGATTCGGTTAAGAAACAGCAGAGTTATAAGGCGTTTCCCGTTTCGCTGTCTGAGAGTGAGCGGGGGGATTCTCTTACAATTTTCTGGTAGGCTTTGGGGCCATAGCAAGCCTGAGGCGATTAAAATGAGAAACGGCGGAGTATTCGTGAAAAGGTGAAGCGGCGTATAGCTTGCGCGTTTCTGACACCGATTCGCTTCCGGTTTGGCACATTCGATAGTCATGTCCCCGGTTATCTATATAACACGATCAGCTGCAATCTAAGCAATTCGGAAATACGGGCGCCGAGATCTCCGCTGGATACGCGTTTCGCGCATTTGCCGAACCGCGCAAATGACACGGCCACCTGTGTTGCCGTTGCCATCGCCCCGTCAGGGCACACAGCAAATTTGAAGCGATTCGGTCGAAAAACGGCGGAGTTATAAGGCCCGTTTTGTGTTTCAGACACACACACGCACACACACACGCACACGCACACACACACACACACACACACACACACGGACACTTGGCTTTTTACTATATGATAGCGTTCAAGGTTATCCTAGTTGGTGTTTTCTTCATACCTCGGAACACAAGAACCTCTGTTTGTAGTGGGGAAATCGAGGTGTTTTTATTTTATTTAATTGACCAGAGCATTGACTTGGTATGCAATTACTTGCTAAATTGTTTTAATTTAAAATGTAAAAAAACAGTCGAGTCACATTTATTTTCAATGGTAGCTTTCGTTTACGCATATTACTTGGCCTATTTAAGAAAAATGTTGGGAAAACAGTTGTTTTAATTCCAAATTAAAACAGAGATGTAAAATAGCGCAGGCCTTGTCTATAAAGTACACAGAACAAGTTTAGGTTTACGCTTTTTTTTTAAACAGCATTTAACTCTAGGTTGCACAGAAATTCTGACTTGGTGATTCTAAGCTAAGTGATAAGTAAAAATGAAATTACTATCATGAAAAAAAAAGGAACCTGTGGTCGTTTTGGGCTCACTCGTGAAACGAAGTGAGTCTATATTCTCCTCATTGTTTGGTTGTGTGTCTGTTTTCATCTTGTTTGGTAACCTATAAACAAAACAATAAAAACACCAGTAAACGATGCAGCTATATGCCTAATCATTGCTACCAATAACTAGAACATCAAATGTAAACTAGTAAACTCTAAAACACAAACATCCACAAATAAGGACAGTCATTTTTTGCGTTGTTACCTCTATTGGCCACTGCAACGACCACCTTTTGCAAGAGTGAATGCCCTTGATAGATGCTTGAGTACTAACCAAACAAGGGCATAACTCTCGCCAATAACCCTATTTGAGGCCACTGAATGGCTGCCGTTTGCAAGAGTGAATGCCCTTTGGGATACTGACCAACAAGGGCTTAACTCTCGCTGTCAAGGGCGTTAACCCTAGTTGCAGTGGCCAATGCCGAAGTTACTTCCAACACGCCATATTGAAGAACCCATGAAAGGACAAAAGAGGGGGTGGGGGAGAAGAGAACTGGCAGGAACTTCAATCAGTTTGCAAGGTAATGGACGTGTGCAGAATACTCCAGCTGAGCTTCAAGAGACCCCTTCAGGGACCCACTTAAGGGTCTGTTGAAAATGGGAGACGATGTCAATATGACGTGGAGAGTAGTAGAGTGGAAGGGAGAGGGGGTGCACTAAAAAGTGTCGCACAGAGTGTGTGTGTGGGGGGGGGGGGGTATCAATGACACTCTGAAACTTAATGATAAAACAAAACTTGAGAGAGAGAGACAGGGAGAGCTTTTCGTGCGTCACTCATGATGACTTCAGAAGCTGAAGCTTGTCTATGTCATGTTGAAAGGCCCCTAAGATGAACAAGGGGCGGAGACTGTGCTCTCAACGAGCTAATCTTACGCCATGGTCAGAATGGCCAGCTCTTGCCCTTTACGAAAATACGTAAACCACTTGGGGGCCACTGTCTCCGTTGTTGTCATCGTCAGCGTCATCACTGATATCAATGGACGACCAACTCGATGGAGGCGTGACAGCCAGACCCCATAAAAGCTGCTGCCCAGGTCATGACCATCAACAAGTCTTCGGACATAGGACTGATGATATTCTTATGAACTAGCTTTGAACCTTAGTATTCCTCCATCGCTTCGTTGCTTCTCTCTGGATGACCTTTAGTGTTGCACATTACTATCCGAAGTACAAAGCCTGAAGCGTTGACCTCTCTCATCGTCCTTCCTTCCTTCAGCCCCCCGAGTTTTGAATCAGTGTTGAATTTGCGGAGAAAAAGAAATCGCCATGTTTTTCACCTATCTGCTTTTGGCAACCTTGGCGTACCTCCTCGCTGTCTTTTACTGGTGAGTAGTTTTGCTGCGTTGCTTCTTGAGTGCTTTTTTTTGTCTATCTAGTTATTATTGTTTCCATATTTCCTTGTTTTTTCCCTTCTTTAAAAAATAAATAAAGTTTTCATTAATATACCGCTAATTGTCAAAGTTAATATGGGTTCTAATTTAAATGGACAACATCATCAAACATCTTGAACATCTTTTCATGGTGTTTGCATTATCTCTCCTTAAAGATGAATAAAGGTTGTAAATCAACTAACACAAACAATAGCTTCGAACACACAAATGTCAATGGAAAAATCAGCACACTAGAGAGTGGGGCATGATGTAAGAACAATTCTTCTGTAGGGAGGAATGGGTTGGGTTGGGTTTTTTTCGTTGTTGTGAGTGAATGACTTCAATGTTTTGACTCATTTGGGTGCACAGGCAGCGGAAGCGTCAGATGAGGGTGTTCAAGGACCTGGGCATACCCGGGCCCGAGCCCAACTTCCTCTTCGGCAATCTGCTGGCCTTCAAGGACAAGATGATGTTCCAACGTTACATGGAGTGGCATGAGACCTACGGAGAAACCTTTGGGTCAGTAGCATTTTTTGGGTGTATATATATATATTTTTTATACATGTTTATGTTATTGTTCCTTGGTGCTGTCTGTTAATATACTTCTTTTTTTGGTTTTAAAAAAATTCCTCAGAAGTCGGAGTGTGGCTACTCACGTGGCGGGGTAATCAAAAACGGTCACACAAATAATGTTCTCATCTCTAGCTGTTGCATTTGTACCATAGTGTTCAAGTGCTTCGGCAGTTGGGATGATCCCTGGAGTCTTTAAGCCAGGGTAATACAACAACAACAACAACATTTTATTATTATCATTTTACTCTGTTTCTTTTATTTGTGAGTTCCGTGTGCTTGTTTCAATCATTTTTTGTTCTTCTCAAAAGTCCTCCTTCTCCTGTCCCTTGTCCTCTTCTTTTTCTTCTTCCTCCTCCTCCTCCTCCACCCCATCATCATAATAACCATCTCCACCACCACCATCCTCCACCTCCTCCTTATCATCATCATCATCATCACTATCATCCACCATCTCCTCCTCATCAGCGGACTTCTCCCATTACTTACTCATTCCTCTTTCAATCTGACAAAATACAGTTACTTCGAGGGCCCGACCCCGGTGCTGGTGACGGCCGACGCGGACCTGCTGCACCAAGTGTTCATCAAGCAGTTCAACAACTTCCACGCCCGCAAGCTGTGGCCCGTGCAGGTGGACCCCGACAACAGCGACGACGTGCACCTCTTCTTCGCCCGGGGACAGCGCTGGAAGAGGCTGAGGTCCATCGTCAACCCCGCCTTCACCGCCAGCAAGCTCCGCAAGGTCGGTCATAGTAGGCCTGTTTGTTGTTGTTGTTTTGTTTTTTTCACTGTTCTCTTTCACTTTACTTGTCACACAAAACACACAATACACTGTTCTCTCTTATATCACTTGTTACATAAAACGCATGATATACTGTTCTCTCTTCGTCTGTTTGTTGTATTAACAAGACTACTATTGAAAGGGATTTTTTTTAAATTATAAAATAGCAATGAAAGAAGAATAGTAGATTTCGAAAATCTTGAATCTTGAAGTGACCGTTTTTGTGCCAAAAAAAGACTAAAAAGGTTTTCAGTACCTCTCTCTCTCTCTCTCTCTCTCTCTCTCTCTCTCTCTCTCTCTCTCTCTCTCAAGAAAATAATATTCGTTGTGCAGGGAGTTTTGTATGGTGTCAGTTGTGTCGGACAATAATCACTAAACAGCAGAGCAAGCAGCTACTACGTACAATTCAGAAAAAAACGAAAGAAAATAAAGAATATGCCGAGTTTTCAAATGGATACTGACTCACCAGGGATACATCACCACTCTGTTGGCAAAATAACAGGGGGGCAAATCGAATGAATGCCAATTCAAATACCTAAGAGGGAAAAAAATACATTTTGCTAATACTGATTATGCTACAAAAGCCTAACAGTTTCACAAATAAGTCTGGTTTAAACGTGTTATTGTCTTGAAATAATGAACACACAACGTGACCAAACTAATACGTGTTTTGTGCATTGCTTCCAGATGGAACCTCAGATCAACCAATGCGCGGATCGTCTGATGAACGTGGTGCAGGACCTCGTCAACAAGTCGGACGAACAACGCGTGGAACTGCTCAGGTAAGCAGTTTAATTAAAGCACTTTAAAGTACATGTCCAGCTCTCTGTAGAGTTTCTTTGCGATTTCTTCAATTCTTTTTATTTGAGTTCTCTCTTAACGTGTCTGTGTTTCGTGTTACCTACTCCGACTGTGTGTTTCACGCGTAGATTGTGTCTGTCTGATTGTGTGCATGTGTGTCTGTGTGCGTTTTTTAAAAATGTTTTACCAGTCTGTCTTTTTCTTTATGTCTCTCTCTCTGTCTCTCTCTCTGTCTCTCTCTCTGTCTGTCAATCTGTCTCTCTCTCTCTCTCTCTCTCTCTCTCTCTCTCTCTCTCTCTCTCTCTCTCTCTCTCTCTCTCTCTCTCTCTCTCTCTCTCTCTCTCTCTCTCACACACACTTATTTCTCAACCTCTAGCTACGTTTTCTCGCCTTCTCTTCCTTTCTGCCTCTGACTTTTTCTGTAGACTTTCTCGAATAATTTACATTTGACGTTTTTCTGTAGATTTTTTCGAATAATTTACCTTTCCAATTTGTCTTCTACTTTCTTTCGCAATTTCAAATCAAAATAATTTACATTTGACGTTTTTCTGTAGATTTTTTCGAATAATTTACCTTTCCAATTTGTCTTCTACTTTCTTTCGCAATTTCAAATCTTCCTTGTAGTAACTAACTTAGTCCAACGTAACCTAACCCTGCCCTTTTCCCTCTGTGTGTGTTCGTCTACTGCTTTGCTTTACAATTTACAATTATCCTTGTACTGTAGTAACTAACTTAGTCCAACCTAACCTAACCTTTCCCTCTCTCTGTGTTTTGCGCGAACAGTCTGTTCCGGCGCCTGACGCTGAACGTGATCGTGGGCTGTGCCCTGGGCATTGAGGCTGACGCCATCAGGGACCCTCAGAACGACATCTTCCGCCATTGCCAGGGCGTCATCGAGGACACCACCAAGCAGCCCATCCTCTACCTTCTGGGATGTGAGTGGCTTCTTCGTTTGTCAAATTCTATATGCTGATTGCCAAAAGAAACGTTGTTGTACTGTTTTTCAAAGAAACGCGTAAGATTATTAATTTACAAAAGATACTGATTTCCTAAAAAAGAAGCGTAACATTTTATTAATCAAACTAATATTTCATACAGTCAGACCTTTATTATAAGAACCTCCATTAAAAGACTTTCATTTAAGACTGTGTTTTTGTTTTTGGCACAGGAGAAATGTATCTTACTATGATTTACGTATAAAACCGACATCCGTTATGAGACTCCTCCAATTTAAGACCGATTTTTTCTGACTTTCTGAAGTCTCAAAATAGAGCTTTGACTGTACCGATTTCCGAAAGAAACGCATAAGATTTTTTTAATCGAATAATAGATTATTTTGAATGCGTAAAAACAAAGTTGTGTCGTTGAAAAAAAGGACGTTTTGGATTGCGCAAGACTTTGACCCTGAAGTTCCTATTCGAATATTGTTTGATCGTCCACTTTTACTGTTTTCTCCAAAATGTTCTCGTTTTTGTGGACATCAACATAAATAGATTGCTAAGTTGGTTGCTTGTTTGATTTGTTGGATGGCTGTCGTAACTTGTTGGTTGGCTAGTTGTTCTACTGCCTTTAAAGAAAAGAGTTAATCTCTCTAATTGTGAAAGATTTAATAGTTGGTGATTATTCCGTTTATGATCAAATTTTGGCCTTACGAGCTGATAACACAGCTTTATGCTAAAAATATTTTAAGCATCTTTAGAAAGAGTAGTAGGCATAAGAACGATTCTTTTAAAGGCAGATGCGTTTCAGAAATTCATTACTCATTCGTGTGTGGTTGTTTCCTCCATACAGTTATGTTCCCCACTCTGAATCGGCTGTGGATGTTGGTGTACACGTTCATGCACTACCTTCGCTTCAACCCCGTGTTCTGGCTGGAGAACAGGCTGAACCAAGTGCTGCACTACCGCAACAACAGCAACGAGGTGAGTCACCCTGGGTTCTTCGTGAGGTTTTTGTTGTCGTCGTGAGGCAACTCTCATGGGCGCGACACAGTCGCTACCTTTCGGCTGCACAAAATTTAAGTTTTCTCTTGTATTAATTTGTATGGACGATTCAAAACAAATTTCTTCACTTGTTTGGAGACAATGAAATTGTGGAATTGGAATTGGAATTGGTTTTTGTTGTCATCACCTTCATCGTCATCATCGTCGCTGTCGTCGCCATCATCAGTCTCGTCATCATCATTTTCGTTATTGTTCTCGTGTCAGCGGTGTTAACGATTAGGTTGTCTATCTATATTATACTAACTCTCTCTCTCTCTCTCTCTCTCTCTCTCTCTCTCTCTCTCTCTCTCTCTCTCTCTCTCTCTCTCTCTCTCTCTCTCTCTCTCTCTCTCTCTCTCTCTCTTTCCCTCTAATGGTCGTTGTGTTTTGCTCTGTTCCACTTCCAGAGGTACGATGACCTTCTGCAGATCATGCTGGACTCTCAAACGCCGGAGAACGACTTCCGCTGCCTTGACCGAAAGGGTTCTGGGTCAGAGGAAATGCTGGACATCAATGGCAACGCTGTCAAGTCCAGACTCAAGTGCCTCACCAATTCGGTAAGAAATTATTCATGTTCTTGTTGCCATTCATTGATTACAGGTGATTACCGCTATGCTGTTGTAACCCACACCAAACGCATACACACTCGCGCACGCACACCCCGGCAGAGGGACACAGACAGAGAGAGAGAGAGAGAGAGAGAGAGAGAGAGAGAGAGAGATCACAGAGACATATGGGGATTATAGGAAGAGATAAAATGAAAAAAATGAAAACAAGTGCAACGCCGAGCGGCTGCAAAGTCCCCTCGCAGCATCGCCGAGCTACTCCGAAATCGGAATGTTTTGGTTGTACACATACATAAAACGCCTCAAAACAGCACGTAACTACATAAAAACGCATGAAAACAGCACGTAACTGAATAGTTTTTTTATATATAGCCTTGGGGTTCGGACCCGTGATTTGAGCGCGCGCGATCATGCGCACACGAGCGCACAGAAACATTCATGACAACTGTGTTATAGACCATTCATCAAGAAATGTTGTGAAAAAAAACTGCATTGAAATACATGCAAAACTTCGCGAGATATTAGCGATTATGTGTTTCGGGGTTTGAACCCCGTAACTGGCGCGACCTTGACCTTAATGTAAAACTAAATACATCAGTGGATAGCTTGCATCTTGGCAAACTAGTATACCAAATTTGATGATGATACACTATAGTTTTTGAGAAAAACGGACGAATAGCCGGACGGACGGAGGCACGCCGGACGGACGGAGGCACGCCGGAACGGACACCGGACGGAAAACACCGGAACCAGACAAAAACAATAGTCCCCGAACCTTCGGCTCGGGGACTAAAACATTATTTATGTGTTTGTACTGCATCACAAACTCTATTTCATTGTGTCTACCTTTGGTTACAATAGACATCGCAATGAAATCAAGTATTTTCACTTTATTGAATGAATGGAAGTTGGGTTTAACGTCCGCTAGGCTACAATTAAAGAGCATATTATGTGAGACGAACCATCAACCAAACAGCACAAGCATCATTCAGTGTTTGGGGCAGATCCTGGAGGTACTTGCAGTCTGATCACTTGATTTGCACTTATATTGAAGTCATATATCAGCCCTTCTTCTATATCTGGACCCTTTTCTTCTGTTTTACAGGAGGTAGTGGCCCATTCTCTGCTCTTTCTGTTGGCGGGCTTCGAGACGAGCAGCACGACCTTGGCCTACATTTTCTACGAGCTGGCCACCAACCCGCACGTGCAGGAGGAGCTCCGACAGGAGATTCTGGACACGATTCCGCAAGACGAAGAGCCCACCTACGACCTGGTCCGACGACTCAAGTACATGGACATGGTCATCAATGAAACGTTGCGCAAAT
>CM065683.1:40243788-40246288 GCA_017654935.2 Phymorhynchus buccinoides | reverse complement strand
ACAAAATAATAAACATACGTAATACAGACACTGCAACAGACACAACGAGTATGCGGTGCTTCTTTCGATGAGCATAAGTAGGATAAATAGTTTTAAATGTTTTCCAAAAGATATAAAAAGTTACGAAATGGTGCAGAGATAACATTCTGGGCCTGTATTCACGTTGAGATAGCATGAGACTTAGCATGATGCTAACTTAGAAGCTCTTCCAAAAGTCCTATTAAATCCTATAGGACATTGGAAGAGCTTCTAAGTTAGCATCATGCTAAGTCTCATGCTTATCTCAACGTGAATACAAGGCCCTGGTTTACAGATTAAAATTATTGAAAAGCCAGGGGAGGCGACTCAGTGTATGTAATGATTGGAGTGGTAAAAATAGACCGCTGCCACAAACGATTGCGAATCCGCGCTTGTTTAATAGGAAGGTTAAAAAAAGGACTACAATGAATAGCTTTAATGTCTACTTTTAAAGTGTAAAACTAAGGAACACTTTTCAATAATTACACAATCATAAAGGAGGAGCTGATGAGTCTAAGGGAATGAAGTGCTAAATGTTATATGAAAACTAGAACAAAAGAAGTTATAGCCCCGCATGTTTCTGCTTTAAATACATAATTCCAGTATTTGATAAAAACTATCCATTTACTACTTTTTTTTTCTTCAATTCAAGTTTCTTTTATCTACATGTTTTATCAAATTTTTAAAAAACAACCTCGAGTAGGCCTATGCGAACAATCTGTATGATTTTTATGACTGCTAATTCATATTAGTTTCCGACAACATGTTTCATATAGGGATATACAAAGTAGGCCTTGTCGCGTGCAAATTTGCAGCTCTACAAGTGCAGTTGTAGTGCACGCGCACTATAACTTCACTTGCACTCCAAGTGTCAAGTGTATCCGGGACAGAAAATATTAGTTAATTTTTTTAAGGAAAAAGTGATATTTTCATTCTTCAAATCCCCTATAGAGACAGCACTTTTTCCGTGTAAGATCGTCCAGATAGTGTTTTGATACACACTCTCATAGTAGCGAGCTGCAAATTTGCACGCGACAGGCCTAAGCTTATTGTGATTGGAAAACAATGTGAAATTGTGATATTTAACTTTTGAATGTTAAAAACTGTTACAATTAATATGGTAACCAGTTTGTTTTAAACAAACAAACAGCCCGGTGTTTGTTTGGTTGGTTGGTTTTGTTTTTGGTGGTGATGGTGGTGGTTTATTTTGTAGCTTGGAGACATTTATTGCCGTTATTCAATAGGTTTGAAGTACCATTTCCACGTAGATGTTCACGGGTTTTCAATATAAAAAAAATGGTCAGAATTACTAGCGGGAATACGCAACGACGACGACGACGACGAACAAGAAGAAGAAGAAGAAGAAGAAATTTGACCATGACATTTTATTCTCAACTTCTAAGTCTCTCTGACTACACCAAGCTCTCAAGATACCCTTATGAACCCTTAAGGGCGAAAGTTCAACGATTTCGCATGCTCCCCACACCTAACCGTCTTAAGATATCAGTAACAACTTGGAGATCTTAACCCTTAGATTCCTTCTGACGTAGTTCATGACGTCAAAGGCCCGATAACATAAGGACTAAATCTAACTCAAAAATGATGAAAACTGTGATATCAACCCCCACCCCCCACCCTCCCCCACCTACCCATTCCCAAGAATGAGATACATTTCAAATATTGATTGGAGTGACAACACGTCGGGCTAAATCACGTGATCACATACACAGACGCCTATGTAAAAGTGATAACTGACCATTGAGAGAGAGAGAGAGAGAGAGAGAGAGAGAGAGAGAGAGAGAGAGAGAGAGAGAGAGAGAGAGAGAGAGAGAGAGAGAGAGAGAGAGAGAGAGAGAGAGAGAGAGAGAGAGAGAGAGGAGAGAGGAGAGAGAGAGAGAGAGAGAGAAGAAAAAAAAAAAAAAAGAGAGAGAGAGAGAGAGAGAGAGAGAGAGAGAGAGAGAGAGAGAGAGAGAGAGAGAGAGAGAGAGAGAGAGAGAGAGAACTCGAACTCGAACTCGAACTCGAATTTTATTTATTGAAGGTAAACAGATAAGCATAGTGGGCCTTTTTACACCGTGCCCTCATGAACAAAATCAAATACATGAAAAGAACAAAAATCAAGAAGCAAAGCAATAAATCAGAGGGAAGAGTAAATTATAAAAAATCCACAACCCTTGCCCATCCCCACCCATTCACTTACAGGCACACGCCGAAACACACACATACGCACACATACATACATGCTCATATGCGTGCGCACGCAAATGCGTCACGTGTACGCAAGCGCACTTGTACTCAGCACGGTCATATATAACCACACATACACACGAACATAATATAACACACACACACACACACACACACACACACACACACACACACACACACACACACACACACACACACACACACACACACACACACACACACACACACACACACACACACACACACACACACACACACACACTCATACACATAC
>CM065683.1:40240788-40243288 GCA_017654935.2 Phymorhynchus buccinoides | reverse complement strand
GAGAGAGAGAGACAGAGAGTGAGAGAGAGAGACAGAGAGAGACAGAGAGAGAGAGAGTCACACCAATGTATCAAATCGGAGTGCTATAATTATTGTAGGCCCCGTACTTTTACCCAGCTCAATTTAATGAAGAAGAAAGAAGAGACACACAATTTAACAGACAGAACATATTAATCTGCTCAAGGTGCTCAAGCTAAGTCTTCTTTTTAATATCACAGGGTCAAGATTACACCGTTGCATACAAACTACATAAAATACATACATAATTTGGAAAGTTCATGGCCCCTCTTTCCAGCAAAACAGAAAACACACAAAAATGTAAGTGACATTATATCAGTGTTATACATAGATTGTATCATAAATTCAAGCTTCCTTTTTTTTACAATCTTCCTGGTTTCTAAGAATTGTACTGCACTGTGGCATAAAAATGGTAACTCTCACCATGTGCATCAGTTGGGAAAGAAATGGAGAGGGGGGGGGGGGGGAGTAGAAAAAGAGCAGGAAGGGGGAATGTTATAAAATGGAATAAACATGAACCAAATTGACCTGAGGTATATGCATCCACTGGCAGAGTTCATAGACAGCACAACTACAACTCCTAAACAACAACACCTGTTCCACATGGCTATAATGGGAGACTTAGTGGGATTTTTTTCACGCCAGATGGCGTGACACTCGAGTGGGGCTAATCCCCTCTATATTCTTACTTGGGGATAAAGAGAGAGCGAGAGATAGAGAGGAGACCAACCCGCTCTCTCTCTCTCTCACTACGCCCAACTAAGAATATAGCGTGATAAGCCCCTCTCGAGTGTCACAACACCTGGCGTGAAAAAAATCCCACTAAGTCTCCCATTAATGTAGCAACGAAAGCCGCCAATATAATCAAATGTGGTAAATTAATGGCAATTACAAAACTATAAACATGAAAGTTGTAGTCTTAATCACGTTAATGATGGCGTGAATACATTAGTAATGAAATACATAATCCTAATAAACTGTGTGATGGCACTGAATTCAAAACGAAACACCCAAAGCTGCAGTGAAGATAGTCACAACCAACTGTACCCATCCATTCCCCCAAATTGCAGCCCAAAACTAAATTCGATTCTAATTATTAAAAAACTTATTTGCCTAAAAGGTTAAAACAGTGTTTTCCCCAGATGCATTGGACAGATTAAAAGTAAATAAATATATAAACAAACGGGGGTTGGGGTGTGTCAGCAATCCATTTTGAGAAAAATGTTATCTAGAAAGTCACTGTTTCAAATAGAAATTTCATATCATCTGGACAAAATTGAGTCATAAGTGTGCTCAGAAACAGCCTTGAATTTCAATGTTTAGGACAGAAAATACGTTCAATTTTAGGGAGTAGACAGTTTGCAGACAATGGACATCTTCTGTGAAAATTGTTTCACAATACTTTGAAGTGTTTCTCTCAAAATGAGTTGTCATGCCAACAGTGGGTGTTTTTTTCTAGCTTTCCAAACCATCATGAAAAATCACAATTATTCACATCTTTCATGCATTACAATTCGAATCGTACTCATAAATCTAAAAAGAATCAAAGTGATTGTATGATCATTACAAATGCATTAAAGACCAGATGCGTTGTTTTGGGTTCACCCTATATGTTGGTGAAGCTGCACAAGCAATGAAGATTGTGACAATAAGCTGTGGCATGGAGATAACGACGAAAATGGAACAATACTGGAGGCAATGCCCGGAGGCAGTACGAAACCAGTAAAGTCCCGATTTAAAAAAAATTAATACAGATAGGTGTAGCGGTAACCACGCCTCGGTTAAACCTCATCGGCTATGGCACCGCTACAAGTATTGTTTTGTATGCAGGGGCATGGAGATAATACATCAACAATAAAATTTATAATATTGATTAAGACAATAGAATAACACAAAGCTAATGAATATAGACGTTATTAATTTTATAATGATGATTAGAAAATAACACTAACAAGCAGAAATTGTATGAAATGAATGTGATCATATAACAAGAATTACAGTTTATGCTCTTATCAGTTAATCAAGAGTAATACAAAAGCAACAAAAGGCGTTGTTATAATCAATGTTTTTCAAGATCAGGAATTGATCAGACACTATCACGTGAGGTAAAATCTCTATTGCCTCCCTTTAAGCATGCTGCACTGGAATGTCACATCTATCCAATCGTGGATAGGACTTCTGATCCATACATTTCTTCTCACTTTTAAAACCACTTATTTTGTTTATTGGAGCTTTCACAATGTGCCTCTCATACTTTTCTTTCACCAATACATTTTGGAAAGATAACTGAGAAGAGTATAGATGTCAAGATTACAGGAAAAACAATTAGAATAACAAAATTAATACGGTAGCTTTTCCTTGCATTTTCTTTGAAGTAAGTTTACAAAACAAATTATGTTTATAAATGACCTTGTGATCAATAAAAACTTTTTATGTTTTGAGTAACAATACTCAAATTAAATCAAAGTACAGTTTTGAACAA
>CM065683.1:40118288-40235788 GCA_017654935.2 Phymorhynchus buccinoides | reverse complement strand
CATTAATCCTCAGAAAGCCAGCTTTCTTTCTTTTTCGTTTAACCCTTTCAACGCCAGCCATTTTTTTTAGCCCAAACTTTCCATTAAACTTACTTGGGTAGAGAAAAGATTTCATCTGCAATATTGGGGGTTCTTCTCTCACATGCATAAAATAGGGCCTATCCTTATACCTTCCAAAATAAAGAACATAACACTGGCGTAGGAACGGGGGGGGGGAGCTGCCCCCCCCCCTGGCTTCGAGGAGGGGGGGGGGGGCAGACGTATCTCTCTGCCCCCCCCCCCCTAAATTTATAACGGAAAAAAACAACCCCAACACAGAAAGGACACACGGAAACGAAAGAGTTAATAGTCTCAGCCCATTCACTACATATTGCTGTCATGGACTTGGTACTGCATCAAAGATGGATTTGAGGGGGGTTACAGGGATTCCACCCCCTCAGACAAAGAATGGAAAGGAAAAGAGGAAGACAAATTGTAGTTCCATGCTACAGTTATTCTCTCACAAGAAGCCTTGATTGCATCTTTTACATTCAAATTATCATCAGCTTCTGGGAGGCAATCCCCCCAGACCCATCACCCCCTCCCCTCTTCCATGACTGGCTGATCCGCCCCAAACATGGTTGTATTTGTATGCTTTTTTGTTGTCTCCTTTCAATTCACATCATGTTTTATTTCATTCATAGATTTTTTTTCAGATCATTGATTATGATTATGTTTAAAAATAACAATAATAAAGTATTTTTGTAGGATTTACTAAGTCATGTAACCTATCCATCCATTCGTCTTGTCCATACGCTTGCGCCCCCCCCCCCCCCCCCCCCGGTTTGTTGGCAATCCTGCCCCCCTCCCCCATCTTGAAAACGTTCCTATGCCACTGCATAAGGTGCCTTTTAGTGACATGGGTGTTAAATCCTTGTGGTGCCAAGAGGCGACAGTGGCGATGAAAGGGTTTTAAACAGAAATCTAGATCTCAATGGCTATTACAACCAAATAAAATAATGGACTCTTAGTCTTATTGCATTAAAGATAGGTGCATATGTTCATGTTTTACACACAATGACGTGACATACGCGTGCGCACGCACACACACACATACACCCGCGTACGCACATACTGCAAATAACGCTCTCTCTGTCTGTGTGTCTCTGTGTCTGTCTGTCTGCAGTCTGTCTCTCTGTCTACCCCCCCTCTCTCTCTCTCTCTCCCCCCCCCCTCTCTCTCTCTCTCTCTCTCTCTCATATTTGCTTAATATCTTGTGTTATGGACCCCCCCCCCCCCTTTTTGTTTGGTTTGATTTAACAATTCCCCCTTCCCACTGTTCCCTTTGACATGAGCAGATGGCCCGGTTCATTATAACATTGTTCTTGTTCTTGTTCTCAGTTGTTCTTGTTCTCTCTCTCTCTCTCTCTCTCTCTCTCTCTCTCTCTCTCTCTCTCTCTCTCTCTCTCTCTCTCTCTCTCTCTCTCTCTCTCTCTCAGCAATGTCACCCTGAACTCACGGCGTCAGGGGTGTGTGGACGGAGGATGGCGCAGGTCCACTGTGGCCAATGGTCCACGATGACCTCAAAGCCCTTCAGCAGACCGCACAGGTAGTTGGACACGATGTAGAACATCTGCAAGCACACACACACACACATATGGCATTTTATTTGACCAAAAAATATTTGCACGATTTTTAGTAGTAAAATGAGACACTTTCCTCATTCTGTGCACAAAATTCATTCTGTGGCGCACACAATTCATTGTATGCACAGAGTTCATTCTGCTGCACATACAATTCATTCCGTGTACAGAATTCATTCTGTGGCACACACAATTCATTCTGTAGCACACACAATTCATTCTGTGCACATAATTCATTCTATAAGACATATTTCATTCTGTGCACAAAATGTATTCTGTGGGATACACATTTCATTTTGTGCGCAGAATGAATTATGTGTACACACACGTGACACACACACAGTATCACATATTACTCTACTGTAGATAGGCCTAAACACAATTGTTTTGTATACAAAGCAACAAGAACATAAAAAAGGGACACACACACACACACACACACACACACACACACACACACACACACACACGCACACACACACGGTAAGCACACACACACACACACACACACACACACACACACACACACACACACACACACACACACACACTACAATGCATTTAAGTTTGATTAACAAGTGAGCCCTCATGGAGAATGGTTGAACAGAACGTAAAACGGATAGTCACACGCACCATGGACACTACATTAAGTCTACATATAGCATCCATGCACGCACACAGTACACTGATATTTCAAAAATAGGGGAAGACGGGGTAAAAAGCGCATGGGCGGGTAAGAAGCCCACCCCAATTTTCTCATGAATTAAAGAAAATTTCAGTCAAATTTGCCCATGAGACGAATGCTAGACATTAACGCTCGTCTCATGGGCAAAATGAGACTGAAATTTGCTTCATTTCATGAGATAATTGGGATGGGCTTCTTACCCGCCCATGCGCTTTTTACCCCGTCTTCCCCTAATTCTTCACGACCCTAGCATTACACTACTATCTCACTGATGTAATACGAATGGCAAACTCGGTTATCTAACAAATGGGGCGATTTTTTGAACACGTATGGTATTTGCGAACAGGGTACGACGGTCAGAGTCTGCTTGAGGTTGCACTGTGTTAAGGACATCAATAACTAGTGACCCCATGTCCCGTCTTGTTCTCCCTCGGTTGGTTGGTTTTCTAATAGTGCATGATGGGATTAAATTTGAGTTCCCTCCCTCTTCCCTTTCCGGAATGAAAATCGTTTGATAACCCATGCTCACGAAAATAGACTTACTGTATCCACGGGTACTTTTAATAACAATACGTCGTGTGTTTATATATATAACACTTGAGTTTTATCAAACTTTTGTATCCAAATGCCATGTATTGAACATCTTTATCAAAACCAGTTCCTGTGAACTTTGAATATTGATTTGTGTTCTGTAAAGAGAAAGATTGTGCTGCTGTTAGTTTTTCCTCTCAATGGGAGAGGGGGCAGATACTGCTTGGGACAGCTGTTTAGGACCTTGGGGTCCATCATCAGCCAAGCCCGGAAGCTGCTATCTATCTGATGATGAAATTCTGCTTAACGTCCTCCGGTCTGGAACAGACACATATGGGACATTGATAGATTTAAATATGTGGGAACGATCCTGGAAGCAATGCCCGGAGGCAGTGCAACACCAGGAAATCCCCACATTTTTAACAATACAGATGTGTATGACTGCTATCGATGTGCAGTGGGTCTATTCACTTATGAAAGACGATCTCTCATAATAGAGAGGTTTCATTTAAGTGAAATGCTCTCACAAACCAAAGCAGCACTTGATTAAAATAGAAATATTAAAAATGTTGGCCTAATAGAAATATTAAAAATGTTGGGTTACAGGGGATCCAGACCCACCCAGACCCAAACCCACCCTCCTCTAAATAAAATAAAATAAAAGAGGTGGAAATCATTGTTTACTTTCCAGTTCATATCTTTCTGAATTTACCCCCCCCCCCTTTTCCCCCTATTTCACATCTCAACACCCCACCACCTCCACCCACGAGCCTTTTTCTATCGTTGTTCACAAAGCACACGAATATGGTAAACAACATACAGCGTGCTTTGACATAGGCCACG
The DNA here is from genome assembly GCA_017654935.2 of Phymorhynchus buccinoides. Classification (NCBI taxonomy): domain Eukaryota; kingdom Metazoa; phylum Mollusca; class Gastropoda; order Neogastropoda; family Raphitomidae; genus Phymorhynchus; species Phymorhynchus buccinoides. The sequence continues at coordinate 40,232,107 of CM065683.1, read as the reverse complement.
GTAATTCTATAAGGCGGGCTGGGCTGTCAGACGTCACTGTATTACAGTTTCTTCTCAAATGACTAGACAGACCTTCTCAGTCACCCCTCGCCGGAGTTTCTGCGGTGCAGTCAATCACTGTGTCAGTCGCGTTTTCTTCTTCTTACCCTCAAAACACGATCAAAACCTACTTGTCAGCTTGCCAACTAGGTTGAGGGGGAAAATAAGTACAGTAAAGGGGGGTGGGGGGTAAGAGGAGGTGTGTGTGTGTATCGATCATATCATAATCCTGGCTAAGCTGCAAGGGAAATTGACGACCAGGAAGCCCAAAACCATGCTGTCTATGTATGGTCTTTCTAAATTCTGACAGCCGTTCATCTGAGAGCCGTGATTCTGATAGTCGTGGTGTCTCGGAATATTTTTGAGAAGTCAAAGGAGAGAGGACCATCAATAGGATAGATTGGTAGGCCTATCACTTACTGGCAAAATTTTACATTCTCTTAGGAAGAAGTATGTTCACATTTGATCACTTGATTTATGAAGCAAATAAACACACACACACACACACACACACACACACACACACACACACACACACACACACACACACACACACACACACACACACAAACAGATACACACACACACAGACACACACACACACACACACACACACACACACACACACACACACACACACACACACACACACACACACACACACACACACACACACACACACACACACACACACACACACACACACACACACACACACACACACACACACACACACACACAGCAACAAACGGATAGGGGATGAAAACGGTGATGTGAAAAGTGAAAAGCAGAAGGACACTGGGTGAGGGCGAAGCTCTTTTCACTTCACTTCAATTCCATTCAAATTCAAAAATCTTTATTGTCCAAAAAAAGAAGTTTAAAATGGAAAAGTTTCTTCCGCAACATGTGCAGCAGATTGAACTAAAACGAATACATTAAATCAATTATTAAGAACACGCACGCATGCACGGCGCACGCACACACACACACAGAAAGACCATACATAGACAGCATGGTTTTGGGGGGTGGAACGGGATGAGAGAAGAAGATGGAAGGAGGGAGAGAGACAAAAGTAATAACATAATATTTCGCGGACCCGGCGAAACCGGCACTCAGCGTTACCGGTACTTGGCGCTACCGGTACTTGGCGTTGCGCTAGTAATAATAATAATCATAATAATAATAATAATTAGCATTTATAGCGACTAATCTTAAAAAAAGCCCCAAGCGCTTACAATAATAAATGAATAAACCAGCAAGCAATCATATAATAAAAAGGCAAGTGTCTGTGTGTGTGTCTGTGTGTGTGTGTGTGTGTGTGTGTGTGTGTCTGAAACACAAAACGGGCCTTATAACTCCGCCGATTTTTGACCGAATGGCTTCAAATTTGCTGTCAGGTTTGCTGTGGCCGGGGCAAAGCCTGGCAGCAAATTTGAAGAGAATCGTGAGAGTGCGTCACTCTCAGAGCAGCGCCAATGGGAAACAGAGCCTTATAACTCCGCCGTTTCTTAACCGAATCGCTTCAAATTTGCTGTACTCAGCGCTGTCAGTACTTGGCGTTACCGTTACTAGGCGTTACCGGAATCGGGGCAAAGCCTGGCAGCAAATTTGAAGAGAATCGTGAGAGTGCGTCACTCTCAGAGCAGCACCAACGGGAAACGTGGCCTTATAACTCCGCCGTTTCTTAACCGAATCGCTTCACATTTGCTGTCAGGCTTGCTGTAGCCGGGGCAAAGCCTGGCAGCAAAATTGAAGAGAATCGGGAGAGCGCGTCGCTCTCAGAGCAGCGCCAACGGGAAACGGGGCCTTACAACTCCGACGTTTCTTAACCGAATCGCTTCAAATTTGCTGTACTCAGCATTACCAGTACTTGGCGTTACCGTTACTAGGCAGACATCGCGTCACTCTCAGAGCAGCGCCAACGGGAAACGGGGCCTTATAACTCCGCCGTTTCTTAACCGAATCGCTTCAAATTTGCTGTACTCAGCATTACCAGTACTTGGCGTTACCGTTACTAGTACTCGGAGTTGCGCTAGTATAAATAAATAAACGACAAAAATATATTATACACACGCGCGCGCACGCACGCACGCACTAAACAAACGCACGCACGCACTGAACAGACAGACAGATAGACAGACAGACACAGACACGAACGCACTACACGCGCGCGCGCGCGCACACACACCTACACACACACACACACACAAACAACACGCATGCACACAAACGCACGCGGATGGAAGGGGCACAGTACCAAGAACAGTATATTTACTAGTATATATAGCGTCATTGACAGTACTTTGAAAAGAAATATAGCAGGCTATGATTTGAAAAGAGTAGTCTTGAGAGAAGACTTAAATGAAGAAAGGGAGATGGCAGAACAGAGAGGTAAAGGGAGTTTATTCCAAGTGGAGGGGGCCTGGTAAGAGGGGTAGCTCACGATTCTTGGAAGCACGTTTATTGGGAGCTTTTGTTCTCAACAATTACCTCACCCAACAGGAAAACCCGTACAAGGTGTAACGTTTTCTGGGAGCATGACTAGCACGATTCCTGGGAAGTTCCATTTTTATTTCGATGATATATACATGTTGACTGTTAGTAGGCCTACTCGGTGTAATGTTGAGAATCTGAGAAATGGGTTCACCATAGTGTTCAGACAGTTTTTTTGCAACTGTTTCAATGAACATTGCATGCTCGGAAGCAATCTTTTGGTACCACATACCGCTAGACCCACACATTATTGTTTGGCTGGGCTTGTGTGTGTGGGTGCACATGTATGTGTGTGTGTGCCCATGCGCATGCATTTATGTGGGTTTGACTGACATTAGCATGCAAAGAGAAAACGCTCATTCAGTTTGAGGATGCATGCTCATATGCTATTCACTTCTGAGCACGCAGTTCCTGAACCCTCCTTACAGCTGTTGATGCCTTGATTAAATGTATTTGATTTTTTATTATTCTTTTTATGTGCTATGTGCTGTCATTATTAAATAAAGAAGGTTATAATATGTATGCATTTGTGTGCATGCTTGTGTGTGTGTGTGTGTGTGTGTGTGTGTGTGTGTGTGTGTGTGTGTGTGTGTGTGTGTGTGTGTGTGTGTGTGTGTGTGTGTGTGTGTGTCCCAAGAAACGTTCTGATTGTGTGTGACGGTTTCCCTCCACCAAGAAACGTGCTCCCAACAAACGTGCTCCCAAGAATCACGAGCCCCCGGGAAAGAGAAGCGTTCGCCAAGGGTCTTGGTGCGGTAACGAGGGATCTGGAGGAGAGAAGTGTCAGAAGAGGAGCGTAACTGTCTAAGAGGTGTGTAAAAGTTCAGAAGATCAGCGAGATAAAAAGGAGCCAGACCATTCAGGAGTTTGTAACAGAGCAGAGAGAGCTTGTATTCGATACGCCTTCCGACAGGAAGCCAGTGAAGAGATTCAAGTATTGGGGTGGAGTGAGAGAATTTGGAACACCTCAGTACAAGGCGAGCAGCATTGTTCTGAATGTTCTGCAATAGGCCTATAATGAACAAAATCAGTAGGGTTTCATCAGATTCATTTAGACAGTAGTTGAATTTCACGATGACCATGCCTCACAAATGTCAAATCCCATCGCATTGGGATCGAATCGTATGTAGGGGAAGACGGGGTAAAAAGCGCATGGGCGGGTAAGAAGCCCACCCCAATTATCTCATGAAATGAAGCAAATTTCAGTCTCATTTTGCCCATGAGACGAGCGTTAATGTCTAGCATTCGTCTCATGGGCAAATTTGACTGAAATTTTCTTTATTTCATGAGATAATTGGGGTGGGCGTCTTACCCGCCCATGCGCTTTTTACCCCGTCTTCCCCTAGTATAGCGGCCCTTTAAGTCCAAGCGAATTCATTAGGGTAAGGCCGTGTACACACATAAGCGGATATTCCGCGCAGAAACCCGTACGCAATCCATAAATAAGTAAAACAAAGAAGGGAAAAGATTTGCGAACGTGTCCGAATTTTCCCTATATATGCGTACACTTTTATCGTTCTTTCTTCCACTTATTTGGGGTTTTCCGTACGGAATTTACGAGTCTAATGTGAAACCGCCCTAACACTGTGTCAAAACTAAACAAAAAATGCATATTTTTGGGTCACGTGGCAACGTTTTTCTTATCACTTTTTCATCTATTAATTTACCCCCCCTTTTTCATCTATTAATTTACCCCACCCTCTTTTGTCTGTGTTACAGATTGCATCAGTGTACCGGGCATTGGAGGAGACAAAAGGTGATACAATGATAAACGCTAGGCACTTTGCCCGTATCATGAGCATGTATGTCACTTCTTCTTCTTCTTAGCCACTTACAGTTCCTATTGTATAGTCTCTACCACATGCGCGTGTCTCACATATTTTTCAAGGGCATATTCAACATTAAAAAAAAGATAATAAGTGGATCACCGAGCAGCAGATAAGTTCCCGAGCGGACGGGAGCGGTTATCCACATAACAGCAGCATGACGCATCTGCGCTCCAGTGACAATAAACTGGGCCATTGCCAAAATACACACACAAAAAAACAACATAACAAGGGCATCGCCGCGCGGCAGATATAAGAGGGTGAAGAAAAACGGAAACATGTCTGCCGCTCGGCGACATTTTATTTCCGAGGCATAATTTATGTACCAATGTGTTGTACTCTTAGTCTCACACCGTCACACAAAATGTGAATTCTATCTTCTAGTTCACAAGATTCATCTCAGGCACGAAATAAGCCATACATCGGGGAAGACGGGGTAAAAAGCGCATGGACGGGTAAGAAGCCCACCCCAATTATCTCATGAAATAAAGCAAATTTCAGTCTCATTTTGCCCATGAGACGAACGTTAATGTCTAGCATTCGTCTCATGGGCAAATTTGACTGAAATTTTCTTTATTTCATGAGATAATTGGGGTGGGCTTCTTACCCGCCCATGCGCTTTTTACCCCGTCTTCCCCTACATAGCGCAAAGAAGGAAATTTCGCTTTTCAAGGTCAAACTTCAAGGTCAAGGTCAGCACGCCAATAATTTATGCTCGGATGTCTTTTAATCTACGTCAGGTCACGATTGCAATAATTTATGAGCGGATGCCTTCCTTTCTTGGTGACACACCGCCACACCCAAAAATTTGAAGCGATTATGTCAAGCGGTTCGGGAGAAAACGCGGCCGGACGCACGCACGCACGCACGGACGGACGCACGGCCGTATGAAACAAAAACAATACTTCCCGAAGCTTCGCTCGGGAACTAATAATAATGAATAGACATACCTTTTCTTTTGGAAGTGTCTCCAGCACTGTATGTATGAAGTGTCACCGCGTGTGATGGAGACGGAGAGATAAGAGAAGAAAAGAGAGAGAGAGGGTGGGGGGGGGAGAGAGAGAGAGAGAGAGAGAGAGAGAGAGAGAGAGAGAGAGAGAGAGAGAGAGAGAGAGAGAGAGAGAGAGAGAGAGAGAGAGAGAGAGAGAGATTCAGAATGGGGTAAGAAAAATAGAACCACAAAGGGTATTGTTATATTATTACAATGGACTATTATTTGGATGTATGCTCACCGTATATCCTTCTAGAAAAATAATAATAATAATAATTGGCACTTATATAGCGCACATATCTAGAAAATTCTATTCATGGCGCTTTTCAAAGAAATAAAACTACAAACATTCCCATACACGCGCACACGCACACACACACACACACACCACTCAATTTCCATACGGCACAATCAAAACACACACACACTGAATAAATCTTGGAGTTGGAGTAACTCACTCTCTCTCTGTCTCTCTCTGTCTCTCTCTCCTGTCTCTTTCTCTCTCTCCTCTTCCTTTATTTCACTTAGCAGTGTGTGTGTGTGTGTGTGTGTGCGTGTGTGCGTGCGTGCGTGCGTGCGTGTGCGCGCGCGCGTGTGTATGTGTGCATGTGTGCACGCGTGTGTATGTGTGCATGTGTGCGTGCCCGTGTGTTTATAACTTCATACTTGATTATTTACACTAATGATATGACTATTGTCACTACTACAGTACTAGGGGTGAGAGGAAGGTGCAAAACGCTTCAAGCTTGTGCTGTTTACCCTCATCAATATTCATAGTCCTTCTTCTCCTACTCGGGTTTTTCTTCTCCCCCTTCCCTCCCCTCCTTTCTTCCTCCTTCTTCGGCCCAGACTCGAACAAGTCATCCCCCAACAATATATCATACCATCCCCCCCCCTTACGAATCACTTGGTCCGGCCCTGCATCATCCATCCCACCTGTTGATCACGCCCCTGTCCCATGCATGTCCTCCAGGCCTCTCATGTCTGAACTACATGATTGTAACCTGCCCAGTCATCCAGTCACCACGCTCTGACCTTTGCTCTCCCATTGGCCAGCCTGACCACTTATTATTCAAGATTGGATGGGGGGAGGGAGAAGAGAAAGGGTTAGTCAGGGCTTACTACGCCTTGCCTTCGGCCCGACCATCAGGCCTAGCTGGCCATCATATTATATCAGCCCCAGCAAACCTGCTTACCATAACCCTAAACAAAACAAAAAACAACCTTCCTTCTCTATAAGACCTAAGCTTACTACTTCTATAATAATCAATTAAGTATTAAATACTTGTAGCGGTGCCATAGCCGATGAGGTTTAACCGAGGCGTGGTTACCGCGACACCTATCTGTATTAATTTTTAAAAAATTCGGGACTTTACTGGTTTCGTACTGCCTCCGGGCATTGCCTCCAGTATTGTTCCCACCATATTTGTATTTACAAATGTCCCATATGTGTCTGATTCAGACCAAGAGGACGTAAAACATCATTTTCGTCGTCTATAATAATTATATCCATCCTCCATTAATTCCTTCTTTATCACCCAAACCAGCCCCTTCGCCCTTCCCCCATTTTCCCAAATTCGTCCCCACAATATAGCAGATAGCACTGTCTTTGAATAGAGTAGTGTACAATCACTGTGTTGTTGTGAGGAAAGAGCGAAAAATAGCAACTTGTGTATTGACTATTAAGATTATACAACAACAACTCTTTCCCGCTCGCTGCTAGGCCTGTCTTTCTCCTTTCACTGGGACTGGGAGCGAACCAGCTGTTCTATTCCTGACACAGTTCACGTGCAGCCCTCGTGGAGACTTTACGTCATTTCCCTGATCCGCCAGTAGAGCTTAGGAGCGCAGTGACATTTTTTGGCAGAACTCAAGACACGTGACTTTTATTTGTTGTAAAACCACCTAAGGAATGATTGACACGGATGTGGTAAACACAGACCCACGAAGAAGAAGAAAAACCGAACACACACAAAAAGCGTTTAAATGCAGTTTAACTGTAGGCTGGAATAATAATCATAACTGTTCTTTCTGTCCCAAGTTGACTAATATCAGAATGGTGAATATACTTTTTGAGAACCACAAGGCGATGGGAAGTCTCCTGTCAATTATGCGTCATGCTGCCGTTATGCGCCTAACTAAGAAATAGGTAGGCCCAGCAAGTCCGACTTCGGCGGATGGAGTGAAATCTTTTTGAAAGTATTTCTTGAAAAAAAAGGTCTGGACCGGTAAGGCAGAAAGATAGTAGACGACAGCAACTGAGTAAGCAAAGGGAAAAGGCAGAGTCAAAGAGAGTGACAGATTAGAGGAAGTTACAAGCACAGAACTTCCAGAAGTGGGGGAACTATTAATACAAAAGACCCCCCCCCCCCTCCCGGTACCCCCACGGGGGGGGGGGGGGGGGGGGGGTTGTTGGAAAGAAGGGATAGATAAGACTAAAAGGGGTCGCCACACTGCATACGACTCGATCCAACTACGACCCAACTGTGATATTTGTCAGGCGTGATTCTCGTGAAATACTAATTTATACAAAAGACACCCCCCCCCCCTCCCGGTACCCCACGGGGGGGGGGGGGGGGGGGGGGGGGGTTGGAAAGAGGGGATAGATAAGACTAAAGGGGTCGGCACATTGCATACGACTCGATCCAACTGTGACATTTGTGAGGGGTGATTCTCGTGACTAATTTCACGATTAAATCCTACTAGTTTCGTTCACTAGACTATATTTTTTGTAGTCCCCTGTACACGAATCTGATGAAATGTATAATAGTCTTTCTGTATTTTTGTATCAGACAATATATGAGATCCGTGCATTGGGGGCCTGAGTAGTACTGGCCTGCATGAGTCGGTGTGGTGAACGAGAATACTTGAATCATTTTAAGACGGAAGTATTTCGCAATGGATATTTTTTTTAAACTTTAATGTGTAAAATAGCTTTATCGTTTAAAAACTCGGGACTTTCAGGGTATTGTAGTACCTCCAGGATCGTCCTATGGATTTTTTACTTTAATGTGTAAAATATCTTTATCGTTTAAAACCTCGAGATTTTCAGGGTATTGCAGTACATCCAGGATCGTCCTATGGATTTTTTTTAACTTTAATGTGTAAAATATCTTTATCGTTAAAAACCTCGAGATTTTCCGGGTATTGCAGTACCTCCAGGATCGTCCCACCATCTTCATAGTTATAAATGTCCCATATGTGCCTGTTCCAGGCCCAGAGAACTTTCATTCATCATTCATGACTTCAAGTATTTCACGTGAATCATTGTTTATCACAGACGTCGTCACAGTCGGATCGCATGTTTGGATTGAAATCGCACGGGCATGGGTGCAACTCCCCAAAATGAAGAAAAAAAATGAAAGGCAGGGATCCAGGGACCCATGGCCCCAGCAGGGTATAGGGGCAGAGCCGTGTCGGACGATTTAGGGGGGGGGGGGGGGGGGGGGGGGGACTTAAGAGAGAGAAATAACGAGACAGACAGACAGTTAAAATGATAATATAAACGATCAAGAATTGAAGAAGAAAAAACAAACACACCATTAAACTTTCCTCATATATATAGTTTGCTTTAATAAAACTTTTTTTGTGTCCAATTTATGTGTTTGTGAACCTAAGAAAGAAACTCAATTACTTTATTTTTAACTTTGCGAGTTAAAATGATAGACAGAGACAGTTTGAGTCTGATAAGCCTTGTAAAATGATCAAAAATGTTCTAAGGCCTTAGAGAGTATTTTTGAAATGATTACCGGTACATTGCCTTTGCAAACTTCCAAGATAGAACCAAGTTCAAAACACCCCAAATCGCTTGTGGTCAACATTTTTTTTGGTTTTGGGATGAACTAAATTTTCCACACACAAAAAAATGAAGTTCAGTTTCTGGTAAAATTAAAAATACTGAAAGAGTAGCACCCACTGTGCACGTGCGTGGTGAAGGGGTCGAGGGAGAGCTCCGCCGCCTCCACCCACGCTGCCCCATGACCCCACTACGTGGAGACGAGCGTGACGAGCACGCGCCCGTCAAGGTCAAGACCAGAGAAAGTAGAGAGGGTCAAGGCCATGTTGTTACTGGGGACGGCTGATAGCCAGCCAGTACAGAGGCCAACTGACCGCATTACGAACACACCTGAGTAGAGTTGACAGTGGTCATTGTGTTGCTCGTTTCTGTCTACTCGTGTGGTAAACTCATCGGAATGTCTTTTCTCTGTGTGTGTGTGTGTGTGTGTGTGTGTGTGTGTGTGTGTGTGTGCGTGTGCGTGCGTGCGTGCGTGCGTGTGCGTGTGTGCGCGCACGCGCACGTGTGAAGTATCGGATTTGTATTTAATATATATATATACTTCTGATTGTTTTGTGTTTATTACTATTGTTATTGTTTAAAGTTAACTTTGTAAGCGCTCTGAGCTCCTTGGAGAAAGAGCGCAACAAATATCCATTATTAGTATTCGTGTGGTGTAGCTCTGCTCATTTGCATTCTCTTCTTCGTTCCTCTCCGTTACGCCCTCCTATGCCTCCAGTCTCTATTCTCCCTCTAACGATGTATCCCCCCCCCCCCTCCTCTCTCATCTTTCTTAAGATATGCCGAAAATTTCAACTTTTTTTCTCTCGAAAAACTGAGGAATTAAAAACTCATCAATAAATATTAATTGTATAGTATCTTAAATTAAACATGGTCTCACACCGGGATTTACCCCTTTCACCGCCAGCCATATTTCAGCCCAAAATGTCCATTACATTTACCTGGTAGAGAACAAAATCCATCTGCAGTATTGGGGATTCTTCTGTGACATTTTTAAAATAAGGTCTATTCTTACTTCCCAAAACTAACACAATAGGGTCTTTGGATAATAGACCCCAATTTGATGCCTTTTAGTGACATGGGTGTTGAATCATTGTGGTGCTAAAATGCGACATTGGCGGTGAAAGGGTTAAAGCGCTTTCTTGTCTGAATCGCTAACTTGTCACACAAAAGATGCTACGCAGGGCGCTTGACTCAAAAGTAACGGCTTTCTACATGTATTATTCGATTGCTGCAAGAATTCAATTCTTAGGCTTCAGGCATCCTACCCTTGATTCTAGAGCAATCTTTTAATAAAATAGCAACATTATTTAAACCACTTTTAAGCATAAACATAAATTCACAAAAATATGCCTTGCTTTAAGCATTCTGAGATTAATTGATTTTTGTTCAGAGAACGCTTCAAAAGCTCTATAGTTTTTTGTCATCAAAGTAGGCCACATTGTAAAAGGGGTAAATTTGGAAAGCTGATTTCGGTTTCATCTAAACCAAGAGATTACAGTTTAGTATTTTACTACATTTTTGCTTCGCTGTACAGTACGTAGGCCTACGGCCATTTTAACCGACACAGAGGGTGCAGTAAATGTGTTTCAAAGGAATCCAAAATGGCGGGGGGCAGGGGGTGAGGAAGGGTTGTGTGAAGGGGAAAGAAAAAACATTTCAAAGGTCTTCGCTTGACTTGGTTTATCATGAGCTGTAGGCCTTCTATTCAGTTGTTAGGGTAGAATGTTTCAATGCTTTGCTACGGATAGGCTACATACCTTTCTTAGGTCTGCTGCCTTTTAGGGACGGTGTACATCTCGTGTGCTGGCTAACACACAAAGCATCTGTTTTGTTTCAGTCTGAATAATTTTTCACACCTGCTGCCATGTCATTCGCACCGACTGGCGTGCGTTGTTTACGCGTTTGGTCCGCTGTCGCCCATGTTGTTTGGGTCTTGGAGAAGGGAGACCAAAAGAAGCAGACCTGCTTGCGTGTATAAACTGTCAGCAAGTCAAAAGCAACAAGGTGGTGCCATTTGTCAAACGAGTGTTAAACATGTTGTGTAGTACCTACTACACTGATGGACACCGAGCTTTAGTTGTGAGACTATAATGGCATGTTACTCTTGCGACAGTCGAAGTGTGGTGTGTATGAGCGTCATTTAGGGAATGGAAATGTATATACTTCGGAGGTGATCAGATTAGCGTCCAATCGGTCAGAGACCCTTATGGACGGTATTCCTAAAATGTACTTCTTCTTTCGTCATCATTTTGACGGTTCTGTCGTTGGAATCCGATGACACCATGGATGCGAACGAAATTTGAAATGTTACGTCCTCTTGACCCGAAGGGCACATAATGGGACATTGTTAAGTTCTATACACCATGGATGCCAAAATGTAGATAGCATGTAATTATAGGCCCTAATATGAATAGGGCTATTCCACGCCGCACTCAGGCAAGCCACGTGGCCAAACTCCACATCGCTGAGGCAGAAGCTGCACGGGGACCTCGGGGACCTCTTCAGGACGGCAGCATTCGTCAGGGCAACTGGTGTGGCCATCTAGCGTTCGACAAGAAGAATAAGAATAGGGCTATTGAGAACTTGAGGATGTTGTGTTTAGTGTTTGTGCATGAGCGCGTGCGCGTGTATGTGTGCGCGCGTATGTGCATGTTTGCGCACACATGCTATCACCTTCGTCTTCTGAACCCGTGACTTTATACGGCCTACATGGCTTTTTGCACCACCTACACACCCTCTCTCGTTCTCTCTCTCTCTGTATGTTTTTACTTTTTAATATGTGTATCCGCATGCAAACAGTATGACTAGATTTGCTTTTGTTACGTGTGTGCGTTTACCTCTTAATTTGTGCATATTAAAAATGAACAATGTAATGTAGGAATAGGTTTCATGTTGCCATGGGTAAATGTATTTACATTTTAAATTGTGCATGCTAAGATGAGTGGGTTTCTTTTCAAATAAGTACATTTAAATGATGAGTATACAAAGTATGATTAAGGGGTTTTGTGTGTGTGTTTTTTTCCCCATATGTTTGTGCACTTCTCAATTTCTGAATGTTAAAGATGAGTGTGAAAAGTAGGATTGGGTTTTATTTTCCCGTGTGTATGCGCTTACTTCCCAACTTTTGAATGTTAATAATGAGTAAAGTTAATAATAATAGGTTTGATTATGTTATTGATGTCTTACAATATGGGGATGTATTTTGCATGCTTTATATTACTTTGTGCTTATTTCGTTTTCTATTTTGTCCACAGGGCTGGATGTAAAAAAAAGCATGTTATTGCTTACTCTATTACCCTCCATAAATAAAATTCATTCATTCATTCTCTCCGTGTCAGTCCCTCTCGCCCTCTCTCTTCTATTTAGAAACATCTCCCCCCCCCCTGACTTCTAGCTACTTTACACACACTTGCTGGTAGAAAAGCAATAACTCCATTTCTGAAAAGTCGGTGACGTCAAACGAAATGGGATCAGTGCCAAGGGAGGGCAGTCACCCGTGACACGCCCATATTGATTAATCTCCCTTGTGATTTGCGGTGACCAAAACGTGTGTGTGTGTGTGTGTGTGTGTTCAAGGGCAAGGTATTCTGCACTCGCGGCCCACGATCCACAAAACTGAAATGAAACGAGGCGTAATGTGTCTGTCTGTCTGTCTCTGTCTGTCTGTCTTTGTCTCTCTGTCTCTCTCTCTCTGCCTGCCTGCCACACGTTTGATCATTATTATCTCGAAAAGTACAGCAATGATTTCAATCACATGTGGTAGAGGGGTTGAGATCCTTTCAATTTTTTTATAACCTTGGCCTTGAAGTGACCTTGCAAATGGGTTTTTTTTTTAAATTTCTAGATTATGATCATGTTAGTCTGACACGACAGACAGTGTGATTTAGTAGGCTATGGGATAGGTGATGGTAGATGTTTTATTCAGAGGTCATTCCCAGGTCTCTCTCTCTCTCTCTCTCTCTCTCTCTCTCTCTCTCTCTCTCTCTCTCTCTCTCTCTCCTCTCTCGATAGTTTACATGTGCAAATTAGTAAGTTAGTAAATTGGAAGCACTCTCATTGAACTCTTTCGTCTCACAACTACAACGCCCATTCTAACAGTCTTTCCACCCATGATATTGATTTAATTTTAAAGTTAATCAAGACAAACAACACTGCTCCTTCAGGCAAAAAACACAACTGCTCGTTACGCCCCCTCTTCCTCCTCCGTTTATTGTTCTTCTGTAATGCAAACAATACAAAGGGACTAACACCACGTTTACATTTTCTTTTCTTCACAATACGCATGCTTTCCCATCTATGAACATTCAGTCAAATTTGGTCGCACTGTTGCCGTACTCTTTCTTCTTTCTTTGTTTTCCTTTCGCCAAAGCCGTCCGAATGATTGCACTTTGCCAGCAGACGTGGTAGACGTAATCTTAAAAATCCGTCTGGCAAAACATTTATACCGGTCAATCCTAAGCCTCGAGTCCACTGGAAACAGACTTCGATGCCTTGGAGTCAAAACGGACTATCTCCAGATAGTCCATTGATTTATTATTGAACTTATTGCGAAAACTAATAACTTCTATTTTTAAAAAACCTCTGAACATAATCTAAAATGGGGACTGTGCTAATTTTTTTTTTTTTTCATCAGTCTTTTTGAATAGAAGGTATTAGTTTTCGCAATAAGTTCCCAACTAGGTCAACGGACTATCTGGAGATAGTCCGTTTTGACTCTAAGGCGTCGCAGTACGCTACAAATAAGGCGACTGACTTTGTGCCAGCATGAGTTAAGCTGCTAAAGCCAGTACTAAAGGCATCAAAACGCGCGCGTTTCAATAGAGGTGCATGAGAATGCGCCCACGTTAGGATTGCAGACACGTCATGTTTGTTTATTTTTGTGTGCGCATATTCCCCTGTGTCTGTGCTGAAGAGTGTAAAGTGTCCATTGTCTGTGAGAAAATAACCATTGAAATGGAGAAAGGGAAGAACGCGAGGGGGGGGGGGGGGGGGGGTGAGAGAGAGAGGGGGGGGAGAGAGAGAGAGGGGGGGGAGAGAGAGAGAGAGAGAGAGAGAGAGAGAGAGAGAGAGAGAGAGAGAGAGAGAGAGAGAGAGAGAGAGAGAGAGAGAGAGAGAGAGAGAGAGAGAGAGAGAGAGAGAGAGAGAGAGAGAGAGAGAGAGTCTGCCAACTTTATCCGTTGTAATATTTCTTCGAACTGAACATACCATATAGCTCTGCTTGTTGTTGCTTCAGTTATTTTGCATTGTGATCTTTTGTTATTGGACAATAAAAAATGTTTAAACCAGAGAGAGAGAGAGAGAGAGAGAGAGAGAGAGAGAGAGAGAGAGAGAGAGAGAGTTTAAAAAAAGATACTCCGCGTATTTTTAAAAAAATCCGTAAAAATCTTGGAATCCCATTTTCTGCATACAAACAAATGCCATTCACCCCAATTTTGGCCAACTAGAGTCGGTATTGTTAACAGACGAGTTAATCCGTTAATTCCTCGCCATCCGGTAATCCCGTGACTTCAAAGAGGTCAAGAGCTTTGCCGGCATAATATTGTATTGGGTCTGTGATAAAACGTCGATGAAGTGAGAGGATTAATATGGCATAGCCTACATAGCATAGATCGAATTATAAACAAACTCTTCTCGCTCTCTCTCTCTCTCTCTCTCTCTCTCTCTCTCTCTCTCTGTGTGTGTGTGTGTGTGTGTGTGTGTGTGTGTGTGTGTGTGTGTGTGTGTGATTACACTGGAGTGTGTGTCGTGTGTGTGAGCATAAGAAAAACAGGCATGCGCGATTATAGGCATAAGAAAAACAGGCATGCGCGATGATAGGCCTACTTGTCTGCGCACTGCAGAGTGTGCGCAAAGCTATATAATAATAATAATAATAATAATAGTGAATCATTTATATAGCGCATTCCTCCACCAATGTGGAGCTCTATGCGCTTAAATCCGTTAATATCCGTTAATATCATACCTGTTTACCCCCTACACAAGTCTTGAGTAGTCTGGACAGCTGAAATGAGTAGTTTTGGTGCAAAATGAGTAGTTTTATTAATTAAACCATCAAACAATGTTCACTGAAAATGAGAAGTAGGGGAAGACGGGGTAAAAAGCGCATGGGCGGGTAAGAAGCCCACCCCAATTATCTCATGAAATAAAGAAAATTTCAGTCAAATTTGCCCATGAGACGAATGCTAGACATTAACGCTCGTCTCATGGGCAAAATGAGACTGCAATTTGCTTCATTTCATGAGATAATTGGGGTGGGCTTCTTACCCGCCCATGCGCTTTTTACCCCGTCTTCCCCTAATCAAGAATTAAAGAGCATTATTTTCAATGTTGAAGAGTAGTTGAGGTCCAAACTGAGTAGAATACTACTCTAAAAGAGTAAAGTAAACAGGTCTGCTATATACATTTGTGTCGGCGAGGAGAGAGAACAAGAGGGGAGGACCGTGGGCTAGTAGGGGAAGACGGGGTAAAAAGCGCATGGGCGGGTAAGAAGCCCACCCCAATTATCTCATGAAATAAAGAAAATTTCAGTCAACGCTCGTCTCATGGGCAAAATGAGACTGAAATTTGCTTCATTTTATGAGATAATTGGGGTGGGCTTCTTACCCGCCCATGCGCTTTTTACCCCGTCTTCCCCTAGGGGTGGAATACAGTCAGACAGAATGGCAAAGTACCTACCTTCTGTGGAAAACCCCCAACAGATCGTGAGGGTAAAGAAGAACTCGCCATATAGGCTAGCAGAAGATCGTAAGACGCCTGAGTAAATATCAACATGAGATACAAACGGTGTTTGTGTGTCGCCGGACATGCTTTTGACTCAAAAGGGCTGGTGTAAGCCTCTGTATGTTTTGTCTTAAGGGCCAGCCACACGTCCACTGAAATCGCACGACTGTACGATACGATTCGATCACGTGATCTAGATGCGCCAATCACGTTTTGTTCTTGGAGACCGCGTGATCAAATCGTATCGTACAGTCGTGCGATTTCAGTGGATGTGTGGCTGACCGTGTGTGTGTGTGTGTGTGGGGGTGGGGGGGGGGGGGGGGAGACTCAGCTTCCACCTCCCTTTATTTCTTTGCGCTCCTAGGAAACATTTAGGGTACCACGTGTTCACACGAGCGCGCGTACACACACACACATACGCGTGCGCGCGCACACACACACACACACACACACACACACACAGAGTCATCCATCCTTCCCTTCCTTCTATCCATCTTCCCAGGTTTCGAGAAGACTTTCTTTGAAAATGGTAAAAAAACAAAAAAAAACAGAACAAAATGTCAAGGTGGACTTTTGAACACTTTCTGTTTTACGTGTGTTTGGCGCTTTTCGCCAGGTGGGCTCGACTTAAAAGTGCTTTTGACATTTGCTTTGTTAAATAAAGAAAGAAAGCAAAAGGCAAACTAATCCTTCCCCAACAATCCATGCCGTCAGAACCCCACAACAAACAAACTTTTTTTTCGAGCAACGTACGTTGAAGTGGAGGTGAGGAAGTTATTTTGCAATAGGAATTGTTCGGAAATAATGAAGGGGAGTAATTTCATGGTGTGTGGGAGTGATCTCGCCTAATTCAATCGGTCAAACAAGGAAAGTTACTTTACTTTGAGGTAGATCCCCAGCCCTCGCTTCGTGTGTTTGGGGAAACACACAGCAAGTAGAACGCAGTGCGTCATTCTAAATTTGATGTAATTTATATTTTTTACGTCACAGTTTGCCAGTTAATTGATCACTTTGTAGCAACTGGCCACCCCTTATTTTTTTTAAAAACACACCGAGGCAGTGGTACCATTCCCTGTCTCATCGTCCCTCCCTTGGGAACTCGAGAAAACATGGATCATCACCTCCCACGGTGATGGATCCACAAGGAACTCCGACCCACTCACTACGCCTGGCCTCCCAGGTCAAGGCAAAGGTGCACGAACAGTACCAGCACCATCTCCAGGCCTACACGGACGGCTAGGTCCAACAGACTGGGGAAGTCGGCAGTGCATTTGAGATCCCAGGCCTGGATATAACACAAAACTACCACCCGAGTCAGCATCCTGCGGTTTCAAGCTTCGACGCCATGTTGCATTGTTGCTGTGGTATTTGACCGAGTAATGGAAGTAAGCAACTCTAATTTTCACGAAGTGCTCTCCCCAAGGTTCCCCCCCCCCCCCCCCCCCCCCCCCCCCCCCCCCCCCCCCCCCCCCCAATCGTCTATTGGAGCATAGGTTTTGTCACGTTGTGTGTGTGTGTGCGTGCGTGCGTGAGTGCGTGCGTGCGTGCGTGCGTGCGTGCGTGCGTGCGTGTGTGTGTGTGTCTGTGCGTGTGTGCGTGCGTGTGTGTGTGTGTGCGTGTGCGTGTGCGTGTGTGTGTGTCAGTACTTTCTAGGATTTGAAAAACAAACATTGAGTTTAAGACATTATGTTTTAAAGAACAAATACAGCAGATCACAATTTATGGGGGGGGTTGTATAGAATTCACGACACACAGAGAGAGAGAGAGAGAGAGAGAGAGAGAGAGAGAGAGAGAGAGAGAGAGAGAGAGAGAGAGGGAGGGAGGGAGGGAGGGAGGAGAGAGAGAGAGAGAGAGAACACTGAACACTGAAATGTTTTAATATACATTGGCCATGGGCCACACTACATCACGATGGAAGGGGGAAATCAACACTAACAAACATAAGAATCAAAGCCAAACAAAATATCCAATCTCATTCACGTCAACATTATCAGCTTAAATATTTTTTGGGAATAACCTGTGCTACACATAATCAAAACCAGCATAGTGATCCAAAACTCACTCATACATCATTCACATCAACATTAATAGCTTAAATGTTATGAAATAGTCTGCGCTTACAAACATAAGCGAACCCAACCAAAAGATCGAAATCTCAATCACACACCATTCACATCAACGTTATCAGTTTAAATTTTAAATACCATCAAAGCCAACAGAAAGGTCTGAATCTTGTTTTATGCATCATTGACATCAACGTTATCAATTTAATTGTTACGAGATATATATATTAACCAACATTATGAAAGCCTACAGAAAGATCCTAATCTCATCCACACATAATTCATATCAGCATTATCGGTTTAAACATCTAGTAACATATGCTAACACACACCATCAAAGCCACCGAAAAGAGCCAAATATGAATTACACACCATTCACTGACATCAACAGGATAAGATTAAAGATTAAATTACCCGTGCTAACATCTATCAAGTTAGCTAAAAGATCCAACTCTTTCCTACATCACTCACCTCAACATTATTAGTTACATTTATGAATCAATAATCTGAACTACCAAACATCAACAGTTTCTTGTGAAAAATGCATTATTTCGTCTGTAGATAGAGTTGAAAACGTACCTAGAAACACAATATCTTTGCTGAATATGTGTTACCTTGAGAAGTACATCGAACAGTGTACGAACTGAATCAATTAAGAGCCTTTGCCGAAGGTCTGAATACATTGGACACACAAACATAAAATGATGTTCATTTTCAACCAACGATCTACAATAATGGACAATTTCTACTTTGGTCTGACTCCCATTTAACGGGAGGGCATTGAATCTTAATTGAGAGATAGCAGCTCTGAAACAATATGTATTCGTATCACATATACTTTTCTTTTTCAAAAACGGTAATGATCGTACTTGTCACGGTCTCTAAATGTGGCCGTCCACTCCTGGATAAACCAATCAACAAGTCTTTGTTTTAATAAAATCAGGAAGCTTTTAACGTCCCCAACACCCTGTTGTAGCCAAATGAAACCAAATCCTGTTTGACATAAAATGTCTCTGACTTTGGACACCCAGCAATCTTTTCCCCAATCTGTCCATTTGAAGGAGCATAATTATGGTAAGCTTTATAAGGTATTTTTTCGTTTTCCAGTTGTAATCATTTGAACCAATATCGTATTACAGAAATAACTGAATTGACATAAGGAGGATATCTGCCCAGATCTCCTTAGATCATTTTGTTAGGAGTTTTCACAGGCACACCAAGAAAAGAGAGAGAGAGAGAGAGAGAGAGAGAGAGAGAGAGAGAGAGAGAGAGAGAGAGAGAGAGAGAGAGAGAGAGAGAGAGAGAGAGAGAGAGAGAGAGAGAGAGAGAGAGAGAGAGAGAGGGACAGACAGGACAGACAAAGAGAGAGAGAGAGAGAGAGAGAGAGAGAGAGAGAGAGAGAGAGAGAGAGAGAGAGAGAGAGAGAGAGAGAGAGAGTTTAGCATCAGGGCCGGATCTAGGGGGGGGGGGGGGGGGGGGGGCTGGTTTTCTGGACACATACACCCCCACCCCTCTGCCCCAAGCTTTGCACCTTAAGGGTGAAAAGTAAAACAATGACTCGATTTTTGCCTTAATATAATATAGTAATCACTGAATTGCAACATGTTCCGGAGGCTTCGCCCCCTGGGCCCTCAAAAAGGCACTGCCAAATTAACCCGGAATCTATGCAGCTCCCTGGATCCCCGTCGGACCCCCACCCCCCACCCCCCTTTCGAATCACTTGGTCCGGCCCTGGTTGCATAATCAACCGATAATATCACGCACGATGTGACAGGCACGCAGACTTGCAGTCACACACAGAGAGCGACAAACAGGCAAAGAGACAGTCAGGAGAATCACGCATCTATCACAAAGTGGAAGTTCCTGCACAATCAGCTGACGGATGTTTTATTGGTCACGATGTGGGAAAGCTGCAGGTCTCCGGTTACCTTTTTCCACGTCAGCATTACGTGTTCGTGACGTGCATCACGGCTGTCTGTACAGTGGAACCTCCCTTATAAGACCTTCAAAAATAATCCAAAATGAGGTCTTATAAGGGAGGGGTCTTAAAGGGAGGTAATTTTAATATTTATAAAGCAGGGCAATGTCTCAGAGAAGTAGGTCTTATGTGGGAGGGAGTCTTATAATGGGGGGGGGGGGGGTGTCTTATAAGGGAGGTTCCACTGTACAACACGATGCTCAACCCCTTCTCCCCACCTTCCTTCCCACACTGGCACACGCGCGCACAGACGGACGGACAGCCAGAAACAGTAAAAGAGATATATGGGACCGAGAGACGAAAGAAGAGACTGACAGAAAGAGGGTGTGTGGTGGAAGTGAGAGAGAGAGAGAGAGAGAGAGAGAGAGAGAGAGAGAGAGAGAGAGAGAGAGAGAGAGAGAGAGAGAGAGAGAGAGAGAGAGAGAGAGAGAGAGAGAGAGAGAGAGAGAGAGCCAGAGCGAGAGAGAGACAGAACACTGAACACTGAACGATTTTAATGAATAGGCCTTTGGCCCACGTCACTGGGGACGAGAGAGAGAGAGAGAGAGAGAGAGAGAGAGAGAGAGAGAGAGAGAGAGAGAGAGAGTGTGTGTGTGTATGTGCGTGCGTGTGTGTGTGTTATGAGGGGAAAGGAGAGAGAGGAGAAAGAGAGAGAGAGAGAGAGAGAGAGAGAGAGAGAGCGAGAGAGGGGGGGGGGGATAAAAAGAGAGATGGAGAGAGATAGGAAGAGAGAGAGAATGACAGGGTAGGAGGGGGGGGGGGGGGGGAGCGAAAGCGATAGACAGACACTGTGGAAAAAAACAACTTAATTAACAGACATACACAGACGCAGGAAAATAGACAGGTAAGCAGAAAAGTACAAAAAACTAAAAACTAAAAAATTAACATGTGAAGCAAACCATGTATTTCAGTTTGCATGTCATCCCATGACACAGGAATGTGACAATACGTGTAATGAATCTTTAAATATAATTTTTGATGGGACCATCATTATGTGCACATGCCATCGAGTGTCATGATATGAGGACAGAGAATACAAGGGCGTCGCCGAGCGGCAGACATGTCCGTCACCAGCAATGCCACGCACTTGCGACACCCCGTAGAGTGTCACATCCTGACACAAAATTGGAAGGGATTCTGTCTTCTAGTTCACGAGATACAGCTTGAAGAAGAAACATATAGCGCAAAGAAGGAAATTTCGGTTTTCAAGGTCACACTTCAAGGTCAAGGTCAGCATGGTGATAATTTATGCTCGGATGTTTTCTTCTCTAGGGTATACAGTACCACACACAATCTGAAGCGCTTCTGTCAAGTACCAATGTGGAAAATATGGCTTAAAACCCAATGTGTAGACCCCTACCACTTTCAAGGCCTACGGATCGCCCGGACCGTGACCTTGACCTTGATCGGTATGCCACCATCAGAACGGGCATAAGCCAAAGTACCTTCATGCCAAATTTGAAGACTCTAACACTAACGGTGTGGGAGTTATGGCCCCTGAAAGATTTTCGGTTTTCAAGGTCGTACGCCAAGGTCAAGGTCACGACGGCAATATGGTTTGCGCGGATGCCTTCCTCTCATGGTGACACACCAGCACACACAATTCGACGTGATTCTGTCAACCCGTTCGAAAGATATCCTTGGGACAGACAGAAGGAGAAAAAAATGACCCTCCGATTTTCAGGCTCCAGCGATCTTTTTGACCTTGACCTTGACCTTGATCGGTATGCCATCATCAGAACGGGCATAAGCCAAACCACCTTCATACCAAGTTTCAACATCCTATGTTGATCGGTGCCCGAGATATGGCTAAAAATAGAGTTTCGGTTTTCAAGGTCGTACGTCAAGGTCAAGGTCACGACGGCAAAATGGTTTGCGCCGATCTCTTCCTATTAAGGAGGCACACCTTCACACAAAATTGGACGCGATTCGGTCAAGCGGTTCGGGAGATATCCTTGGGACAGACAGAAAAAACAAAAAAACAAACAAAAAAACCTACAAACCAGCCCATCGCAATAGTCCGTCTTGGTGACGGACTAAAAATGCGCGTGCTTACGTGTTTACAACACACCAACGCACTAAGAGAAAGAGAGAGAGAGATGGGGGGGGGGGGGGGGAGAGACAGACAGAGAGACAGAGAGGGAGGCAGAGACAGACAGAAAGGCAGCAAGACACACGCAAATACAAAGGCAGAGACAAAGACAGGCAGGAAGACAAAGACAGACAGGAAGACAAAGACAGGCAGGAAAACAAAGACAGGAAGACAAAGACAGGCAGGAAGACAAAGACAGGCAGGAAGACAAAGACAGGAAGACAAAGACAGACAGGAAGACAGACAAACAAAGACAGACAGGAAGACAAAGACAGACAGGAAGACAAAGACAGGCAGGAAGACAAAGACAGACAGGAAGACAAAGACAGACAGGAAGACAAAGACAGGCAGGAAGACAAAGACAGGAAGACAAAGACAGACAGGAAGACAGACAAACAAAGACAGACAGGAAGACAAAGACAGACAGGAAGACAAAGACAGGGAAAGAGACAGACAGACAGGAAGACAAAGACAGACAGGAAGACAAAGACAAACAAAGACAGGGAGAGAGACAGAGACAGAGGGCGGATAGAAATGTAATTAAAGTGCTAGAGCTATTGAACATTTTATTTATTATTAACTTATTTATTTATGTTCCTAAGAAATGCTTCATGAAGTAACTTATTTTTTCAAACTGAATTTTTTCATTAAAAAAAGTCCTCAATATACTGGCTGCATACACGTAGACCTATTACAAAATGCAATGCAAAGGGAAAGTTTAAGCTTAATTTGTGACAATAAAGGTGAAGTAGGCTATGTGCCACCACCAAATATACAATACCTTTCTTTATGTTATGCTTAATAAATAAAAAAATATATGAGTGGACCCCTATTGTTATTGTAATGGATTTTTATGTCGATAACATCAGTATTCTGTTTGATTCATTGATTTACATGTTAGCCTACGTCATAATGTTTGTGTCAGTTTTGCAAAGAGGAGTTAAAGAACTTTTGTCATAACGAAGTTCATACATATATATATATACATGCATGATATGCACACAGTTGCGCAATCACATACACACACGCGCGCGCGAGAGAGAGAGAGAGAGAGAGAGAGAGAGAGAGAGAGAGAGAGAGAGAGAGAGAGAGAGAGAGAGAGAGAGAGAGAGAGAGAGAGAGAGAGAGAGAGAGAGAGAGAGAGAGAGAGAGAGAGAGATAGTGACAGAGAGACAGAGACAGAGATATAGAGACAGATAGAGAGAGAGACAGAGACAGAGAGAGAGAGACATAGTGACAGAGACAGAGAGATAGAGATGGGGAATTAACACTGGACCGCACTGGTCATGAATCCTAGAGCAAGCACCCTATTCGTACAACGTTGTCTACTTATGCTTGGATTTTTTTTTTAAAATAACTGCGGTTTCCACGTTGCCATGGTTACTTCTCCATCTATTTTCTTCATGTCATCAAGTGAAGTCAATAGCCCACCGCACGTGACGGAGACCTTATTCGACAAGCAGAAAACACGGGCTTTTTGCAAATCTTAGTGTGTGCTGATGTAGCAAAAATGAAACTAGGTTAGAGCTACAGCTGTTGTTGTCAACCTGAACTGGCTGTACGTAGAAAATTGGACCAAGAATAGAAACCTGTAGTTGCTGCTGTTTGATCTGATATGTTATGTTGATCGTTTGAAAATGAACCATTTTAAATTAACACCTTAACAGAAATACAAACTGCCTGTTTTGTCAGACTATTTTGAATGTCCTGGGCCTATCATACTCATACTAGTCTACATTTTAAAAAATCGTTCTTTCTATCAGTTTGTTTTCTGTCTTGGGGAAAAAGTTAAAGTTTTTTAAAAGTTACAAAACAAGTTCTAAAGATCCGCATTGCCTTTTTTTTAAAGATAGAAGATGTGTTAAAAATGGTAATAAATTGAGGTTCTTTGTAATGACATTTTGTGGGTGCCATGCAGTTAATAGAAAAAAATCAAAACATACTTCATTCATGGTTAAAGATAATCCGACGACACCAATCTTGATCGAAGTTACAGCATTCAGGTATCAGTCTTTATAATGTCATTGTAAGGTCGATGGACTTCGAGTTTCTTTCCACATAGTGCCCTACATTTTCTTTTCAAAGAGATAGTGAGGTAACAGATGGCATGACTTTGACATCATTTCTGAAGGCCTATACTAATATAGTAGGTTATACGGTAAAGGTAAAGATGTGCCACCCCCCATGCATTTCTCGGTTAATTGTATTTTTCCGTTATTGCCTTTCTTACCATACATAAAGCTGTATTTTAGGAACATTTTTAGCTAATTACCTTTTTGGAATACTAACCCTAACACTAGTTAGGGTTAGGGCTAGGGTTAGGGTTAGGGTTAGGGTTAGTATTCCAAAAAGGTTATTAGCTAAAAATGTTCCTAAAATACAGCTTTATGTATGGTAAGAAAGGCAATAACGGAAAAATACAATTAACCGAGATAGGTAGGGGGGGTGGCACATCTTGACCTTTACCGGTTATACTATTTTTGAAGGCCTATATACCTATAATATTATAGTAATACTAATATTAGAACAAATTTGTTTTCAGTAACAGAGTTGCTAACATGTGGAATGAATTACCTTTTGAGTTAAAATGCGCACCAAATACTAACATATTAAAAAATCGTCTTGATGAAGTTCCAAAATGTGTTAGTATATTTAGAAGCTCTGATTAATTTCTTTTCATAGGACATTTTGTAACTTGACCAAAACAATACTTGCCAATGTTTTTTTTTAGTCATTTCCGATGAATGCGAATGTTAAATAATGATAAATGTTACAATTCTTAAGTGGCACGCCACAAGTTTTTCTTTTAAGTTATCCATAATCTTGTGTGTGTGTGTGTGTGTGTGTGTGTGTGTGTGTGTGTGTGTGTTTGTTGTTGGTGGGGTTTTTCGGGGGGGGTCTAAAAATGAGTGAAAATTGAATTATCATTGGCATTTAAAGCCACACACACATAAGTCTACACTCACACAAACACACACACACACACATACACACACGCGGTACACACACACACACACACACACACACACACACACACACACACACACACACACACCTTTGCCGATCCAGGTAAGTCGCTTTCCAGGTCATCCTTTAGCTGTTGGACTTCCTCGGTGGTCAGCAGTTGAAAGATCATGATGGGCTTGAAACGAATCGGCCCCGCACCTCAAAAAAACAATTACACTTCAAAAGCAGTTCACTGTAGTAAATGTTTCCTGTACACAAGCTACAAAAGACTTTAAAGAGACAACTTTGCTGAACCAGTTTGAAGCTCACTGCACAACAAACAAGGAAGATTCAGCAACTGTCAGGTTTTACACAACCAATCCACGATTTGGGGAAGGCTGAAACTGAGCACACAATGGTTGTATGATATTTCTTTTTTCTTAACACTAATTAACCCTCGGCGGAATTAACAACGTCGCCAACACTAACAGTGACTGTCTCTAAGTGTCTACCTTACCGCACCCACAGGTAACTGGCTGTAAGCGGCCGCGGAACGCGACACTCGTAACACTACTGACACTGCACTCGTGATCACTGCCTGCTCATCAGTTCTGCAACACTGCGGTAAAGCCCAGCTAAGACAATAATATCCTGGCATCAATCTCACGTTGATTCGGTTAAAACAAAGGCTTATTTGTACAAGTTCTAACCATTGGCAGGTGTTTATATCTAACGAGGGCGTGCGTGTAGCGTGCCAGTTTGACCGAGACGATCGTAATGTGCGCATGAACGCACACGGTGTGCTCGCGTGCTGTAGTTTGTCCCAATCAAGCGTCACAACGTGGTATGTGTGCGTCTGCCAGTGTCACTCGGTGAAAGCTCCGTCTGTCAACGGCACCGCGGCTTAGCTCTCAATGCTGAAAAAGCACGTTGTCTATCCCCATCAAACAATCTGCCCGCTTCTGTTTTCGCCTGACGGTCACGTCATGCCAGTTTGGTTTGAGGTCACGCGATCCTACAGGACATAACCTACTGTCGCTCAGAGTGGTCCGTGTGTTGACCAAGGTTTGTTTACGGTGAAGGTCACACAGGTGCGGTTGGAGTTTTATGTTTTCTTTTCTTTCCTTGAACAAAATGAGCGAAAATATTCCGACCGGTTTTCACAGTTCGGGCGCCTAAAACGCTATGCGACAAAGCCTTCGAAAGCGAGATTTCCAGTGACGAATCGAAAAGAACCACTGAGCTATATAGCTCAGTGAAAAGAACCCACTAAGCCTACATTATTTGGGTCATACCGAAATCACGTGGGCTGCACGCTGGCTTTTGACCTTTCTTGTTTCAGATTGAGGGAGTACTTTGTATTGCGAGGACTTACAGAAGAGTCGATTTAATATTTAATATTTCGTTTAAAGAATTATAAATTTTGATTTTAGCCAATCTGTCATCAATAAAACTGCTTCTTATTAGATAGTAAGAAATAACAATGAAAACTAAAACCGTCATAAAGAAAAAAGTGAAAAGGAATGTTTGAAACTTAGAAAGTCTCCCTCCATTCGAGTCCATTGAAGAAAGAAGTTAATTATGCAGACGACCTCACGCGCGAAATGGGTGATATGTCAAAGAAGAGGACCTACGAAGGACGACCCCCTTGGACTAAAATTATGATGTGCTTTTCTAAAATGGACGTGCTGCTGATTCTTGTCCTGTTTGGGACTAGGAAGAAGGTCTCTGCCAAACAAAAAGCTTTTACCCTCCCCCATTTTGGAACAGACATCTAAATACTGTAGGCACTCTAATTAGTATGTTTGTGCACATTTCAGACGGTTACCGGAGAAAACGGCCCCTACGAAACCGGACCCTGTCCTACCAAAACGGCCTTACTCGGGAAACTAAAACGGCCCTATTATTGATATCGAAAACGGCCCTATTCAAAATACCAAAACGGTCGTACAACAACCAAAACTCTTGAAGGTGAGATTAGCGTCCAGTCAGTCGTAGACTTATGGACAATATTCCTGAAGACAGCAGGGTCTTCCCGGGATTGAAGTTGATGAAATGGCGATGAGACAGTGGTCCAGATCGACCTGGCAGCCGTCGTGGATGATTCCGGTAGCATCCCGGACCCTTGAACGTTGGGGTTCGCCATCTGAAACTCAGTGGATCATTCGGACGGAGTCGGAGTCTGGGCTTTGTTCCTGTCCTTAATTGATGCTTAGGGTGGACTCAGCATCGTCATCGCGGGAAGCATTGTGAGACAGCCCATAGGTTGTTCGAAGCATTATGAGACAGCCCATAGGTCGTCGATCTCAATGCCCGCTGTTCTCAGTTGTCCGTGGGTGGCTGGTTGCTAGCCCCTCTCCCAAAGGCCGTCTTCAGGACCACCGGGCGGCCTTCTCCATACCGGGACTGCCGGGATGATGGTCACAGTGACGTCGACACACGGCTGGAGACACACTTCGAGTCGAACAGTCTCTGCAGGCGGATGTGATTCCCCCCAGTAGAGGCCCTCTCCTCCGGTGTACGTGGAGCATCACTGGGCATGGGCAGCTGCAGAGATCATCCAAGTCATCGTATGTCGCCCCTTCTGCATGCCAAGACAGCCAACACCCGTGATGAGAGAGGATGACTGCGCCGCCATTTCTGTTACCTGCCACTCAGCAGAACTTTAAGTGTAGTCTGTCACCCGCCTCCCCAAATAGGGAGTGGGGGTATTCTGGAGTCCGTCTGTCTGTTTGTCTCCATGTCTGTCCATCCGTCCATGCTAAATCTCCGGAACCTCATCATCATGAATAAAGGAAGAAAACTGTTCAGCCATTTTCAAGTTCATGCACCAAACGTCAAAGGCTTGTTGCTTTTATAACTACACTGTACTACAGTTCTGTATTTTTATATCCTATTTTGTTCTTCTTCCTTTTTTTTAGCACTTTATTTGTTGTTGTTGTTGTACCCTGGCTTAAAGACTCCAGGGATCATCCCAACAGCCGCAGCACTTGCACACTATGACACAAATGCATCAGCTAGGGATGAGAACATTATTGATTACCCCGCCATGTGAGCAGCCACACTCCGACTTCGGAGGAAACGCTATGTTTTATATTGTCACGTTTTTTAAACTTGAGGCAGGCATGCATGATTTTTAAAATTTTGAATTAAAAAAAATGGAGATAAAATTGTCTTTGCATGTTCTATACAGAGAGAGAGAGAGAGAGAGAGAGAGAGAGAGAGAGAGAGAGGGAGAGCATGAACACGAATACAAACATGATTTTTTTTTATTAAGGGAAAATAGTTGAGCTCATAAACCTTCTTTTTTCTACTTTAATGACTATGCCCTGACAAAAAAGCAAAACACATACGCACACACAGACACACACACCCGCGCACGCGCACGCACACACACACACACACACACACACACACACACACACACAGAAGGACAGACAAAGTGACACCGCCACCCCCACTCCGCCCTCTTCTAACGATGAGTAACGGAGCCGTTTTGGTGTAGAGTTCAGGGGTTATTTTTGTAACCAATAGGGCCGTTTTCGTCAGGGGCCGTTTTCTCCGGTCATGTATCAGACAGGGCATAATTATAAGCCTAACTGGGCGAACATAATACTAAGCTTTACACATTACCGCACCCGCACATGTACACACACACACGCGTGCGCGCATGCATGCGCGCACGCACGCACGCACGCACGCACGCACGCACGCACGCACGCACACACGCACACATTACGCGTTATTAATCACTCTCTTTTAATTAAAAAATTCTGAACTCATTACAATCTAACCAGCAGTTCTTTGCGTTTCACCGAGTCGTTTCTGTCTGATCAGCAACAGCTTGTTAAAAATGAATTCCTCGATGTCAAAATTACTTCTCATTAAGTTTGGTGTTTATTTACATAAACGACTTGCTAGTACATTAAATGCTGCTGTGAAACATTTGCTGATGACACCTCATTACAATATAATAATGCCATTCCTTCTAAATTAACGAATAATCTGCAGGCCAATGTAAATAAACTAATTGAGTGGACCGAGTTGAAGCACGTCTCTTCAATGCACACACACAAACATTACATTTGTTTTATGTCTATGTAACCATGTTCTGCGCGGACGATCGAGACAGAATATCGATCGATATAGCTGCGCGATCTGTCGATCCATCGTGTGCGCAAAATCGGTCGATGTTTGCGCAATCGATGGATAACCTTCTGTGGCTTTGAAATGCTTTGTCTCAGACTTCTCTGTCTCTGCCTCTGCCTTTTTGTACAGAGAGACAACGAGAGAGACAGTCAGTGTAAACGAAAACGAAAGTTTATTTAACCAGGGAACATGAGATAGGCAAGTTATATGCTTTTTTCCACCCAGCCCTGGGGTAAAGAGACAGTGAGAGACATAGACAGAGAGACAGAAACCATGAGAGAGACTCGGTGGGAGAGAGAGGGAGAAGAGAGAGAGAGAGAGAGAGAGACAGAGAGTGAGACAGAGAGACAGAGTGGCAGAAATAGAGAGAGACAGAGGCAGAGACAGACAGTCTGAAAGGAAAGCATTTCAAAGCCACACATCGACGGATTTTGCGCACACGATGGATCGACAGATCGCGCAGCTGTATCGATCGATATTAAGTCTTGATCGTCCGCGCAGAACACCCACAAGACAAAAACAACACAAGATCCATTATGTGTTTCCTCCATTGTAGGTCAAGAATAAAACAACGCCATCTGGTAAAAAGATTGTGGCGGTACCATAGCGAATGAGGTTTAACCGAGGCGTGGTTACCGCTACACCTATCTGTATTGTTAAAAAAAAATCGGGACTTTACTGGTGTTGCACTGCCTCCGGGCATTGCATCCAGTATTGTTCCCACCATCTTTGTATTTACAAATGTCCCATATGTGTCTGTTCCAGACCGAGAGGACGTAAAGCACAACTTTTCATTTTCTTCATGTTCACATTAATGACCTTGGTAAAGGTATCTCCAAAAGAATTTACCAATTATCAAAAATAAAGATTTTTGTAGATCTTCATTCACGAAAACTTTTTTCCTGTCACAGGACAAAGTACGGTGTCCGTTCAGGGACAAGGTGTTCATTTCTGCACTTGTAGCGCATCAGCCTATCACCTACGGGATGATGTAAGTCTCGCCTCTCTTTTACCGAGTCCTGTTTGACCAAACCCCACGATAAAGCAAAATCAAGTGGACACGAAGGCGTGAAGCCTTTTAACTTTTGTAGTACCATGGGCGAGTACATTCGCCCAAGACATCACTCTACACTCCCACCAAATTGCAAAGACATTAACTTCCATGCACCCTGACATGTGTTTGGGGTTTTTAAAGAGCTTTTATCACCTGTTTCTTCCATGAAAGCAAGGCATGCGCACTCGAATAAATAGTCACTCCCCTCTTGTTGGTTGAGATGCAACAGACAAGCAAGAACGTCAAAACGTGGCGCTAGAAGAGTACAATTAAAAATATGCATGCGATAATATCACAAAATAGGGGGAGGTTTACGGAACAGCCCTGCTGCTACAAATGGATTTTCCCCGATTCAGTGTATGACTAGTGACACAAACAAGTGTGACAGACCCATGAGAGTCTTGTGATGAGCGGAAAACCCCCTGAAAATGGCTGTTCCATCTTTTGCACTAAATGGTAAATAATGGAATTATTAGTGACAAGGATTATTAAATGAAACATAATTAACTCAAACAGTTGCTGAAATAATAATAATAATAATAGTGAATCATTTATATAGCGCATTCCTCCACCAATGTGGAGCTATATGCGCTTAACAACAACAAAAATTAAAAGCAACAAATTCAACAACAAAACGAAATAATCGCTCACGCACATGCAAATAGGCATACACATACACACCCCACCCACACATACACGCACGTACGCACATACACACACATGCGCGCACACACACACACACACACACTCATACACACACACACACCGTTACCATCACCACCACTCACCCCACCCGAAAAACACAATACAAAATACAATCAGTTGAACA
Organism: Phymorhynchus buccinoides; assembly: GCA_017654935.2. Lineage (NCBI taxonomy): Eukaryota > Metazoa > Mollusca > Gastropoda > Neogastropoda > Raphitomidae > Phymorhynchus > Phymorhynchus buccinoides. The sequence goes on along the minus strand of CM065683.1, from coordinate 40,201,128 downwards.
AAGCATCAACACACACACACTCTCTCTCTCTCTCTGCTTAATGTTTCCTAAGAAGAGAGACAAGACTGAAAAAGCTGAGAAATTAAAGGGGGGGGGGGGAGATAAACTACATGATAGCCGATTGTGCGTGGGATTGAGTCTAATATCTCCCCCACCACCTGTTGCTTTATTGTTTCTCTTTTATATAAACACGTGCCAAAAAGTTAAGCAATCCCTCTTTGAAACTCATAACACGAAAAACTGAAACAGACTACAACGTCACTGGAACATACAACAAAAACAACTAAAATCTGTTTTTTACGCGTTGGACTGTAGAGGGGAAGTATTGTTTTTATTTTGATCTTGATGGTTTTTTGCTCCTTCTGTTGCCTGTTTTTTGCTCCTTTTGCTATTTAGTTGTTTGTCTATGTTGATAAAGGCGCATTCGCCGAAATATCCAGTAGTTTTGTTTTGTCCCGTGAATAAAATGTCACTTTGCACTTGTTGTGTAGTTGTTCATAAAACGAAAGTGAACTCGGAGAATCATTTCATTCTTTCTAAGTTACACTAAGACGAGTCTTGGTTATGTGCTGAATACAAAAAGTGCCCCAAATGCCAAAAATGAAAGTAACCAATTTCGTTCTGGCTGATTTTCACCATTTCACTTCTTCTGAAAAGGTTTGACTTTGGAAGCCCACAGTCAGACTTAATGTCTGATGTGTTGCCGATTTTTTTCACTGAGAATAAGTAAAACAATCTCTTCTCTTTCAGTTTTGCACAGATTGTGTCACTTATGTTGCGTTATGTGCTTTCAGTAACGAACGTAACTTCCTCATACTTAAATCGCCTTTTGGCGCCATTTTACATGCAGCAAATAGGCTTTTATTGCTCTAAATTGTTCCATCCTTCTTGTACAGCATTTGTGAGCTAAACCACCTTGTTTGGAGTGGCTATTTCACCAGGATGGCTCTCTACAGCATGTCCTTTAAATGTTCAGTCACTTTGAGACCTGTAGATCATGTTGGCTAGTCTTTACAGACAATAATGCTCACGCTTTTGAATGCCAGCTCTACACTTGCAGTGTTTTGGACTGTTAAGCACTTGGAAGAGCCTGTCTCACAGTGTCATTGACTTTCTCGCATTGTCATTCCAAAACGAGCATAACTGCTTTGCCTGAACACAACCCACTCTCTGTATCACTTTTTTTTCTCTGGTTCTGATGTGATGAGGGAGCAGCCTTGAACATGTGCATCAAACTTGACTTTTTACAAAGAGTACCCTAACATTGGTGTGGGCATTACCCACAACGTAATTTGCATGTAAACAAAATGAAATTATGCACACAGGTCGGTAAGTAAATAGGCTACATTTGTATTGATCTATGAAAGCTGTGCCAATCACCCAGATAAATATTTTGCCTTGTTTTGCAAAAGGTTGCTTAACTTTTTGGCTCCAGTTTACATAAATGGAACAGCTGTGCTTAATGAAATGAATTCGCTGCATTGATGGTAATTTAATGTAATAATACACATGCGCTTTGACAATCCATACCATAATGCACTCACACATTTTCACACCTTTTGTAAATAATTGAGTTTTATTGGCATAATACGTTCCAGCATTCAATTATCCTCAACCCTAGCACATGTCACCAGAAAAAGCATTGTTATTAATGCATGATTAAATACTATACATAAAAACATGATACACACTAATAACCCTCAAAGGATTATTCCGCAGATGTCTTTGCATAATTGATAATGCTTTACAAACATGAACTGGAGAAGAATATCGCATCCGGATAGCAAAAGCAAAAAAACCACACACACAAAAACACAAGCAATAACAAAGAAAACAAAAGAAAAAAATCACAACTTTCAAAAAAGAAAACATTCACAAGTATTTTGCACAAAAAACATGAATAAAAGGAGAAGAAAAGGAGGCCATAAAAATGACCCACCAATATATTTTTACAAATATTATTCACACTGTCAAGATTTACAAGCTATACCTTTCCAGCAGATACAGACAAACCCCTATTTTACGACCCTCTGTTAAGCGACCACCTCTCATTTGAGACCGGATTTGTTGGCACGGATGCATTTTACTATGTAAACGACCTCTCTTAAACGACTTCCTCTAAAACGCGACTTACGACCGCCATTTTGTTGGTCGATGACTTAATAACATTAACAGTGAAACAAAAACAAGACGGAAAGCCATAATAACAGACTCCCAGTTTTTAGGATATGAGAGAGACAGAGAGAATTTGTTCTTCCAGTCATGGCTTTCCAACAAAAACAGACAGTCTGTATACTTGGGTCAGTTACAGTGGGATACTGACCCTGGGTGTTGCATGACTTCCATGAAGTGAATCGTGGGCATTGTGAGGCCTCATCTCATCACCTGTCCAACAGGGTTTCTGATTTTTGCCTTTTAAGGCATACGAAAATATGAGGGAAATTCCACCCCAAGTCCCGTACGCATGCACACGCACACACACACACATGCATGTGTACACAACACACACACATATCAGAGAAATTCCACCCCAATTCCCGTACGCATGCACACACACACACATGCATACACGCTCATGCATGTGTACACAACACACACATATCAGGGAAATTCCACCCCAATTCCCGTACGCGTGCACACACACATGCATATGTGCTCATGCATGTGTACACAACACACACATATGAGGGAAATTCCACCCCAATTCCCATACGCATGCACACGCACACACACACACACATGCATATGCGCTCATGCATGTGTACACAACACACGAAATTCCACCCCAATTCCCGTACGCATGCACACACACACATGCATACACGCTCATGCATGTGTACACAACACACACATATGAGGGAAATTCCACCCCAATTCCCATACGCATGCACACGCACACACACGCATATGCGCTCATGCATGTGCACACAACACACACATATGAGTGAAATTCCACCCCAATTCCAGTACGCATGCACACACACACATATGAGTGAAATTCCACCCCAATTCCAGTACGCATGCACACACACACACACATATGAGGGAAATTCCACCCCAATTCCCGTATGCGTGCACACACACTCTCACCTGCATACACGCTCATGCATGTGTACACAACACACACACATATGAGGGAAATTCCACCCCAATTCCTGTACGCATGCACACGCACACACACACACTCTCACCTGCATACACGCTCATGCATGTGTACACAACACACACACATATGAGGGAAATTCCACCCCAATTCCCGTACGCATGCACACGCACACACACACACACACACACACTCTCACCTGCATACACGCTCATGCATGTGTACACAACACACACACATATGAGGGAAATTCCATCCCAATTCCCGTACGCATGCACACGCACACACACACACTCTCACCTGCATGCTCATGCATGTGTACACAACACACACACATATGAGGGAAATTCCACCCCAATTCCCGTACGCATGCACACACACACACTCTCACCTGCATACACGCTCATGCATGTGCACACAACACACACACATATGAGGGAAATTCCACCCAATTCCCGTACACATGCACACACACACACTCTCACCTGCATACACGCTCATGCATGTACACACAACACACACATATGAGTGAAATTCCACCCCAATTCCAGTACGCATGCACACACACACACCTGCATACACGCTCATGCATGTGTACACAACACACACACATATGAGGGAAATTCCACCCCAATTCCCGTACACATGCACACGCACACACACACACTCTCACCTGCATACACGCTCATGCATGTGCACACAACACACACATTCATCACTGCTTTTATCTGTTTGAGGAACAACCTGTTCCTCCTCTTTTCAAATTTTCTTGCACACTTGCCAGACTAGCGAAGCTTTCAGAGCCAGGGCTTTCTGAGCGATCTTGTAGAGTTTTCAGTAGATCTAGGCTTGTGACTCCAGCTTGTGGCAGTAGCCTTTGTAGATAGGTCTAGCAGACCATTGAAATAGGAGCAACGTATTTAGCCTACTGAATAGTAACAATTGTGTCAACGCACAAATCATAATTTTAATGCATCATCTCACCCCTAGCTACTTGAGATTTTAAAGGGTAAATCTCACGCATGGTTTGAGATTCTAGGGGGTGATTTGAGGGGTCTAGTGCGTAAATATGCACAATCTCTACATTTTTAGAAACCCTGCCGTCCATAGACCTGAGAGAGAGAGAGAGAGAGAGAGAGAGAGAGAGAGAGAGAGAGATAGAGTGACGGACATTAAGTCTTAAAAACATGGGAAAAGTCATCCTAATTTTTTTAATACAGCATATTAACTCCTTTCTTTTTTATGATAATAGTTTATACAATATACACGACAAACAACTAAAGTAAGGTCTTCATGTATGTAAAAACAAGAAAAAAACACCCACAGTTAATAAGCTAATATTTGTAACATTTGATAATAATTATTATGCACAAAACTGAGACAAAGAACAGTGGCAAAAAACATGTATGCCAACAAGCATCCCGTTTTGGACCTTGCATGAAAATCTGCACGAAACATAGATACAAATAGCTAGGAAATCATAGCAAACTAGATACAGTCACCTCTCACTAACATTGCGTATTCAGAAGAAGTGAGTTTTGTGTAATTAATTACCAATACACATTAACCCTCTTGCATTTATTCCGCCCCAAACCGCCCAGCCGGAAGTTGCCTCTGTGTATTCAAACCGCCCTAGTCTTGCCCCCACTCTGAGCATTTTTATCACGCACAAAGTTCTGGCTTGTTATACACACTATGATGGAGCTTCTCACTGGCAGTGATGTAGTAACTGTATGGTGCTCTGTGTGCTTCAAATTACAGATTTTCCTGAAAATGTGTGAACAAAATGTGAACACTAGAAGAAGTTTTTCTGTAACAAATGTGAATGCAAGAGGGTTAAGAGCATAAGTAATGATCAAATAAAATGATTATTGTGTTTAACTTTCACAAATACTTACGACATGACAACACTATCCGTTATGAACTTAAACGACATGCATATACTATCTCAACAAATGCAAGTGGCACAATGTATTCAAAGATTAGACACTATGGCGAATTTGTAAAACTGTCAATTTCTTAAAATTTTATATTACCAATTATAATGATTGCCTTGAAAAGCAATGATTTCATGTTACACACACACAACACACCTACCTACCTACCCACCCACCCACCCACCCACACATGAATAATATGTGCACTAGATGACCAACTAAATCATCTTTGAGTTCAATTCTCATGCATTGACAGTCACACTCATAAATATGTGGAAAAAGTCACAAAACCACATAAATGTATTAAAAAAAATCCTTTCAAATAGTTGTAGCAACTGACAACCATATAATTACTTCCGTAACATGATGACATTATAACAAAAAAATCTGAAAAAATGCTGCTCAAATTGGTTCAACAAGAAAACTATCATTAAAATATTTGGTTATCTTTGGGAAAATACAACAATGAATGGGTGTCCTAAATGCATAAGTGTTTCATGCAAACATGTACCAGTTAAAAATCCACTCTGAGCTGCTCAAATATATTATATCAAGGCTAGTGTTAATCAACTCAGAACAACCACGCACACACACACACCTTGACTACAGATCACTAGATATGAATGTTAAGCTGAATGAAAATGTGTCCACCATACATTAAAATATATTAATTATGATTATGTACGTCATCTTTTGTGCTTTTATAGCCATATGAAAATGCAAAATACCGCTTCAATAAAAACAAAACAACAACAACATACACACACAAACCAAAGATTGATGGCAGAAGAAAAAAAACTAATCTAAAATGCAGATGGCTGAAAAAAAAGATATCAAAAGTAAATAAAAGTTTTGTGTGTGGGAATGTATGGGTATGCATGTGTGTGTGTGTGTGTGTGTGTGTGTGTGTAAGCGTACATGCATGTGTGTATTTGTGCGAATGTAAAGAACCTAGAAATGAAATAATATCACTTTGAAAGCAAAATAAAAATGGGCATGACTTTTGCTTTTTTCTTATCGTTACTTAGAAAGGTTTCTTTCTATGTGAAGGGGGGTGGGTGGGATGGTAGGAAGAAAAGGATGAAGATACACAGAGGAAGCGGGGGTAAGGAAGAACTTGGGAATGAAATCACAGCGCTCTGATTGCAACAACAACAAAATGGACATGAGTTTTACATCATTTCACATTACACAACTCTGGTTCTGTTGTGTAAGCCCGGCGGTGTTAAAGTTTATTTTGCAAACATTCTGAGACAAAGGACTGAGATTGTTCTGAAATGCAAGAGCCATGATTTGTGTGACTTTTGCCAAATACCTGTACAATCCATGTCACACACACATACAACCGCCCGCCCCCCACTCCCAAACACTGAAGAGTTCACCAAAATCATAACCCCATGATTTTCATGAATGTCTGTCGCCTGGTTTCATAACCTCCAGAGTATTTACTAGCTTAAATACTTGAAATACTACAAAAACCAACAATGGTGCTCACAACAGGCTCCACTGAGATCCACCGAAGTGACTCGGCAGCAATGCAGTGTCTCCTCAGGTGGCTGTCTCCTGATGATCTATCATAGATTTGCTCCCTTTGGAATACCGTATTTTTTCGGATCATTAGGCGCTGCTGTGCATAAGGCAAATTGGTGGATTTTGATTAATCCTACTATCTATTTAATTTAATACTTACCAACACTCAAAACAACTGCATTAGCCTAAAACAACCTGGAACCTTACCCTAGCACATAGCTAAAACGAAAGTGGCCCCAAGGGACTGCACCCATACCGCAGGGAGTAGCGGGAGTGACTCCCCTTACTTCCGGGTATGACGCGCACCCTTGGGACACCGGATATGTCATTCGTGTAATTTTACAGCCCCGCATCAGGAGGGAGGCTGGGAGGGAACATTTTTTGTTTTGAGTGTTGGTAAGTATTAAATTAAATAGATAGTAGGATTAATCAAAATCCACCAATCTAATTTAATCATACTATACCAACACTCAAAACAACTGCAGATTACCACCGTGGTGGAGGGTGATGCGTGCCAACTGACACACCAACAACCCCAAAAGCATATCAGTAAAAGAGGGGAAACACTCCTAAGAGAATCCCCCGAAAGATGTACAACATCCCTGAAAATATGCAAATAAATACCCCCAAACAGTCATGTCAATGATATACCAAAGAACACAGAGAAAAAACAGAGGCACAAAAAACACCGGAACTCACACTACAAGGAGACCGGGACCTGCGAAACGACCACCTTCTAGATGGAAAAGGAGTCGTCTTCGCCCTGAGCAGAGATATCCCTCAGGTAAAACTGAAGAAAGGTGTTCTGCGACTACCAGAACGCTGAGGCCATAACCTTCACAAGAGGGACACCCTTGACTACCGCCAGGGAAGAGCTGATGGCCCGCAACTCGTGGGCGCGAATGGGGTTATCAGGTAACCTAACCAGCGAGCGGGCATAGGCCAACTTAATGAGGTCGAGGAACCAACGGGACACAGTACCCTTAGCCACATCGCTGCAGTACTTGGGATTAAAGGAGACGAACAGGCGACGTTTAGCCCTTCTGAAGGACTTGGTACGAGCCAGATAAGAACGAAGAGCCCTAACGGGGCAGAGGAAGATATCACGATCATCAGGACCCAGAACGGAGCGAAGACTCGAAAAAGAGACCAAGGGAGAGGAAACATAACCAGACTGGTTCTTTGCACGGAACTCCGGGAGAAAAGAAAGGGAGACAGACGAGAAGTCCTCCTCGAACTGACATCCTTGGTGAGACCTCTCAGAGCATGCAAACCACTGAGGCGACGGGAGTGGCGAAAGAAATGAGAAAAAACTGTCTTGAGAGTCAGAAGCTTAAGAGACAACGACTCCAGGGGTTCAAATTTGACCCAGAGAAAAACCAGAACCAAAAAGATGTCCCACTGAGGACACTGGACCGTTCTGGACGGGGCTTGGAGGCGCACAGCGTCCAGGAAGTGAGAAACTGGCAAAGCCGAGAGATTCCCCGTAAACTTGGAACCTAAAGACAACGGTACATCAGCAGAAGAGAGAACCAGACAGAACAAGACCGCCCTATAACCTGACAAGGTTTGAGAGGAAGAGTTCCTAGTTCTAAGCAAGTGAGAGAGGAACTCCACGAACTGAACCGTTGAGGGACGAAGCGGGTCAAACTTTCTCTCCTGACAAAACGCAAACCAGGTGGCCCAGCGAAGATCATACAGATCGTTTGTAGACTTACGCCGAGAGGCGGCCAACAGATCCACGGTGCGCGTGGAAAACCCCTGAGAGCGAAGGCCTAGTCGGACAGCCGCCATGCGACCAGGTTTAGCCTTGAAGGGCAAGGGTGTCCGACCCCGCTTCTTGACTGAAGAAGAGTGGCGGGAGTGAGATTGAGCGGAAGAGGACCGTCTTGCGCCATGTCGAGGAGCTCTGGGAACCAATGGCTCGTGGGCCACATTGGTGTGACGAGAATCAAGTCCGGGTGCTCCCGGAGGACTTCTTCAACACCCGGGGGATTAGTGCCATCAGAGGGGAGGAATACAACGGCATGCACTTCAGGAAGAAGTGCGAGAAGTGGTGGCGTACAGCTTAGCGGTACCTGGTAGCACCTAAGGCCATGGAACTCATACTGAAGAAGACAAACTCCGCATCGAGTCACCTAGAGCAGCCAAGGCCTGATACATTACGGACTATGAGTGGCCGGACCGGGCCACTACACACTGCTACGCCCTTTCGAACTGGAAAATATCGATCGAAGGGGCGAGTCTGGGTCAGAAAACAAACTGGACAAGACTAGTTCAGAATGTCGGGCAAGCAAAGGACCGATGGCGGGATAGAGACAGCTAGTACTAGGATGAAAATCCGCAAGAGCAGCAGATTCAGCCTCTGACCTAGCAAACTGAGAAACCACGGTACGAATGTGCGACTGCACTTCGTAACCAACTCTACATGCTAAGACCGACGAAAGGGACCCCCGTTGACTGGGTGAAAAACCAGCGGAGACAATTCGATCGGTAGGGAGGTAAAATAAAAATAAAAAACTGCCTATGAAGTAGGAACAGACAGCAACAGCAACATAGTTGCTATCGCATGACGTCAAATCGAACCAGATGACGCGGAAAAGTCCCCACCGAAAAGGAAAACATGTAGACAAAAAGCGAAACAGTGTGCAAACGTGACGATGACACACCTCGACCTAAACCATAAAAAACGGTCGGAACGAGACGCCGAAGACCAAAAAGGGGGGGGGGGCCTGAAGGAAGGCAAAAATCACCCCGTCGAACAACTTTAGGTTGAAAGCTGTGCCGTTCGGTGATCTGACGGCTGAGAAGGGAAGATCATGCTAGCCGGACAGTTAAAGCCAGATCGGGACGGAACCAGTCCGAAACAGGATGACTGGAACGGCCGAACGAGTCAACAGGTTGAACAACTCATGGTTGAAACCGTGAAAGAAGGAGTGCGCACTCTGACTTCTCTCTGCAAGGGCCTATGTATACCCAGGCCGAGAGGAAGGAGCTCCGAAGAAGAACAAAAAAAACCCTTTAAACGGCCTAAGAGATCGCCGGCCAATTAGAGTCAGAATGGGCCGAAAACGGTCGGAAATTTTTGATAAAACCGGTTGACAGGACCGGTTGAAAAAGTCGGGAATAGAAACCCGGACTGGGATCGTTCACTCGCGCCCGCGCCCTTCAAGAGAAGGTCCTCCACTTCCTCTGGAGGATCTCCAACGGACAGGATCGCCGTTTCTTGGAAGGCTCGGCCTCCTGTTGCCACGAGAAGACTGGGAAGGGGGGGCCTCAAGGCCTTGAACTGGGGAGGAGGCCTAGAGGAGTATCCCACACTCTTAGAGCGGGACGCGAAGTACCCCGGACGAAATGGTTGGGACGGGGCTGGTTCAACAGGGCCCGATAGATAGCCTTCTGGCTATCAGCTGACTTCCTCTTTGAAGAGGACTCGAGAACTGGGGGAACCGATTCTTCCCCGAACAAGCCCGACTCCGGAAGGGGAAGAGAGCGCAAAACGCTCCTTTTCCCTGGACGAAAGAGACCTGTTCTGCGCCAGAAAGAATCCCGGGCCAAGGCACAGGTTTGAACCTTCAAACCAGCCGTGACATCAGAGAGGCTCTGTAGCACATTGCCCAAAAGGGCTAGAGAGACTCCAACGGAAGCTTCATCCACCTGATCAAAGAACTGAAAAACCGCCGGTGAATCAGAGGCTGAATTGCCTAGAGACTCCGCCAAGGTTTGCACGAGAGAGGTGGCCATGCCACAAGCCCTGAGAGAACCAGACAGAGATTCCTCGAGAGACTTGAAGGCCGAAGGCTTGAACGTGACGGGAGGAACAGCAGCAGGACCCCAAGGACTCCACCTCCTCAGAAGAAGGTTTGGAGACGGAGGGGAAGGGCAGGTATTCCGTCGGTAGGGGGACGAAAGGTCTGAATCCAGGTACCAAAAAGGAACCGAACTGAGACGAGGCCGGCTGAGAACGCCCCAGATTAGCCTCAGCAATCTGTTTCAACGAAAGGACCTTGCCGGTCCTCAACGTGAACTCCGCTTTAACCACCAAATCCTCCGGGAAGGAGGGGGCTTGGAGAGTCAAGGAGCTCTTGGCCTGCAGAAGAGAGCCAACCGCGTGATCAGTGGCGGACTCCTGATGGGAGGAACGCACAGGTACCACGTAAGGGCACGATCGAGACAAAATCTTGAGAAGATTCTGAACCGAGGACTCAGTGAGAGAGTGAGGGACCTCCGACTGAGGGTCCAGTTCCATGTCCGACTCAAAGTCGGACTGAAACTCAGAGAATTCCCTGGAGGGGTCTGGCCGTTGAAGCTTCTGATAAGGGCGGCCCAAGAGTCAAACACCACCGGAGGCCATGCCTGGCAGAGGGCTCTGCCGGTAGGGAGTGAGAGGATCACTGAACACCGGCCGGAACCGGGAGAACGTGGCGTCCTCCGTGCGAGCGGGACATTCCCGGTTGACCCAAACCGGAGGAACGAACCGGAAATTCATCATCGGAATTTTCCGGTTCTAGGCGAACCCTTTCCCGGTATGTCCGCGTTGGCCAAGCAACCGGGAGACAACCGGGATGATTACCGGTTGAACACCGGGAGAACCGGAGGAAACGGTCTCGCAACCGGGAAAGGCAAATAACCGGTTGCGGTGGGAAAGCCAAGAGGCTCCAACCGTGCCATCCCCCGGTATGTCCGCGTTGGCCAAGCAACCGGGAGACAACCGGATGAAACCGGATGAAACCGGGTAAGCACCGGGAGAACCGGAGGAAACCGTCTCACAACCGTGAGAAGCGAATTTCCGGTTGCGGTGGGACTGCCAAGAGGCCCCAACCGCGCCAGTGCCAGGATCACTGGAGAGCCATCCCCCGGGAGGGGGGTATGGACTCTTATCGGTATTGAAGGTGCCCCGCACCGACCGAATTGACTGTCCTGGTAACCTCTCCCTCGAACTGAGTGGAGGATTTGAGCCCGGACTCAGGAAAGGGAACAGGCCGTTCCCGATCCTGGAGGTACCTCCCAGGTACCACCGTGTCCGCGTTGGCCAAGCAACCGGGAGACAACCGGGAGAAACCGGATGAATACCGGGTGAAACCGGGTAAGCACCGGGAGAACCGGAGGAAACCGTCTCACAACCGTGAGAAGCGAATTTCCGGTTGCGGTGGGACTGCCAAGAGGCCCCAACCGCGCCAGTGCCAGGATCACTGGAGAGCCATCCCCCGGGAGGGGGGTATGGACTCTTATCGGTATTGAAGGTGCCCCGCACCGACCGATTTGACTGTCCTGGTAACCTCTCCCTCGAACTGAGTGGAGGATTTGAGCCCGGACTCAGGAAAGGGAACAGGCCGTTCCCGATCCTGGAGGTACCTCCCAGGTACCACCGGATGATTGCCTGACAGACTGGCCAGTCTGGTGACAGAGGAGTCACCTCTGTCACTAGGCAAGCTCCCCGGAGGGGAGCCTCTCTGTTCCGTAAACATCAAGCCCACAGGACGGAAACCAGAGGTGGAAAGGGATTGCCTATCCCTGTTGAGGTCGACGCTGGTCTTAGCGGACAAGGGCCTCCTGGAGGCAAGCCTGTGAACAGAAGAAGGAGAGAGGGCTGCGCCAGTGACAGTCTCACGTTAGAAGAGACAACTGGCGGCACCCTCTCTGGCCTAATCATAGAACCGAAATAGGAGGAAGATTCTGTCGATGCGAAAGGGAGAACCCTGAAACCCGAAGAGTCCAAGTGACGTAGTACAAAGCCTGCGAGTCCAACGGAAAAGGAGAAGGAGCAGAAACCTCCGAAGGGAGAGAAACTGGAATGGGCTCCGAAACCGGTTAGGCCGGTGTAACCGAAACGGACTGTGACTGGACGTTAGACGTAGGATTTGTGAGAGGATTTAGACGAAAACTTCTTGAGAAGATTAAGAGAACCTGCCCAAAGGGTCCCTAGTGAGAGAAGAAGAGTCAACTGACTTGGAAAACAGAAAAACAACCGAAGCAGAAACTGCTTTGCCCGAAGTGGAAACCGAGGGGTGCAAGAAGCCATAATCATGATAATGGCTGAAGCCACCCCGAAAACGAACAACAGAGTGAACGAAATAATTTTTCAACTAAAACGAACACCAAGAAATGACAATGAAATAATATCGATAGGATGACTAACAGCCTTCCCAAGAAACTGAATAGAACAAAGCTATGCACGGAACGAACCCACCAGATAGACAAGAGTCAGAAAAGGCGGAGCAGGGTAGGCCCAGGTGTGGTTGAAAGGCTGGAAAATTTAAGAATGACATATCCGGTGTCCCAAGGGTGCGCGTCATACCCGGAAGTAAGGGGAGTCACTCCCGCTACTCCCTGCGGTATGGGTGCAGTCCCTTGGGGCCACTTTCGTTTTAGCTATGTGCTAGGGTAAGGTTCCAGGTTGTTTTAGGCTAATGCAGTTGTTTTGAGTGTTGGTATAGTATGATTAAATTAGATAGGGCAATTTTCAAGAAAAATCTGAAAGAAGTAAAAGGGATTTAAGTAAAAGGCGCCCTCATTTAAAAAGCGATACGCACCTCACAAAAGAAAGTAAAACTTTGAAGCCCGTACGCATCCTGTAAACGCTTACCAACCACCATTACTGCTGTCATAAACGAGAGTTGGCTTACCTTTCAAATAAACGAACTTCCGTTTGAGCTGCTTCCTGTTGTTGTGTTTGGACAATAAATTATTCTTCGTGAAAACTGATAGAATTATAGCATTTTAAGCTCTACAAGGATGCTCTTTACATCAAATGAAGGGTTATGGCATCTGTTGGATGCTATCTTGGATGATAATAGGAATTTTGAAGCATTTTAACGTGAGTATTCGTTGTTTTGTTGATTGTTTTATTGCTGCAACAAGAATTTCCTGTAAAATGGACAATAAATATATTGATTGATTGATTGATATCAGCGACTCGTGACCACTTTCGATGTCTGACTCACAGTAGACTGTACTGAGCACGGCAATCATTGCCTCTCTTCTCACGATTTTGTTCACTAATAGGGCGCCCTCATTTATTAGGCGCATTGGTCGAAATTGGAGAAAAAAATATCGCCTTATAACCTGAAAATTACGGAACTCGTTTTGGATTTTGCGACTTGACAAACTGGGGTGTAGCTGTAAGTTGGGACTCAGAGTGAATGTCGTGGAAGTAACACTACTATATGGCCCAGAAAATGGGACACCAAAACAAAACAATGAATACCAAATTATGGTAATTTGTTCCAACATTGCACTATCGTTTATCACTGATGTCCCTCTATCACCACTAATGGCTGCAGGCCGTGTGCTACTGCAGATGTGCCACGGTGTAGGGACCGGAAGAGTTGATGTCCAGGAAAAAGGGTCCCTCTCTACCCGCGCGGAACGTGCAGGGGCGGATGTTGTACACCCCTCCTGATATGTGGTTCAGCTGAAGCATGCAGAAACCAGGCCTGCGAAGCACACACCATGCAACAGTGTGAACGTACAGACTGCTGACAGGAGGATCAGACATCAAACCATTTCACAGGGCTGCAAACCCTCTGTTGCAGTTTCCAGGGACAAACTACAGAAAACCAGGGACATAGACTTATTTCCAGGGACAAACATTGCAATGTCATGCATCAGGGTCAAAACGAGCATTAACTTCTAATTATTTCATGATCTAGCAACATGTCTGTGACTCACTGTTTTTTCTGTATTCTTGATGTTTTTTGGTGCCAATGTGCTTCAATATTCAAGGTCCCTTGGTGTTCAGTAACCTATGTGTAACATGCATGTTAGGAAACATTTTAAGTGTTGTGTTGGGTGTTCCTGTGTTCAATAGCAAGGCCAGCAAACAAGACAAGTGATTGTTCTACAATTTTTTTTATTCTACTCAGTTTCCAGGGACACCAGACAGAAAAGTGGATTCCAGGGACAAGGTGACATTTGTGACTGTTTCCAGGGACAAATGCCCCTTAGGGAGGACGGTTGGCAGCCCTGACATATGCAAACAAATCAATAAAAAGAGTACATGTACATGAAACAAAAAGAAAATCATGGATAAGCATCGGCAAAAAATTAAGACATTTTTTTTTATATAAAGCCAAAAAAAAAAAATGTCTGTTTCCGGTAACCCGACCGAGCTTAGTTTTTGCTGCCGACCCTAATTTTTTTTTGTGACGAGTTTAAAAAAAAAGAAGCAATTTGAGCAGACGATGCAAGCGAAACAACCATTGCACTCTCACTCGGCGTAGTCAAGAACCGTTACTCGCGCAGACTTTCGTGATCAACATCCGCCAACACAATGGCGTGCGCAAAGGTACGCAATTGCCATTTCTATGTCTAAATGCGATCATGCGGACGCAGTCAAAATCGTCGCTTGTTCAAATCGGTCGCCCGCTACTATGAGAGTGTGTATTTGCGACATTGAGCATGAACCACAAATTTCACTTTTTTCCGTAAAATTATGAAATATGAACGATTGGAGTACGGAAAAATGGTTCAAGTAAAGAAAGAGTGAAATTTGTCGTTCATGCTCAATGTCGCAAAGGACGCAACACTCTCATAGTAGCGGGCGACCGATTTGAACGAGCGACGATTTTGACTACGACAACATGTTTCAGCAAATACGGCAAAAATCTTGCACCGCGAAGAAAAAAAAAATTCAAAGCCTACCTACCTACCCTATTTGTTTTGGCCATGTTCCCGGAAACAGACATATTTTTTTGTTTGGCCTAAGCCACAGCACAAACATATAAAATGACATCTAGATAAGAATGATTGGTGGATTTTGATTAATCCTACTATCTATTTAATTTAATACTTACCAACACTCAAAACAACTGCATTAGCCTAAAACAACCTGGAACCTTACCCTAGCACATAGCTAAAACGAAAGTGGCCCCAAGGGGGACTGCACCCATACCGCAGGGAGTAGCGGGAGTGACTCCCCTTACTTCCGGGTATGACGCGCACCCTTGGGACACCGGATATGTCATTCGTGTAATTTTACAGCCCCGCATCAGGAGGGAGGCTGGGAGGGAACATTTTTTGTTTTGAGTGTTGGTAAGTATTAAATTAAATAGATAGTAGGATTAATCAAAATCCACCAATCTAATTTAATCATACTATACCAACACTCAAAACAACTGCAGATTACCACCGTGGTGGAGGGTGATGCGTGCCAACTGACACACCAACAACCCCAAAAGCATATCAGTAAAAGAGGGGAAACACTCCTAAGAGAATCCCCCGAAAGATGTACAACATCCCTGAAAATATGCAAATAAATACCCCCAAACAGTCATGTCAATGATATACCAAAGAACACAGAGAAAAAACAGAGGCACAAAAAACACCGGAACTCACACTACAAGGAGACCGGGACCTGCGAAACGACCACCTTCTAGATGGAAAAGGAGTCGTCTTCGCCCTGAGCAGAGATATCCCTCAGGTAAAACTGAAGAAAGGTGTTCTGCGACTACCAGAACGCTGAGGCCATAACCTTCACAAGAGGGACACCCTTGACTACCGCCAGGGAAGAGCTGATGGCCCGCAACTCGTGGGCGCGAATGGGGTTATCAGGTAACCTAACCAGCGAGCGGGCATAGGCCAACTTAATGAGGTCGAGGAACCAACGGGACACAGTACCCTTAGCCACATCGCTGCAGTACTTGGGATTAAAGGAGACGAACAGGCGACGTTTAGCCCTTCTGAAGGACTTGGTACGAGCCAGAAGAACGAAGAGCCCTAACGGGGCAGAGG
Organism: Phymorhynchus buccinoides; assembly: GCA_017654935.2. Classification (NCBI taxonomy): domain Eukaryota; kingdom Metazoa; phylum Mollusca; class Gastropoda; order Neogastropoda; family Raphitomidae; genus Phymorhynchus; species Phymorhynchus buccinoides. The sequence continues at coordinate 40,184,826 of CM065683.1, read as the reverse complement.
AAGATATCACGATCATCAGGACCCAGAACGGAGCGAAGACTCGAAAAAGAGGCCAAGGGAGAGGAAACATAACCAGACTGGTTCTTGCACGGAACTCCGGGAGAAAAGAAAGGGAGACAGACGAGAAGTCCTCCTCGAACTGACATCCTTGGTGAGACCTCTCAGAGCATGCAAACCACTGAGGCGACGGGAGTGGCGAAAGAAATGAGAAAAAACTGTCTTGAGAGTCAGAAGCTTAAGAGACAACGACTCCAGGGGTTCAAATTTGACCCAGAGAAAAACCAGAACCAAAAAGATGTCCCACTGAGGACACTGGACCGTTCTGGACGGGGCTTGGAGGCGCACAGCGTCCAGGAAGTGAGAAACTGGCAAAGCCGAGAGATTCCCCGTAAACTTGGAACCTAAAGACAACGAGATCGTGCTAATCAAGACCGCCCTATAACCTGACAAGGTTTGAGAGGAAGAGTTCCTAGTTCTAAGCAAGTGAGAGAGGAACTCCACGAACTGAACCGTTGAGGGACGAAGCGGGTCAAACTTTCTCTCCTGACAAAACGCAAACCAGGTGGCCCAGCGAAGATCATACAGATCGTTTGTAGACTTACGCCGAGAGGCGGCCAACAGATCCACGGTGCGCGTGGAAAAAAACCTGAGAGCGAAGGCCTAGTCGGACAGCCGCAATGCGACCAGGTTTAGCCTTGAAGGGCAAGGGTGTCCGACCCCGCTTCTTGACTGAAGAAGAGTGGCGGGAGTGAGATTGAGCGGAAGAGGACCGTCTTGCGCCATGTCGAGGAGCTCTGGGAACCAATGGCTCGTGGGCCACATTGGTGTGACGAGAATCAAGTCCGGGTGCTCCCGGAGGACTTCTTCAACACCCGGGGGATTAGTGCCATCAGAGGGGAGGAATACAACGGCATGCACTTCAGGAAGAAGTGCGAGACAGTGGTGGCGTACAGCTTAGCGGTACGGTAGCACCTAAGGCCATGGAACTCATACTGAAGAAGACAAACTCCGCATCGAGTCACCTAGAGCAGCCAAGGCCTGATACATTACGGACTATGAGTGGCCGGACCGGGCCACTACACACTGCTACGCCCTTTCGAACTGGAAAATATCGATCGAAGGGGCGAGTCTGGGTCAGAAAACAAACTGGACAAGACTAGTTCAGAATGTCGGGCAAGCAAAGGACCGATGGCGGGATAGAGACAGCTAGTACTAGGATGAAAATCCGCAAGAGCAGCAGATTCAGCCTCTGACCTAGCAAACTGAGAAACCACGGTACGAATGTGCGACTGCACTTCGTAACCAACTCTACATGCTAAGACCGACGAAAGGGACCCCCGTTGACTGGGTGAAAAACCAGCGGAGACAATTCGATCGGTAGGGAGGTAAAATAAAAATAAAAAACTGCCTATGAAGTAGGAACAGACAGCAACAGCAACATAGTTGCTATCGCATGACGTCAAATCGAACCAGATGACGCGGAAAAGTCCCCACCGAAAAGGAAAACATGTAGACAAAAAGCGAAACAGTGTGCAAACGTGACGATGACACACCTCGACCTAAACCATAAAAAACGGTCGGAACGAGACGCCGAAGACCAAAAAGGGGGGGGGGCCTGAAGGAAGGCAAAAATCACCCCGTCGAACAACTTTAGGTTGAAAGCTGTGCCGTTCGGTGATCTGACGGCTGAGAAGGGAAGATCATGCTAGCCGGACAGTTAAAGCCAGATCGGGACGGAACCAGTCCGAAACAGGATGACTGGAACGGCCGAACGAGTCAACAGGTTGAACAACTCATGGTTGAAACCGTGAAAGAAGGAGTGCGCACTCTGACTTCTCTCTGCAAGGGCCTATGTATACCCAGGCCAGAGGAAGGAGCTCCGAAATCGACCCCATCAGACTAAGAAAACCGAGGGGACAGCGAACCACCTGTGTCCTCCGAAAAAATAACCGTGGAAAAAACCCATTTCAACGGTACTGACTTGGAAACCCTTTAAACGGCCTAAGAGATCGCCGGCCAATTAGAGTCAGAATGGGCCGAAAACGGTCGGGAATTTTTGATAAAACCGGTTGACAGGACCGGTTGAAAAAGTCGGGAATAGAAACCCGGACTGGGATCGTTCACTCGCGCCCGCGCCCTTCAAGAGAAGGTCCTCCACTTCCTCTGGAGGATCTCCAACGGACAGGATCGCCGTTTCTTGGAAGGCTCGGCCTCCTGTTGCCACGAGAAGACTGGGAAGGGGGGCCTCAAGGCCTTGAACTGGGGAGGAGGCCTAGAGGAGTATCCCACACTCCTAGAGCGGGACGCGAAGTACCCCGGACGAAATGGTTGGGACGGGGCTGGTTCAACAGGGCCCGATAGATAGCCTTCTGGCTATCAGCTGACTTCCTCTTTGAAGAGGACTCGAGAACTGGGGGAACCGATTCTTCCCCGAACAAGCCCGACTCCGGAAGGGGAAGAGAGCGCAAAACGCTCCTTTTCCCTGGACGAAAGAGACCTGTTCTGCGCCAGAAAGAATCCCGGGCCAAGGCACAGGTTTGAACCTTCAAACCAGCCGTGACATCAGAGAGGCTCTGTAGCACATTGCCCAAAAGGGCTAGAGAGACTCCAACGGAAGCTTCATCCACCTGATCAAAGAACTGAAAAACCGCCGGTGAATCAGAGGCTGAATTGCCTAGAGACTCCGCCAAGGTTTGCACGAGAGAGGTGGCCATGCCACAAGCCCTGAGAGAACCAGACAGAGATTCCTCGAGAGACTTGAACGTGACGGGAGGGGAAACAGCAGCAGGACCCCAAGGACTCCACCTCCTCAGAAGAAGGTTTGGAGACGGAGGGGAAGGGCAGGTATTCCGTCGGTAGGGGGACGAAAGGTCTGAATCCAGGTACCAAAAAGGAACCGAACTGAGACGAGGCCGGCTGAGAACGCCCCAGATTAGCCTCAGCAATCTGTTTCAACGAAAGGACCTTGCCGGTCCTCAACGTGAACTCCGCTTTAACCACCAAATCCTCCGGGAAGGAGGGGGCTTGGAGAGTCAAGGAGCTCTTGGCCTGCAGAAGAGAGCCAACCGCGTGATCAGTGGCGGACTCCTGATGGGAGGAACGCACAGGTACCACGTAAGGGCACGATCGAGACAAAATCTTGAGAAGATTCTGAACCGAGGACTCAGTGAGAGAGTGAGGGACCTCCGACTGAGGGTCCAGTTCCATGTCTGACTCAAAGTCGGACTGAAACTCAGAGAATTCCCTGGAGGGGTCTGGCCGTTGAAGCTTCTGATAAGGGCGGCCCAAGAGTCAAACACCACCGGAGGCCATGCCTGGCAGAGGGCTCTGCCGGTAGGGAGTGAGAGGATCACTGAACACCGGCCGGAACCGGGAGAACGTGGCGTCCTCCGTGCGAGCGGGACATTCCCGGTTGACCCAAACCGGAGGAACGAACCGGAAATTCATCATCGGAATTTTCCGGTTCTAGGCGAACCCTTTCCCGGTATGTCCGCGTTGGCCAAGCAACCGGGAGACAACCGGATGATTACCGGGTAAACACCGGGAGAACCGGAGGAAACGGTCTCGCAACCGGGAAAGGCAAATAACCGGTTGCGGTGGGAAAGCCAAGAGGCTCCAACCGTGCCATCCCCCGGTATGTCCGCGTTGGCCAAGCAACCGGGAGACAACCGGGAGAAACCGGATGAAACCGGGTAAGCACCGGGAGAACCGGAGGAAACCGTCTCACAACCGTGAGAAGCGAATTTCCGGTTGCGGTGGGACTGCCAAGAGGCCCCAACCGCGCCAGTGCCAGGATCACTGGAGAGCCATCCCCCGGGAGGGGGGTATGGACTCTTATCGGTATTGAAGGTGCCCCGCACCGACCGATTTGACTGTCCTGGTAACCTCTCCCTCGAACTGAGTGGAGGATTTGAGCCCGGACTCAGGAAAGGGAACAGGCCGTTCCCGATCCTGGAGGTACCTCCCAGGTACCACCGGATGATTGCCTGACAGACTGGCCAGTCTGGTGACAGAGGAGTCACCTCTGTCACTAGGCAAGCTCCCCGGAGGGGAGCCTCTCTGTTCCGTAAACATCAAGCCCACAGGACGGAAACCAGAGGTGGAAAGGGATTGCCTATCCCTGTTGAGGTCGACGCTGGCCTTAGCGGACAAGGGCCTCCTGGAGGCAAGCCTGTGAACAGAAGAAGGAGAGAGGGCTGCGCCAGTGACAGTCTCACGTTAGAAGAGACAACTGGCGGAACCCTCTCTGGCCTAAACATAGAACCGAAATAGGAGGAAGATTCTGTCGATGCGAAAGGGAGAACCCTGAAACCCGAAGAGTCCAAGTGACGTAGTACAAAGCCTGCGAGTCCAACGGAAAAGGAGAAGGAGCAGAAACCTCCGAAGGGAGAGAAACTGGAATGGGCTCCGAAACCGGTTAGGCCGGTGTAACCGAAACGGACTGTGACTGGACGTTAGACGTAGGATTTGTGAGAGGATTTAGACGAAAACTTCTTGAGAAGATTAAGAGAACCTGCCCAAAGGGTCCCTAGTGAGAGAAGAAGAGTCAACTGACTTGGAAACAGAAAAACAACCGAAGCAGAAACTGCTTTGCCCGAAGTGGAAACCGAGGGGTGCAAGAAGCCATAATGGCTGACGCCACCCCGAAAACGAACAACAGAGTGAACGAAATAATTTTTCAACTAAAACGAACACCAAGAAATGACAATGAAATAATATCGATAGGATGACTAACAGCCTTCCCAAGAAACTGAATAGAACAAAGCTATGCACGGAACGAACCCACCAGATAGACAAGAGTCAGAAAAGGCGGAGCAGGGTAGGCCCAGGTGTGGTTGAAAGGCTGGAAAATTTAAGAATGACATATCCGGTGCCCCAAGGGTGCGCGTCATACCCGGAAGTAAGGGGAGTCACTCCCGCTACTCCCTGCGGTATGGGTGCAGTCCCTTGGGGCCACTTTCGTTTTAGCTATGTGCTAGGGTAAGGTTCCAGGTTGTTTTAGGCTAATGCAGTTGTTTTGAGTGTTGGTATAGTATGATTAAATTAGATTGGTGGATTTTGATTAATCCTACTATCTATTTAATTTAATACTTACCAACACTCAAAACAACTGCATTAGCCTAAAACAACCTGGAACCTTACCCTAGCACATAGCTAAAACGAAACTGGCCCCATGGGACTGCACCCATACCGCAGGGAGTAGCGGGAGTGACTCCCCTTACTTCCGGGTATGACGCGCACCCTTGGGGCACCGGATATGTCATTCATGAAATTTTACAGCCCCGCATCAGGAGGGAGGCTGGGAGGGAACATTTTTTGTTTTGAGTGTTGGTAAGTATTAAATTAAATAGATAGTAGGATTAATCAAAATCCACCAATCTAATTTAATCATACTGTACCAACACTCAAAACAACTGCAGATTACCACCGTGGTGGAGGGTGATGCGTGCCAACTGACACACCAATAACCCGAAAAGGCATTTTACAAACAGAGAGGGTAACACTCATACATGAAGAAAACCCCCTGAAAGATGCAAAACATCCATCAAATATGTCAATAAATACCCCCAAATAATCATATACATGATATACCAAAGAACACAGAAAGACAAAACGCAGGGACTCACACTACAAGGAGACCGGAACCTGCGAAACGACAACCTTCTTAAAGGAAAAGGAGACGTCTTCAACCTGAGCGGTGATGTCCCTCAGATAATAACAATTTCACGAGAGGGACGCCCTTCACTATCGCCAGGGAAGAGCTGAAGGCCCGCAACTCATGGGCGCGAATGGGGTTATCAGGCAACCAAACCAGAGAGCCAGCGTAAGCCAACTTAATGGGGTTGAGGATGCAACGAAACACAGTACCTTTAGCCACATCGCTACAATACTTGGTATTGATGGAGACAAACAACCGACGCTTAGACCCTCTGAAGGACTTGGTCCGAGGAAGTAAAAACGTAGAGCTCCAACTCGAAAAGGAGACTAGAGGAGAGGACATGTCGCCAGACTGATTCTTTGCCCGGAACTCCGGGAGAAAAGAAAGGAAGACGGACGAGAAAACCTCCTCGAACTGGACGTCCTTGGTCAGGCCACTCAGAGCATGCACACCGCTGATGCGCCGAGAGTGGCGAGCGAGATCAGAAAAAACTGTCTTAAGAGTCAGAAGCTTAAGGGACGACTTCAGAGGTTCATACTTGTCCCTGAGAAAGAAAGAAAGAACAAAAAAGATGTCCCACTGGGGACACTGGAACGTCCTGGACAGAGCCTGGAGGCACACAGTGTCGAGAAAGTGAGAAACAGGCAAGGCTGAGAGATTCTCCGTAAACTTGGAACCAAAGGCCAACAAAATTGTGCTAATCAAAGCCGCCCTATAACCGGATAAGGTTTGAGAAGACAAATTCCTGGTTCTAAGCAAGTGAGAGAGGAATTCTAAAAACTGGACCAGGGGGACGAATCGGGTCAAACTTTCTAACCTGACAGAAGGAAAACCAGGTGGTCCAACGAAAATCATACAGATCGTGAGTCGACTTACGCCTAGAGGCGACCAACAGGTCCACAGTGCGTGTGGAGAATCCCTGGCTACGAAGCCCTAGTCGAATAGTCGCCATGCGACCAAGATTAGCCTTGAAGGGCAAGGGTGTCCGACCCAGCCTCTTGGCTGAATTAGAGTGGCGTGAGTGAGATTGAGAGGAAGAGGACCGTCCTTCGCCATGTAGAGAACTTCTGGAAACCAATGGCTCGTGGGCCACATTGGTGTGACGAGAATCAAGTCCGGGTGCTCCCGGAGGACTTCTTCAACACCCGGGGGATTAGTGCCATCAGAGGGGAGGAATACAACGGCATGCACTTCAGCAAGAAGTGCGAGACAGTGGTGGCGTACAGCTTAGCGGTACGGTAGCACCTAAGGCCATGGAACTCATACTGAAGATGGCTGCTCTGTACCCAGAAAGGGTATGGGCAGAGATTTCTAGACCTGAGAAGAAAAGCTAAGAATTCGACGAATGAACCGAAGAAGGTCTTAACGGATCGAACTTCCTGTCACCACAGAAGGCGAACCAAGAGAAAGAGTCCTGAAAAAGTCCGGGAAGGCATCTCTGGAAAGCACATGGCTGACTATCAAAGCAGTCAGGAGAAGACAAACTCCGCATCGAGTCACCTAGAGCAGCCAAGGCCTGATACATTACGGACTATGAGTGGCCGGACCGGGCCACTACACACTGCTACGCCCTTTCGAACTGGAAAATATCGATCGAAGGGGCGAGTCTGGGTCAGAAAACAAACTGGACAAGACTAGTTCAGAATGTCGGGCAAGCAAAGGACCGATGGCGGGATAGAGACAGCTAGTACTAGGATGAGAATCCGCAAGAGCAGCAGATTCAGCCTCTGACCTAGCAAACTGAGAAACCACGGTACGAATGTGCGACTGCACTTCGTAACCAACTCTACATGCTAAGACCGACGAAAGGGACCCCCGTTGACTGGGTGAAAAACCAGCGGAGACAATTCGATCGGTTGGGAGGTAAAATAAAAATAAAAAACTGCCTATGAAGTAGGAACAGACAGCAACAGCAACATAGTTGCTATCGCATGACGTCAAATCGAACCAGATGACGCGGAAATGTCCCCACCGAAAAGGAAAACATGTAGACAAAAAGCGAAACAGTGTGCAAACGTGACGATGACACACCTCGACCTAAACCATAAAAAACGGTCGGAACGAGACGCCGAAGACCAAAAGGGGGGGGGCCTGAAGGAAGGCAAAAATCACCCCGTCGAACAACTTTAGGTTGAAAGCTGTGCCGTTCGGTGATCTGACGGCTGAGCAGGGAAGATCATGCTAGCCGGACAGTTAAAGCCAGATCGGGACGGAACCAGTCCGAAACAGGATGACTGGAACGGCCGAACGAGTCAACAGGTTGAACAACTCATGGTTGAAACCGTGAAAGAAGGAGTGCGCACTCTGACTTCTCTCTGCAAGGGCCTTTGTATACCCAGGCCAGAGGAAGGAGCTCCGAAATCGACCCCATCAGACTAAGAAAACCGAGGGGACAGCGAAGTGTGACCGCCTTCGTTACTGAGAGGTCGGACACCACCTGTGTCCTCCGAGGCTGAGACTGTGAACACGACCGTGTCGAACCTCATAACCAGACAGTCCCTAAAGTGCCCCTAAAAAGAGTCTCTGGCCAGAAGAATACCAAGGGAAGCTAGAGCCACTCCAATGGCTGGTCCATTCACGGACTCAAAGAGCCTGAAAACCGCAATACAGCAAAAAAACCGAACCAACAACGTCACAAAAGCACAGCCCTTGAGGGCTTTGGACAAAGATGCTTCCAACAGTATAACGTAGGAAGGCTAAAACTTGACCGGGCAAGATTTGTCACAATGGAGTTTCTCTGCAACAGCCTTAGAAGGCTTGGAGAAAGAGGGAAAAGGGAGGTAGTCCTCATGGACACCTAGTACCAACTTGAAAGGATGAACAACAAAAAGAGCCTAAGGAAACTGAATCTTCCTTGGGCCTGGTAGACCCGCCCAAAGTGAAACGGTTAGTTACTGCGAGAAGCGTAACAGAGTATCCAAGTGACGTCAGGATAACCGTGGAAAAAACCGGGCAACCGATTCTTCCCCGAACAAGCCCGACTCCGGAAGGGGAAGAGAGCGCAAAAACTCCTTTTCCCTGGACGAAAGAGACCTGTTCTGCGCCAGAAAAGAATCCCGGGCCAAGGCACAGGTTTGAACCTTCAAACCAGCCGTGACATCAGAGAGGCTCTGTAGCACATTGCCCAAAAGGGCTAGAGAGACTCCAACGGAAGCTTCATCCACCTGATCAAAGAACTGAAAAACCGCCGGTGAATCAGAGGCTGATGCCTAGAGACTCCGCCAAGGTTTGCACGAGAGAGGTGGCCATGCCACAAGCCCTGAGAGAACCAGACAGAGATTCCTCGAGAGACTTGAAGGCCGAAGGCTTGAACGTGACGGGAGGAACAGCAGCAGGACCCCAAGGACTCCACCTCCTCAGCAGAAGGTTTGGAGACGGAGGGGAAGCGCAGGTATTCCGTCGGTAGGGGGACGAAAGGTCTGAATCTAGGTACCAAAAAGGAACCGAACTGAGACGAGGCCGGCTGAGAACGCCCCAGATTAGCCTCAGCAATCTGTTTCAACGAAAGGACCTTGCCGGTCCTCAAAGTGAACTCCGCTTTAACCACCAAATCCTCCGGGAAGGAGGGGGCTTGGAGAGTCAAAGAGCTCTTGGCCTGCAGAAGAGAGCCAACCGCGTGATCAGTGGCGGACTCCTGATGGGAGGAACGCACAGGTACCACGTAAGGGCACGATCGAGACAAAATCTTGAGAAGATTCTGAACCGAGGACTCAGTGTGAGAGTGAGGGACCTCCGACTGAGGGTCCAGTTCCATGTCTGACTCAAAGTCGGACTGAAACTCAGAGAATTCCTTGGAGGGGTCTGGCCGTTGAAGCTTCTGATAAGGGCGGCCCAAAGAGTCAAACACCACTGGAGGGCCATGCCTGGAAGAGGGCTCTGCCGGTAGGGAGTGAGAGGATCTCTGAACACCGGCCGGAACCGGGAGAACGTGGCGTCCTCCGTGCGAGCGGGACATTCCCGGTTGACCCAAACCGGAGGAACGAACCGGAAATTCATCATCGGAATTTTCCGGTTCTAGGCGAACCCTTTCCCGGTATGTCCGCGTTGGCCAAGCAACCGGGAGACAACCGGATGATTACCGGGTAAACACCGGGAGAACCGGAGGAAACGGTCTCGCAACCGGGAGAAGCAAATATCCGGTTGCGGTGGGAATGCCATGAGGCTCCAACCGTGCCATCCCCCGGTATGTCCGCGTTGGCCAAGCAACCGGGAGACAACCGGGAGAAACCGGATGAATACCGGGTGAAACCGGGTAAGCACCGGGAGAACCGGAGGAAACCGTCTCACAACCGTGAGAAGCGAATTTCCGGTTGCGGTGGGACTGCCAAGAGGCCCCAACCGCGCCAGTGCCAGGATCACTGGAGAGCCATCCCCCGGGAGGGGGGTATGGACTCTTATCGGTATGAAGGTGCCCCGCACCGACCGATTTGACTGTCCTGGTAACCTCTCCCTCGAACTGAGTGGAGGATTTGAGCCCGGACTCAGGAAAGGGAACAGGCCGTTCCCGATCCTGGAGGTACCTCCCAGGTACCACCGGATGATTGCCTGACAGACTGGCCAGTCTGGTGACAGAGGAGTCACCTCTGTCACTAGGCAAGCTCCCCGGAGGGGAGCCTCTCTGTTCCGTAAACATCAAGCCCACAGGACGGAAACCAGAGGTGGAAAGGGATTTCCTATCCCTGTTGAGGTCGACGCTGGCCTTAGCGGACAAGGGCCTCCTGGAGGCAAGCCTGTGAACAGAAGAAGGAGAGAGGGTTGCGCCAGTGACAGTCTCACGAGAAGAGACAACTGGCGGCACCCTCTCTGGCCTAATCATAGAACCGAAAAAGGAGGAAGATTCTGTCGATGCGAAAGGGAGAACCCTGAAACCCGAAGAGTCCAAGTGACGAAAGAAAGACAGCGTAGTACAAAGCCTGCGAGTCCAACGGAAAAGGAGAAGGAGCAGAAACCTCCGAAGGGAGAGAAACTGGAATGGGCTCCGAAACCGGTTAGGCCGGTGTAACCGAAACGGACTGTGACTGGACGAGACGTAGGATTTGTGAGAGGATTAGACGAAAACTTCTTGAGAAGATTAAGAGAACCTGCCCAAAGGGTCCCTAGTGAGAGAAGAAGAGTCAACTGACTTGGAAACAGAAAAACAACCGAAGCAGAAACTGCTTTGCCCGAAGTGGAAACCGAGGGGTGCAAGAAGCCATAATGGCTGACGCCACCCCGAAAACGAACAACAGAGTGAACGAAATAATTTTTCAACTAAAACGAACACCAAGAAATGACAATGAAATAATATCGATAGGATGACTAACAGCCTTCCCAAGAAACTGAATAGAACAAAGCTATGCACGGAACGAACCCACCAGATAGACAAGAGTCAGAAAAGGCGGAGCAGGGTAGGCCCAGGTGTGGTTGAAAGGCTGGAAAATTTAAGAATGACATGTCCGGTGCCCCAAGGGTGCACGTCATACCCGGAAGTAAGGGGAGTCACTCCCGCTACTCCCTGCGGTATGGGTGCAGTCCCATGGGGCCAGTTTCGTTTTAGCTTGTGCTAGGGTAAGGTTCCAGGTTGTTTTAGACTAATGCAGTTGTTTTGAGTGTTGGTACAGTATGATTAAATTAGATATGCTTGTTTTTACTGTGCGAAAGTTACTGTAAAATATATGTGGCCATGGAGTTTATTGCAGTTACACATATAACACCCCCCCCCCCCTTTCCTTCCTCATCAGTCACACAAAAATCGCATGCAAATAATAATTTTAAAAAAGGGTGATGAGTCCCTGGCTGCGACACTCTCCACACAGAGACACCTCTGTGATCATAAAGTACAAAATATAACAGACTATAAAAAAAATGCTCGCTGGAGAAGTTGATAGATCACTACAGACAAATTGCCAAAGACAAATAAGTAACAATGAATAAAATCACAACATAATACTGATTTTTATTTTTTAATGAACTGCTATGTTTTCATAATCTTATTTGATCAATGTTTTACCGGGTAACCCTTTATATTCCCGCCCAATCTCTCTAGAAAAAAAAGTGCACCAATAATCAATTTTATTCCCCCCAAACACTGCATTGTTGCCTCAAAAATGACTACTGACCTGAAGTCGCCAGACGTGGTGCGCTTGAAGGCCCCAGGAGCATTGGGCACATTCTCCATCACCGTGATCACCTCAAAGCCCACACTGTACTGCCTGTGAAGCATTGACATACATGTCAGAATCAAACAACCACGTGCGCACCGCCCACCCCCCCACCCCCTGAATACTTCCACTGTCTTTGTCATTACATTTTTTTCTTTGAAAGTTGCAATATGTCTGGCACTTCTAATCCAATGTTTACCCTTCTTTTACCCTCCACCCCACCCCCTTTCAAATAAAATGTCTGTCTGGTAGGGTTATGCTTTCATACATTTGAGAAGACAAAAACTAAACGAGCGTGTAATTACGTTTGACAGTTATGCTTTCATACATTTGAGGAGACAAAAACTAAACGAGCGTATAATTACGTTTGACAGTTATGCTTTCATACATTTGAGAAGACAAAAACTAAACGAGCGTGTAATTACATTTGACAGTTATGCTTTCATACATCTGAGAACACACAAAAATATATAAGCTTGTAATTGGTCGACAACCAAGTTCATTTGAAATATCTATAACTGTCTCATTATACGATATAAAAAAGTTAGCATTCAAGATGAAATAATTACACCTCTGAATCATCCACAACATAAACATGATTTAAACAAAACAACAACAAATCCAAGATGTCCAGCAACAGACAGTTCCCTCAGAAGGCCCATAATTCCCAACAGCATGGGCCACTGTGTGTGTGTGCATTTGTGTGTGTGGTGTATGTTTGTATGTCTGTGTCTAAATGTGTGTGTGTATGTCTGTGTGTCTGGGTCTAAATGTGTGTGCGTGTGTGTGCATGCATGTGTGTGAGTGTGTGTGTATGTTGTTGACATATCCTGGCTATAGGACTCCAGGGATCATCCCAACAGTCGAAGCACTTGAACACTATGGTTCAAATGCATCAGCTAGGGAAGAGAACATAACGTGTGTGACCACTTTTTATTACCCCGCCACATGCGCAGCCACACTCCGTCTTCAGGGGATTTGGGAGACTGATGATGTTATGCTAGGAGCATGTCACGGCTAAAGAGAATCCCTGCATAACTATGCATAGCATAACAACATTTTGAAGTACCCTTGGTGTTCTAGCCTATGTCAATTGGTCTGACACAGCCTTAAGCCAAGGCAGGTGTGTGTGTATGAGTCCAACTCACTTGAATCCCCTAAGCTGCATCATGAGGTGGTGTTCAGTAAAGCTGTTGTCGATTTTCACCCGATACTGAAGGTTGTTAGGATAGGTGTGTGTAAGTGTGTATGCTATGTGTGCATGTCTGTGTGCATACGCTTGTATACGTGTGGTGTTCCCTCAGCAGTCACTGGGGTCCGAGGAGCTCTATCATGAGGTGGTTGTCTGTGTGCATGGTGTACATGTGGTGTTCTATCATGAGGTGGTTGTCTGTGTGCATGGTGTACATGTGGTGTTCCCTCAGCAGTCACTGGGGTCCGAGGAGCTCTATCATGAGGTGGTTGTCTGTGTGCATGGTGTACATGTGGTGTTCTATCATGAGGTGGTTGTCTGTGTGCATGGTGTACGTGTGGTGTTCTATCATGAGGTGGTTGTCTGTGTGCATGGTGTACGTGTGGTGTTCTATCATGAGGTGGTTGTCTGTGTGCATGGTGTACGTGTGGTGTTCTATCATGAGGTGGTTGTCTGTGTGCATGGTGTACATGTGGTGTTCTATCATGAGGTGGTTGTCTGTGTGCATGGTGTACATGTGGTGTTCTATCATGAGGTGGTTGTCTGTGTGCATGGTGTATGTGTGGTGTTCTATCATGAGGTGGTTGTCTGTGTGCATGGTGTACGTGTGGTGTTCCCTCAGCAGTCACTGGGGTCCGAGGAGCTCTATCATGAGGTGGTTGTCTGTGTGCATGGTGTACGTGTGTGTTCTATCATGAGGTGGTTGTCTGTGTGCATCGTGTGGTGTTCTATGAGGTGGTTGTCTGTGTGCATGGTGTACGTGTGGTGTTCTATCATGAGGTGGTTGTCTGTGTGCATGGTGTACGTGTGCTGTTCAACCATGAGGTGGTTGTCTGTGTGCATGGTGTACGTGTGGTGTTCTATCATGAGGTGGTTGTCTGTGTGCATGGTGTACGTGTGGTGTTCTATCATGAGGTGGTTGTCTGTGTGCATTGTGTACGTGTGCTGTTCAACCATGAGGTGGTTGTCTGTGTGCATGGTGTACATGTGGTGTTCTATCATGAGGTGGTTGTCTGTGTGCATGGTGTACGTGTGGTGTTCTATCATGAGGTGGTTGTCTGTGTGCATTGTGTACGTGTGCTGTTCAACCATGAGGTGGTTGTCTGTGTGCATGGTGTACATGTGGTGTTCTATCATGAGGTGGTTGTCTGTGTGCATTGTGTACGTGTGCTGTTCCAGCAGCACTCACTTGGGTCCGCGGAGCTCTACCATGAGGTGGTTGTCGGCGCTGCTGTTGTCGATCTTCACCTGGTACAGCGGGTTGCTGGTGTAGGTCTCCCTGTTGTTGGCACAGCCCCCCGCACTGGCTCCCTTCCACTCACCCGTGATCTGCACACACACAAATGGTAACAGTGCAATAACCCCTTCTTTGCCAAGTACATTTTGAGAAAACCTATTTGGATCAATATAATAAGAGAGAGAGAGAGAGAGAGAGAGAGAGAGAGAGAGAGAGAGAGAGAGAGAGAGAGAGAGAGAGAGAGAGAGAGAGAGAGAGAGAGAGAGAGAGAGAAAGAGAGAAAGAGAGAGTAAATACCATATTTTTCTGACTATAGGTGATATTTTTTTCCAGGACTGAGACCCCTGCACCTTATGTGACTAATAAATTAGTAAGGAAATATAATTTAAAAAATCTGAATTTTGTGTAAAATTGGGGAGGGGGGGGGGGGGGGGGGGGGGTTGCGCCTACTAATAACACACACACATACAGACACGCACACACACACACACCAACGCCTTATAGTCCAAAAAATACGGGAAATATTCTTCCAAGGTTAATAAATTTAAAAAAAGATAAGTTTTCTTGAATAACTAATGGATATCTTTCCCATCTCCCCCTCCCCTCCCCTCCCCCTCTCCCCAGTCGTGGCAGAAATTGTGGCACACCTTTTTCTCGTACTGGCTCTTGTAAGGGTCGATGAACCTGGTGAGAGAGAAGTCGCAGGTGGCGTAGACCCTGAGGGTGTAGTGGATGGTGTTGTTCTTCTCGTACTGGGAGATCACCAGGGTGTAGGGCTCCGTGGGTTTGGGCTCCACCAACTTGCACAGGTAGTGGGGGCTGTTGATTCGAACCCCGTCCTTGTAAGGCGCCGGGTCATCTGCATAGACAGCGCCAGGTTGTGGGTTTAAGTGGTAGCAATATTCTGACCTATCTATATTTACTATAAAAAAAAAAAAAAAAACGCAATTTGAATGCATGCATGTGTACGCACAAACACACGCTATTTGTACTCACACACACATACACACTTGTACAGACACACACACACACACCAACGCATGTGCATGCATACACACACACACACACACAAACACACGCATACACACACACACACACACATACATACACACAGAGGAATAAAGAAGATGCATACTAATCCACTTACATGGGTAGAAGACTTTCTTCCCGCCCGTTTTGTACACCAACACAGTAATGAACTCTTTGTTGTCGGCAAAGTCAGCCTGCACAAGCACAGCGCCCCAAGTTCTTCATATAGCAACAGAACCATCAGCAAGATGGTGGTGAAAGAAGAAGAGGGTCAAGTTTACAGCAATAACATGTAACCAAACAAAACATAGATTAATGGAAAAACCCTGATCACACACACGTGGTTCTCCATATCTTGTTACAGCATGTTATAAACGCACACACACAAATGCACATACAAATACACAGACTCTCCCTAACCTGCAGGGCTCCCAATCGTCCCACAAAACAAGGGGTCCCAGGGACTCCTTCACTTACAGTATAGAGGGTCCCAGTGGCATTGTGAATGCTAAAAATAATTTTTTCCAGTGCATCCCTGGGACCCCCTGCACATTCTTTTAGAGGGTCCTCTAGAATTCTAGTACTTCATAGACCCTCAAATGGGGGTCCCTGACCCTCATCCCCGGGGTCCATCCCCCCCCCCCCCCCCATCCCTGATCCCTCATCCCCCCCCCCCCCCCCCTCATCCCCCCCCCGGAGCCCTCTACCTTGTCGACGATATGTCTGGTGAGCAGGATCCATACAGCGGCGGACTGTGAGGTCTTCAGCTCCAGGCGGTACTGAGGGTTGTCGCTCATGTTGTAGCTGTCCTTCTTCGGACCGTCTTTACTCGTCCACGTGCTGTTAATGCACACACACCAGTGCTCTAATACACACACGGCTGCTCAGCTATATACATCACAGTTCATGTCATTCTTGTCCTCATTCCAGAGCATCTTTGCTTGTTCGCAAGCTGCCAATACATAGGCCTAAACATAACAATATTATCAAAACATATCATGTTGCTGTCTTTCTTAGCACCTTCTTTGCCCAAGCTGTCAATACAAAAACACAACAGTATTTTGCTATTTGGTATATTCTAGTCACAGACTGAGACTTATTTCTGTGAAATTCGGGCTGCTCTCCCCAGGAGAGTGCGTCACCACAAGCACAGCGCCTACCCATTTTATATATAAAAAAATAAAAAATTGGGGGGGACAGTGTGAGGAGGGGGTGGAGGCAGACTTGGGAAACCTGGCTATTAATTTGGTCATACCAGGCAGCAGGACTTCTCCCTACTCTTACCAACTTTTCACTGCCGTGGGATTTTTACATGCGTAAAGAACACGGGTCAGACTAGCTTTAAGTCCCCATCCGAAGGACTCGACGTTCAGTTCAATTTTCCTGTTGAAACTAGAAAGAAAGGGTGAGGCCAGGATTCAAACCCGGGTCACCCTCGTTGCAGTCACACATTGAATTTGGCAGGCAAAAGTCTCAACAACTCTGCCACCTTCCTTCCTTGCCATCTACTATGCAATGTTTTGACTGTTTTTCGCTTTTATTTTCATTTGAAGTCGGTACGGCACACACATCTGTCATGACTGTTACAAAGAATGCACTCTCCATGAGGCAGCAGCCTGAGTTTTATGATCAGAAAGGGAAAAGAAGATTATTTTTCATGAGTTTCATATTTAGACAGTGACTTCAACACTTTTGAAAATATGGAATATGTATGCAAATATTTAAACAGAAATTATTATCTCTTTCGAAACAAAAGTTGGTGTGAAAAACTGCACTCACTGATGAAGGCAGGTGGTGAACTGAAACAGTTCAGGGTTCCAGTTGATGTAGAATACGTCATAAAAGCGACACAGCGAATCAAAGTCAATCCAAAAGACACCTGTAAATACAGAGAGGCATCTACAACTGTACAGCATAAAAAATAACCACAATATCGCAATATATGGAAATGCATTCTCAATAATTCTGATCTTTCATGTCAGTCCAATAAAGAAACCTTACTTCAATTATTACTACATAATAATAATTGGAATGTATAAAGCGCTCGTTCCAGATACACCTACTCATGGCTCTTTAGAAAAGAAAGCATACAACAGAGTACTTCCATTAGTTTCTTTTAAAACAAAGAACACAAAAAATCCAATGACCAGGTCTTATCTGGTCTTGGTCTGCTCACCATTATCAAACATCTGAGCACTCTTGGGGTCGTAGTTCAGAGCTTTCTGGAGCTCGGGGGTCCAGTGGGCGAGGTCTTTCTCCGAGTAGTTGCCCTTCCACCTCAGGTGGTTCCACGGGTTCTTCAGCATGAACAGCTTCAGGCCCTGAAGCAAGCCGAGCTCAAATCAAAACCGCTGAATATTTTGTTTGTTTGTCTTACCCTGGCTTAAAGACTCCAGGGATCATCCCAACAGCCAAAGCACTTGAACACTATGGTACAAATGCACCAGCTAGGGAAGAGAACATTACGTGTTTGACCGTTTTTTAATTACCCCGCCACGTGGTCAGCCACACTCCGACTTCGGATTATTTTAGACTGATGATGTTATGCTAGGAGCTTGTCAAGGCTTAAAGACAATCCCTGCACAGCCATGCAGAACATAACAACATTTTGATGTAGCCTTGGCGGTCTAGCTTATGTCAACTGGTCTGACACAGCCTCATGCTAAGGCGTGCTGAATATGCATCAAAGCAGATATTTTATACTTATAATCCTTATGATGATCATCGCAAATTTCAACAGTTGAAACGAATCATGCCCTCCATTCCTTCCTGTTCTAATATTTTTGTAAAGTTTGCAGCATACAGTGTTTGATTTTAATTTATTTTTCAACATCTTTAAAAATGGCAGCAATTATCACACTTATGCACCCAGGTTCGCCCACACACACAGACACTGACACACACAACACACATGCAAAAACACACAAACATACGCTGGGCTACACTATGTTATATGCTCAACCACAACCAGACTGTTTTCGTCTTGTAAGTTGTAACCAATGGGTGTTCTCTAATGATTGACTAATGAATGACAGTCCGTTTCACATTCTCCGACCTGGAACAGGCACATGTGGGACATTTATAACTATAAAGATAGTGATAGTGGGATGATCCTGGAGGTACTGCAATACCAGGAAAGTCCCGACGTCCTTGAACAATCAAGATTAATCTAACTTAAGAGAAGTTAATCTAACTCAATAAAGATTGCCTAAGCTGTGGAGGGAAAAGCTATGCGTGAATATTTGTGTGCCAGTCAGTCCGGTGTGAGTACGACTTCCAGATGAGAGAGGAGGCGACTGCAGTACTGGAGGGCTGGGCTGAATTTGCTTACAGTGAGGAGAGAGTGGAGGAGAGAGAGAAAGAGAGAGAGAGAGAGTGGAGGGGATGGGGGTATATGTTCCCCACATGTATTTAATTTTTGTTTTCTAATGATATCTTGTTCCTATGATGTCAAAGTTCTTTTTTATGTTTTAATCTTGTATGTCTCCTTTTTCTTCTTTCTTAAACCTGTTGGTTTTTATGTCTGTAATGAATTAAATAATTATTATTAATTATTCACAGAATATTAAACTGCACCATGCTGTTGTTGTTGCTGTCGTACCCTGGCTAAAAGACTCCAGGAATCATCCGAAGCACTTGAACACTAGGTGCAAATGCGTCAGCTAGGGATGAGAACATTACGTGCATGACCATTTTTGATTACCCTGCCACATGGGCAGCCACACTCCGACTTCGGGGGACTTTTGGAGACTGATGATGTTATGCTAGGAGCATGTCATGGCTAAAGACAATCCCTGCATAACTATGAAGAGCATAACCATTTTGATGTAGCCTTGGTGTTCAAGCCTATGTCAATTGGTCTGGCATAGCCTTAAGCCAAGGCTTAAGTACCATGCTTTTCCATTACTGAAGGAAATCGCTTATCACACAGCTGTAACTGTAAGAGCAAATACGCACAACTGGAGGTAAAGGAAACTCGACCCAACCCTCAAAAACAAAAAAACCCATCCTGACCTTGACCTCCCTGACATCCAGCATGGCGTAGGCGTGAGTGGGCACCAGTCCCGCTCGATCCGCCTCCGCCTCGCTTATCTCCCCTGTCGCCACGGTGACCAGGCAGTGGCCCTTGTGGAAGCGTTCCAGCAGGCGCGCAAACTCCTTGCTGCCGTCAAACTCGGCCGACCCGGGCCGAATGGCCACCCTCTCCGGGATCCACTCGGTGAGGGCGTGCAGATCGATGTTCTGGAATCACAGGAGTTCGCAGGATCTGATGACTACCGAAACCAGCCTATTATCACCACATCCCTTTTTGTGTCCCTAATATCCATTAGCTCTCTAGTGAAGCGCAAAGAAGAATAACTCTGCAAAAAGTCCAGGAAGATGCAAAGATTGATAACTCTCAAAAATAGCATTTCATCAAATATGCTTAAAGTTTTTGTTTTGCTTAAATAATTGAATTAACAAGTTAATGACTTCTTTATAAAAGGAATATTCCCTTAAAATTGCTTAGAACATGCTAACAGTAGGAATTGTTCGGAAATAATTAAGGGGAGTAATTTCAAGGTGTGTGTGAATGATCCCGCCTAACCGAGTGGGGACAAACAGGAAGTTATATTGGCTTAATTAGCCGTCGCCTCGTGTGTTTTGAGTAGACAGACATGACAAAGAACACTGCGTCATTCTAAAGTTGTCGTCATTTATATTTACGTCACATTTTGCAAAGTTCGATCACTTTGTGGCCACTAATTTCTCTCTCCCCTAGTTTTTTTCTCCGAAAATGGTCTATTTAGCTCACAACAGACGACGACGAAAATGGAGTTTTACGTCCTCTTGGTCTGAATCAGACACATATGGGACATTTGTAAATACAAATATGGTGGGAACTATACTGGAGGCAATGCCCGGAGGCAGTACGAAACCAGTAAAGTTCCGATTTTTTATTAATACAGATAGGTGTAGCGGTAACCACGCCTCAGTTAAACCTCATCGGCTATGGCACCGCTACAAGTATTTTATTAACAGCTCATCAAACATGCTTTTGTATCGCATATGTGAGCAATGGAATGGCATGTGTAAAAGAAAACAGTTTTAACTTGTGTTTCAAATGCCAATGAATGTCAAATGCTCCATCCCCACACATTACCCTCCCCCTCAAAAACGAAATAAAAATACAAAGGACATTTAAGGCCTTAGATTATGATGAAAGCAGAAGCAGAAGCATTGAGCAACTGTCTTGTTATTGTAAAAATACAAAGGACATTTAAGGCCTTAGATTATGACGAAAGCAGAAGCAGAAGCATTGAGCAACTGTCTTGTTATTGTAAAAATACAAAGGACATTTAAGGCCTTAGATTATGACGAAAGCAGAAGCAGAAGCATTGAGCAACTGTCTTGTTATTGTAAAAATACAAAGCACATTTAAGGCCTTAGATTATGACGAAAGCAGAAGCAGAAGCATTGAGCAACTGTCTTGTTATTGTTAAGTTTCTGTTTGTTTGTTTTATAAGTAATCATTTTAGCAAGTTGGAAGAGGTAAGTGGCGCATCATCTTTACTAGATTCAAGCAACCCATTACCATATTCTTCGGACTATACGGCACACCTTAATACCAGGCGCACCCCCCAAATTTTATATGTAAATCAGATTTTGTTATTACATTTTCTTACTATTTTGTTTGTCGTATTATAAGGCACATGGGTCTCAGTCTGGGAAAAAAAGTATCGTTTTATAGTCGGCAAAATGTGGTACTTACCGAGTTGGATCCCGGGAAGTCGTATCCCCCCATGACTTTCATGTAGGCCTTCTCCAGCAAGGAGACCCACAGCTCGTTCTTGTTGTTGGAAAACGAGCACATCAGCTCCCCGTGTTTGCTCATGGGCAGCATGTCATCGATGATGATCTAGAAAAAAAACCCACACACATACAATAAAAATCATCATGTTAGTTGCACTTCAGAAAGAAGGATCCCCTCCACCCCCCGAAAAAAACCAAACAACCAAACCAACAAAAACCTGAAACCAAATTTAGCAATTAAAAAAAAAGCACCAAAAAAACACCAACAACAAACGGAGCTGTGGTCAAATTTCTGACTTCATAGAGTTGTCTCAAGAATAGACTACTTCAGTAACAAAACCAAATACAGTGGAACCTCCGTTACAAGACCTCCCATTATGAGACTCCCTCCCATATAAGGCCTACTTCTCTGAGACATTGCCCTTCTTTGTAAGTATTACCACACAATGTTCGCCACTGTTCCTCTGTCCAGTCTTTCAAAACTTCTCTGAAAACTCATCTTTTTTAAACCTCATACTCTCACCTCTAATCCACGTAGTCCTTGATGATATGAACCAGCAGTATGTGTGTGTGTGTTCGTGCGTGTGTGTGGAGGGGGGGGCAAGAGAGATTAATACATGTATTTTGTATTAACAGTCTCACTTATTTTTAATGTTTATATTCATTGATACTTGTCTTCATGTTAATTATTCTTAGATTGTCTTTAATGTGTATGTTTATCTGTATGTTAGTGTTTAGGCCTTTGTTCAGCGCTTTGAGCTCCCTGCAAAGGGAGTTAAGCGCTCTATAAATAACCATTATTATTATGATTAAAATCCCCTCCCTTATAATATAAGACCCCTCCCTTATAAGACCTCATTTTGGATGATATTTGAAGGTCTTATAAGGGAGGTTCCACTGTACTAGAAAGCATAGACACAAAGAAACCCTCCAGGCTGAGTTTGTGGCTCCCATCTGCATACACAGACCTGCCTACTTGGAATTTTCCCAATCAGTAGCCCAGCCATCAATTTTCAGTAGCATGGCAAATTTTTCCGTAGCATCCACAAACAATGGCAATCGATTTGTTCTCTTCCTGAGCCGAAACGCACTGCTTAATATGTTTCGCCGATTGAACGTGTTGACGCAATCGTCTCTACCGCCATGATTCACAGAGAAGTCCGCATGGCAGAGGTTGCACTGCAGCTAGCATGGTTCGCACCGAGTCAACTTCTGACGATGCAAGGCCACTCCTCCGTGTAAGCTATTTTAAAAACTTGTGCGGCAGGCCGATGTTTTTTCTTAGAACAAGATGGTGTGCCAGATGATTTTCGTTTTCTGGTTTGCGTTCGTTTTTCTTCGTTTGAAACATCTCCCGAATCGCTACTGCTGCTGGAGTCCGCCATTTATTCCAGAGAAAATAATAAGAACGCATGCGCAGTCACTTTGATAAAAATGGAAGTGACTAGGTTATCGCGCGTGACACGGCGTCTGTCTTAGAAACCGACAAAACCGGGAACAACATAAGCAAAAATAAAATGCGGCGGCAATTTGTTTTTTCCGTAGCAACGTTAAGGTTGCCGTAGCTCCGTAGCAAAGCTTTATTTTTCGTAGCTGCTACGGCCAAATCGTAGCAGTAGGCAGGTCTGCATACGCAACTCGGTATCACTTTGCATGAAGCCCATTTGATGCTGATACCAAGCGTGGATGGATTTTTAAACAAACCGAAATGGAGTCGTTTTTCATGACACACCTCTGTGCCAAACTCAAACTCTCCCTGAGACAGACAAATGCCTGCAGGACTGCCCTCTCTAAAGCTATGGCATTCTGATAAAATCTGTGAAGACCTGTTGCGGCACTGCAGTTGACTGCAGAATTGACAGAATTTATTAGACAGACCAGATTCAAAAGGGCCTAGACTGAAATAAGAAAAAGCAGGTATACCTTAGCAAAGGTCACTGCTGTGTAATTTGAGTTTAGCCTGCATAAATAATGTATCACTCCTAACATATGCACACACACACAATCACTCTCACACACACACACACATGCACACACACACACACAGAGCACACATGCATGCACAATTTGCTTGCTGTTCACCACCTTAACACATTCGCATCGCAACGAATGTTAATTATTAAAGACACTCACAAATCACTCCAGCCATACACACAAACAAAAAATACATAAACAAAAGGAGAAATGAAAGAAGATTACGGGTTTTTACTTCAGGTTTAGACATAGGGAAGTGGTAGATCAGACTATTTTATATATACAGTATTCATATAGAAAAACTTTCTACACCGATTGGTTACCCCACAACAAATGACTACAAAAGCAAAATCAGAGGCAAAATTGTGGTCTAAGAGAGTGAAGCGAGTTTAGAAGTGACCAAGGTATGGTGTGTACACAGATTTACTTCCCTTGAAGCAAATGCCTCAAAGTGACAGCTATCTGTTAATTCCGGACATATATGGCCGGAACGACTTGAATGAGTTAACAGAGTTTTCTCACCTTTCTCCAGACCCCGTTGATGTTGAGCTTGATCATGTACTTCCCGCAGGGGTTATACACAGGCTCCCCATTGCGGTTCTGAGGGTAGATTATGCTGCAACACATACACAACCACATAACTACCCTTTCACTCCTCAGGAACAATTCAATATGAAAGTCACACATTTACATTTGGGGCCGTTACAAAATGTATAAATCCACTGAATTCCAAAGTGCATGCATAGGCAATATAATTGTCAGAAGATCTGCAAATATAAAAGCAATGATTGTTGAAAATAAATGTAAAAAAATCCTTGTCTTACTACCTTCCCTTATATTCATTTTAATTCTCCCAAGACCATATATAAGGTAGATTTATTCAATCATATATAAGGTAGATTTATTCAATGGACATCAGGTAATTTCCCCCAAGACCGTCATATATAAGGTAGATTTATTCAATGGACATCAGGTAATTTCCCTCAAGACCATCATATATAAGGTAGATTTATTCAATGGACATCAGGTAATTTCCCCCAAGACCATCATATATAAGGTAGATTTATTCAATGGACATCAGGTAATTTCCCCCAAGACCGTCATATATAAGGTAGATTTATTCAATGGACATCAGGTAATTTCCCCCAAGACCGTCATATATAAGGTAGATTTATTCAATGGACATCAGGTAATTTCCCTCAAGACCATCATATATAAGGTAGATTTATTCAATGGACATCAGGTAATTTCCCCCAAGACCATCATATATAAGGTAGATTTATTCAATGGACATCAGGTAATTTCCCCCAAGACCGTCATATATAAGGTAGATTTATTCAATGGACATCAGGTAATTTCCCCCAAGACCGTCATATATAAGGTAGATTTATTCAATGGACATCAGGTAATTTCCCCCAAGACCATCATAAGATCCTCAATGAAAATAAAGTGAAGCATGACTGCGTTGAAATCTAAATTCACTTGTACATCATAACTTTCCTCATGCACCCAAAACATTTTAAACGAAATGTGTAGTATGTAGAAATATACACAGGTGCACACCAAACACGAATGATAACCCAAACAAAGACACAGGCATCTGTCAAGCATCCCACCTGGTGATGAGTTTTTTCCTGAAGCGTTTCTCATACTGAGCAGAGATGGCCAGAGAGGCCACGAAACTACAGTCCGACACCACCGTCTGCAACACACAATGCATCTTTAAAGATTTGCAAGAAAACAGTCTCTCTCTCACACATACACACACACACAATCGTACCACCATTCCCCTCCAAAAGGAGGCAGAGGACTTAACACGAAACATAGATCACACAAAAACATGCATAGCAAGTTATGCAGATAAAATGCATCACACAATGAAGTCAATAAACTTTATTATCACAAAAGAAAAATTACCCTAGTACCAAAAGATGGAAATAACAAGACCCACCAAACAGATTTGTGAGTGAAATGAATATAATATGAACTTTGTAGGTGATGCATTGGTTCATTCTCTTCCCTCTTTTCTAGAAACTCTTTCAAACAATTTTCTCCTTGACCTCTTCCCAAACTTGGAATGCGTTGGCTGAGGACAGTGAGAGGACCAGGAAACTGACGATTAGAATTGTAGGTACATTTTTTTCTGACCCATCTTCTGGGTCATACAGTGGCATTGCTCGCACACCACTTGTTCCAGGTCCCAACTCACTGCCACATCTCGATTTGTCAGGTCGCAGACCCGAAAATCAGCAGTCTACAGGAGCAAAATCCATGTTTGGGCAACAAGAGGCAACCACCACAAGTGACGCTGCACTAAGGTGGCGGGAGAAAGGTGGCAGAGTGGTTAAGACGTTCGCCTGCCAAATGTAATGCGTGACTGCAGCATGAGTGACCCGGGTTCGAATCCCAGCCTCGCCCTTTCTTTCTAGTTTGACAGGAAAATCGAACTGAACGTTGAGTCCTTCGGATGGGGACTTAAAGCTAGTCTGACCCGTGCGCTTTACGCACGTAAAAATCCCAGGGTAGTTGAAAGTCGGTAAGAGCAAGGATAAATCCCGCTGCCTGGTATGGCCAAATTGATAGCTAGGTTTTCCAAGTGTGCCTGACCTGGGAGAGAAAAAGCAGAGAAAAAAGATGTACAAATACTGACCTGCCTGATGCTGAAGCTGGACATGGCATAGATCATGCAGGGGTCCTGACAGAAGTACAAACACTGACCTGCCTGATGCTGAAGGTGGACACGGCATAGATCATGCAGGGGTCCTGACAGAAGTACAAACACTGACCTGCCTGATGCTGAAGCTGGACACGGCATAGATCATGCAGGGGTCCTGACAGAAGTACAAACACTGACCTGCCTGATGCTGAAGCTGGACACGGCATAGATCATGCAGGGGTCCTGACAGAAGTACAAACACTGACCTGCCTGATGCTGAGCACGGCATAGATCATGCAGGGGTCCTGACAGAAGTACAAACACTGACCTGCCTGATGCTGAAGGTGGACACAGCATAGATCATGCAGGGGTCCTGACAGAAGGAGAAACACTGACCTGCCTGATGCTGAAGCTGGACATGGCATAGATCATGCAGGGGTCCTGACAGAAGTACAAACACTGACCTGCCTGATGCTGAAGGTGGACACAGCATAGATCATGCAGGGGTCCTGACAGAAGGAGAAACACTGACCTGCCTGATGCTGAAGCTGGACATGGCATAGATCATGCAGGGGTCCTGACAGTAGTACAAACACTGACCTGCCTGATGCTGAAGCTGGACATGGCATAGATCATGCAGGGGTCCTGACAGAAGTACAAATACTGACCTGCCTGATGCTGAAGCTGGACATGGCATAGATCATGCAGGGGTCCTGACAGAAGTACAAATACTGACCTGCCTGATGCTGAAGCTGGACATGGCATAGATCATGCAGGGGTCCTGACAGAAGTACAAATACTGACCTGCCTGATGCTGAAGCTGGACACGGCATAGATCATGCAGGGGTCCTGACAGAAGTCTGAGGGGTGCGCCCATCGGCCGAACTGCTGCATCTGTTTGGGGGACAGGGCCAGCCTCCCGTCTCTGTCACTGCATTAGAGCATTGTCAGAGCGATCCTTCAGGAAAATTCATACAAGTGGCTAAATCATATACATGTACATGTGTGCATGCACAGTTACGCATGAATGCACCCAAGGTAAACACATACACACATTGTGTGAGTGACACAAAGACAAATGAAAGAATGATAAAAAACAAGTTATTTCATCTTCACAAAAACTAAAATGTCTAATAGAGTTGAAAATACTTTTCTTACATTTGCTTCTTTCTTTTTTTTCAGAACATTTTTGTTTTTTAAGATACATTTCAGGAATGATCTACAAACAGTTCTGTATGCAAACACACACAAAAAAGCCAACTTACGAATAAACATCCAGGCATCCAAACTTCTCTCTCCGATCCACACTCATGAATGGCACATACTCGCGTCCGTTGATTCGCGACGTTTGCCTGTTATGAAAACATAAAAAGTTGATCAATTTCCCTGGCAGCGTTATTTTTCAACCACAGATTCAAATGTAAAATGTTGCTGTCCACATTACATGACTATAACTGCTATTGTTTTTCTTCTGAAGAATAATAGTACATGTTTCCAGTTAAGGGAACAGCTTTGAAAACATCGGGGGGGAAAATCCTAAAAATATAAACAACTTTCAATGGTAAAGTAGTGCAATCACTTCAGTCAGATCAGGATCTACAATTTATGTGATGGGGGAGCAGGGTGGTTTGAAAAAATGTGAATATGGAAATTACTATAAATCCTGGGATGTCATATTGCAGAGTCCAATACATGGACAGTTTTTTGTCTAGAAAAAGTTTTTAGTAAAAATTAAAAAAAATTAAATAAAAAAGCAACACAGTAAACAAAAAACCTCATGCACACACAGGTAAAGCTGCAGACACTTCAGACAGACAGAAAGACAGACAACACACACAGAGCAATAGACAACTTCACAGCCCTCACCGAAGCACAGCGATTTCATCTTTGGAATAGCTGCTGGGTCCCACATTGATGGGGCCTCTCTTGCCCCCACCCCCTCCTCCTGACCCCTGCACCAGACTCTGAACATTGCTCCGGGGTCGACCCGCCCGGCTTTCATCGCTGTTTTCATCGGCAAAAGCGTTGAAGCCCAGGATAGGCATCGCTCTGTGAGGCGCGCTTGGAGACTTGGCAGCAGAGGACGAGGAGGAAGTAGAGGGAGCTTGTTGGGACTTCTTCAGCGCCTCTCCTCTGAAATATCGAATAGATAACATTCAATGACGACTTTCTCAATCAATCAATCAACATTTATTGTCTTTAAGACATAAAGAAATTCTTTGTCTGGCATGCACATAAAACAATAAACAAGTTTATAAATCACTTACCTACCTAGCAGTGAAATAAAACATCATGAAAACAAATACACAAGCGTAGAGTGATGTTGATTTATTGACAAAAAAACAAAACAATGAATAATACATACATTTTTGTTTGTATGGTGTTTTATTCAGTGACATTGCAGTCTGAGTTAGTGTTAGTGTTAGACTGTAAGGCGTAAGTTGTCTATTGCTCTGTGTGGCTATTTTCACTCTTCCACCCCGTACTAATTCCCAGTAGCTTTTCACCACAGACGTAGTAAAATTGACAATTTTCATCTCTACTTTTTGCTTGCTTTGTTTGCATATCAAGCGTGAGTGTTTGGAATTGTTGGACAGAACAAGTCCCTGGCTATACCTACATCAAGTTTGTTTGCCAATTTTCCCCATTTTCACACCAGAAATGCAGTGCCTCTTTGTCGCTATTAGCCGCGCTTTCAGTTAGTCTTTTCAAAAGCTGCTTGTGATCAATTTAGATAAGTTTTGCTCAAGGGAAAGCACTCAGAAGACAGATAACTGATTACTGAATATAATTAAAGAAGTTTTTTTCCCTTAGACCATACCAAGCAGAGCACTGTTCAGAGTCAAAGTCACCACACATATCTGCGTGCTGCATTCTGGACGGAGGAAGCTTCTAGCAGGCATAATGTGCATGCTGTGTAGTGAAAAAGTTAAAGCTTACACACACACACACCAAAACACTGTGGTTTTGTTATCTTTGTTATCATAAAAAACAAACAAGCACTAACCTGTTCAAAGCTTCCATGGCCATTTTGGTGACTTTGGTTTTGAGAGCATCATCATCTGTAGAATCTCTCTGAGGTAGGAAACGAATAGATGACCAAAAAAATTGAAGAGGCACATTTAACGAAGAAGAAAGCATAGGATAATACTTCATACGCAGGCATGGTAATGGAGAAAAAACATTTTTCTCAGAAAATATTATAGTGTTTCAGGAGATGCTGTCTCTTGGTGTAATAAATGGATTAAAAGCCCTTTATGGCAGATCAGTAGGCAACTGCTCTTGAAGATGAATATATAAAAATGTTCAAACTGGGGGAAAGGGCATCTCCTCAAGCTTAAAACCCCCTCTGACATTTGTTTTTCTGCATTCAATTTTCTTTGAATTCAGAGAATTCTATGAAGAATACCATGCCTGATACGAAAACAGACACAAGTGTGTAGGATTAAAACAGAGAAATACTACAAAGACTAACATGTGCACAGCATAAAACAAACAACATAACATTAACAAGTCTAAAGGTTCCAAGAAAAAACGCACCTAACTGGCAACTTTTAGAAAAGAGAAAATAAGAGACATGAGTACTGGCAAAAGGGGTAGGGGAATAAAATGATTGGAAGGATAGTAATTCCTTTCATGTTCACACAATCGTAATAGCTAACTAATAGCTAACAGCAGGTCTAACTGTGCTCAGTACGAAAATCTTCCCCCCTCTTCACCCACCCTAAACACACACACCTACACACACTTAACTCCATCCAGCAAATTTCTTCCACCTACTACCCTTATTCTCTCTCTGACTCTCTCTCTCAAGAAAATAACAAAGAAAGAAAGAGAAGGAAGAAAGATAACAGACTGGAAGCCAACTGACAATCTGAATGCACAGTTCCACCCTATTCTCTCTCTCTGTCTCTTCCCGTCTCTCTCTGTCTCTTTCTCTCAACAAATTAACAAAGAAAGAAAGAGAAGGAAGAAAGATAACAGACTGGAAGCCCACTGACAATCTGAATGCACAGTTCCACCCTATTCTATTCTCTCTCTCTCTGTCTCTTTCTGTCTCCCTCTCTCTCAACAAGTTAACAAAGAAAGCAAAAGAAGGAAGCAAAAAAACAGACTGGAAGCCCACTGACAATCTGAATGCACAGTTCCACCCTATTCTCTCTCTTTCTCTCTTGCTTTCTTTCTCTCTCTCTCTCTCAACAAATTAACAAAGAAAGAAAGATAACAGACTGGAAGCCCACTGACAATCTGAATGCACAGTTCCACCCTATTCTCTCTCTCAAGAAAGCAACAATTCAGATTGTCAGTGGGCTTCCAGTCTGATTATGTGTGTGTGTGTGTGTGTGTGTGTGTGTGTGTGTGTGTGTGTGTGTGTGTGTGTGTGTGTGTGTGTGTGTGTGTGTGTGTGTGTGTGTGTGTGTGTGTGTGTGTGTGTGTGTGTGTGTGTGTGTGTGTGTGTGTGTGTGTGAGAGATGATCTACTGATGAATAACTGTGTTATTGATCTTTGGTTTAATTAATAATAATTACTGTTATAATTGATATTGCCTTTTTTTTTTTTAATTGTTGGGGATGATGTTAAATAGCTGTGTGGGTGTATGTGTGTGTGGGTGTATGTGTGTGGGGGTATATAAGTGTGTGTATGCATGCAGAATATTGTGTGTAAGAGTACATGTTTATTGCAATATATGTTATGCTATTATTTGTTGTAAAGTGCAATTTCATGTGCGTTCATGCGCACACGTGTGTGTGTGTGTAATCATATATTTTATTAGTTTGCTTTTACTCTGCTTGCACATGCTGTGGAAGCATTGTTGGGGATGATGTTAAATAGCTGTGGGGGTGTATGTGTGTGGGAGTGGATGTGTGTGGGGGTGGATGTGTGCATATATGTGTGTGCATGTATGCATGTGTGTGTGTGTGTGTGTGTGTGTGTGTGTGTGTAAGTATGCAGAATATTGTGTGTAAGAGTACATGTTTATTGCAATATATGTTAATAATAATAATAATAAAATAAAGCTTCTATAGCGCTCTTCGATGATAAAAAATCATCCTCAGAGCGCTTTACAAATATTACGAAGGAAAACAATCAACAACAACAACAACAACAAAACAATGCTCACGCCGTTCATCCCACCCACCCCTTTCACATACACATTATTGACACCATTTCAAAGGGAGAAAAAAAAATCACGGCATGGACAAACAGACCCCCACCCACCTCACCCTTTCAATACGCACGCCCTCTATGCACTCACAAATTATCGGGGGGGAGGGGTCATTATGAGCTCACAAAATCCCAAACAATATGTGAATGCAAAACGACATTACGAGAAAGGCAGAGAGAGTGAAGGAGAGGGGGGGGGGGGGGGGAGGAGGGGGACAGAGGGGGGGAGAAAGAGAGAGATGGAGAAAGAGAGAGGGGGAGACAGAGAGAAAGAACACACACACACACATATATATATATATATATATATATGTATACGCACACGCACACGCACAGAGGCACACTTTACACGGGGTTTGTGTGGGAGATTAAATTGAAATTATGAAGGGGAAAGGAACTTTTTGAACAGATGAGTCTTAAGGCCAGACTTGAATGCAGACAGGGACAAAGCGGACCGGAGGTAGAAGGGGAGCGAGTTCCAGATGTTATGCTATTATTTGTTGTAATGTGCAATTTCATGTGCGTTCATGCGCATGCGTGTGTGTGTGTAATCATATATTTTATTCGTTTGTTTTTACTCTGCTTGCACATGCTGTGGAAGAAAATTTTCCATTTTAAACCATGTTTTAATGGACAATAAAGTTTTTTGAATTTGAATTTGAATTTGAAAGAAGGAAGCAAGATAACAGACTGGAAGTCCACTGACAATCTGAATGCAGAGTTCCACGGCCTGTGTGTAGAGGTCCACAGCGTCCTCCACATCGCCTTTCTCGTCTGCATCCAGGGCCTCCGTCAGCAGGAACCGCGCCCGCTCCAGGTCAGTCTGCACAGCAGTGAACCCCCCTCATAGTCGCAAGTCTGTTTCAAACTGCTCTTTGCTCACACACAGAGAAATGTACCGTCTTTTTCTGAATAAGTATAGGGCACACCTTATCACAAGGGGCACGCCCAAAATTCTACACAAAATTCAGATTTTGCTATTATATTTTCTTACTATTTCATTAGTCACATTATGAGGCACAGGTAGGGCCTCAATCCAGAAAAAAATACTGCTTTATATTTTATACCTGAAAACATTTTTCCCCAAAGGGGGAGTCTTGGATTTATTTTTTCCATTATAGTCCCGTCAACAGCTATGGTCATCTCAGGACTGTCACCAAAGACTGTATAGGGGAAGACAAGTATCCGGTCTCTTTTCCCTATATGAGTAGTGAGGACAGAAACACTGGTTATGTCCCTTTTAAACGTGACACATTTACACGTCGATAGGCCAGTTGAATTCTCCGTTCAAATTCAAGTCTGAGTTTTTGGATAGCCGCCGCTGTGAATGGTGTATAACTACCCCACTAACGATAACTCTATCAGCCCGGTTCGCTGTAACTCTTAAGTAGTCCATCTTACCCTTTTAGAATCTTTGCTGTCACCGCGTAAAGTTTGACCACTTATTAAAAGACACTCATCAATGTATAATAAATGATCTGACCTCTTAAAAGAACATTTCCGGCAACTTTGCCTTCATCTTCCTCCAACATATTTGTTTACTGTGTCTATGTGATGTCCATGTTGTCAGTTTATACTTTATAGTCTGAAAAACATGGTACAGTTCCTTGTTTTGATATGTGTGAGCATATGGCTTGTACCCACGTGTCGTCATATCCGGCCACAAGGAGCGCTCCATAGTATGGGAGACCGCCATCTTAGTCAGTAACTTTGTTTGAAAAATGCCCGATCGATGCTGTTTACACGTTTAAATTGTGATCGCTTCTCGGCCTTTTGGTTAAGACAGTGATTCAGGAACATAAATTGTTGTTTATACCCTGGTTTGTTTGTTCAGCCCGTCGTACATGGCGAAAGCCGATACGCGACGTTAAACTGAACTTCCATCCTGTTTACACACAAATCTGACTAAGATGGCGACACTTTCGTTGGAAGGGTCGAGATGTGCACGCAGGTGGGCGGGAGCCATTGATAAAGCACTTTTTTTTTTCATTACAAAGGAAAAGTTTTTTGTTTGTATTGGTGTCAAATTTCTGTGCATGTTAGGTGTGGAGTGTGGGTGTATGGTGTATGCAGGTGTGTGTTTGTGTGTGTGTGTGTGCTCTATTGGCTACTGCAGAGAACACCTTTTGCAAGAGTGAATGCCCTTGGTGGGTGGGGGAAGATGGTTCAGTACTGACCAAACAAGGGGATAACTCTCGCCAATAACCCTATTTTAGGCCATTAAATGGCTGCCTTTCGCAAGAGTGAATTCCCTTGTCAGTACTGACCAGCAAGAGCATCACTCTCACTGTCAAGGGCGTTGATAACCTTGTTGCAGAGGCCTATAACCATGTGTATGTGTAAGTAGGCACTCTCATTCCTACAAATAATATAAGATATGCCATACCTGCTGCAGAGTTTTCTCGATCTGTTGTCCTCCAGAGCTACTATTCCTTGCCAACACTGAAAGCGTAACATCACAACGAAAAACAACATGTGGTCAAAAATATAGGTTTGCTCCCCCACATGCATAAGATTCAAAGCTATCGAAAGAGAAAAAGAATTAAAATGTTCCCCTTTGCCAATTTTAAAACAGAACTCAAGTATGCTGGGATATGTTGGACAGTTTATCATGACAGCAGAAACATGTGAAATGATAGCACCATATATAAGGTCTTCACATCTGCAGGAAGCCTATGTGCACAATCGGGACAGTGGGCGGAAGCCTTGTGGCTCCAAATGGGGAGCTGGACGACCCTTCCCCCTCCATGAGTCTCTCCCCGTGGAGATACTGGGGGTCTTTCAGTATAAGTAGTTTCCCCACCTTCTGGAAGTTCTGTGCTAGCAACTTCCTCTAAATTTAATCTATCACTCTCTTTGACTCTGTCTTTTTCCTTTTATTACTATCATCTACTATTTTTCTGACTTATTGACCTATTCTCCTGCGTTTTTCCCCAAAAAAAAATCTTCCAAATAATGTTCTGCTTTGAACTCCTCCAATATCAGAATGCAGCGGGAAGAGCATTGAGTAGTGAAAACAGGACACATGTATCTCACCCATTATGGCCTGGGACACAGCTGTTCCGTCCCACACAAAATCAAGCTATTTAGTTAAAAGCCTGAATCTAGAAATCTTAGATAAAAACTGTACCAAGCTTTTGTCTGTAAAGATATTTGGGCTGTATGCTCTACATAGTATTTCAAATATATTTCTTCCCTCAGATTTATGGTAAAAACTTATTTTTGTGAGCAGTATCAATCAACATATCTAGTAGAAATAATATACTTAGTATCACAAACATAAATAAGATTGCCTATGAGTGAAAATCTAGCAATATCCACTGACTATAAGTAATCTTGTCACATACTACAACATATTCTCGCCTGTTATTTATGAAAAGTTACTTATAGTTAACTAAAGTTTGCTTGAAAAAACTTATGAAAATATAGATAAACTAAATGTTCCTCCCGAAACAGCTGTGGGGAACAAGAAGAATATGCAAAATAAGGAGCACATAGTTTATGCGTCTAAAACTGCCAAGATAAAGTGACTAATCATTTAAAGCAATTTATAAATTTATCTGAGGAATTTATCTAAAATTTATTTCCTAGAATTCACCCTCTCTCTCTTTCTTGAAAACAACAAAATTTGCTTTCAGCCAGATGAAATTTGATGGTGCATAAGGAAAGCAGACCTCATGGAGTTTTTGCATAAATTGAGATTTTGTTTTCACAAGACAAAGCTAACAGTAAGATTCATACTACATACACAGAAAACAATTTAAATATCTATGCAAATGTTGATTTTAGAGTTCTTTGAAGTTTGAAACCCAAGAAGGTAAGATGCATCATTTGCAGAAACCTGGCATAGAAGAGCATAATTTTACACGTTGGACTGTAGAGGGGAAGTATTGTTTTTATTTTGATCTTGATGGTTTTTTGCTCCTTCTGTTGCCTACTTTTTGCTCCTTTTGCTTATATTTGATGTTTGCTGTTTAATTGTTTGTCTGTGTTGATAAAAGCGCATTCGCCGAAATATCTAGTAGTTTTGTTTTGTCTCTTGTGAATAAAATAACGTCACTTTGCACTTGTCCTGTACTTGTTTGTTTGTTGTATAGAAGAGGGAGTTTGGGCTCTTTCTTTTGTTTTTTATTTGCTTATTTTTAGTTTCAAAATTGATTAAATGGAAAAAAGAAACAATTCAAAGTATGATTTTGTATTTTGGATATTGTTAAAAAACCCATGAAAATAGAGATAAAATGTCCTAAAAAGAAAAATGATGTTTTCAGGGTTGCTGACTATTTTTTCAATGTTGAGTGACTTGTGTCCGGTTTTCTCATGCACCGTCACATAGTATGTTCAGTCTTCTCGCAGCCTAATCCATTACGTTCACAGTGCAGCTTAACTGCTTTCTCTTCTCATGCTTATAAATACCATCATGGAAATAGCAAGAAGAGGATACAAAGTGATGCAGAGAGCAGAAAGTTTGAAGTTGAACAAGAAACACAATTAGCGGAGATGATTATAAACAAGAAACAAAATGAACCAAAACAATAAACACTATAGACTGACTGCATTCTTTGATCTGTTCCGCCCTCAGCATATACTCTGTCGCTTTTTCGATCAACGAAGGGTGCGCACTTCCTGCTTGGGCGGCTGCTAGAAGAGTCTGTGCTGCTTCCTGAAACAATCATAATCATCAATTTTATTATAACAGCACCTGCTTTGCTACCTTTATGTTCAAATATGTATGTGTAATAGTATGCCTTGCCATGTTTGCATTCTATGTTTGTATATGTATCAAGGACAGATTGGAAGACTAGGCGTTACCTAAAATCTTTATCCTTGGAAAATAAAGTTTAAGTTTTCAACAAAATAAAGTTTTCAATCATATAAAAGCATGTCATGTGTAGTTACTAACACAGGACAAGCTGTGCACTTCAGAATTAGTTCATACCTTTACTGAAATCATTGCAAAATGACTGGAATTGCCAGTTCTAATAAACAGATGAACCTCCTTCTCCCCCACCCACCCCTCCCAATCTTACTCCTGCACTCCACCCTCCATACCCCTTAACACATAGCATAGGCACATGCATGGAATTTTCTTTTTGTGCACTGCGACATGCTAAAGCATCATTTTTGAAGATGAACTGTAACCACTCTTAGAGATTAACAAATTGTACTTGCACACAATCTGATCTCAGTGATAAATGCATCTTGGAAACTAATCTGAAAAATGAAACAATCAAAAGTTAATCAGATTGATATTGTTTCAATAACTGTGTGTGTGCTTCATAAAAACTAGCAAACTTAAATGGCATGATCAACTCACAATCTGGTTGTCCATGATTCCTACAACAAAATCTTATAAATTCATACAAGTCACTCTTAAAAAAAAAATCTAGCAGTCATTCTTTGATGCATGTGACACGTTTTTATCAAAACAATTCTCAATTCACAGCATTCTAATATCTCTTAAAATAAGAGACACATAACCGCGAGCATTGCAATTAGTAAAATATGAGTGTATCTTAGCAGACCTAGAGCAACAGAAATGTAAGCAAAGACTTATACAGTACTGTGTAATAGAAGAGAGCGAGGTCCAATCTCTCGCTCTTGTCGCAGGTGACAGCTTGGTGGGCCAGGTTCACACCCTCCGTCTGCAAGGTGGCTGGGTCGGCACCATGGTAGCCTGAGGTTGGGTCATACATTGTGCACTTCTGCACACACAGTGACACACACACAAACCTGTGAATGTGGTGAGTGTGAGTATGTCTTAATTTTCTTTTACGAGCTCGTTTCTTCTAGTGCATAATGGGTGCGTGCTTGTATGTGCATGTGTGCGTGTATATATATATATATGTGTGTGTGTGTGTGCGCACGCCAGCATGTGTGTGTGTGAGCGTGTGTGTTTGCATACATTAATGTATGTGTATCCAAAAAAAATACTGTATACATGTGTGCATGTGTGTTACTGTGTGTGTGTGTCTGTGTGTGTGTGTGTGTGTGTGTGAAATAGAGGGATAGGAAGGGGGGTGGGGGTCGGCATGTCGATGCATGTATGTAACCTACAAGGGGTTGTTTTTAATATGAATAAATATATTTTGTGAAATTGTAAAGTGCTTAGAGCTTAATGTCTAAGCACTGAAGAAGTTTTGTTAATAAATAAATAAATAAACACACACACACTGACACAGAGTTAAAAAAAAGACACACAGTAATAGTAAACTAATACACACACAAACAGTGATACACACACAGTGTCACACACACACTTTTCTTTTAGTTTAATTCACATTCACAAGCACACACACACACATAAACACTGACATACATATACATGTACACTTCTGTCGTCCTTAGGCTTAGTGCGTCAGTGGTCAGGATGAACAACAATAACCTGCAAATCTCCCCCCCCCCCCCCCCCTTCTCCCCCCCACAAGCTTTCATATTCAAACCCATCCTATCTCCCGTCTTTGGACAGCGTTGACGTGGCATCATGCTCAAACCCGCTCATCGGGTGGAAGCTCAGAAGCTGGTTGGGTCAAGTTAATTCTTGAACTCCAAGATTATGCAAGCATGTATCCAGAATAAAGCAAAACAGATCTAGCCCAATGTTTCCAGTCTTTTTTTTCCACAAGGAGCCAGAAAATCATCATCTTGATGATAGTGGACATTTAAAAGAATAATAAGAATTCAAGAAAAAGAAGAAAGGCTAGATTTCTTTTCAGTTGAAGAGTACATATGGGAAGAAATCTGATTATTACCAGACCCTAAAACCCAGCCCAACCCCCCAGAATATCAACTGCCTCCTCTGCCATCTTCTGATCTTGACAAGATAGAGGACAAAACTAAAACTGTCAAAAGGTGCATGCGCGCGCACACGCACACACACACATTATCGTGACTATGCCTATCACCATAACAGTGCCAAGAGTAAGAAAGCTCCTCAAGGAACTGGACCCCACAAAAGCGCCAGGCGCGGATGGCTTAAGTCCCAGTGGCTTATGAGATTGCTCCAGCCATGGCACTCCTCTTCCAGTCTTCCCTGAACACCCACACTGTTCCCAAGGACTGGATGGCTTAAGACATGTCCTAGACTGCTGAAAGAAGTGGCTTATGAGATTGCTCCAGCCATGGCACTCCTCTTCCAGTCTTCCCTGAACACCAGCACTGTCCCCAAGGACTGGATGGCTTAAGTCCCAGGCTGCTGAAAGAAGTGGCTTTATGAGATTGCTCCCGTCATGGCACTCCTCTTCCAGTCTTCCCTGAACACCAGCACTGTCCCCAAGGACTGGATGGCTTAAGTCCCAGGCTGCTGAAAGAAATGGCTTTATGAGATTGCTCCCGTCATGGCACTCCTCTTCCAGTCTTCCCTGAACACCAGCACTGTCCCCAAGGACTGGAAAATGGCCAACCTGTGTTTAAAAAGGGGGAAAGGTATCGACCTGAAAACTACTGACCCATTTCACTCACCAGCGTGCCCTGCAACTAGTGCAAGCTCTTTGGCTTGAGCATATATCCTTGCTAGCAAGATCATGGGATTTGCAGAGGCCAACCGGATCCTGAGGGAGGAGCAACTTGGATTCAGGAAGAGAAGATCATGCGAAAGCCTGCTCTTTGGGCATGTGGATGAGCTCACTTACAGCATGGAGAGAGGAAAGCAGATGGACATCTTGGTGATGGATTTCTTCAAGGCGTTCGACAAGGAGAGCCACTCCCTCAGGACTGGGCCACAAGCTCAGTCACTATGGCATCACGGGGCAGATCAACTCCTGGATCCGCACCTTCCTTACGGACAGAAAGCAAGCAATGGTTGTGGACATCACCACATCGGGGACAGTCCCAGTAGAGTCAGGTGTCCCTCAGCCCGGATCAGTGATGGGCCCAACCCTCTTCCTGCTCGACTACATCAATGACTTGCCGGAACGTCTGTCCTCAACCTCTAGGCTTTTCGCCGATGACACCCTGTGCCACAAGACCATCTTGATCACATGGCTGAATGGGAGGAGAGGTGGAAGATGAAATTTCATCCAGAAAAATGCCAGTCCATGCACGTACCAAGGAAAAAGGCCACACATTCTGGCAACTACCATCTCCATGGCCAGACATTGCGAACAGTCGAGGAGACAAAGTACCTGGGTGTCTCAGTCTCTAAAGATCTTTCTTGTGACACCCACATCTCTAACATCACAAACAAGGCTAACAAGACCCTTGGCTTTTTTAGTTTTACGCAGAAACCTGAAGATGGGCTTGATCGCTGTTAAAGAAACAGCCTACAAAGCACTGGTAAGGCCCACTCTTGAGTATGCCGCACCCATCTGGGATCCACACACTGCCAAGAATACCGGCAAGATTGAGAGGGTCCAACGCTGTGCAGCTCGCTGGGACGCCAATCGCCATATGTCCAGCGTTGAAAACATGCTGACTCATCTGCAATGGCCCCTGCTCAAGGACAGGCGGCGTTCTGCTAGACTGGCCACCTTCTTCAAGTTTCATCAAGGAGAAATGGGATACTTTATAAAAGAAGAAGAAGATTTTGTAACATATATATATGTATCTGCATAGTTAAAAATTCGGGGCTTTCCTGGAGTTGCACTGCCTCCGGGCATTGCCTCAAGGATCGTTCCCATCATCTTTATATCTACTAATGTCCCATATATGTGTCTGTTTCAGAACGGAGGACGTTAAATGGATTTTCATTTGTAACAGTAATTTCTACTTCTAGTTCTACTTAGTTCTAGTTCTTCATTTTCTTCCTGGCTCCTGATTCAATCTCTGAAACTGACTCAGTGACTGGCATATTCTGAATTCTAAGTTTCATTTTCA
Organism: Phymorhynchus buccinoides; assembly: GCA_017654935.2. Lineage (NCBI taxonomy): Eukaryota > Metazoa > Mollusca > Gastropoda > Neogastropoda > Raphitomidae > Phymorhynchus > Phymorhynchus buccinoides. The sequence continues at coordinate 40,145,169 of CM065683.1, read as the reverse complement.
GGCTGATTACAATGAATGACAAATATATGAAATAATAAAACTTCATCTGTATAAATACCTGTCATTACAATACCCCAAATCTCTACAGCAAACACCAAGAAACGACGATTTCAACACACTTCCTTTTTAGCCTACAGTCTACTTTCGGAGCTATTGCTTTTGTAGTTTCCAAGGCCAGAGAGGTAATTTCAGGGGACATTATTATTGTAATCCTGGCATCTCAAACGTTTTCCGGATTGACAGATATTTAAAAAGATTGATAAAATACAATAATTAAACTTTATATAACAACTTATTGTTTTATATGCCAAACACGAATATCTAATATGCATGTATGTTTTGTTAAAGAGACAGTTTTATGCATTGTAGGATGAAGTCCAAATGGCGCACCAAAACCACAGGTATCGTAGGACGCCAAAATGGCGTCAGCTACATGCCGGATAAAAAGCGTTTAGTGATCTCATCACAGACTGCATTGTAGCAATTCTTTTTCTTAAAAATTGATAGAATTTCGTGATACAGATCCGGCCTCAGCTTCATTTGAAACAAGGGAAACCGGAAAGGATGACTTCATAAGAAAAGATTATTTTGTTTTGTTGAATTTTTCCCTTCTAAGACTATATAATATAGAAGAGTAAGACTAAGATTTTTATTTAGTGCCTTTGTGAGTTTGTCGGTTGTGTAATAATGTAGAAAATGTACAATTAGATCTGCAAGATAATGGCGAGGTAGTGATGTTTCCCTGTGCATGATGGATCTTTCGGAACTGGAACGATTTGTGGAGAATGCTGTGCAGTGTTCATCCAGAGTTGTGAACTTGAGTCATCGAAGTCTGACAATTATCACCAGCAACTTGGCCAAACTGACTTGTGTCAAACAGTTGACGTTAAATGACAACAAGCTGATTATGCCCCCATCAGAAATCCTGGCCATGTCATTGTTAGAGGAACTGATTCTGGACAACAATCAGTTAACGATGCTGCCCCAAGGAATTGGAAATCTGCGCAGACTTAGGTGCATCTTCTTTTCCCTTAAATGATTACCCTCTGAACTTAAAGTTAAACAAAACTATACAATGTACATGCACACACTTTCTCTCTCTCTGTATGTTTATCTCAAAATATGTCTCTCTGTCAATATTTCACACATACACAAATCATGTAAACAGAACATGCACACAACAAGCATACTTATATATTATACAGAAACACACACACACACACACACACACACACACACACACACACAAATCGTTAACACAGCACACAGACACCCACTCCATAAACACAATATACAGACACACACATGTGCATGCAAACACACATGCAGACATTAACAGGGATGTATTTATTCATATATATAATCGGCATAAAGAAAGGGAATACAATAAATGTTTGCATTGATGTTCAGTTCATGTACCTTTTAGTTATATAATGGTTTGAATGATGTTGCATTCATCCATATACACCAAACGTGTGAATGCAATAATTAATTTGTGTGTGTGTGCTTCATGTGTATGTGTGTTTAGGTGTATGTGTACATGCATTTCATCTGTCTGTGCATGTGCAAATGTGTGTGTGTTTGCGCTTTTGCACGTGCATGTGTGTGTGTGTTTGTGTGTGTGTTTATGAGTGTGTGTGTGTGTGCATGCATACACATGCGCACATGTAAATATTTACATGTTCTTCACTTATTGTGCAGAATTCTGTCAGTCAGTTACAATCCCCTGGGAGTTCTTCCCACAGAGGTGGGCAACCTGGCCTTGCTGTCCGACCTGTGGCTGGTCAACTGTCAACTGACCTCTCTCCCCTCAGAACTAGGCCTCCTGACCAGACTGCAGAAACTCAGCGCACGCAGCAACCAGCTGTCCAGACTTCCCGATGAACTCGGTCACATGCAGAGTCTAGAGTGGTTGTGCTTAGCTGAAAACGAGCTGGAGGGACTTCCAGAGGAGATTGGGAGCCTAGAGAAGCTGGCCTACTTGAATCTGAACAGCAACAGGTGTAGCTGTGTGCCGGACTGTGTGCTTAAGCTGCCCTCGTTGACTTCGCTGCACATGAAGGGGAATCACGTGAGTCGCGTCCCTGACAACATCATTCTGGCCTTGTCGCAGCTTAGTCGGCTGGACCTGCGGGACAATTACTTGAGGCTGCGGCCGGCACATTGGAAGGTGAGATATTTTAATGATCAGATGATGTGAATAATTTCTACCTACAGATACAAGAACACGTATAATAGAGCTTAATTTTGAGAGGAAGCAAAAATTTGTCAGCAACATTTTAGTACAATTTTACTTTTCTGTAGAATTATATATCTTTGAATACATCCAACTTCAAAGGGCTGTAAAGTCAAAGCTAACAAAGGTATTATTGACATAACAAACAAACCACTGAATGGGACAGGAGTGAAATAAAACTAAAACAAAGATATTACTTAACCTTTTCGCTGCCCACGACGTATATATACGTCCTCTATAGCGCTTCAGTACTTGCCACCGATGTATATATACGTCGCCGCTAAGTAGCGATATCGCTGCGTTCAAAAATCGCGCGGTAAGCCAGCGGCGCATGCGCAAGTAGTAGGCGGCACTGAAGGGGTTAAGATTTGTTTTCTTCGTTTCTATCACTAGTAATATGTACTAGTATCAGGGAGATTTCTTGCATCTTATTAATGTAAAATCTCACCAGTCACTGTCCGTGTTTGCATTACAGCCTTTTCTTGATTGTTCTCGCCATGCCTTCGCCCCACTTTTTGCACATTCTATCTATGAATATGTATGCACATTTTTTGTTTGTGGCTGTCTGCATTCTCTCTGTAATGCATGTGTGTTTAGCGTGAATAAAAAGTGTTTATTGTGATCAGTGCTTTAGGGTGGGATTTGGGAGGTGTGGGGATGAAAGGAAAGGGAGGGCGACACTCACTCATCGGCCTACCTACTTCCTGCCTGTAAAACAAATTACAGGAGGTACTCATTCTTTCCCAGGGCTGTGAGTGAGTGGAACTGTCTTCCACCTGAGGTAATATCATCAGCCTCGGTGGAGGAATTCAAATCCTGGATCGGAGTAGTCTACTGTTGTTCAGCAGAGATATGCGTTGTGATATTGGTTTTTATTTAAGTTTTATCGTTATTTCTGTGCTGCTTTCTTGCAGGGTTTGGAATACATCTTGCTAGGCCCAGAAGACGTTGGAAGTGTTCCCATTTCTGACACCACCACCTACGTTGTTTCCTCCAAGAGAGCCACCAGCGCATTAGCCATTGTACCTGAGAACGATGAAGAGGAGGAGGAGGAGGAGGAAGAGGAAGTCAAAACAGAAGACGAATGTTCGTGGTAGGAAAGCTAGAGTTTTGAAGAAAAACAAACAAAGCCAAATGTGACCCGTCACCACAAAATGAGTCGCATTGTCCCTAGTTCACTTGTCCCCTAGGGACAATTTTATGTGGAAGGGGGTCAAATCAATTCTCAGATTTTGACTTATTATTGAACAATGGGTCTTTATCTACCATGTACATAAGTATTGAAGTGTAAAAACACTCCTTTCTGCCTTAAAAGTGTGTTTATATCAGAAACATCTCGTTGTTTTGTACACATTTAGAAATTTTCAGGTTGCATTTTTTCATTTCCCCGATTCCCTGAGTATACGATTTCAAATCTTCATAACTTTGCAACAAATAGTCCGATTTACAAACTTTTTGGTTTGTTGGAAAGCTTTTTTAAATCAAAATAACAATTTGTTAATAACTCAAAAGTGACATCTGGGACATCACGACTCATTTTGTGTAGACAAATACTAAAGTCAGCAAGTTTTACATAGAAAGACCAAACATCAAATTGTGTGGAGCTTGTATTCTGTGCCTTCCAAAGACAGAAATGTGTGAGAGAGAGAGAGAGAGAGAGAGAGAGAGAGAGAGAGAGAGAGAGAGAGAGAGAGAGAGAGTTGTACTGTATAAGGGAGGTAATTTACATTATAATACTTACAAAGAAGGGCAATATCTCAGAGAAGTAGGTCTTAAGTGGGAGAGAGTCTTAATAGGGGGGGCAGGTACACACCTAAAACAAACTTTTAAAAGATGTGTAGAATTTTGTCAGCAACATTATTGCTCGTTAGAATATTCATGCACTCCGATAAGTTTGTTTTAGGTGTGTACCTGCCAGAGCTCCAGATTTATAGTACTGCATAAGCTAAATGTCATGTCCATGTTTACCATTTCAAATGAGACAATCTGTGTGCTTCTAGAGACTACAATTACAGTGGAACCTCCCTTATAAGACCCCCCCCCCCCCCCCCCCCCATTATTAAGACTCTCTCCCACTTTAAGACCTACTTCTCTGAGACATTGCCCTTCTTTGTAAGTATTAAAATTACCTCCCTTATACAGTACAACTCCCTCCCAATTAAGACCTTATTTTGGATGATTTGTCAAGGTCTTGAAAGGGAGGTTCCACTGTATTTCAAAAGGCCCCAGGTTGGTGATCTCAAAAGTGGGATTTTATTGTAAGAAAATGTAGAGGTAATTTGTGTGAAGTTTATTGGTCCTCAACAATGTGTAATGATCATATGGATGATATTGATTGGTCTTCTAGAAAGTGTAATGGTGGTATGATAGTAAATGGTCCTCAACAATGTGTAATGGTCATATGGATGATATTGATTGGTCTTCTAGAAAGTGTAATGGTGGTATGATGGTAAATGGTCCTCAACAATGTGTAATGGTCATATGGATGATATTGATTGGTCTTCTAGAAAGGGTAATGGTGGTATGATGGTAAATGGTCCTCAACAATGTGTAATGATCATATGGATGATATTGATTGGTCTTCTAGAAAGGGTAATGGTGGTATGATAGTAAATGGTCCTCAACAATGTGTAATGGTCGTATGGGTGAAATTCATTGGTCTTCTAGAAAGGGTAATGGTGGTATGATGGTAAATGGTCCTCAACAATGTGTAATGGTCGTATGGGTGAAATTCATTGGTCTTCTAGAAAGTGTAATGGTGGTATGATAGTAAATGGTCCTCAACAATGTGTAATGGTCATATGGATGATATTGATTGGTCTTCTAGAAAGGGTAATGGTGGTATGATGGTAAATGGTCCTCAACAATGTGTAATGATCATATGGATGATATTGATTGGTCTTCTAGAAAGTGTAATGGTGGTATGATAGTAAATGGTCCTCAACAATGTGTAATGGTCGTATGGGTGAAATTCATTGGTCTTCTAGAAAGTGTAATGGTGGTATGATGGTAAATGGTCCTCAACAATGTGTAATGATCATATGGATGATATTGATTGGTCTTCTAGAAAGGGTAATGGTGGTATGATAGTAAATGGTCCTCAACAATGTGTAATGGTCGTATGGGTGAAATTCATTGGTCTTCTAGAAAGGGTAATGGTGGTATGATGGTAAATGGTCCTCAACAATGTGTAATGGTCGTATGGGTGAAATTCATTGGTCTTCTAGAAAGTGTAATGGTGGTATGATAGTAAATGGTCCTCAACAATGTGTAATGGTCATATGGATGATATTGATTGGTCTTCTAGAAAGGGTAATGGTGGTATGATAGTAAATGGTCCTCAACAATGTGTAATGGTCATATGGATGAAATTCATTGGTCTTCTAGAAAGGGTAATGGTGGTATGATGGTAAATGGTCCTCAACAATGTGTAATGGTCATATGGATGAAATTCATTGGTCTTCTAGAAAGGGTAATGGTGGTATGATGGTAAATGGTCCTCAACAATGTGTAATGGTCGTATGGGTGAAATTCATTGGTCTTCTAGAAAGGGTAATGGTGGTATGATGGTAAATGGTCCTCAACAATGTGTAATGGTCGTATGGGTGAAATTCATTGGTCTTCTAGAAAGTGTAATGGTGGTATGATAGTAAATGGTCCTCAACAATGTGTAATGGTCATATGGATGATATTGATTGGTCTTCTAGAAAGGGTAATGGTGGTATGATAGTAAATGGTCCTCAACAATGTGTAATGGTCATATGGATGATATTGATTGGTCTTCTAGAAAGGGTAATGGTGGTATGATAGTAAATGGTCCTCAACAATGTGTAATGATCATATGGATGAAATTGATTGGTCTTCTAGAAAGGGTAATGGTGGTATGATAGTAAATGGTCCTCAACAATGTGTAATGGTCATATGGATGAAATTGATTGGTCTTCTAGAAAGGGTAATGGTGGTATGATAGTAAATGGTCCTCAACAATGTGTAATGGTCATATGGATGATATTGATTGGTCTTCTAGAAAGGGTAATGGTGGTATGATAGTAAATGGTCCTCAACAATGTGTAATGGTCATATGGATGATATTGATTGGTCTTCTAGAAAGGGTAATGGTGGTATGATAGTAAATGGTCCTCAACAATGTGTAATGGTCATATGGATGAAATTGATTGGTCTTCTAGAAAGGGTAATGGTGGTATGATAGTAAATGGTCCTCAACAATGTGTAATGGTCATATGGATGAAATTCATTGGTCTTCTAGAAAGGGTAATGGTGGTATGATAGTAAATGGTCCTCAACAATGTGTAATGATCATATGGATGATATTGATTGGTCTTCTAGAAAGGGTAATGGTGGTATGATGGTAAATGGTCCTCAACAATGTGTAATGATCATATGGATGATATTGATTGGTCTTCTAGAAAGTGTAATGGTGGTATGATGGTAAATGGTCCTCAACAATGTGTAATGATCATATGGATGATATTGATTGGTCTTCTAGAAAGTGTAATGGTGGTATGATGGTAAATGGTCCTCAACAATGTGTAATGGTCATATGGATGAAATTCATTGGTCTTCTAGAAAGGGTAATGGTGGTATGATGGTAAATGGTCCTCAACAATGTGTAATGATCATATGGATGATATTGATTGGTCTTCTAGAAAGGGTAATGGTGGTATGATAGTAAATGGTCCTCAACAATGTGTAATGATCATATGGATGATATTGATTGGTCTTCTAGAAAGTGTAATGGTGGTATGATGGTAAATGGTCCTCAACAATGTGTAATGATCATATGGATGATATTGATTGGTCTTCTAGAAAGTGTAATGGTGGTATGATAGTAAATGGTCCTCAACAATGTGTAATGGTCGTATGGATGATATTGATTGGTCTTCTAGAAAGTGTAATGGTGGTATGATGGTAAATGGTCCTCAACAATGTGTAATGATCATATGGATGAAATTGATTGGTCTTCTAGAAAGGGTAATGGTGGTATGATAGTAAATGGTCCTCAACAATGTGTAATGGTCGTATGGGTGAAATTCATTGGTCTTCTAGAAAGGGTAATGGTGGTATGATGGTAAATGGTCCTCAACAATGTGTAATGATCATATGGATGAAATTGATTGGTCTTCTAGAAAGGGTAATGGTGGTATGATAGTAAATGGTCCTCAACAATGTGTAATGGTCATATGGATGAAATTCATTGGTCTTCTAGAAAGGGTAATGGTGGTATGATAGTAAATGGTCCTCAACAATGTGTAATGGTCGTATGGATGATATTGATTGGTCTTCTAGAAAGTGTAATGGTGGTATGATGGTAAATGGTCCTCAACAATGTGTAATGGTCATATGGATGAAATTCATTGGTCTTCTAGAAAGGGTAATGGTGGTATGATAGTAAATGGTCCTCAACAATGTGTAATGATCATATGGATGAAATTGATTGGTCTTCTAGAAAGGGTAATGGTGGTATGATAGTAAATGGTCCTCAACAATGGGTCATGGTTGTATGGGTGAAATTCATTGGTCTTCTAGAAAGTGTAATGGTGGTATGATGGTAAATGGTCCTCAACAATGTGTAATGGTCGTATGGATGATATTGATTGGTCTTCTAGAAAGGGTAATGGTGGTATGATAGTAAATGGTCCTCAACAATGGGTCATGGTTGTATGGGTGAAATTCATTGGTCTTCTGGAAAGTGTATTGGTGGCATAAGTGTAGTTCATTGGTCCTCTGAAAAGAATGGTGGTATTCTTCTTCGATCACTCAGTCTCCTGTCATATGAGCACAGATGCATCATGCTGCTGTTATGCACCTAACATAGAAAGAGTTATGCCCAGCATGTCCATCTTTGGCTGGAAAAAATCTTTGTACGGGTTTTGAGAACAAAGGCAGGCGAATGGACCATTAAGGCTGAAAGATAGTAGATGACAGTAAGCAAAGGGAAAAGGCAGAATCAAAGAGAGTGACAGATTAGACGAAGTTACAAGCACAGAACTGCCAAAAGGTGGGGGGAATATTTCTACAAGACCCCCGGTATCCCCACGGGGGGTAATGGTGGTATGAGATGTAGCAGTCATTGGTCCTAAAGAAAGGATAAGAATGTTGTGGGTGTAGTTCATTGGTCTTCAAGAAAGAGTAAAGATGGTACAAGTGTTGTTTTTCAATCCTAACTAAGAAAAACCCTGAAATGGTGTCCAAGTGTAGTTTATTGCTCAAAGAATGGTCTGCAAGAGGTTTATTATACCTAAAATGGAAAGCACATGGGCTTGCAACCTGCACATCTGCAGCACTTACCATTAGGCAAGAAAGTTGTCATGACATGACATGTCATATTTCAAATATAATTTCCAGCTCTGTGGTGTACTCAACAGCATTGTTAGTATAGTTTCATGGTCCATTAGCATTTGTTAAACTTTACTGAATGAACAACGAATGCTGTTTTTATGTGCTTTTCCCCCCATTGAAAATGTTGCTCAAGTGTTGAAAAGTATTGCATGTTTATTTCAAATATGATTGTGGTGTACTGCATGTTTATTTGAATGAGATATGATTGTTTGCAAATAATATTTTTTGGTGAGAAATTGTTTGTGTGTGCAATTTATAATTTCGATTTTAATAAAAAATATTTCTGATCCAGAAACATGAACAGACTGTGCTGTTAACTGCATTGGAGCTCTTTAGTATTAATATGATTATTGATACTTGAGGGGATATGCATAATCTGTATTAAATCATATCAATTCAATTCATGACTCTTTTCTTGTCTTTAACATGTTGCAAGATTTAGTAGGCATTTATGAATAAAATACACAAACATCAAAATCTGTTTCGAAAACTGTTGCAACTGCCTCAGTGCGGCCTTCCAAAACAGCGCCAATCTTTCATGAAGGAAAATTGTGCTTTGTCTTTAATTAAAAGAATGTTCAAACTATTTGCTGGAGCTTAGTTCAAATATTCTTGGAGAGGCTCACTTCAGTAAGTGAACAGGACCCCCCCAAAAAAAAACCCAACAAACATTAACCCCTTCGCTGCCAAGCCAGTTCTGAGGCAACTATTTGCCAAGCCGTGTTAGGTTGTGAAGTCTATCACAAAAACTGCTGAATAAAAGTGCATATAACCTATACTTTTCTGAAAGGGAATTGAATATACTATCCTTTGAGAACACTCACATGCATTCAAACATACTGCGAAAAGCATATGGATAGAAAAAGGGAAACTCTTAGAATAACCCTATTACGGGTATTTTTGTGACGGGGCAGTTTATATGTTACCGGAAGTCGACGGAAATATCTGCGACGGGGTAGTGAAGAGGTTAAAAAAAGCGAGATGTTAGTGGCATCTATGGCAATACTTTTTTTGCCCAGAGATTGTACATTTAGCTTCATGCAGAGTATTCTTCTATAGTAGGTTTTTAGGATCAATAGCAATATACTTCTTAATAATAATAATAATAAATAACATTTATAGAGCGCCCTTTCTCTCTTGAGCTCACGGCGCTTCACAATTGTTTAAATAAATACATAAATCATAAATAAGCTACTACAATATTAACTATCACAAACATTCACACAGCCACAACACGCACGCGCACACACACACCCACATACGCGCGCACACCCACCCACCCACAATGTGGGGGACATCATTTTAAGGCAGGAAACAGGACAAGGAAGAAATCAGAGGTATTGCCGGAAGAGGTGAGTTTTAAGAGCGGTTTTGAAAGACTGGAAAGATTTATCAGAACGAAGTTCATATGGTAGGGTGTTCCAGACAGAAGGGGCGCTGAAAGAAAATGAACGTTCACCATTTGTCTTAGTGTTAGTACGAGGAATAGAAAGGATAAGTTTGTCAGAAGAGGAACGGAGAGACCTGGAGGGTGAGTACAGGTGAACGAGATCAGAGAGGTAGGCAGGACTAGATGAATGGACAGCATTGAAACAGAGGCAAGCAATTTGTGTTTGTTTGCTTCCATAAGTCTTTCTTTCTACTCAGTCTCAACATTCATCTGATTTAGATATAACACACACACACACAAACAACAATGAAAAAGGTATAAGCTTTGCATATTAATATTTCATTCAATAAAATATTTGCTTTGCAAGCATTAGTTACTGTCATGATTCATTTGCAATTTTAAGATAAACTCCAGATTGCACTGGTACTTCAACATAAACATGCTGGTTATACCAGAAAGTGAAACGTGATCTAAAGTACATATGGTATGTTATAGAGCATACATTTACTGATAATCTTGGTAAACAAAGCACAATTTAAAGCAACAAATAGTTTCAAATTGTCACTACACTTTTAAGATCACAAGCAGTTTTATTATTTTCAATATCGATTCCTGTACCCAAAATAACAGTGCACCTTGTATATGAAGAAAAACATAATAAGACCCTGGCATGCAATGCCAAAGGAAAATTATGAGAACACTAGTACATACTGATGTACAGATTCACAGAAGACTCCATCAAGCCAGGTTTTGGGGTTGTTGTTGGTTGAAAACACCTGAAAGGCAGGGGTCCGGGTACAGGGGCAGAGCCATGTCAGACGATTCAGGGGGGCAAGTTAAGAGAGAGAGATAACGAGATAGACAGACAGTTAAAATGATAGACAGAGACAGTTTGAGTCTGATAAGCCTTGTAAAATTATTACATTGCCTTTGTAAACTTCCAAGATAGAACAACCAAGTTCAAAACGCCCCAAATCGCTTGTGGTCATTTTTTGTTTTTTTTGTTGGATGAACTAAAACAAAAATGAAGTTCAGTTTCTGGTAAAATTAAAAATACTGAAATCAGTGAAAAATTGAAAGAGTAGCACCCGTGTGTGTGTGTGTGTTTTGTCTCTGCGTATCTTCCGCAGATCCCTATTATTACAGTGACAGAATAGTCAAGTGTGACTGTGGTCACTAAACAGAAGGAAGGAAGGAACAGAAATGCTCATATTCATTCAACTTCACTTTGCTCTTGAACCAATTTTGCTTGTTCAACGCAGCTATGAATGGGAACAGAGGGTGGGCTGGAGAAGGTCATAATGAGTTGCAAATTCCCCAGCAACATTTCCCTTCTGGGTCTATTTTCCTTACCTATTTTTCATTCACTGATAGCTGGCAATGTGCATTCATGTTAATGTTCCTGTGCTGCAAGTTGTTCAGATTTTGAATATAATAATGGCTTTATCTAATCTTTCTACAGCACTGTTTGAACACCCAAACCAAAATAACAATACTTGAATTGTAGCTCAAAATGTTGTACATAAACACAAAGGTATGTAACCTAAATGTTAAATTCAAATACAATCAAGCATATTTGGCAGCAATTATTCAAATTATATTTCTCTTACACACATGATTATATTAATAAGCATACATAACTAAAGTAAAAGCTTATCAGGCATGGGAATTGTCCGCAAATTCGCGGATTTCCGCGAGAATTTTTTTTTGAAATTGTTACTAAATACTTCGTTTTTGTTACTAAATACTTCAATAGGGCGTTTGCCACGAGTGTTCGTTCACTATACTAGACTACTAATTTGCCCGAGCTCGTTCTGCCCGAGTTGCGCTGACCTCTCTAATTCAACTCTCTAAATTCAACTCAGTGAAATTCAAGGTCGCCGGCGCGTGGCAAATGCCCTATTGGGGGTCTTTTCAGAGTTTTTTGTCTCTGACAATTCCCATGCCTGTATCATAGAGGGATAGACATAAAATGAACACAATACTGCATAAGTACATACAAATTCGTTGTTCACTACATATATTGATGACAATATGGAACTGTTAACTGGAAGAGAGACAGAGAGAGCACATTTTTCCCTTTTGAAAAGGAACGTATTTTGCACACCTACACACACATGGTGTCAAATGAAAGGGGGGGAAAAAAGTTATTCTTACATAAACTGACTATAATGTGGTCCCTTTTTATGGTGGCAAAACAATCTAAATCAGTAAAGTTTGGGCAAAACAATCTAAATCAGTAAAGTTTGGGCAAAACAATCTAAATCAGTAAAGTTTGGGCAAAACAATCTAAATCAGTAAAGTTTGGGCAAAACATTCTAAATCAGTAAAGTTTGGGCAAAACAATCTAAATCAGTAAAGTTTGGGCAAAACATTCTAAATCAGTAAAGTTTGGGCAAAACATTCTAAATCAGTAAAGTTTGGGCAAAACATTCTAAATCAGTAAAGTTTGGGCAAAACAATCTAAATCAGTAAAGTTTGGGCAAAACAATCTAAATCAGTAAAGTTTGGGCAAAACAATCTAAATCAGTAAAGTTTGGGCAAAACAATCTAAATCAGTAAAGTTTGGGCAAAACAATCTAAATCAGTAAAGTTTGGGCAAAACAATCTAAATCAGTAAAGTTTGGGCAAAACAATCTAAATCAGTAAAGTTTGGGCAAAACAATCTAAATCAGTAAAGTTTGGGCAAAACAAAATCTAAATCAGTAAAGTTTGGGCAAAACAATCTAAATCAGTAAAGTTTGGGCAAAACAATCTAAATCAGTAAAGTTTGGGCAAAACAATCTAAATCAGTAAAGTTTGGGCAAAACAATCTAAATCAGTAAAGTTTGGGCAAAACAATCTAAATCAGTAAAGTTTGGGCAAAACAATCTAAATCAGTAAAGTTTGGGCAAAACAATCTAAATCAGTAAAGTTTGGGCAAAACAATCTAAATCAGTAAAGTTTGGGCAAAACAATCTAAATCAGTAAAGTTTGGGCAAAACAATCTAAATCAGTAAAGTTTGGGCAAAACAATCTAAATCAGTAAAGTTTGGGCAAAACAATCTAAATCAGTAAAGTTTGGGCAAAACATTCTAAATCAGTAAAGTTTGGGCAAAACAATCTAAATCAGTAAAGTTTGGGCAAAACAATCTAAATCAGTAAAGTTTGGGCAAAACAATCTAAATCAGTAAAGTTTGGGCAAAACAATCTAAATCAGTAAAGTTTGGGCAAAACAATCTAAATCAGTAAAGTTTGGGCAAAACAATCTAAATCAGTAAAGTTTGGGCAAAACAATCTAAATCAGTAAAGTTTGGGCAAAACAATCTAAATCAGTAAAGTTTGGGCAAAACAATCTAAATCAGTAAAGTTTGGGCAAAACATTCTAAATCAGTAAAGTTTGGGCAAAACATTCTAAATCAGTAAAGTTTGGGCAAAACAATCTAAATCAGTAAAGTTTGGGCAAAACAATCTAAATCAGTAAAGTTTGGGCAAAACAATCTAAATCAGTAAAGTTTGGGCAAAACAATCTAAATCAGTAAAGTTTGGGCAAAACAATCTAAATCAGTAAAGTTTGGGCAAAACAATCTAAATCAGTAAAGTTTGGGCAAAACAATCTAAATCAGTAAAGTTTGGGCAAAACATTCTAAATCAGTAAAGTTTGGGCAAAACAATCTAAATCAGTAAAGTTTGGGCAAAACAATCTAAATCAGTAAAGTTTGGGCAAAACAATCTAAATCAGTAAAGTTTGGGCAAAACAATCTAAATCAGTAAAGTTTGGGCAAAACAATCTAAATCAGTAAAGTTTGGGCAAAACAATCTAAATCAGTAAAGTTTGGGCAAAACAATCTAAATCAGTAAAGTTTGGGCAAAACAATCTAAATCAGTAAAGTTTGGGCAAAACAATCTAAATCAGTAAAGTTTGGGCAAAACAATCTAAATCAGTAAAGTTTGGGCAAAACAATCTAAATCAGTAAAGTTTGGGCAAAACAATCTAAATCAGTAAAGTTTGGGCAAAACAATCTAAATCAGTAAAGTTTGGGCAAAACAATCTAAATCAGTAAAGTTTGGGCAAAACAATCTAAATCAGTAAAGTTTGGGCAAAACATTCTAAATCAGTAAAGTTTGGGCAAAACAATCTAAATCAGTAAAGTTTGGGCAAAACAATCTAAATCAGTAAAGTTTGGGCAAAACAATCTAAATCAGTAAAGTTTGGGCAAAACAATCTAAATCAGTAAAGTTTGGGCAAAACAATCTAAATCAGTAAAGTTTGGGCAAAACAATCTAAATCAGTAAAGTTTGGGCAAAACAATCTAAATCAGTAAAGTTTGGGCAAAACAATCTAAATCAGTAAAGTTTGGGCAAAACAATCTAAATCAGTAAAGTTTGGGCAAAACAATCTAAATCAGTAAAGTTTGGGCAAAACAGTCTAAATCAGTAAAGTTTGGGCAAAACAATCTAAATCAGTAAAGTTTGGGCAAAACAATCTAAATCAGTAAAGTTTGGGCAAAACAATCTAAATCAGTAAAGTTTGGGCAAAACAATCTAAATCAGTAAAGTTTGGGCAAAACAATCTAAATCAGTAAAGTTTGGGCAAAACAATCTAAATCAGTAAAGTTTGGGCAAAACAATCTAAATCAGTAAAGTTTGGGCAAAACAATCTAAATCAGTAAAGTTTGGGCAAAACAATCTAAATCAGTAAAGTTTGGGCAAAACAATCTAAATCAGTAAAGTTTGGGCAAAACAATCTAAATCAGTAAAGTTTGGGCAAAACAATCTAAATCAGTAAAGTTTGGGCAAAACAATCTAAATCAGTAAAGTTTGGGCAAAACAATCTAAATCAGTAAAGTTTGGGCAAAACAATCTAAATCAGTAAAGTTTGGGCAAAACAATCTAAATCAGTAAAGTTTGGGCAAAACAATCTAAATCAGTAAAGTTTGGGCAAAACAATCTAAATCAGTAAAGTTTGGGCAAAACAATCTAAATCAGTAAAGTTTGGGCAAAACAATCTAAATCAGTAAAGTTTGGGCAAAACAATCTAAATCAGTAAAGTTTGGGCAAAACAATCTAAATCAGTAAAGTTTGGGCAAAACAATCTAAATCAGTAAAGTTTGGGCAAAACAATCTAAATCAGTAAAGTTTGGGCAAAACAATCTAAATCAGTAAAGTTTGGGCAAAACAGTCTAAATCAGTAAAGTTTGGGCAAAACAATCTAAATCAGTAAAGTTTGGGCAAAACAATCTAAATCAGTAAAGTTTGGGCAAAACAATCTAAATCAGTAAAGTTTGGGCAAAACAATCTAAATCAGTAAAGTTTCAGTTAAGTACATCCCCCGTGGGGATACCAGGGGGTCTTTTGTATAAATAGTTCCCCCACCTTCTGGAAGTTCTTGTAACTTATCTGTCACTCTGTTTGACTCTGCCTTTTCCCTTTGCTTACTGTCATCTACTATCTTTCTGCCTAACTGGTCCATTCTCCTGCCTTTTTTCACTAAACACTTTTAAACCATTTCCTCCAGCCGAAGTCGGACTTAACAATTTCTTAGTTAGGCGCATAACGGCAGCATGACGCACCTGCGCTCATAATTGACAGGAAACTGTCTGAGCGATCAAAGAAGAAGAAGGTTCAGTACAGTTTTACAAAGTCTGCTGGATGTAGAAAAGAAACTGTGATGTTTAAAAACACACATTTTTAATTCCAATGATCAACGAGGACCTTGAATTTCAAGAAATGAAGAAATTACTTTTGACAAGTAAATCCGCATATATACAGTCATTGATGACGAGCCAGCAACAGAAGCATGATAAAAGCAATAAGAACATTTTTCATTCACATTTGACCTCTCTTTGGTTTAACTCATTCGCATCGCAACGATTTTGAATTATTAAAAAAAAATCACAAATCACTCCAGCCATACACACAAACAAAACATAAACAAAATGAGGAATGAAAGAAGATTACATGTTTTTACTTCAGGCTTAGACATAGGGAAGTGGTAGATCAGACCTTTTTTATATAGACTTTATATAGAAAAACTCTCTACACCGATTGGTTTCCCCCACAACAAACTACTACAAAAGCAAAGTTAGAGGCAAAATTGTGGTCTGAGGGAGTGAAGCGAGTTTAGATGTGACCAAGGTATGGTGTGCACACAGATTTACTTTCCATGAAGCAAATGCATCAAATTGACAGCTATCTATTAATTCCGGAAATATATGTCCGGAATGACTTGAATGAGTTAAATATTTTTATTCATCAAAGCAATCATGGTATAAGCCATTTGACACAAAACAGCATGGGAAGAGACATCAAGCAAACGCTTATTTCAGCCCTGCTCCTCTCTTTCTCTTGTCTACCTCTCACATCCATCCACCCTTTTCCTCCTGGCACTGAGAGGACACGGCTGCAAAACGACCCATTTCCCAACTGAAGCTGAACCAAGCATCAGCGCACACTACCAGCATCCTAAGCGTTAGGCACAGCTGCGCATGTTAGATCACACAAGGACAGCAGTCACAAAGTTGTCATTGAGTAATCTTCTAAATAAACAATCCAACACTACTCACTGATGCAGGCCAAAGCAATACAGCTGCTAATTCTCCATAAATCTACCTTCAATCAGTATGGTTTCCCAAATGCATTAAAAGTCTCAAACTTGTCGTTTCTGTTTCTCTGAGATCAGGTTTAGACACCATTTTTTAATTGTGTCTGGAGGAACTATTTGAATGAATCTTATATTTATTACATAGTTAATTTAGTTTATTTTGAGTGTTTGCAGTATCAGCAAATGATCAGCAGATATGTTTGGAACAGATGAATCATGAATGCAGTTTATAGACTGTTCTTAAGTCGGGAACAGTTAATAATAAATGCTGCAGAGCAAAACATTAAATTAAGAATAAAAAAAATAAAAATTGAAAGACTTGGAAGCTTGCAAGTATCATCCCAACATGTTACATTACACACTTTTTTTAAAGATCGCCATACTCATTTGTACCATTTATATTGCTGTAAGAAAAATGTAAACATACCACTAAATAAGGCATCATCCTTTCATAGTTTCTACTGCAGCAATGTTTGCTTTAAAAAAAAAAAAAGACCTCCACCCTGAAACACCACCACATATACAGAACGATTGCGCCAAAAAAAATGTATCAGCCCACATCACAGTTTTATAATTTCGTCAGCTGTTTCATAGTAAATTACACAAAGAAGCTGCATCTTGGCTAAATAAGAGAAACGTAGGCCAACAATGAGACAAGGAGGGGGATGGGGAGGGGAGATGAGGGACGAAGAAAGGAGACAGGCAGCCGGGCGGGGGTATGGGATGTTGCTGCTTGGCATCAGTGGTCGTCTTATCCCAAGGGCTCCGTCTGCTTGAGGAGCCAGTCGTGCACCTCTGTCTTGCCTTGTGCCAGCAGCTCTTTGCCCAGCACCGTGCGCACAGTGGAGTGGTAGGTGTTCAACCAGCAGATCTGAAATGAAACAAAGCAAATGAGCACTGTGCGCACAGTGGAGTGGTAGGTGTGCAACCAGCAGATCTGAAATGGAACAATGCAAATGATCAACAGTT
Source organism: Phymorhynchus buccinoides (assembly GCA_017654935.2). Classification (NCBI taxonomy): domain Eukaryota; kingdom Metazoa; phylum Mollusca; class Gastropoda; order Neogastropoda; family Raphitomidae; genus Phymorhynchus; species Phymorhynchus buccinoides. The sequence continues at coordinate 40,127,631 of CM065683.1, read as the reverse complement.
AGCTAGTCTTGTATTTCTCTGTTATCTGTCCTCTCCTATTCTGTTATGTCTTGATGTTTCTTGTCAGGCCCGGAGCCTTTTCTTCCGGCACAAGTGGTCCAGAACCTCCCCCAGTTCCGTGACAAAGAAATGAAGAAGACATGAAAAATTGGAGACTGTAACTTTACTGAAACGAAAAACATATATTAGACTAATATTGAAAACACATTCAGATGGAAAAATAATTACTCTTAACATCACAAGATCTGAAATATGACAGAGCATGCACGAATTGGAAATTAAACAAATGAATATATTAAACATTACTAAGACATTTAGTTTAGTGGGTTTTTTATGTAGCCAATTCTGAAATTCTGTTTGCCAGCCACACAATCTGTTTTCTGACTCTGTTAGCGCCTTCCAAAAGTTTGTAAAAGGCATCAGCTGCAGAGCAAGCCCTACCTCTTTTTCGGTGAGAAGGGTGGGGTCTATCATCTTGGTCTGGATGGGCACCATGGTGATGGGTTCAAAGGTCAGGAACGTCTTGTTTCTATACTGGTGCTGTGATAGATGATACAACAACAAAGTGTACCCCTTAAAACTGTAAACATGGGGTGAGTGTACCTCTTAAAACTGTAAACAGGGGGTGAGTGTACCTCTTAAAACTGTAAACAGGGGGTGAGTGTACCTCTTAAAACTGTAAACATGGGGTGAGTGTACCTCTTAAAAACAGGGGGGTGAGTGTACTTAAAACTGTAAACAGGGGGTGAGTGTACCCCTTAAAACTGTAAACATGGGGTGAGTGTACCTCTTAAAAACATGGGGGTGAGTGTACCTCTTAAAAGTGTAAACAGGGGGTGAGTGTACCCTTTAAAACTGTAAACATGGGGTGAGTGTACCTCTTAAAACTGTAAACAGGGTGTGAGTGTACCTCTTCAACCTGTAACATGGGGTGAGTGTACCTCTTAAAACTATAAACATGGGTGAGTGTACCTCTTAAAACTGTAAACAGGGGGTGAGCGTACCCCTTGAGAGGAAGAAATCAGAAACCCTGCATAACACACACACACACTGCAGTTCTCACCTTTGTATTAGCTTTGACCACCAGTATACAGTTTTCAATGCGTAAGCCAAATTTTCCATCTTCATAGTAGCCAGGCTCTGAAACAAGAGAGAGATTTGTTTTTCTAACAGCGGGTTAGGAATTGCGACGAGTAGCAACTGGTATAAAACCAGTACAGCAACAGCACTTTTTCTTCATTAACTACGAAACCCAAACAACGAGACAGTAATGTCACCTGCAAAAGAATCCTCCGAAGTCGGAGTGTGGCTGCGCACATGGCGGGGTAATCAAAAACGGTCACACACGTAATGTTCTCATCCCTAGCAGGTGCATTTGTACCATAGTGTTCAATTGCTTCGGCTGTTGGGATGATCCGTGGAGTCTTTAAGCCAGGGAACGACAACAACAACCACCTGCAAAAGCAATGACACCCGAAAACATGAACAATAATTTTTTTTTAAAGGTATGTGGAACATAATTATGGCAATAATAAGCAATATTCCACAATTAAACAGATAAGAAAACAGGCGATATAGGACATTGGTTTTGGAAAAAGATAAACATAAATTTACACAAAAAAGGTGAAAACAAAATATACTTGACATACCAAAAACAAAAAGACAAATATACTCTTGAAGGATTTACAAAAATCAAAGGATAAAATAGCAACCACTGATTAAGGTTTTGAAAATTCTATTAAAAGAATTCTATCAAAAGCATCCTCCGAAGTCGGAGTGTGGCTGCCCACAAACCAACAAAAAATGAAGCTAAAAATATCCACCTACCCACCCAAACAACAAAATCATACAACTTATATCCATTTCAGATGCAGCTTAGAAACCCTAACCCTCCACACGTTTTCATTAAAATTCATTCACGAGTAACAAACAGTCCTAAACAGAAACATAAGCTTCTCGACCGAGCTAACACAGTAATCATCTGTATTCCTTTCACATGCAGCTTACATAGAACCCCTTACTTTCTGTTTGTTTTTCATTACTAAATTAATTCATGAGTAACAGTCCTAAACAGATATTAAAGTATACTTGAACTTGAACTTGAACCATAAGCTTCTCGACCGGGCTAACACACTTACACAGTAACCATCTGTGTTCATGTCACATGCATCTTACATAGAACCCTTACTTTCCATTTGTTTTTCAATACTAAATTCATTCACGAGTTAACAAACAGTCGTGGACAGTAACATAATGTACCTGACCAAGGTAATTGTCAAAATACACATTGTTAGTTTTCCTTTTCTTCCCCATGGCAACACAGTGATAGGCAAGCAATATCATCACTAGAGTATGACTGTGCTGCCATGTATTTCAACCTCAACAAAGTCATATCATGTTACTGTTAGTCCATACCATCCGACAGAATCATGCCCTCCTCTAGGTTGACGTCAGTCAGGGTCACCCGACTGCTCACACCACAGGGACCTGCCACAACATACAATGTCCATAGGTTAATACTGTCTTCTAAAATCACCATTAACTCACATACATGTACGTTCAAAGACAATGTGTCAAGATCTCGAATTGCTTGGCAACAGACAGACTTGTAGAATGAATATCGCATACATATATTATACATGTGAAGTCAGAATGGTGTATAAAAGGCAGTTAACAGGTATATTGAGCAATAAAAATATATTATTTTAGTAGTAGCAGCAGCAGTAGTAGTAGTTGTTGTTGCAGTAGTAGCAGTAGTAGTAGCAGTAGCAGTAGCAGAAGGAGCTATAAGGATAAGCACTTGTACACATTAGACGCGGAAACCCTATGCGCTTAACCGTAAATAAGTAAAAGAAAGGACAAAAATAAGGACGCATTTCTGCTTATTTTTTCCTTCTTTCTTTTACTAATTTATCCATGTACGTGTGTTTGTGCGCTTAGCAGTAAAAGTCGTTGCAGACTAGCAGCTGTGAGAAATGATAATCTCTCTCTCCCTCTCTCTCTCCATAAAAGTCGATTAAATAACACATATGCCTTCATGTATGTGAAGGAAAGTGTCCACCCTGTGCTGTGATGAAAGTACGCACACACACTTTCATGCGCATTGAGGAAGGCGTCCACTCAATTCAACTCAACTTTTTAATGATGCGTGGCATGAGGATAGTCCACATACAGCCAGCCAGCCAGACACACCTACCTTCATGCACATTGAGAAAGGCTCCCACTCCATGCCCCGTGCCATAAGGACAGTCTACACACACACAGACAGACAGAGATACACACCTACCTTCATGCACAATGAGAAAGGCCCCCACTCCATGCCCCGTGTCGTAAGGATAGTCTACACACACACAGACAGACAGACACACCTACCTTCATGCACATTGAGAAAGGCGCCCACTCCATGCCCCGTGCCGTGAGGATAGTCTACACACACACAGACAGACAGACAGACACACACCTACCTTCATGCGCATTGAGGAAGGCCCCCACTCCATGCCCCGTGCCATAAGGATAGTCTACACACACACAGACAGACAGAGATACAGACCTACCTTCATGCACAATGAGAAAGGCCCCCACTCCATGCCCCGTGCCGTAAGGATAGTCTACACACACACAGACAGACAGACACACACCTACCTTCATGCACATTGAGGAAGGCCCCCACTCCATGCCCCGTGCCGTAAGGATAGTCTACACACACACAGACAGACAGACACACACCTACCTTCATGCACATTGAGAAAGGCCCCCACTCCATGCCCCGTGCCGTAAGGATAGTCTACACACACACAGACAGACAGACACACACACCTACCTTCATGCACATTGAGAAAGGCGCCCACTCCATGCCCCGTGCCGTAAGGATAGTCTACACACACACACACAGACAGACACACACACACCTACCTTCATGCACATTGAGAAAGGCTCCCACTCCATGCCCCGTGCCGTAAGGATAGTCTACACACAGACAGACAGACAGACACAGATACACACCTACCTTCATGCACATTGAGAAAGGCTCCCACTCCATGCCCCGTGCCGTAAGGATAGTCTACACACACACAGACAGACAGAGATACACACCTACCTTCATGCACATTGAGGAAGGCCCCCACTCCATGCCCCGTGCCATAAGGATAGTCTACACACACACAGACAGACAGAGATACACACCTACCTTCATGCGCATTGAGGAAGGCCCCCACTCCATGCCCCGTGCCGTGGGGATAATCTACACACACACAGACAGACACTCCTACCTTCATGCACATTGAGGAAGGCCCCCACTCCATGCCCCGTGCCGTGGGGATAATCTACACACACACAGACAGACAGACAGTCCTACCTTCATGCACATTGAGGAAGGCCCCCACTCCATGCCCTGTGCCGTGGGGATAGTCCAGCCCCACATCCCACAGCGCTGTGCGGGCCAGTGTGTCCAGCATGTGTCCTGAAACACCCACCACCACCACACTTCAATAAGGAATACATAACTTTTCACATCTTCAAACTGTGCAATATTGTACATGGTGCACCAAGGCATGCATAAGCGAAGCAAGCAATCCATAAATGGTACAAACCACTGTGCATTGTCAAAATATTTTAAAGTGTCTCCCGTTTAACCCCTTCCCTGCCCAGTCCTGTGTCTAGTATGGGATGTGTGATGTCATTGATGATGTCATAACTTTTGATGTCATCACCAGGGCTTCTGATCTTTTCCCCTCTTAAGGGGTACTCTCACCCCCTGTTTAGAATGTTAAGGGGTATTTTCACGCCCACTTTCAAATTTTAAAAGGTAAAGGCGAAAACATCCCCCATCCCATTTTTTTCTCAGTGTAATGAAATGAATGAGTATGGAAAAACTGCAACCTTTTGTTGCCATTGGGTTCTCAGTGTGTGACCAAAAGGGACCTTGGTTTTCGTTATTCCATCCGAAGATTAAAATAAATGTATGGCTATGCAAAGAATGAGGAGGAAACAAATATGGTCAGGGCAGAAATTAGGTTGAATCGTAACACTGCAAATCGATGCAAAAGCATGGATTTATTTTTCAATTAATGAAAAACATACATGCACCTTCTCATTAACAATAAAAACAAAACAAATTACCACACACAAAATGGTTAAGCTTGGTATATTATGGGACAACAATTGATAGTCTTCAAAAGAGTGTTCAAATATTCTTTGTTGTTGATAAATGTTTATTGTTGTTTTTCTTATGTGCACCTGGCTGCAATTTCTCTGTTATGAGATAATAAAGATGATTTGATTTGGATTTGGATTTGGAAAATGAAAGAATTTTAGCATCATGTTAGCGTCCGACTCTAGTATCCTTGTCTGGCCTATACGCTGTGGCACCAGCACCACCCACCTTTGACAGTGTTGGGGAAAATGACTGAACTCAGGTTGATGTGGCCCTTCAGCACACGAGTGAAACATTCCTGGAACACACAATGCTCACCATTCCCTCAATGTCCAAGAACGTGTGTGTGTGTGTGTGTGTGAGAGAGAGAGAGAGAGAGAGAGAGAGAGAGAGAGAGAGAGAGAGAGAGAGAGAGAGAGAGAGAGAGAGTGTTTGTGAGTAGATGTGTGTGTGTGTTTGTGAGTAGATGCGTGTGTGTGTGTGTGTGTGTGTGTGTGTGTGAGAGAGAGAGAGAGAGAGAGAGAGAGAGAGAGAGAGAGAGAGAGAGAGAGAAGAGGTGTGTGTGTGTCTGTTTGTGAGAGAGCGAGCGTGTGTAAGCGCATGCATGCGCATGTGTGTGTCTGCATGTGTGTGTGCACATGTGTAAGTGTCTGCATTTGTACATGCATGCACGCTTTCTAAAAAATAATTAAGAAAAGAGGAGATGAAAGCACATTAGGTTTATTGCATCAGTGAGAGAAAGGAAACATATTGGAAATTTGAAGGACCTGTTCATACTGCGATGGAGTCCCCAGATGCACAGTGCGCGTTGTGTCTGTTGTGCCACACCTGCAACCACAAAAAACGTGCGTTGTGCTACTCATGTTCTAGAGTACTCAAGCTGGGTCAATCTTTATCTACAGGGCAACTGTCTACAGTGTGCGTGTGCGTATGCGTGTGTACACGTATGTGTATGTGCATGTGTGTGTATTATGTGTGCTTGTGTTCATGTATGTGTGTATGCATGTGCCTGTGTTGTGTGTGCGTGTGCGTGCATGTGTGTGTGTGTGTGTGTACATGTGCCTGCAGGATAGTGGTGAAAGAAATTGTGACTATAGTATTGCTAGGATAAAACCTATAAGCTCTCCACTCATTTTCACTTCCGCTTTGCCAAGGGAACACAGGCTCCTCCTACAATGTGTCAAAAACAAACGTGCAAAGGTGCTGTGTCATGTCTAAACCAGGCTCCTCCTACAATGTGTCAAAAATCAATGTGCAAAGGTGCTGTGTCATGTCTAAACCAGGCTCAGCCTACAATGTGTCAAAAATCAATGTGCAAAGGTGCTGTGTCATGTCTAAACCAGGATCAGCCTACAATGTGTCAAAAATCAATGTGCAAAGGTGCTGTGTCATGTCTAAACCAGGCTCCTCCTACAATGTGTCAAAAATCAATGTGCAAAAGTGCTGTGTCATGTCTAAACCAGGCTCCTCCTACAATGTGTCAAAAAATCAATGTGCAAAGGTGCTGTGTCATGTCTAAACCAGGCTCCTCCTACAATGTGTCAAAAATCAATGTGCAAAGGTGCTGTGTCATGTCTAAACCAGGCTCAGCCTACAATGTGTCAAAAATCAATGTGCAAAGGTGCTGTGTCATGTCTAAACCAGGCTCCTCCTACAATGTGTCAAAAACAAACGTGCAAAGGTGCTGTGTCATGTCTAAACCAGGCTCCTCCTACAATGTGTCAAAAATCAATGTGCAAAGGTGCTGTGTCATGTCTAAACCAGGATCAGCCTACAATGTGCCAAAAATCAATGTGCAAAGGTGCTGTGTCATGTCTAAACCAGGATCAGCCTACAATGTGCCAAAAATCAATGTGCAAAGGTGCTGTGTCATGTCTAAACCAGGATCAGCCTACAATGTGTCAAAAATCAATGTGCAAAGGTGCTGTGTCATGTCTAAACCAGGCTCCTCCTACAATGTGTCAAAAAACGAATGTGTAAAGGTGCTGTGTCTTGCATAAACCGGTCTCCTCCTACAATGTGTCAACAATCAACGTGTCAAGGAGCTGTGTCATGTCTAAACCAGCTCCTCCTACAATGTGTAAAGATGCTGTGTCATGTCTAAACCAGGCTCCTCCTACAATGTGTCAAAAATCAATGTGCAAAGGTGCTGTGTCATGTCTAAACCAGGCTCCTCCTACAATGTGTCAAAAATCAATGTGCAAAGGTGCTGTGTCATGTCTAAACCAGGATCAGCCTACAATGTGTCAAAAATCAATGTGCAAAGGTGCTGTGTCATGTCTAAACCAGGATCAGCCTACAATGTGTCAAAAATCAATGTGCAAAGGTGCTGTGTCATGTCTAAACCAGGATCAGCCTACAATGTGTCAAAAATCAATGTGCAAAGGTGCTGTGTCATGTCTAAACCAGGCTCCTCCTACAATATGCCAAAAATCAACGTGCAAAGGTGCTGTGTCATGTCTAAACCAGGCTCAGCCTACAATGTGTCAAAAATCAACGTGCAAAGATGCTGTGTCATGTCTAAACCAGAATCAGCCTACAATGTGTCAAATATCAACGTGCAAAGATGCTGTGTCATGTCTAAACCAGAATCAGCCTACAATGTGTCAAATATCAACGTGCAAAGATGCTGTGTCATGTCTAAACCAGGATCAGCCTACAATGTGTCAAATATCAACGTGCAAAGGTGCTGTGTCGTGCCTAAACCTGTAAAGAAGGTGCCTTCACCTGTACTGTCCCCCCGAATCCACCAGATAGATCTGGTCAGTGGTCACGGGGATGTCCGTCTCAAGCTTGGGTCTGGGCAAAAACAACACAGAAATAAATGAGTCAACAGCATCACCTTTCTTTCAGGATATTTTCAATCAATCAATCAATCTTTTAACCCTTTCACCGCAAGCTATTTTCAGCCAAAAAATACCCTTAAACTTAACTGGATAGAGAAAATAATATATCTTCGATATTGGGAATTCTTCTGTGACATGCATAACATTAGCAGACCTGCCTACCCCCAATTTCTTTTTTAGGTACTCAACGAAATAAAATTCCGTACTTTTTCTCAAAATTCCGTATTTTGCAAGGAGACCCCAAAACGGAACATTACAGAACATTAAACCGCCATGCGAAATGACGAAAAACACTCGATTTTGACTGATCTTAGAAGACCTTAAGTTCAAATTTTTGCCGTATTAATTTTCCATTTACTGTACTGCAGTACTGGGGCTCAAAATCGTGTACAAAATACGGAAAAATCGTATGGGTAGGCAGGTCTGCATTAGGCCCCAAAATTACGAAAATGGGGTCTTTGGATAACAGGCCCTGATTTGATGCCTTTTAGTGACCATACTGGTGCATAAATGCGAAATTGGCGGTGAAAGGGTTAAAGCACATCTTCCGGTTAACCTTGACCTCCCGGCCTTAACCCTTTCAACGCCAGCCATTTTGCAGCCAAAATTATCCATGAAACTTATCTGGATGCAGAAAAGATTCCGTCTGCAATATTGGGGATTCCTTTGTGACATGCATAAAATAGGGCTTATCCTTCCCTCCCAAAATTAAGAACGTTAAGGTAATTGGGTAACAGACCCTCATTTGATGCCTTTTAGTGACATGGGCTATGAAATCATTGTGGTGCCAAGAGGCGACAGTGGCGATGAAAGGGTTAAACTAAATGAGATAATGTCTGCCACAAATGATTGTGTCCTCTAGAGAAAATAAAAAAATAAATTATTATCCATTTATAAAGATACAATTTAAAGTATTTGGTATTTTATAGTCAGAGGCGTCTCTGTGAAATTCGGGTTGCTCCCACCTGGAGAGCGCGTCGCAGCCAGAGGCACGCCACCCATTTATTCACTTCTTTTTTTTTGCATGCGATTTTTGTGTGACTGATGAGGAAGGAAAGGGGGAGGGGGGGAGGAGGGGTAAATGTAAACCAAATGACAACTTTTTCGTTGCCACTAGGACCTCGGTTTATCGTCTCACCCGAAAGACTCCATGTTCAGACCATAAGGCCTAATGCAGAGTGAGAGGAAAAATCCCCTCTACCCAGGTTCGAACTCGGGTCTATCGTGCACGAGGCGAACGCGTTACCTCTGTGCTGCTCTACACTAAAGTAAACTTGAAATGAAATTGTGATTCATCGTTTCATTTCAATGAAAACCACACAGCACATAGCAAATCAGGCCATAT
>CM065683.1:40054851-40117788 GCA_017654935.2 Phymorhynchus buccinoides | reverse complement strand
TCTGCTGTCATGATAACTGTCCAACATATCCTACCCAGCATAACTTAGTCTGTTTTAAAAAATTGGCAAAGGGGAACAATTTTAATCTTTTTCTCTTCGATAGCTTGACTCTTATGCATGTTGGGTGAGTCAAACCTATATTTTTGACACATGTTGTTTTTCGTTGGGATGTTACGCTTTCCGTGTTGCAAGGAATAGTAGCTCTGGCAGACAACAGAGAATTCGAGAAAACTCGAAGCAGGTATGGCATATATTATATTATTTTTAGGAATGAGAGTGCCTACTTCCACAACACATGTTATAGGCCTCTGCAACAAGGTTATCAACGCGGGCTCTTTACAGTGAGAGTGATGCTCTTGCTGGCAGTACTGACAAGTAATTCACTCTTGGCGAAAGGCGCCATTTAATTGCCTAAAATTAGGGGTTATTGGCGAAGTTATCCCTTGTTGGGGTCAGTACTGGAACCATCTTCCCCCAACCCACCAAGGCATTCACTCGTTGCAAAAGGTGTTCTCCCTGCCGTAGCCAATAGAGCACACACACACACACAACACACAAGCACCTGCAACACCATCACAGGCACCACACTCCACACCTACATGCACAGAAATTTGACACCAATACAACAAAAACTTTTCCTTTGTTAATGAAAAAAAAAAGGGTTGCTTTATCAATGGGCTCCCGGCCCCTGCGTGCACAATCTCGACCTTCCACGAAAGTGTCCGCATCTTAGTCAGATTGTGTGTAACAGGATGGAAGTTCCCGTTTAACCTCGCGTACGGGCTTTTCCACCATGTACGCGGGCTGACAACAAAACCAGGTATAACACAATTTATGTTCCTGATCACTGTCTAAACCAAAAGGCCGAGAAGCGATCACATTTAAAAACGTGTAAAACAGCATCGGATCGGCATTTTTCAAACAAAGTTACTGCTGACTAAGATGGCGTCTCCCATAGCTATGGAGTCGCTCCTTGTGGCCGGATATGACACACGTGGGTAACAAGCCATATGCTCACAAGCAACATATCAAAACAGGACTGTACCATGTTTTTCCAGACTATAAAAGTATAAACTGACAACATGACATCAACATAGCACAGTAACCAAATATGTTGGAGGAAGATGAAGGCAAGTTGCAGGAAAATGTCGTTTAAGAGGTTCAGATCATTTATTATACTTGATGAGTGTCTTTATAAGTGGTCCAAACTTTACGCGGTGACAGCAAGATTCTAAAGGGGTAAAGATGACTACTTAAGAGTTACCGCGCACCGGGCTGATAGAGTTATCGTTAGTGGGGAGTTATACACCATTCACAGCGGCCGGCTATCCAAAAACTCCGACTTGAATTTGAAGCGGAGAATTCAACTGCCTATCGACTGTGATAATGTGTCCACGTTTAAAAGGGACATAACCGTGTTTTCTGTCCTCACTACTCTATAGGGAAAATCGACCGGATACTTGTCTTCCCTATACAGTCTTTGGGGACAGTCCTGAGATGACCATAGCTGTTGACGGACTAATAATGGAAAAAATAAATCCAAAAAGACCCTCCCCCTTTTGGGGAGAAAAAAAAAAAAAAGGAGGAAAAAAAAAAGGGAAAATGTGTGTGTCAGGTATTATAAAATATAAAAAGCAGATTTTTTTTTTATATTATTTTTCGGATTTGAGGGCCCCTACCTCCTCTCGTGACTCCTGTGTCTTATTATATGACTGATAAAATAGTATGAAAATATAATAGCAAAATCTGAATTTTGTGTAGAATTTTGGGCGTGCCCCTTGTGATAAGGTGTGCCCTATACTTATTCAGAAAAAGACGGTACATTTCTCTGTGTGTGAGCAAAGAGCAGTTTGAAACAGACTTGCGACTATGAGGGGTGCGGTTTGGGGGGTTTTTCACTGCTGTGCAGACTGACCCTGGAATGATAGGCATGGGCGCGTTTCATGCCTGACGGAAAAGAAGAGGCCTCTGGATGCAGACGAGAAGAGAAGAAGGAAAGGGGAAAGAAAGGCGATGTGGAGGACGCTGTGGACCTCTACACACAGGCCGTGGAACTCTGCATTCAGATTGTCAGTGGACTTCCAGTCTGTTATCTTGCTTCCTTCTTTCAAATTCAAATTCAAATTCAAAAAACTTTATTGTCCATTAAAACATGTTAAAATGGAAAATTTTCTTCCACAGCATGTGCAAGCAGAGTAAAAACAAAAACGAATAAAATATATGATTACACACCACACGCATGCGCATGAACGCACATGAATTGCACATTACACAAATAATAGCATCACTCTGGCACTCGCTCCCCTTCTACCTCCGGTCCGCTTTGTCCCTGTCTGCCTTCCAAGTCTGGCCTTAAGACTCATCTGTTCAAAAAGTTCCCTTTCCCCTTCATAAATTTCAATTATCTCACACAACCCCGTGTAAAGTGTGCCTCTGTGCGTGTGCTGTGCGTATACATATATCTATATATATTATGTGTGTGGTGTGTGTTCTTTCTCTCTGTCTCCCCCTCTCTCTTTCTCCCCCCCTCTGTCCCTCCTCCCCCCTCCCCCCCACCCCTCTCCTCATCTCTCTGCCTTTCTCGTATGTCGTTTTGCATTCACATATTGTTTTGGGATTTTGTGGCTCATAATGACCCCCTCCCCCCCGAATTTGTGAGTGCATAAGGGGAGTGCGTATTGAAAGGGGAGGTGGTGGGGGTCTGTTTTGTCATGCGGATTTTTTTTTCCTCGCACTTGAAAATGGTGTCAATAAGTGTTTGAAGGGTGGGTTGGGATGAACGGCGTGACATTGTTTTGTTGGTGTTGTTGTTGTTGGATTGTTTTCCTTCGTAATATTTGTAAAGCGCTCTGAGGATTTTTTTCATCGAAGAGCGCTATAGAAGCTTTATTTTATTATTAGTATTTATTAACATATATTGCACATAAACATGTACTCTTACACACAATATTCTGCATACTTACACACACACACACACACACACACACACACACCACCATGCATACATGCACACACTATATGCCACATCCACCCCCACACACATCCAACTCCCACACCATACACCCCCCCACAGCTATTTACATCATCCCCAACAATGCTTCCACACATGTGCAAGCAGAGTCAAAGCAAACTAATAAAATATATGATGACACACCACACACACGAGTGTTCGCGATGAACGCACATGAAATTGCACTTTACAACAATAATAGCATACATATATTTGCAATAAACATGTACTCTTACCCCAATATTCTGCATGCATACACCACTTATATACCCCGCACACACATACACCCACACACACATACACCCACACAGCTATTTAACATCATCCCAACACTTAAAAAAAAAAAAGGCATATCAATTATCACAGCATTATTATTAATATAAACCAAAGAGCAATAACACAGTTATTCCATCAGTGAAGATCCATCTCACACCATACACACACACACACACACACCACACACACACACACACACACACACACACACACACACACACACACACACACACACACACACACACACACACACACAGTCACACACACACCACACACACACACACACACACACACACCACCACACACATATCAGACTGAAGCCCACTGACATCTGAATTTTGCTTTATTGAGAGAGAGAAATATGTGGAACCTGTGCATTCAGATTGTCAGTGGGGCTTCCAGTCTGTTATCTTTCTTTACCTTTGGTATTTGTTGAAGAGGAGGAGAGAGAAAGAAAGCAAGAGAGAAAGAGAGAATAGGGTGGAACTGGTTGCATATCAGATTGTCAGTGGTCTTCCAGTCTGTTTTTTGCTTCCTTCTTTTGCTTTCTTGGTTACACTTGGTTGAGTAGAGAGGGAGACGAAAGAGACGAGAGAGAGAGAGATAGAAGAAGGGTGGAACGTGCATTCAGATTGTCAGTGGGATTCAGTCCTGTATCTTTCTTTTCCTTCTCTTTCTTTCTTTGTTATTTGTTGAGAGAAAGAGACAGAGAGAGACGTGGAAGAGACAGAGAGATAGAATAGGGTGGAACTGTGCTTCAGATTGTCGTTTGGCTTCCAGTCTGTGTATCTTTCCTTTCCTTCTCTTCTTTCTTTGTTATTTTCTTGAGAGAGAGAGTCGAGAGAATAAGGGTAGTAAGGTGGAAGAAATTTGCTGGATGGAGTTAAGTGTGTGTAGGTGTGTGTGTTTAGGGTGGGTGAAGAGGGGGGAAGATTTTCGTACTGAGCACAGTTAGACCTGCTGTTAGCTATTAGTTAGCTATTACGATTGTGTGAACATGAAAGGAATTACTATCCTTCCAATCATTTTATTCCCCTACCCCTTTTGCCAGTACTCATGTCTCTTATTTTCTCTTTTCTAAAAGTTGCCAGTTAGGTGCGTTTTTTCTTGGAACCTTTAGACTTGTTAATGTTATGTTGTTTGTTTTATGCTGTGCACATGTTAGTCTTTGTAGTATTTCTCTGATTTTAATCCTACACTACTTGTGTTCTGTTTTTCGTATCAGGCATGGTATCGTTCATAGAATTCTCATGAAATCTAAAGAAAATTGAATGTGGAAAAATAAATGTCAGAGGGGGTTTTAAGCTTGAGGAGATGCCCTTTCCCCCAGTTTGAACATTCTTATATATTCATCTTCAAGAGCAGTTTGCTACTGATCTGCCATAAAGGGCTTTTATCCATTTATTAAACCAAGAGCAGCATCTCCTGAACAAACCTATAATCTTTTCTGAGTAAAATGTTTTTTTCTCCATTACCATGCCTGCGTATGAAGTATTATCCTATGCTTTCTTCTTCGTTAAATGTGCCTCTTCAATTTTTTTGTCATCTATTCGTTTCCTACCTCAGAGAGATTCTACAGATGATGATGCTCTCAAAACCAAGTCACCAAAATGTGGCCATGGAAGCTTTGAACAGGTTAGTGCTTGTTTGTTTTTATGATAACAAAGATAACCAAACCCACAGTGTTTTGGTGTGTGGTGTTAGCTTTAACTTTTTTTCACTACACAGGCATGCACATTATGCCCTGCTAAGAAGCTTCCTCCGTCCCGAATGCAGCACGCAGATATGTGTGGTGACTTTGACTCTGAACAAGTGCTCTGCTTGGTATGGTCTAAGGGAAAAAACTTCTTTAATTATTTCGGAATCAGTTGTCTGTCCTTCTGAGTGTTTCCCTTGAGCAAAACTTATCTAAATTGATCACAAGCAGCTTTTTGAAAAGCCACTGAAAGCGCGCTAATAGCGACAAAGAGGCACTGCATTTCTGGTGTGAAATGGGGAAAATTGGCAAACAATACTTATGTAGGTTAGCCAGGGACTTGTTCTGTCAACATTCCAACCTCACAGCTTGATATGCAACAAAGCAAGCAAAAGTAGAGATGAAAATGTCAATTTTACTACGTCTGTGGTGAAAGCTACTGGAATTAGTACGGGTGAAGAGTGAAAATATCCACACAGAGCTAATAGACCACTACTCCTTACAGTCCTAAACACTAACACTAACTCAGACTGCAATGTCACTGAATAAACACCATACAACCAAAATGTAGTATTATTTCATTGTTTTGTTTTTTTGTCAATAAGCACATCAATCTAACGCTTGTGTATTTGTTTTTCATGATGTTTTTTTTCACTGCTAGGTAGTTAAGAGTGATTATACTTGTTTATTGTTTTGTGTGCATCCAGACAAAGAAATTTCCTTTATGTCTTACAGACAATCAATTTGATTGATTGATTGAGAAGTCGTCATGAATGTTATCTATTCGATATTCAGAGAGAGGCGCGAAGGAAGTCCCCACCAAGCTTCCCTCTACTTCCTCCTCGTCCACTGCGCCACAAGTCTCCAAGCGCGCCTCACAGAGCGATGCCTACTGGGCTTCAACGCTTTGCCGATGAAAACAGCGATGAAAGCCCGTGCGGGTCGACCCCGGAGCAATGTTCATAGTCTGGTGCTCAGGGTCAGGAGGAGGGGGTGGGGAAGAGAGGCCCCATCAATGTTGGGACCACAGCAGCGATTCCAAAGATAAATCGCTGTGCTTTCGGTGAGGGCTGTGAAGTTGTCTATTGGCTCTGTGTGGTTGTCTGTCTTTCTGTCTGTCTGAGTGTCTGCAGCTTTACCTGTGTTGCATGAGTTTTTTTTGTTTACTGTGTTGCTTTTTTTATTTAATTTTTTTATTTTTACTAAAACTTTTTCCTAGACAAAACACTGTCCATCGTATTGGAACTCCTTCAATATGACATCCAGGATTTATAGTAATTTCCATATTCACATTTTTTCAACCACCCTGCTCCCCATCACATACATTGTAGATCCTGTCGGACTGAAGTGATTGCACTACTTTCCCTTGAAAGTTTTTTATATTTTTTAGGATTTTCCCAGCCTCCGATCTTTTCAAGCGTTTCCTTAAACTGGAAACATGTACTATTATTCTTCAGAGAAAACAATAGCAGTTATAGTCATGTAATGTGGCAGCAACCAACCTTTATAACATTTAATCTGTGGTTGAAAAATAACGCTGCAGGGAATTGATCAACTTTTTATGTTTCAAAACGGGAAAGGCAAACGTCGCGAATCAAACGGACGCGATGTATGTGCCATTCCTGATGTGGATCGGAGAGAGCATTTTGGATGCCTGGATGTTATTCGTAGTTGGCTTTTTTGTGTGTGTTTGCATACAGAACTCTTTTGTAGATCTTTCCTGAAATGTATCTTAAAAACAAAATGTTCTGAAAAAAAGAAGACAGCAAATGTAAGAAAGTATTTTTCAACTCTATTATAACATTTTAGTTTTTGTGAAGTGAAATAACTTGTGTTTCATCAATTCTTTTCATTTGTCTTTGTGTCACTCACTACAATGTGTGTAGTGTGTTTTACCTTGGGTGCATTCATGCGTAACTGTGCATGCACACATGTACATGATATGATTTAGCCACTTGTATTGAATTTTCCTGAAGGATCGCTCTGACAATGCTCTATGCAGTGACGAGACGGGGGCTGGCCATGTCCCCCAAACAGATTGCAGCAGTTCGGCCGTGGGCGCACCCCTCAGAACTTCTGTCAGACCCCTGCATGATCTGATGCCGTGTCCCAGCTTCAGCTCAGGCAGTCAGTATTTGTACTTCTGTCAGTGACCCCTGCCATGATCTATGCCATGTCCAGCTTCAGCATCAGGCAGGTCAGTATTTGTACTTCTGTCAGGACCCCTGCATGATCTATGCTGTGTCCACCTTCAGCATCAGGCAGGTCAGTGTTTGTACTTCTGTCAGGACCCCTGCATGATCTATGCCTTGTCCAGCTTCAGCATCAGGCAGGTCAGTGTTTGTACTTCTGTCAGGACCCCTGCATGATCTATGCCTTGTCCAGCTTCAGCATCAGGCAGGTCAGTGTTTGTACTTCTGTCAGGACCCCTGCATGATCTATGCCTTGTCCAGCTTCAGCATCAGGCAGGTCAGTGTTTGTACTTCTGTCAGGACCCCTGCATGATCTATGCCTTGTCCAGCTTCAGCATCAGGCAGGTCAGTGTTTCTCCTTCTGTCAGGACCCCTTCATGATCTATGCCGTGTCCAGCTTCAGCATCAGGCAGGTCAGTGTTTGTACTTCTGTCAGGACCCCTGCATGATCTATGCCTTGCTCCAGCTTCAGATCAGGCAGGTCAGTGTTTGTACTTCTGTCAGGACCCCTGCATGATCTATGCCTTGTCCAGCTTCAGCATCAGGCAGGTCAGTGTTTGTACTTCTGTCAGGACCCCTGCATGATCTATGCCTTGTCCAGCTTCAGCATCAGGCAGGTCAGTGTTTGTACTTCTGTCAGGACCCCTGCATGATCTATGCCGTGTCCACCTTCAGCATCAGGCAGGTCAGTGTTTGTACTTCTGTCAGGACCCCTGCATGATCTATGCCATGTCCAGCTTCAGCATCAGGCAGGTCAGTATTTGTACATCTTTTTTCTCTGCTTTTTCTCTCCCCAGGTCAGGCTCACACTTGGAAAAACCTAGCTATCAATTTGGCCACACCAGGTAGCGGGATTTCTCCCTGATCTCACTGACTTTTTAACTGCCGTAGGATTTTTACGTGCGTAAATCGCCCTGGTCAGACTAGCTTTCTAAGTCCCCACCCGAAGGAATGGACGATCAGTTCGATTTTCCTGTCAAGCTAGAAAGAAAAGGGCGAGGCCGGGATCCGAACCCGGGTTCACTCATGCTGCAGTCACGCATTACATTTGGCAGGCACACGTTTTAACCACTCTGCCACCTTTCTCCCGCCACCTTTTTGCAGCGTCACTTGTGGTGGTTGCCTCTTGTTGCCCAAACATGGATTTTGCTCCTGTAGACTGCTGATTTTCGGGTCTGCGACCTGACAAATCGAGATGTGGCAGTGAGTTGGGACCTGGAACAAGTGGTGTGCGAGCAATGCCACTGTATGACCCAGAAGATGGGTCAGAAAAAAATGTACCTACAATTCTAATCGTCAGTTTCCTGGTCCTCTCACTGTCCTCAGCCAACGCATTCCAAGTTTGGGAAGAGGTCAAGGAGAAAATTGTTTGAAAGAGTTTCTAGAAAAGAGGGAAGAGAATGAACCAATGCATCACCTACAAAGTTCATATTATATTCATTTCACTCACAAATCTGTTTGGTGGGTCTTGTTATTTCCATCTTTTGGTACTAGGGTAATTTTTCTTTTGTGATAATAAAGTTTATTGACTTCATTGTGTGATGCATTTTATCTGCATATAACTACTTGGCTCATGCATGTTTATTATATTACATCTTTATTTTTTGCTGTGATGCTATTTTCGGTGTTATAGCGTCTCTAGCCTCCCCTTTTGGCAGGGTGACATGGTGGTATCGGCCACTTGTCGTGTAGTGTGTATGTGTGAGAGAGAGACTAAAAGTTTTCCTTAGGCAAAATCCTTAAAAGATTCTAGGCATTGTTGTTGGCAAAGATACTTTGGTGGTGTCTCGGTGACACTGGCTGTTGTACTTTTCTGTTGTGGCCTCTGGTCCTGGCCATACTCTGGTTCGAGTATGAGAAACCGCTTCAGGTAAGAATTAAAATGCTCATGCAGCGCCCGCCGGGAGGTGGGGAATGCTTATGACAGATGCCTGTGTCTTAATTTGTTGTTTTTGTGGGTACGGGGGGGGTGGAAGTTTACTTAGGTGTTCATGGTACACATTTCGTTCGTACTTTTTGGTGGGTGGGAGTGTGTCAGACCTGTGTATATTTCTTAAAAAAAAAAAAACGACTATAAGGCAAAGCTGTAAACAAGACCATTTCGCTTTAAAAATGTTTTGGGTGGGCATGGAGAGAATCAGTTACCTGATGGGTTACAACAGTGAATAATTTTAGATTCATACACGAAGGGCTTTAGAGTCATCGCCTGATAGCACAACTTTATGACATTTTGCATTGGAAGTGTTTAAGTGAGGGCAGGGTTATGCTTATGATTTGTGGGGAAATGATAACTTATATGTGCAGGGGGAGGACAAAAATATACTCGTTCTGACTTGGTCTGCATTGAATAAGAAGCTAACATTAAATATCACGGTCTATGTCCTCTAGTACCTGATGTCCATTCAATAATATCTACCACCGCTCGGACGGTCCTTGGGGGAAATTAGGCCTGATGTCCAATTGAATAATATGCTACGTTATATATGACGTGGATGGGTCTTGGGGGAAATTACCTGATGTCCATTGAATAAATCTACCTTATATATGACGGTCTTGGGGGAAATTACCTGATGTCCATTGAATAAATCTACCTTATATATGATGGTCTTGAGGGAAATTACCTGATGTCCATTGAATAAATCTACCTTATATATGACGGTCTTGGGGGAAATTACCTGATGTCCATTGAATAAATCTACCTTATATATGACGGTCTTGGGAGAATTAAAATGAATATAAGGGAAGGTAGTAAGACAAGGATTTTTTTACATTTATTTTCAACAATCATTGCTTTTATATTTGCCTCGACTTCTTACAATAATTATAATATTCTAAAATATTTTTTTTTATCTTTTTTTTTATCTTTTATTTATTTTTTTTTTTTTTTATAAAATTTTTTTTTTTTTTTTTATCTTTTTTTTTTTTATTTTGTAACGGCCCCAAATGTAAATGTGTGACTTTCATATTGAATTGTTCCTGAGGAGTGAAAGGGTAGTTATGTGGTTGTGTATGTGAGTATTAGTGTGGGTTGTGTGTCTTGTGGTGTGTTTATGTGTGTGAACGTATTCAGAGCAGCGACGTCAAACAAGGGGGGGGAGCGGGTGGGGGGGGGTGGGGGGGGGGGGAAGCAAACCCCAAAACCCCCCAACAATATTAAAGTGTAGTCATTTATCTGTCTGATCTGTATCTTTGTCCAGTTATAAACTGTCATGTAAATATGTCTGATCAGAGTCAAGTGTCATGTCTGTCTGTCTGTCGTCGTCTGTCCTGCTGTTGTCTGCCTGTCTGTCTTTAACTGTCTGTCTGTATGTCTGTCTGTCAGTCTCTGTCTGTGCTGTCTGTTCATGTCTCTCTCTCTCTCTCTATTACCTCTCTCTCTCTCCCTCTCATACTACTCTCGTCTCTCTCTGCTCTCTCTCTCCTCACTCTGACTCCACACACGAGCGATGACGACGAAAAATCTGTCGTATTGTGTGTTGTTGTTTGGTTTAAATTTTTTTCTTTAAAAAAATTGTTTTGTTCCAAGTTTTCGCGTTTACATTAGACCTACACGTTACAACATGTACTACACATCCCCCCAAACCCAAGATCAAACATGCATGCATAGGCTGTAGTATTATCATATGGTCTGCAAATGTGTGTGCAATGTGTGTTTGTGAAAATAAATGTGGTGTGTGTGTGTGTGTCTTAGGGGGTGGGGGGACGGACATACAAAATTCTCGGGTGACCGTGATGTGGAAGGGGGGCTTTTTTCAATGGACATCAGGGGGGGTGGGGGGAAAACAGAGGAGTGCTAAGGAAGATTTATTCAAGGAGACAGCAGGTAAGAAGCCTCAAGGGGTGGGGAGTGAAAGGAAGAGGGGTGCGAAGTAAAAACATACGAAGTAAATTCGAGATCGCACGGGGTGTCATATATAAGGTAGATTTATTCAATGGACATCAGGTAATTTCCCCCAAGACCGTCATATATAAGGTAGATTTAAGGGATGGAAATCAGCAAAAGACCGGCGCGACCATCATATATAAGGTAGATTTACGCAGCGGACGTACGGCGCAGACGACGGCAAGTCATCATATATAAGGTAGATTTATTCAATGGACATCAGGTAATTTCCCCCAAGACCATCATATATAAGAGTAGATTTATTCAATGGACATCAGGTAATTTGACCGTCATCTATAAGGTGATTTATTCAATGACTGTGACTTTCCCCCAAGACCATCATATCTAAGGTACATTCTCTCAATGGACATCAGGTAATTTCTCTCAAGACCTCATAAGATCTCTCTGAAGCATGACTGCGTTGAAATCTAAATTCACTTGCACAACATAACTTTCCTCATGCACCCAAAACATTTTAAACGAAATGTGTAGTATGTAGAAATATACACAGGTGCACACCAAACACGAATGATAACCCAAACAAAGACACAGGCATCTGTCAAGCATCCCACCTGGTGATGAGTTTTTTCCTGAAGCGTTTCTCATACTGAGCAGAGATGGCCAGAGAGGCCACTCCGACACCACCGTCTGCAACACACAATGCATCTTTAAAGATTTGCAAGAAAACAGTCTCTCTCTCACACATACACACACACACAATCGTACCACCATTCCCCTCCAAAAGGAGGCAGAGGACTTAACACGAAACATAGATCACACAAAAACATGCATAGCAAGTTATGCAGATAAAATGCATCACACAATGAAGTCAATAAACTTTATTATCACAAAAGAAAAATTACCCTAGTACCAAAAGATGGAAATAACAAGACCCACCAAACAGATTTGTGAGTGAAATGAATATAATATGAACTTTGTAGGTGATGCATTGGTTCATTCTCTTCCCTCTTTTCTAGAAACTCTTTCAAACAATTTTCTCCTTGACCTCTTCCCAAACTTGGAATGCGTTGGCTGAGGACAGTGAGAGGACCAGGAAACTGACGATTAGAATTGTAGGTACATTTTTTTCTGACCCATCTTCTGGGTCATACAGTGGCATTGCTCGCACACCACTTGTTCCAGGTCCCAACTCACTGCCACATCTCGATTTGTCAGGTCGCAGACCCGAAAATCAGCAGTCTACAGGAGCAAAATCCATGTTTGGGCAACAAGAGGCAACCACCACAAGTGACGCTGCACTAAGGTGGCGGGAGAAAGGTGGCAGAGTGGTTAAGACGTTTGCCTGCCAAATGTAATGCGTGACTGCAGCACGAGTGACCCGGGTTCGAATCCCAGCCTCGCCCTTTCTTTCTAGTTAGACAGGAAAATCCAACTGAACGTTGAGTCCTTCGGATGGGGACTTAAAGCTAGTCTGACCCGTGCGCTTTACGCACGTAAAAATCCCAGGGTAGTTGAAAGTCGGTAAGAGCAAGGATAAATCCCGCTGCCTGGTATGGCCAAATTGATAGCTAGGTTTTCCAAGTGTGCCTGACCCTGGGAGAGAAAAAGCAGAGAAAAAAGATGTACAAATACTGACCTGCCTGATGCTGAAGCTGGACATGGCATAGATCATGCAGGGGTCCTGACAGAAGTACAAACACTGACCTGCCTGATGCTGAAGGTGGACACGGCATAGATCATGCAGGGGTCCTGACAGAAGTACAAACACTGACCTGCCTGATGCTGAAGCTGGACACGGCATAGATCATGCAGGGGTCCTGACAGAAGTACAAACACTGACCTGCCTGATGCTGAAGCTGGACACGGCATAGATCATGCAGGGGTCCTGACAGAAGTACAAACACTGACCTGCCTGATGCTGAGCACGGCATAGATCATGCAGGGGTCCTGACAGAAGTACAAACACTGACCTGCCTGATGCTGAAGGTGGACACAGCATAGATCATGCAGGGGTCCTGACAGAAGGAGAAACACTGACCTGCCTGATGCTGAAGCTGGACATGGCATAGATCATGCAGGGGTCCTGACAGAAGTACAAACACTGACCTGCCTGATGCTGAAGGTGGACACAGCATAGATCATGCAGGGGTCCTGACAGAAGGAGAAACACTGACCTGCCTGATGCTGAAGCTGGACATGGCATAGATCATGCAGGGGTCCTGACAGTAGTACAAACACTGACCTGCCTGATGCTGAAGCTGGACATGGCATAGATCATGCAGGGGTCCTGACAGAAGTACAAATACTGACCTGCCTGATGCTGAAGCTGGACATGGCATAGATCATGCAGGGGTCCTGACAGAAGTACAAATACTGACCTGCCTGATGCTGAAGCTGGACATGGCATAGATCATGCAGGGGTCCTGACAGAAGTACAAATACTGACCTGCCTGATGCTGAAGCTGGACACGGCATAGATCATGCAGGGGTCCTGACAGAAGTCTGAGGGGTGCGCCCATCGGCCGAACTGCTGCATCTGTTTGGGGGACAGGGCCAGCCTCCCGTCTCTGTCACTGCATTAGAGCATTGTCAGAGCGATCCTTCAGGAAAATTCATACAAGTGGCTAAATCATATACATGTACATGTGTGCATGCACAGTTACGCATGAATGCACCCAAGGTAAACACATACACACATTGTGTGAGTGACACAAAGACAAATGAAAGAATGATAAAAAACAAGTTATTTCATCTTCACAAAAACTAAAATGTCTAATAGAGTTGAAAATACTTTTCTTACATTTGCTTCTTTCTTTTTTTTCAGAACATTTTTGTTTTTTAAGATACATTTCAGGAATGATCTACAAACAGTTCTGTATGCAAACACACACAAAAAAGCCAACTTACGAATAAACATCCAGGCATCCAAACTTCTCTCTCCGATCCACACTCATGAATGGCACATACTCGCGTCCGTTGATTCGCGACGTTTGCCTGTTATGAAAACATAAAAAGTTGATCAATTTCCCTGGCAGCGTTATTTTTCAACCACAGATTCAAATGTAAAATGTTGCTGTCCACATTACATGACTATAACTGCTATTGTTTTTCTTCTGAAGAATAATAGTACATGTTTCCAGTTAAGGGAACAGCTTTGAAAACATCGGGGGGGAAAATCCTAAAAATATAAACAACTTTCAATGGTAAAGTAGTGCAATCACTTCAGTCAGATCAGGATCTAC
The DNA here is from genome assembly GCA_017654935.2 of Phymorhynchus buccinoides. Lineage (NCBI taxonomy): Eukaryota > Metazoa > Mollusca > Gastropoda > Neogastropoda > Raphitomidae > Phymorhynchus > Phymorhynchus buccinoides. The sequence goes on along the minus strand of CM065683.1, from coordinate 40,103,528 downwards.
AATTTATGTGATGGGGGAGCAGGGTGGTTTGAAAAAATGTGAATATGGAAATTACTATAAATCCTGGGATGTCATATTGCAGAGTCCAATACATGGACAGTTTTTTGTCTAGAAAAAGTTTTTAGTAAAAATTAAAAAAAATTAAATAAAAAAGCAACACAGTAAACAAAAAACCTCATGCACACACAGGTAAAGCTGCAGACACTTCAGACAGACAGAAAGACAGACAACACACACAGAGCAATAGACAACTTCACAGCCCTCACCGAAGCACAGCGATTTCATCTTTGGAATAGCTGCTGGGTCCCACATTGATGGGGCCTCTCTTGCCCCCACCCCCTCCTCCTGACCCCTGCACCAGACTCTGAACATTGCTCCGGGGTCGACCCGCCCGGCTTTCATCGCTGTTTTCATCGGCAAAAGCGTTGAAGCCCAGGATAGGCATCGCTCTGTGAGGCGCGCTTGGAGACTTGGCAGCAGAGGACGAGGAGGAAGTAGAGGGAGCTTGTTGGGACTTCTTCAGCGCCTCTCCTCTGAAATATCGAATAGATAACATTCAATGACGACTTTCTCAATCAATCAATCAACATTTATTGTCTTTAAAACATAAAGAAATTCTTTGTCTGGCATGCACATAAAACAATAAACAAGTTTATAAATCACTTACCTACCTAGCAGTGAAATAAAACATCATGAAAACAAATACACAAGCGTAGAGTGATGTTGATTTATTGACAAAAAAACAAAACAATGAATAATACATACATTTTTGTTTGTATGGTGTTTTATTCAGTGACATTGCAGTCTGAGTTAGTGTTAGTGTTAGACTGTAAGGCGTAAGTTGTCTATTGCTCTGTGTGGCTATTTTCACTCTTCCACCCCGTACTAATTCCCAGTAGCTTTTCACCACAGACGTAGTAAAATTGACAATTTTCATCTCTACTTTTTGCTTGCTTTGTTTGCATATCAAGCGTGAGTGTTTGGAATTGTTGGACAGAACAAGTCCCTGGCTATACCTACATCAAGTTTGTTTGCCAATTTTCCCCATTTTCACACCAGAAATGCAGTGCCTCTTTGTCGCTATTAGCCGCGCTTTCAGTTAGTCTTTTCAAAAGCTGCTTGTGATCAATTTAGATAAGTTTTGCTCAAGGGAAAGCACTCAGAAGACAGACAACTGATTACTGAATATAATTAAAGAAGTTTTTTTCCCTTAGACCATACCAAGCAGAGCACTGTTCAGAGTCAAAGTCACCACACATATCTGCGTGCTGCATTCTGGACGGAGGAAGCTTCTAGCAGGCATAATGTGCATGCTGTGTAGTGAAAAAGTTAAAGCTTACACACACACACACCAAAACACTGTGGTTTTGTTATCTTTGTTATCATAAAAAACAAACAAGCACTAACCTGTTCAAAGCTTCCATGGCCATTTTGGTGACTTTGGTTTTGAGAGCATCATCATCTGTAGAATCTCTCTGAGGTAGGAAACGAATAGATGACCAAAAAAATTGAAGAGGCACATTTAACGAAGAAGAAAGCATAGGATAATACTTCATACGCAGGCATGGTAATGGAGAAAAAACATTTTTCTCAGAAAATATTATAGTGTTTCAGGAGATGCTGTCTCTTGGTGTAATAAATGGATTAAAAGCCCTTTATGGCAGATCAGTAGGCAACTGCTCTTGAAGATGAATATATAAAAATGTTCAAACTTGGGGAAAGGGCATCTCCTCAAGCTTAAAACCCCCTCTGACATTTGTTTTTCTGCATTCAATTTTCTTTGAATTCAGAGAATTCTATGAAGAATACCATGCCTGATACGAAAACAGACACAAGTGTGTAGGATTAAAACAGAGAAATACTACAAAGACTAACATGTGCACAGCATAAAACAAACAACATAACATTAACAAGTCTAAAGGTTCCAAGAAAAAACGCACCTAACTGGCAACTTTTAGAAAAGAGAAAATAAGAGACATGAGTACTGGCAAAAGGGGTAGGGGAATAAAATGATTGGAAGGATAGTAATTCCTTTCATGTTCACACAATCGTAATAGCTAACTAATAGCTAACAGCAGGTCTAACTGTGCTCAGTACGAAAATCTTCCCCCCTCTTCACCCACCCTAAACACACACACCTACACACACTTAACTCCATCCAGCAAATTTCTTCCACCTACTACCCTTATTCTCTCTCTGACTCTCTCTCTCAAGAAAATAACAAAGAAAGAAAGAGAAGGAAGAAAGATAACAGACTGGAAGCCAACTGACAATCTGAATGCACAGTTCCACCCTATTCTCTCTCTCTGTCTCTTCCCGTCTCTCTCTGTCTCTTTCTCTCAACAAATTAACAAAGAAAGAAAGAGAAGGAAGAAAGATAACAGACTGGAAGCCCACTGACAATCTGAATGCACAGTTCCACCCTATTCTATTCTCTCTCTCTCTGTCTCTTTCTGTCTCCCTCTCTCTCAACAAGTTAACAAAGAAAGCAAAAGAAGGAAGCAAAAAAACAGACTGGAAGCCCACTGACAATCTGAATGCACAGTTCCACCCTATTCTCTCTCTTTCTCTCTTGCTTTCTTTCTCTCTCTCTCTCTCAACAAATTAACAAAGAAAGAAAGATAACAGACTGGAAGCCCACTGACAATCTGAATGCACAGTTCCACCCTATTCTCTCTCTCAAGAAAGCAACAATTCAGATTGTCAGTGGGCTTCCAGTCTGATTATGTGTGTGTGTGTGTGTGTGTGTGTGTGTGTGTGTGTGTGTGTGTGTGTGACTGTGTGTGTGTGTGTGTGTGTGTGTGTGTGTGTGTGTGTGTGTGTGTGTGTGTGTGTGTGTGTGTGTGTGTGTGTGTGTGTGTGTGTGTGTGTGTGTGTATGTGTGTGAGATGATCTACTGATGAATAACTGTGTTATTGATCTTTGGTTTAATTAATAATAATGACTGTGATAATTGATATTGCCTTTTTTTTTTTTAATTGTTGGGGATGATGTTAAATAGCTGTGTGGGTGTATGTGTGTGTGGGTGTATGTGTGTGGGGGTATATAAGTGTGTGTATGCATGCAGAATATTGTGTGTAAGAGTACATGTTTATTGCAATATATGTTATGCTATTATTTGTTGTAATGTGCAATTTCATGTGCGTTCATGCGCACACGTGTGTGTGTGTGTAATCATATATTTTATTAGTTTGCTTTTACTCTGCTTGCACATGCTGTGGAAGCATTGTTGGGGATGATGTTAAATAGCTGTGGGGGTGTATGTGTGTGGGAGTGGATGTGTGTGGGGGTGGATGTGTGCATATATGTGTGTGCATGTATGCATGTGTGTGTGTGTGTGTGTGTGTGTGTGTGTGTGTGTGTGTGTAAGTATGCAGAATATTGTGTGTAAGAGTACATGTTTATTGCAATATATGTTAATAATAATAATAATAAAATAAAGCTTCTATAGCGCTCTTCGATGATAAAAAATCATCCTCAGAGCGCTTTACAAATATTACGAAAGAAAACAATCAACAACAACAACAACAACAAAACAATGCTCACGCCGTTCATCCCACCCACCCCTTTCACATACACATTATTGACACCATTTCAAAGGGAGAAAAAAAAATCACGGCATGGACAAACAGACCCCACCCCACCCACCTCACCCTTTCAACACGCACGCCCTCTATGCACTCACAAATTATCGGGGGGGAGGGGTCATTATGAGCTCACAAAATCCCAAACAATATGTGAATGCAAAACGACATTACGAGAAAGGCAGAGAGAGTGAAGGAGAGAGGGAGGGGGGGGGAGGGGGAGGAGGGACAGAGGGGGGGAGAAAGAGAGAGGGGGAGACAGAGAGAAAGAACACACACACACACATATATATATATATATATATATGTATACGCACACGCACACGCACAGAGGCACACTTTACACGGGGTTTGTGTGGGAGATTAAATTGAAATTATGAAGGGGAAAGGAACTTTTTGAACAGATGAGTCTTAAGGCCAGACTTGAATGCAGACAGGGACAAAGCGGACCGGAGGTAGAAGGGGAGCGAGTTCCAGATGTTATGCTATTATTTGTTGTAATGTGCAATTTCATGTGCGTTCATGCGCGTGTGTGTGTGTGTGTAATCATATATTTTATTCGTTTGTTTTTACTCTGCTTGCACATGCTGTGGAAGAAAATTTTCCATTTTAAACCATGTTTTAATGGACAATAAAGTTTTTTGAATTTGAATTTGAATTTGAAAGAAGGAAGCAAGATAACAGACTGGAAGTCCACTGACAATCTGAATGCAGAGTTCCACGGCCTGTGTGTAGAGGTCCACAGCGTCCTCCACATCGCCTTTCTCGTCTGCATCCAGGGCCTCCGTCAGCAGGAACCGCGCCCGCTCCAGGTCAGTCTGCACAGCAGTGAACCCCCCTCATAGTCGCAAGTCTGTTTCAAACTGCTCTTTGCTCACACACAGAGAAATGTACCGTCTTTTTCTGAATAAGTATAGGGCACACCTTATCACAAGGGGCACGCCCAAAATTCTACACAAAATTCAGATTTTGCTATTATATTTTCTTACTATTTCATTAGTCACATTATGAGGCACAGGTAGGGGCCTCAATCCAGAAAAAAATACTGCTTTATATTTTATACCTGAAAACATTTTTCCCCAAAGGGGGAGTCTTGGATTTATTTTTTCCATTATAGTCCCGTCAACAGCTATGGTCATCTCAGGACTGTCACCAAAGACTGTATAGGGGAAGACAAGTATCCGGTCTCTTTTCCCTATATGAGTAGTGAGGACAGAAACACTGGTTATGTCCCTTTTAAACGTGACACATTTACACGTCGATAGGCCAGTTGAATTCTCCGTTCAAATTCAAGTCTGAGTTTTTGGATAGCCGCCGCTGTGAATGGTGTATAACTACCCCACTAACGATAACTCTATCAGCCCGGTTCGCTGTAACTCTTAAGTAGTCCATCTTACCCTTTTAGAATCTTTGCTGTCACCGCGTAAAGTTTGACCACTTATTAAAAGACACTCATCAATGTATAATAAATGATCTGACCTCTTAAAAGAACATTTCCGGCAACTTTGCCTTCATCTTCCTCCAACATATTTGTTTACTGTGTCTATGTGATGTCCATGTTGTCAGTTTATACTTTATAGTCTGAAAAACATGGTACAGTTCCTTGTTTTGATATGTGTGAGCATATGGCTTGTACCCACGTGTCGTCATATCCGGCCACAAGGAGCGCTCCATAGTATGGGAGACCGCCATCTTAGTCAGCAGTAACTTTGTTTGAAAAATGCCCGATCGATGCTGTTTACACGTTTAAATTGTGATCGCTTCTCGGCCTTTTGGTTAAGACAGTGATTCAGGAACATAAATTGTTGTTTATACCCTGGTTTGTTTGTTCAGCCCGTCGTACATGGTGAAAGCCGATACGCGACGTTAAACTGAACTTCCATCCTGTTTACACACAAATCTGACTAAGATGGCGACACTTTCGTTGGAAGGGTCGAGATGTGCACGCAGGTGGGCGGGAGCCATTGATAAAGCACTTTTTTTTTTCATTACAAAGGAAAAGTTTTTTGTTTGTATTGGTGTCAAATTTCTGTGCATGTTAGGTGTGGAGTGTGGGTGTATGGTGTATGCAGGTGTGTGTTTGTGTGTGTGTGTGTGCTCTATTGGCTACTGCAGAGAACACCTTTTGCAAGAGTGAATGCCCTTGGTGGGTGGGGGAAGATGGTTCAGTACTGACCAAACAAGGGGATAACTCTCGCCAATAACCCTATTTGAGGCCACTAAATGGCTGCCTTTCGCAAGAGTGAATTCCCTTGTCAGTACTGACCAGCAAGAGCATCACTCTCACTGTCAAGGGCGTTGATAACCTTGTTGCAGAGGCCTATAACCATGTGTATGTGTAAGTAGGCACTCTCATTCCTACAAATAATATAAGATATGCCATACCTGCTGCAGAGTTTTCTCGATCTGTTGTCCTCCAGAGCTACTATTCCTTGCCAACACTGAAAGCGTAACATCACAACGAAAAACAACATGTGGTCAAAAATATAGGTTTGCTCCCCCACATGCATAAGATTCAAAGCTATCGAAAGAGAAAAAGAATTAAAATGTTCCCCTTTGCCAATTTTAAAACAGAACTCAAGTATGCTGGGATATGTTGGACAGTTTATCATGACAGCAGAAACATGTGAAATGATAGCACCATATATAAGGTCTTCACATCTGCAGGAAGCCTATGTGCACAATCGGGACAGTGGGCGGAAGCCTTGTGGCTCCAAATGGGGAGCTGGACGACCCTTCCCCCTCCATGAGTCTCTCCCCGTGGAGATACTGGGGGTCTTTCAGTATAAATAGTTTCCCCACCTTCTGGAAGTTCTGTGCTAGCAACTTCCTCTAAATTTAATCTATCACTCTCTTTGACTCTGTCTTTTTCCTTTTATTACTATCATCTACTATTTTTCTGACTTATTGACCTATTCTCCTGCGTTTTTCCCCAAAAAAAAATCTTCCAAATAATGTTCTGCTTTGAACTCCTCCAATATCAGAATGCAGCGGGAAGAGCATTGAGTAGTGAAAACAGGACACATGTATCTCACCCATTATGGCCTGGGACACAGCTGTTCCGTCCCACACAAAATCAAGCTATTTAGTTAAAAGCCTGAATCTAGAAATCTTAGATAAAAACTGTACCAAGCTTTTGTCTGTAAAGATATTTGGGCTGTATGCTCTACATAGTATTTCAAATATATTTCTTCCCTCAGATTTATGGTAAAAACTTATTTTTGTGAGCAGTATCAATCAACATATCTAGTAGAAATAATATACTTAGTATCACAAACATAAATAAGATTGCCTATGAGTGAAAATCTAGCAATATCCACTGACTATAAGTAATCTTGTCACATACTACAACATATTCTCGCCTGTTATTTATGAAAAGTTACTTATAGTTAACTAAAGTTTGCTTGAAAAAACTTATGAAAATATAGATAAACTAAATGTTCCTCCCGAAACAGCTGTGGGGAACAAGAAGAATATGCAAAATAAGGAGCACATAGTTTATGCGTCTAAAACTGCCAAGATAAAGTGACTAATCATTTAAAGCAATTTATAAATTTATCTGAGGAATTTATCTAAAATTTATTTCCTAGAATTCACCCTCTCTCTCTTTCTTGAAAACAACAAAATTTGCTTTCAGCCAGATGAAATTTGATGGTGCATAAGGAAAGCAGACCTCATGGAGTTTTTGCATAAATTGAGATTTTGTTTTCACAAGACAAAGCTAACAGTAAGATTCATACTACATACACAGAAAACAATTTAAATATCTATGCAAATGTTGATTTTAGAGTTCTTTGAAGTTTGAAACCCAAGAAGGTAAGATGCATCATTTGCAGAAACCTGGCATAGAAGAGCATAATTTTACACGTTGGACTGTAGAGGGGAAGTATTGTTTTTATTTTGATCTTGATGGTTTTTTGCTCCTTCTGTTGCCTACTTTTTGCTCCTTTTGCTTATATTTGATGTTTGCTGTTTAATTGTTTGTCTGTGTTGATAAAGGCGCATTCGCCGAAATATCCAGTAGTTTTGTTTTGTCTCTTGTGAATAAAATAACGTCACTTTGCACTTGTCCTGTACTTGTTTGTTTGTTGTATAGAAGAGGGAGTTTGGGCTCTTTCTTTTGTTTTTTATTTGCTTATTTTTAGTTTCAAAATTGATTAAATGGAAAAAAAGAAACAATTCAAAGTATGATTTTGTATTTTGGATATTGTTAAAAAACCCATGAAAATAGAGATAAAATGTCCTAAAAAGAAAAATGATGTTTTCAGGGTTGCTGACTATTTTTTCAATGTTGAGTGACTTGTGTCCGGTTTTCTCATGCACCGTCACATAGTATGTTCAGTCTTCTCGCAGCCTAATCCATTACGTTCACAGTGCAGCTTAACTGCTTTCTCTTCTCATGCTTATAAATACCATCATGGAAATAGCAAGAAGAGGATACAAAGTGATGCAGAGAGCAGAAAGTTTGAAGTTGAACAAGAAACACAATTAGCGGAGATGATTATAAACAAGAAACAAAAATGAACCAAAACAATAAACACTATAGACTGACTGCATTCTTTGATCTGTTCCGCCCTCAGCATATACTCTGTCGCTTTTTCGATCAACGAAGGGTGCGCACTTCCTGCTTGGGCGGCTGCTAGAAGAGTCTGTGCTGCTTCCTGAAACAATCATAATCATCAATTTTATTATAACAGCACCTGCTTTGCTACCTTTATGTTCAAATATGTATGTGTAATAGTATGCCTTGCCATGTTTGCATTCTATGTTTGTATATATCAAGGACAGATTGGAAGACTAGGCGTTACCTAAAATCTTTATCCTTGGAAAATAAAGTTTAAGTTTTCAACAAAATAAAGTTTTCAATCATATAAAAGCATGTCATGTGTAGTTACTAACACAGGACAAGCTGTGCACTTCAGAATTAGTTCATACCTTTACTGAAATCATTGCAAAATGACTGGAATTGCCAGTTCTAATAAACAGATGAACCTCCTTCTCCCCCACCCACCCCTCCCAATCTTACTCCTGCACTCCACCCTCCATACCCCTTAACACATAGCATAGGCACATGCATGGAATTTTCTTTTTGTGCACTGCGACATGCTAAAGCATCATTTTTGAAGATGAACTGTAACCACTCTTAGAGATTAACAAATTGTACTTGCACACAATCTGATCTCAGTGATAAATGCATCTTGGAAACTAATCTGAAAAATGAAACAATCAAAAGTTAATCAGATTGATATTGTTTCAATAACTGTGTGTGTGCTTCATAAAAACTAGCAAACTTAAATGGCATGATCAACTCACAATCTGGTTGTCCATGATTCCTACAACAAAATCTTATAAATTCATACAAGTCACTCTTTAAAAAAAAATCTAGCAGTCATTCTTTGATGCATGTGACACGTTTTTATCAAAACAATTCTCAATTCACAGCATTCTAATATCTCTTAAAATAAGAGACACATAACCGCGAGCATTGCAATTAGTAAAATATGAGTGTATCTTAGCAGACCTAGAGCAACAGAAATGTAAGCAAAGACTTATACAGTACTGTGTAATAGAAGAGAGCGAGGTCCAATCTCTCGCTCTTGTCGCAGGTGACAGCTTGGTGGGCCAGGTTCACACCCTCCGTCTGCAAGGTGGCTGGGTCGGCACCATGGTAGCCTGAGGTTGGGTCATACATTGTGCACTTCTGCACACACAGTGACACACACACAAACCTGTGAATGTGGTGAGTGTGAGTATGTCTTAATTTTCTTTTACGAGCTCGTTTCTTCTAGTGCATAATGGGTGCGTGCTTGTATGTGCATGTGTGCGTGTATATATATATATATATGTGTGTGTGTGTGTGTGCGCACGCCAGCATGTGTGTGTGTGAGCGTGTGTGTTTGCATACATTAATGTATGTGTATCCAAAAAAAATACTGTATACATGTGTGCATGTGTGTTACTGTGTGTGTGTGTCTGTGTGTCTGTGTGTGTGTGTGTGAAATAGAGGGATAGGAAGGGGGGTGGGGGTCGGCATGTCGATGCATGTATGTAACCTACAAGGGGTTGTTTTTAATATGAATAAATATATTTTGTGAAATTGTAAAGTGCTTAGAGCTTAATGTCTAAGCACTGAAGAAGTTTTGTTAATAAATAAATAAATAAACACACACACACTGACACAGAGTTAAAAAAAAGACACACAGTAATAGTAAACTAATACACACACAAACAGTGATACACACACAGTGTCACACACACACTTTTCTTTTAGTTTAATTCACATTCACAAGCACACACACACACATAAACACTGACATACATATACATGTACACTTCTGTCGTCCTTAGGCTTAGTGCGTCAGTGGTCAGGATGAACAACAATAACCTGCAATCTCCCCCCCCCCCCCCCCTTCTCCCCCACAAGCTTTCATATTCAAACCCATCCTATCTCCCGTCTTTGGACAGCGTTGACGTGGCATCATGCTCAAACCCGCTCATCGGGTGGAAGCTCAGAAGCTGGTTGGGTCAAGTTAATTCTTGAACTCCAAGATTATGCAAGCATGTATCCAGAATAAAGCAAAACAGATCTAGCCCAATGTTTCCAGTCTTTTTTTTCCACAAGGAGCCAGAAAATCATCATCTTGATGATAGTGGACATTTAAAAGAATAATAAGAATTCAAGAAAAAGAAGAAAGGCTAGATTTCTTTTCAGTTGAAGAGTACATATGGGAAGAAATCTGATTATTACCAGACCCTAAAACCCAGCCCAACCCCCCAGAATATCAACTGCCTCCTCTGCCATCTTCTGATCTTGACAAGATAGAGGACAAAACTAAAACTGTCAAAAGGTGCATGCGCGCGCACACGCACACACACACATTATCGTGACTATGCCTATCACCATAACAGTGCCAAGAGTAAGAAAGCTCCTCAAGGAACTGGACCCCACAAAAGCGCCAGGCGCGGATGGCTTAAGTCCCAGTGGCTTATGAGATTGCTCCAGCCATGGCACTCCTCTTCCAGTCTTCCCTGAACACCCACACTGTTCCCAAGGATTGGATGGCTTAAGACATGTCCTAGACTGCTGAAAGAAGTGGCTTATGAGATTGCTCCAGCCATGGCACTCCTCTTCCAGTCTTCCCTGAACACCAGCACTGTCCCCAAGGACTGGATGGCTTAAGTCCCAGGCTGCTGAAAGAAGTGGCTTTATGAGATTGCTCCCGTCATGGCACTCCTCTTCCAGTCTTCCCTGAACACCAGCACTGTCCCCAAGGACTGGATGGCTTAAGTCCCAGGCTGCTGAAAGAAATGGCTTTATGAGATTGCTCCCGTCATGGCACTCCTCTTCCAGTCTTCCCTGAACACCAGCACTGTCCCCAAGGACTGGAAAATGGCCAACCTGTGTTTAAAAAGGGGGAAAGGTATCGACCTGAAAACTACTGACCCATTTCACTCACCAGCGTGCCCTGCAACTAGTGCAAGCTCTTTGGCTTGAGCATATATCCTTGCTAGCAAGATCATGGGATTTGCAGAGGCCAACCGGATCCTGAGGGAGGAGCAACTTGGATTCAGGAAGAGAAGATCATGCGAAAGCCTGCTCTTTGGGCATGTGGATGAGCTCACTTACAGCATGGAGAGAGGAAAGCAGATGGACATCTTGGTGATGGATTTCTTCAAGGCGTTCGACAAGGAGAGCCACTCCCTCAGGACTGGGCCACAAGCTCAGTCACTATGGCATCACGGGGCAGATCAACTCCTGGATCCGCACCTTCCTTACGGACAGAAAGCAAGCAATGGTTGTGGACATCACCACATCGGGGACAGTCCCAGTAGAGTCAGGTGTCCCTCAGCCCGGATCAGTGATGGGCCCAACCCTCTTCCTGCTCGACTACATCAATGACTTGCCGGAACGTCTGTCCTCAACCTCTAGGCTTTTCGCCGATGACACCCTGTGCCACAAGACCATCTTGATCACATGGCTGAATGGGAGGAGAGGTGGAAGATGAAATTTCATCCAGAAAAATGCCAGTCCATGCACGTACCAAGGAAAAAGGCCACACATTCTGGCAACTACCATCTCCATGGCCAGACATTGCGAACAGTCGAGGAGACAAAGTACCTGGGTGTCTCAGTCTCTAAAGATCTTTCTTGTGACACCCACATCTCTAACATCACAAACAAGGCTAACAAGACCCTTGGCTTTTTTAGTTTTACGCAGAAACCTGAAGATGGGCTTGATCGCTGTTAAAGAAACAGCCTACAAAGCACTGGTAAGGCCCACTCTTGAGTATGCCGCACCCATCTGGGATCCACACACTGCCAAGAATACCGGCAAGATTGAGAGGGTCCAACGCTGTGCAGCTCGCTGGGACGCCAATCGCCATATGTCCAGCGTTGAAAACATGCTGACTCATCTGCAATGGCCCCTGCTCAAGGACAGGCGGCGTTCTGCTAGACTGGCCACCTTCTTCAAGTTTCATCAAGGAGAAATGGGATACTTTATAAAAGAAGAAGAAGATTTTGTAACATATATATGTATCTGCATAGTTAAAAATTCGGGGCTTTCCTGGAGTTGCACTGCCTCCGGGCATTGCCTCAAGGATCGTTCCCATCATCTTTATATCTACTAATGTCCCATATATGTGTCTGTTTCAGAACGGAGGACGTTAAATGGATTTTCATTTGTAACAGTAATTTCTACTTCTAGTTCTACTTAGTTCTAGTTCTTCATTTTCTTCCTGGCTCCTGATTCAATCTCTGAAACTGACTCAGTGACTGGCATATTCTGAATTCTAAGTTTCATTTTCAGGCTGATTACAATGAATGACAAATATATGAAATAATAAAACTTCATCTGTATAAATACCTGTCATTACAATACCCCAAATCTCTACAGCAAACACCAAGAAACGACGATTTCAACACACTTCCTTTTTAGCCTACAGTCTACTTTCGGAGCTATTGCTTTTGTAGTTTCCAAGGCCAGAGAGGTAATTTCAGGGGACATTATTATTGTAATCCTGGCATCTCAAACGTTTTCCGGATTGACAGATATTTAAAAAGATTGATAAAATACAATAATTAAACTTTATATAACAACTTATTGTTTTATATGCCAAACACGAATATCTAATATGCATGTATGTTTTGTTAAAGAGACAGTTTTATGCATTGTAGGATGAAGTCCAAATGGCGCACCAAAACCACAGGTATCGTAGGACGCCAAAATGGCGTCAGCTACATGCCGGATAAAAAGCGTTTAGTGATCTCATCACAGACTGCATTGTAGCAATTCTTTTTCTTAAAAATTGATAGAATTTCGTGATACAGATCCGGCCTCAGCTTCATTTGAAACAAGGGAAACCGGAAAGGATGACTTCATAAGAAAAGATTATTTTGTTTTGTTGAATTTTTCCCTTCTAAGACTATATAATATAGAAGAGTAAGACTAAGATTTTTATTTAGTGCCTTTGTGAGTTTGTCGGTTGTGTAATAATGTAGAAAATGTACAATTAGATCTGCAAGATAATGGCGAGGTAGTGATGTTTCCCTGTGCATGATGGATCTTTCGGAACTGGAACGATTTGTGGAGAATGCTGTGCAGTGTTCATCCAGAGTTGTGAACTTGAGTCATCGAAGTCTGACAATTATCACCAGCAACTTGGCCAAACTGACTTGTGTCAAACAGTTGACGTTAAATGACAACAAGCTGATTATGCCCCCATCAGAAATCCTGGCCATGTCATTGTTAGAGGAACTGATTCTGGACAACAATCAGTTAACGATGCTGCCCCAAGGAATTGGAAATCTGCGCAGACTTAGGTGCATCTTCTTTTCCCTTAAATGATTACCCTCTGAACTTAAAGTTAAACAAAACTATACAATGTACATGCACACACTTTCTCTCTCTCTGTATGTTTATCTCAAAATATGTCTCTCTGTCAATATTTCACACATACACAAATCATGTAAACAGAACATGCACACAACAAGCATACTTATATATTATACAGAAACACACACACACACACACACACACACACACACACACAAATCGTTAACACAGCACACAGACACCCACTCCATAAACACAATATACAGACACACACATGTGCATGCAAACACACATGCAGACATTAACAGGGATGTATTTATTCATATATATAATCGGCATAAAGAAAGGGAATACAATAAATGTTTGCATTGATGTTCAGTTCATGTACCTTTTAGTTATATAATGGTTTGAATGATGTTGCATTCATCCATATACACCAAACGTGTGAATGCAATAATTAATTTGTGTGTGTGTGCTTCATGTGTATGTGTGTTTAGGTGTATGTGTACATGCATTTCATCTGTCTGTGCATGTGCAAATGTGTGTGTGTTTGCGCTTTTGCACGTGCATGTGTGTGTGTGTTTTGTGTGTGTGTTTATGAGTGTGTGTGTGTGTGCATGCATACACATGGCGCACATGTAAATATTTACATGTTCTTCACTTATTGTGCAGAATTCTGTCAGTCAGTTACAATCCCCTGGGAGTTCTTCCCACAGAGGTGGGCAACCTGGCCTTGCTGTCCGACCTGTGGCTGGTCAACTGTCAACTGACCTCTCTCCCCTCAGAACTAGGCCTCCTGACCAGACTGCAGAAACTCAGCGCACGCAGCAACCAGCTGTCCAGACTTCCCGATGAACTCGGTCACATGCAGAGTCTAGAGTGGTTGTGCTTAGCTGAAAACGAGCTGGAGGGACTTCCAGAGGAGATTGGGAGCCTAGAGAAGCTGGCCTACTTGAATCTGAACAGCAACAGGTGTAGCTGTGTGCCGGACTGTGTGCTTAAGCTGCCCTCGTTGACTTCGCTGCACATGAAGGGGAATCACGTGAGTCGCGTCCCTGACAACATCATTCTGGCCTTGTCGCAGCTTAGTCGGCTGGACCTGCGGGACAATTACTTGAGGCTGCGGCCGGCACATTGGAAGGTGAGATATTTTAATGATCAGATGATGTGAATAATTTCTACCTACAGATACAAGAACACGTATAATAGAGCTTAATTTTGAGAGGAAGCAAAAATTTGTCAGCAACATTTTAGTACAATTTTACTTTTCTGTAGAATTATATATCTTTGAATACATCCAACTTCAAAGGGCTGTAAAGTCAAAGCTAACAAAGGTATTATTGACATAACAAACAAACCACTGAATGGGACAGGAGTGAAATAAAACTAGAACAAAGATATTACTTAACCTTTTCGCTGCCCACGACGTATATATACATCCTCTATAGCACTTCAGTACTTGCCACAGACGTATATATAAGTCGCCGCTAAGTAGCGATATCGCTGCGTTCAAAAATCGCGCGGTAAGCCAGCGGCGCATGCGCAAGTAGTAGGCGGCACTGAAGGGGTTAAGATTTGTTTTCTTCGTTTCTATCACTAGTAATATGTACTAGTATCAGGGAGATTTCTTGCATCTTATTAATGTAAAATCTCACCAGTCACTGTCCGTGTTTGCATTACAGCCTTTTCTTGATTGTTCTCGCCATGCCTTCGCCCCACTTTTTGCACATTCTATCTATGAATATGTATGCACATTTTTTGTTTGTGGCTGTCTGCATTCTCTCTGTAATGCATGTGTGTTTAGCGTGAATAAAAAGTGTTTATTGTGATCAGTGCTTTAGGGTGGGATTTGGGAGGTGTGGGGATGAAAGGAAAGGGAGGGCGACACTCACTCATCGGCCTACCTACTTCCTGCCTGTAAAACAAATTACAGGAGGTACTCATTCTTTCCCAGGGCTGTGAGTGAATGGAACTGTCTTCCACCTGAGGCAATATCATTAGCCTCGGTGGAGGAATTCAAATCCTGGATCGGAGTAGTCTACTGTTGTTCAGCAGAGATATGCGTTGTGATATTGGTTTTTATTTAAGTTTTATCGTTATTTCTGTGCTGCTTTCTTGCAGGGTTTGGAATACATCTTGCTAGGCCCAGAAGACGTTGGAAGTGTTCCCATTTCTGACACCACCACCTACGTTGTTTCCTCCAAGAGAGCCACCAGCGCATTAGCCATTGTACCTGAGAACGATGAAGAGGAGGAGGAGGAAGAGGAAGTCAAAACAGAAGACGAATGTTCGTGGTAGGAAAGCTAGAGTTTTGAAGAAAAACAAACAAAGCCAAATGTGACCCGTCACCACAAAATGAGTCGCATTGTCCCTAGTTCACTTGTCCCCTAGGGACAATTTTATGTGGAAGGGGGTCAAATCAATTCTCAGATTTTGACTTATTATTGAACAATGGGTCTTTATCTACCATGTACATAAGTATTGAAGTGTAAAAACAATCCTTTCTGCCTTAAAAGTGTGTTTATATCAGAAACATCTCGTTGTTTTGTACACATTTAGAAATTTTCAGGTTGCATTTTTTTCATTTCCCCGATTCCCTGAGTATACGATTTCAAATCTCCATAACTTTGCAACAAACAGTCCGGTGTACAAAATGTTTTCTTTGTTGAAAAGCTTTTTAATGCTGAATAACAATTTGTTAATAACTCAAAAATGACATCTGGGACATCACGACTCATTTTGTGTAGACAAATACTAAAGTCAGCAAGTTTTACATAGAAAGACCAAACATCAAATTGTGTGGAGCTTGTATTCTGTGCCTTCCAAAGACAGAAATGTGTGAGAGAGAGAGAGAGAGAGAGATGAGAGAGAGAGAGAGAGAGAGAGAGAGAGAGAGGAGAGAGAGAGTTGTACTGTATAAGGGAGGATTTTAATTTTAATACTTACAAAGAAGGGCAATGTCTCAGAGAAGTAGGTCTTAAGTGGGAGGGAGTCTTAATAAGGGTGGGGGGGGCAGGTACACACCTAAAACAAACTTTTAAAAGATGTGTAGAATTTTGTCAGCAACATTATTGCTCGTTAGAATATTCATGCACTCCGATAAGTTTGTTTTAGGTGTGTACCTGCCAGAGCTCCAGATTTATAGTACTGCATAAGCTAAATGTCATGTCCATGTTTACCATTTCAAATGAGACAATCTGTGCGCTTCTAGAGGACTACCAATTACAGTGGAACCTCCCTTATAAGACCCCCCCCCCTCCCCTATTAAGACTCCCTCCCACTTAAGACCTAGTTCTCTGAGACATTTGCCCTTCTTTGTAAGTATTAAAATTACCTCCCTATATAAGTACAACTCCCTCCCACTTAAGACCTTATTTTGGATGATTTGTCAAGGTCTTAAAAGGGAGGTTCCACTGTATTTTTCAAAGGCCCCAGGTTTGGTGATCTCAAAAGTGGGATTTTGATTGTAAGAAACTGTAGAGGTAATTTGTGTGAAGTTTTATTGGTCCTCAACAATGTGTAATGGTCGTATGGGTGAAATTCATTGGTCTTCTAGAAAGGGTAATGGTGGTATGATAGTAAATGGTCCTCAACAATGTGTAATGATCATATGGATGATATTGATTGGTCTTCTAGAAAGTGTAATGGTGGTATGATAGTAAATGGTCCTCAACAATGGGTCATGGTTGTATGGGTGAAATTCATTGGTCTTCTAGAAAGGGTAATGGTGGTATGATGGTAAATGGTCCTCAACAATGTGTAATGGTCGTATGGATGATATTGATTGGTCTTCTAGAAAGTGTAATGGTGGTATGATGGTAAATGGTCCTCAACAATGTGTAATGATCATATGGATGATATTGATTGGTCTTCTAGAAAGTAGGTGGTATGATGGTAAATGGTCCTCAACAATGTGTAATGATCATATGGATGATATTGATTGGTCTTCTAGAAAGTGTAATGGTGGTATGATAGTAAATGGTCCTCAACAATGTGTAATGGTCATATGGATGATATTGATTGGTCTTCTAGAAAGTGTAATGGTGGTATGATGGTAAATGGTCCTCAACAATGTGTAATGATCATATGGATGAAATTGATTGGTCTTCTAGAAAGGGTAATGGTGGTATGATAGTAAATGGTCCTCAACAATGTGTAATGGTCGTATGGATGATATTGATTGGTCTTCTAGAAAGTAGGTGGTATGATGGTAAATGGTCCTCAACAATGTGTAATGGTCATATGGATGGAAATTCATTGGTCTTCTAGAAAGGGTAATGGTGGTATGATAGTAAATGGTCCTCAACAATGGGTCATGGTTGTATGGGTGAAATTCATTGGTCTTCTGGAAAGTGTATTGGTGGCATAAGTGTAGTTCATTGGTCCTCTGAAAAGAAGGGTGGTATTCTTCTTTCGATCACCGCAGTCTCATGTCGATATGAGCGCAGATGCGCCATGCAGCCGTTATGCCCCTAACTAAGAAAGAGTTATGCCCAGCATGTCCATCTTTGGCTGGAAAAAATCTTTGTACGGGTTTTGAGAACAAAGGCAGGCGAATGGACCATTAAGGCAGAAAGATAGTAGATTGACAGTAAGCAATGGAAAAAACCAGAGTCAAAGACAGTGGCAAATCAGAAGAAGCTACAAGCACATAAGTACCAGAAGGTGGAGGGATTATTTGTGCGGAAGACCCCCCGGCATCCCCACGGGGGGTAATGGTGGTATGAGATGTAGCAGTCATTGGTCCTAAAGAAAGGATAAGAATGTTGTGGGTGTAGTTCATTGGTCTTCAAGAAAGAGTAAAGATGGTACAAGTGTTGTTTTTCAATCCTAACTAAGAAAAACCCTGAAATGGTGTCCAAGTGTAGTTTATTGCTCAAAGAATGGTCTGGAAGAGGTTTATTATACCTAAAATGGAAAGCACATGGGCTTGCAACCTGCACATCTGCAGCACTTACCATTAGGCAAGAAAGTTGTCATGACATGACATGTCATATTTCAAATATAATTTCCAGCTCTGTGGTGTACTCAACAGCATTGTTAGTATAGTTTCATGGTCCATTAGCATTTGTTAAACTTTACTGAATGAACAACGAATGCTGTTTTTATGTGCTTTTCCCCCCATTGAAAATGTTGCTCAAGTGTTGAAAAGTATTGCATGTTTATTTCAAATGATATGATTGTGGTGTACTGCATGTTTATTTGAATGAGATATGATTGTTTGCAAATAATATTTTTTGGTGAGAAATTGTTTGTGTGTGCAATTTATAATTTCGATTTTAATAAAAAATATTTCTGATCCAGAAACATGAACAGACTGTGCTGTTAACTGCATTGGAGCTCTTTAGTATTAATATGATTATTGATACTTGAGGGGATATGCATAATCTGTATTAAATCATATCAATTCAATTCATGACTCTTTTCTTGTCTTTAACATGTTGCAAGATTTAGTAGGCATTTATGAATAAAATACACAAACATCAAAATCTGTTTCGAAAACTGTTGCAACTGTCCCCCCCACACCCACCCCCCCCCCCCCCCCACCCCCCCCCCCCCCCCCCCCCCTCAGTGCGGCCTTCCAAAACAGCGCCAATCTTTCATGAAGGAAAATTGTGCTTTGTCTTTAATTAAAAGAATGTTCAAACTATTTGCTGGAGCTTAGTTCAAATATTCTTGGAGAGAGGCTCCCACTTCAGTTAGTGAACAGGACCCCCCAAAAAAAAACCAACCAAACATTAACCTCTTCGCTGCCAAGCCAGTTCTGAGGCAACTATTTGCCAAGCCGTTTTTAGGCTGCCAAGTCTATCGCAAAAGCTGCTGAATAAAAGTGCATAACTATAACCTATACTTTTCTGAAAGGGAATTGAATATACTGTCATTTTAGAACACTCTCACATGCATTAAACATACTGCGGAAGGCATATGGATATGAAAAGGAAAACTCTTAGAATAACCCTATGACGGATATTTCCGTGACGGGGCAGTTTATATGTTACCGGAAGTCGACGGAAATATCTGCGACGGGGTAGTGAAGAGGTTAAAAAAAGCGAGATGTTAGTGGCATCTATGGCAATACTTTTTTTGCCCAGAGATTGTACATTTAGCTTCATGCAGAGTATTCTTCTATAGTAGGTTTTTAGGATCAATAGCAATAAACTTTCTTATAATAATAATAATAAATCACATTTATATAGCGCCCTTTCTCTCTTGAGCTCACGGCGCTTCACAATTGTTTACATAAATACATAACTCATAAATAAGCTACTACAATATCAAATATCACAAAACATTCACACAGCAACAACACGCACACACGCACACACCCGCACACACACAAACACACACACACCCACCCACCCACAATGTGGGGACATCATTTAAGGCAGGAAAACAGGACAAGGAAGAAATCAGAGGAATTTGCCGGAAGAGATGAGTTTTATGAGCGATTTTGAAAGATTGGAAAGATTTAGCAAAACGAAGTTCATATGGTAGGGTGTTCCAGACAGAAGGGGGGCTGAAAGAAAAAGAACGTTCACCATTTGTCTTAGTGTTAGTACGAGGAAGAGAAAGGATCAGTTTGTCAGAAGAGGAACGGAGAGACATGGAGTGTGAGTACAGGTGAACGAGATCAGAGAGGTAGGCAGGACCAAATGAATGGACAGCATTGAAACAGAGGCAAGCAATTTGTGTTTGTTTGCTTCCATAAGTCTTTCTTTCTACTCAGTCTCAACATTCATCTGATTTAGATATAACACACACACACACAAACAACAATGAAAAAGGTATAAGCTTTGCATATTAATATTTCATTCAATAAAATATTTGCTTTGCAAGCATTAGTTACTGTCATGATTCATTTGCAATTTTAAGATAAACTCCAGATTGCACTGGTACTTCAACATAAACATGCTGGTTATACCAGAAAGTGAAACGTGATCTAAAGTACATATGGTATGTTATAGAGCATACATTTACTGATAATCTTGGTAAACAAAGCACAATTTAAAGCAACAAATAGTTTCAAATTGTCACTACACTTTTAAGATCACAAGCAGTTTTATTATTTTCAATATCGATTCCTGTACCCAAAATAACAGTGCACCTTGTATATGAAGAAAAACATAATAAGACCCTGGCATGCAATGCCAAAGGAAAATTATGAGAACACTAGTACATACTGATGTACAGATTCACAGAAGACTCCATCAAGCCAGGTTTTGGGGTTGTTGTTGGTTGAAAACACCTGAAAGGCAGGGGTCTGGCAGGGTACAGGGGCAGAGCCCCGTCCAACGATTCAGGGGGGCAACTTAAGAGAGAGATAACGAGATAGAGAGACAGTTAAAATTATAGACAGAGACAGTTTTGAGTCTGATAAGCCTTGTAAAACTATTACATTGCTTTTGTAAACTTCCAAGATAGAACTAGACCAACCAGTTCAAAACGCCCCAAATCGCTTTGTGGTCATTTTTGTTATTTTTGTTGGAATGAACCTAAACAAAATGAAGTTCAGTATCTGGTAAAATTAAAAATACTGAAATCAGTGAAAAAATTGAAAGAGTAGCACCCGTTTGTGTGTGTGTGTTTTGTCTCTGCGTATCTTCCGCAGATCCCCAATTTCTACAGTGACAGAATGGTCAAGTGTGACTGCGGTCACTAAACCAGTAAGGAAGGAAGGAACAGAAATGCTCATATTCATTCAACTTCACTTTGCTCTTGAACCAATTTTGCTTGTTCAACGCAGCTATGAATGGGAACAGAGGGTGGGCTGGAGAAGGTCATAATGAGTTGCAAATTCCCCAGCAACATTTCCCTTCTGGGTCTATTTTCCTTACCTATTTTTCCTTCACTGATAGCTGGCAATGTGCATTCATGTTAATGTTCCTGTGCTGCAAGTTGTTCAGATTTTGAATATAATAATGGCTTTATCTAATCTTTCTACAGCACTGTTTGAACACCCAAACCAAAATAACAATACTTGAATTGTAGCTCAAAATGTTGTACATAAACACAAAGGTATGTAACCTAAATGTTAAATTCAAATACAATCAAGCATATTTGGCAGCAATTATTCAAATTATATTTCTCTTACACACATGATTATATTAATAAGCATACATAACTAAAGTAAAAGCTTATCATCAGGCATGGGAATTGTCCGCAAATTCGCAGATTTCCGCGAGAAATTTTTATTTTGAAATTGTTACTAAATACTTCGTTTTTGTTACTAAGTATTTTAATAGGGCATTTGCCACGAGTGTTCGTTCTCTATGCTAGACTACTAATTTGTCCGAGCTCGTTCTGCCCGAGTTGCGCTTACCTCTCTAATTCAACTCTCTAAATTAAACTCAGTGAAAATTCTAGGTCGCCGGAGCGTGGCAAAATGCCCTATTGGGGGGCTTTTCAGAGTTTTTTGTCTCTGACAATTCCCATGCCTGTATCATAGAGGGATAGACATAAAATGAACACAATACTGCATAAGTACATACAAATTCGTTGTTCACTACATATATTGATGACAATATGGAACTGTTAACTGGAAGAGAGACAGAGAGAGCACATTTTTCCCTTTTGAAAAGGAACGTATTTTGCACACCTACACACACATGGTGTCAAATGAAAGGGGGGGAAAAAAGTTATTCTTACATAAACTGACTATAATGTGGTCCCTTTTTATGGTGGCAAAACAATCTAAATCAGTAAAGTTTGGGCAAAACATTCTAAATCAGTAAAGTTTGGGCAAAACATTCTAAATCAGTAAAGTTTGGGCAAAACATTCTAAATCAGTAAAGTTTGGGCAAAACATTCTAAATCAGTAAAGTTTTTTTTTTTTTTTTTTTTTCCCAAAACAGATCTAAATCAGTAAAGTTTGGGCAAAACATTCTAAATCAGTAAAGTTTGGGCAAAACAATCTAAATCAGTAAAGTTTGGGCAAAACAATCTAAATCAGTAAAGTTTGGGCCAAACAATCTAAATCAGTAAAGTTTGGGCCAAACAATCTAAATCAGTAAAGTTTGGGCAAAACATTCTAAATCAGTAAAGTTTGGGCAAAACAATCTAAATCAGTAAAGTTTGGGCCAAACAATCTAAATCAGTAAAGTTTGGGCAAAACAATCTAAATCAGTAAAGTTTGGGCCAAACAATCTAAATCAGTAAAGTTTGGGCCAAACAATCTAAATCAGTAAAGTTTGGGCCAAACAATCTAAATCAGTAAAGTTTGGGCCAAACAATCTAAATCAGTAAAGTTTGGGCAAAACAATCTAAATCAGTAAAGTTTGGGCAAAACAATCTAAATCAGTAAAGTTTGGGCAAAACAATCTAAATCAGTAAAGTTTGGGCAAAACATTCTAAATCAGTAAAGTTTGGGCAAAACATTCTAAATCAGTAAAGTTTGGGCAAAACAGTCTAAATCAGTAAAGTTTGGGCAAAACAATCTAAATCAGTAAAGTTTGGGCAAAACAGTCCCCCCCCCCCCCCCTAAATCAGTAAAGTTTGGGCAAAACAATCTAAATCAGTAAAGTTTGGGCAAAACAATCTAAATCAGTAAAGTTTGGGCAAAACAATCTAAATCAGTAAAGTTTGGGCAAAACAATCTAAATCAGTAAAGTTTGGGCAAAACATTCTAAATCAGTAAAGTTTGGGCAAAACATTCTAAATCAGTAAAGTTTGGGCAAAACATTCTAAATCAGTAAAGTTTGGGCAAAACATTCTAAATCAGTAAAGTTTGGGCAAAACAATCTAAATCAGTAAAGTTTGGGCAAAACAATCTAAATCAGTAAAGTTTGGGCAAAACAATCTAAATCAGTAAAGTTTGGGCCAAACAATCTAAATCAGTAAAGTTTGGGCCAAACAATCTAAATCAGTAAAGTTTGGGCCAAACAATCTAAATCAGTAAAGTTTGGGCCAAACAATCTAAATCAGTAAAGTTTGGGCAAAACATTCTAAATCAGTAAAGTTTGGGCAAAACATTCTAAATCAGTAAAGTTTGGGCAAAACATTCTAAATCAGTAAAGTTTGGGCAAAACATTCTAAATCAGTAAAGTTTGGGCAAAACAATCTAAATCAGTAAAGTTTGGGCAAAACAGTCTAAATCAGTAAAGTTTGGGCAAAACAATCTAAATCAGTAAAGTTTGGGCAAAACAGTCTAAATCAGTAAAGTTTGGGCAAAACATTCTAAATCAGTAAAGTTTGGGCAAAACATTCTAAATCAGTAAAGTTTGGGCAAAACAATCTAAATCAGTAAAGTTTGGGCAAAACAGTCTAAATCAGTAAAGTTTGGGCAAAACAATCTAAATCAGTAAAGTTTGGGCAAAACAGTCTAAATCAGTAAAGTTTGGGCAAAACATTCTAAATCAGTAAAGTTTGGGCAAAACAATCTAAATCAGTAAAGTTTGGGCAAAACATTCTAAATCAGTAAAGTTTGGGCAAAACATTCTAAATCAGTAAAGTTTGGGCAAAACATTCTAAATCAGTAAAGTTTGGGCAAAACAATCTAAATCAGTAAAGTTTGGGCAAAACATTCTAAATCAGTAAAGTTTGGGCAAAACATTCTAAATCAGTAAAGTTTGGGCAAAACATTCTAAATCAGTAAAGTTTGGGCCAAACAATCTAAATCAGTAAAGTTTGGGCCAAACAATCTAAATCAGTAAAGTTTGGGCAAAACATTCTAAATCAGTAAAGTTTGGGCAAAACATTCTAAATCAGTAAAGTTTGGGCAAAACAATCTAAATCAGTAAAGTTTGGGCAAAACAATCTAAATCAGTAAAGTTTGGGCAAAACAATCTAAATCAGTAAAGTTTGGGCCAAACATTCTAAATCAGTAAAGTTTGGGCAAAACATTCTAAATCAGTAAAGTTTGGGCAAAACATTCTAAATCAGTAAAGTTTGGGCAAAACATTCTAAATCAGTAAAGTTTGGGCAAAACATTCTAAATCAGTAAAGTTTGGGCAAAACATTCTAAATCAGTAAAGTTTGGGCAAAACAATCTAAATCAGTAAAGTTTGGGCAAAACATTCTAAATCAGTAAAGTTTGGGCAAAACATTCTAAATCAGTAAAGTTTGGGCAAAACATTCTAAATCAGTAAAGTTTGGGCAAAACATTCTAAATCAGTAAAGTTTGGGCAAAACAGTCTAAATCAGTAAAGTTTGGGCAAAACATTCTAAATCAGTAAAGTTTGGGCAAAACATTCTAAATCAGTAAAGTTTGGGCAAAACATTCTAAATCAGTAAAGTTTGGGCAAAACAATCTAAATCAGTAAAGTTTGGGCCAAACAATCTAAATCAGTAAAGTTTGGGCAAAACAATCTAAATCAGTAAAGTTTGGGCCAAACATTCTAAATCAGTAAAGTTTGGGCCAAACAATCTAAATCAGTAAAGTTTGGGCAAAACATTCTAAATCAGTAAAGTTTGGGCAAAACAATCTAAATCAGTAAAGTTTGGGCCAAACAATCTAAATCAGTAAAGTTTGGGCAAAACAATCTAAATCAGTAAAGTTTGGGCAAAACAATCTAAATCAGTAAAGTTTGGGCAAAACAATCTAAATCAGTAAAGTTTGGGCAAAACAATCTAAATCAGTAAAGTTTGGGCAAAACAGTCTAAATCAGTAAAGTTTGGGCAAAACATTCTAAATCAGTAAAGTTTGGGCAAAACAGTCTAAATCAGTAAAGTTTGGGCAAAACATTCTAAATCAGTAAAGTTTGGGCAAAACATTCTAAATCAGTAAAGTTTGGGCAAAACATTCTAAATCAGTAAAGTTTGGGCAAAACATTCTAAATCAGTAAAGTTTGGGCAAAACATTCTAAATCAGTAAAGTTTGGGCAAAACATTCTAAATCAGTAAAGTTTGGGCAAAACATTCTAAATCAGTAAAGTTTGGGCAAAACATTCTAAATCAGTAAAGTTTGGGCAAAACAATCTAAATCAGTAAAGTTTGGGCAAAACATTCTAAATCAGTAAAGTTTCAGGTAAGGTACATCCCCCGTGGGGCTACCAGGGTGTCTTGTTGTATAAATAGTTTCCCCACCTTCTGTGCTTGTAACTTGTCTCTAATTCTGTCACTCTGTTTGACTCTGCCTTTTTCCCTTTTTGCTTACTGTCATCTACTACCTTTATGCCTTATTTGGTCCATTCTCCTGCCTTTTTTTCACTAAACACTTTCAAAAACATTTCCTCCAGCCGAAGTCGGACTTGCTAACTATTGCTTAGTTAGGTGCATAACTGCAGCAGGAGCCACCTGCGCTCATAATTGACAGGAAACTGTCTGAAGCGATCAAAGAGAAAGAAGGTTCAGTACAGTTTTACAAAGTCTGCTGGATGTAGAAAAGAAACTGTGATTGTTAAAAAAACACACATTTTTAATTCCAATGATCAACGAGGACCTTGAATTTCCAAGAAATGAAGAAATTACTTTTGACAAGTAAATCCGCAGATATACAGTCATTGCTGACGAGCCAGCCACAGAAGCATGATAAAAAGCATAAGAACATTTTTCACTCACATTTGACCTCTCTTTGGTTTAACTCATTCGCATCGCAACGATTTTTAATTATTCGAAAAACTCACAACTCACTTCCAGCCATACACACAAACAAAACATAAACAAAATGAGGAATGAAAGAAGATTACATGTTTTTTACTTCAGCTTTAGACATAGGGAAGTGGTAGATCAGACCTTTTTTATATATAGACTTTATATAGAAAAAAAAAACTCTCTACACCGATTGGTTCCCCCACAACAAACTACAAAAGCAAAGTTAGAGGCAAAACTGTGGTCTGAGGGAGTGAAGCAAGTTTAGAAGGGAACAAGGTATGGTGTGCACACAGATTTAATTCCCTTGAATCAAATGCATTAAATTGACAGCTATATATTAATTCCGGACATAAATGTCCGGAATGACTTGAATGAGTTAAACATTTTTATTCATCAAAGCAATCATGGTATAAGCCATTTGACACAAAACAGCATGGGAAGAGACATCAAGCAAACGCTTATTTCAGCCCTGCTCCTCTCTTTCTCTTGTCTACCTCTCACATCCATCCACCCTTTTCCTCCTGGCACTGAGAGGACACGGCTGCAAAACGACCCATTTCCCAACTGAAGCTGAACCAAGCATCAGCGCACACTACCAGCATCCTAAGCGTTAGGCACAGCTGCGCATGTTAGATCACACAAGGACAGCAGTCACAAAGTTGTCATTGAGTAATCTTCTAAATAAACAATCCAACACTACTCACTGATGCAGGCCAAAGCAATACAGCTGCTAATTCTCCATAAATCTACCTTCAATTTCCCCCCCCCCCCCCCAGTATGGTTTCCCAAATGCATTAAAAGTCTCAAACTTGTCGTTTCTGTTTCTCTGAGATCAGGTTTAGACACCATTTTTTAATTGTGTCTGGAGGAACTATTTGAATGAATCTTATATTTATTACATAGTTAATTTAGTTTATTTTGAGTGTTTGCAGTATCAGCAAATGATCAGCAGATATGTTTGGAACAGATGAATCATGAATGCAGTTTATAGACTGTTCTTAAGTCGGGAACAGTTAATAATAAATGCTGCAGAGCAAAACATTAAATTAAGAATAAAAAAAATAAAAATTGAAAGACTTGGAAGCTTGCAAGTATCATCCCAACATGTTACATTACACACTTTTTTTAAAGATCGCCATACTCATTTGTACCATTTATATTGCTGTAAGAAAAATGTAAACATACCACTAAATAAGGCATCATCCTTTCATAGTTTCTACTGCAGCAATGTTTGCTTTAAAAAAAAAAAAAGACCTCCACCCTGAAACACCACCACATATACAGAACGATTGCGCCAAAAAAAATGTATCAGCCCACATCACAGTTTTATAATTTCGTCAGCTGTTTCATAGTAAATTACACAAAGAAGCTGCATCTTGGCTAAATAAGAGAAACGTAGGCCAACAATGAGACAAGGAGGGGGATGGGGAGGGGAGATGAGGGACGAAGAAAGGAGACAGGCAGCCGGGCGGGGGTATGGGATGTTGCTGCTTGGCATCAGTGGTCGTCTTATCCCAAGGGCTCCGTCTGCTTGAGGAGCCAGTCGTGCACCTCTGTCTTGCCTTGTGCCAGCAGCTCTTTGCCCAGCACCGTGCGCACAGTGGAGTGGTATGTGTTCACCCAGCAAAAAAAAAGATCTGCTGGTTGCACACCTACCACTCCACTGTGCGCACAGTGCTCATTTGCTTTGTTTCATTTCAGATCTGCTGGTTGAACACCTACCACTCCACTGTGCGCACGGTGCTGGGCAAAGAGCTGCTGGCACAAGGCAAGACAGAGGTGCACGACTGGCTCCTCAAGCAGACGGAGCCCTTGGGATAAGACGACCACTGATGCCAAGCAGCAACATCCCATACCCCCGCCCGGCTGCCTGTCTCCTTTCTTCGTCCCTCATCTCCCCTCCCCATCCCCCTCCTTGTCTCATTGTTGGCCTACGTTTCTCTTATTTAGCCAAGATGCAGCTTCTTTGTGTAATTTACTATGAAACAGCTGACGAAATTATAAAACTGTGATGTGGGCTGATACATTTTTTTTGGCGCAATCGTTCTGTATATGTGGTGGTGTTTCAGGGTGGAGGTCTTTTTTTTTTTTTAAAGCAAACATTGCTGCAGTAGAAACTATGAAAGGATGATGCCTTATTTAGTGGTATGTTTACATTTTTCTTACAGCAATATAAATGGTACAAATGAGTATGGCGATCTTTAAAAAAAGTGTGTAATGTAACATGTTGGGATGATACTTGCAAGCTTCCAAGTCTTTCAATTTTTATTTTTTTTATTCTTAATTTAATGTTTTGCTCTGCAGCATTTATTATTAACTGTTCCCGACTTAAGAACAGTCTATAAACTGCATTCATGATTCATCTGTTCCAAACATATCTGCTGATCATTTGCTGATACTGCAAACACTCAAAATAAACTAAATTAACTATGTAATAAATATAAGATTCATTCAAATAGTTCCTCCAGACACAATTAAAAAATGGTGTCTAAACCTGATCTCAGAGAAACAGAAACGACAAGTTTGAGACTTTTAATGCATTTGGGAAACCATACTGATTGAAGGTAGATTTATGGAGAATTAGCAGCTGTATTGCTTTGGCCTGCATCAGTGAGTAGTGTTGGATTGTTTATTTAGAAGATTACTCAATGACAACTTTGTGACTGCTGTCCTTGTGTGATCTAACATGCGCAGCTGTGCCTAACGCTTAGGATGCTGGTAGTGTGCGCTGATGCTTGGTTCAGCTTCAGTTGGGAAATGGGTCGTTTTGCAGCCGTGTCCTCTCAGTGCCAGGAGGAAAAGGGTGGATGGATGTGAGAGGTAGACAAGAGAAAGAGAGGAGCAGGGCTGAAATAAGCGTTTGCTTGATGTCTCTTCCCATGCTGTTTTGTGTCAAATGGCTTATACCATGATTGCTTTGATGAATAAAAATGTTTAACTCATTCAAGTCATTCCGGACATATATTTCCGGAATTAATAGATAGCTGTCAATTTGATGCATTTGCTTCATGGAAAGTAAATCTGTGTGCACACCATACCTTGGTCACATCTAAACTCGCTTCACTCCCTCAGACCACAATTTTGCCTCTAACTTTGCTTTTGTAGTGGTTCGTTGTGGGGGAACCAATCGGTGTAGAGAGTTTTTCTATATAAAGTCTATATATAAAAAGTCTGATCTACCACTTCCCTATGTCTAAGCCTGAAGTAAAAACCTGTAATCTTCTTTCATTTCTCCTTTTGTTTATGTATGTTTTGTTTGTGTGTATGGCTGGAGTGATTTGTGAATTTTTTTAATAATTCAAAAATCGTTGCGATGCGACTTAAACCAAAGAGGTCAAATGTGAATGAAAAATGTTCTTATTGCTTTTATCATGCTTCTGTTGCTGGCTCGTCATCAATGACTGTATATATGCGGATTTACTTGTCAAAAGTAATTTCTTCATTTCTTGAAATTCAAGGTCCTCGTTGATCATTGGAATTAAAAATGTGTGTTTTTAAACATCACAGTTTCTTTTCTACATCCAGCAGACTTTGTGTAAACTGTACTGAACCTTCTTCTTTCTTTGATCGCTCAGACAGTTTCCTGTCAATTATGAGCGCAGGTGCGTCATGCTGCCGTTATGCGCCTAACTAAGAAATTGTTAGTCCGACTTCGGCTGGAGGAAATGTTTTTGAAAGTGTTTAGTGAAAAAAGGCAGGAGAATGGACCAGTAAGGCAGAAAGATAGTAGATGACAGTAAGCAAAGGGAAAAGGCAGAGTCAAACAGAGTGACAGATAAGTTACAGAACTTTCCAGAAGGTGGGGGAACTATTTATACAAAAGACCCCCCTGGTATCCCCACGGGGGATGTACTTAACTGAAACTTTACTGATTTAGATTGTTTTGCCCAAACTTTACTGATTTAGATTGTTTTGCCCAAACTTTACTGATTTAGATTGTTTTGCCCAAACTTTACTGATTTAGATTGTTTGGCCCAAACTTTACTGATTTAGATTGTTTGGCCCAAACTTTACTGATTTAGATTGTTTGGCCCAAACTTTACTGATTTAGATTGTTTGGCCCAAACTTTACTGATTTAGATTGTTTGGCCCAAACTTTACTGATTTAGATTGTTTGGCCCAAACTTTACTGATTTAGATTGTTTTGCCCAAACTTTACTGATTTAGAATGTTTTGCCCAAACTTTACTGATTTAGATTGTTTTGCCCAAACTTTACTGATTTAGACTGTTTTGCCCAAACTTTACTGATTTAGAATGTTTTGCCCAAACTTTACTGATTTAGATTGTTTTGCCCAAACTTTACTGATTTAGATTGTTTTGCCCAAACTTTACTGATTTAGATTGTTTTGCCCAAACTTTACTGATTTAGAATGTTTTGCCCAAACTTTACTGATTTAGAATGTTTTGCCCAAACTTTACTGATTTAGAATGTTTTGCCCAAACTTTACTGATTTAGAATGTTTTGCCCAAACTTTACTGATTTAGATTGTTTTGCCCAAACTTTACTGATTTAGAATGTTTTGCCCAAACTTTACTGATTTAGAATGTTTTGCCCAAACTTTACTGATTTAGATTGTTTTGCCCAAACTTTACTGATTTAGAATGTTTTGCCCAAACTTTACTGATTTAGACTGTTTTGCCCAAACTTTACTGATTTAGACTGTTTTGCCCAAACTTTACTGATTTAGACTGTTTTGCCCAAACTTTACTGATTTAGACTGTTTTGCCCAAACTTTACTGATTTAGACTGTTTTGCCCAAACTTTACTGATTTAGACTGTTTTGCCCAAACTTTACTGATTTAGATTGTTTTGCCCAAACTTTACTGATTTAGAATGTTTTGCCCAAACTTTACTGATTTAGATTGTTTTGCCCAAACTTTACTGATTTAGATTGTTTTGCCCAAACTTTACTGATTTAGAATGTTTTGCCCAAACTTTACTGATTTAGATTGTTTTGCCCAAACTTTACTGATTTAGAATGTTTTGCCCAAACTTTACTGATTTAGAATGTTTTGCCCAAACTTTACTGATTTAGAATGTTTTGCCCAAACTTTACTGATTTAGATTGTTTGGCCCAAACTTTACTGATTTAGATTGTTTGGCCCAAACTTTACTGATTTAGATTGTTTGGCCCAAACTTTACTGATTTAGATTGTTTGGCCCAAACTTTACTGATTTAGATTGTTTTGCCCAAACTTTACTGATTTAGAATGTTTTGCCCAAACTTTACTGATTTAGATTGTTTGGCCCAAACTTTACTGATTTAGATTGTTTGGCCCAAACTTTACTGATTTAGATTGTTTTGCCCAAACTTTACTGATTTAGAATGTTTTGCCCAAACTTTACTGATTTAGATTGTTTTGCCCAAAAACTTTACTGATTTAGATTGTTTTGCCCAAACTTTACTGATTTAGATTGTTTTGCCCAAACTTTACTGATTTAGATTGTTTTGCCCAAACTTTACTGATTTAGATTGTTTTGCCCAAACTTTACTGATTTAGACTGTTTTGCCCAAACTTTACTGATTTAGATTGTTTTGCCCAAACTTTACTGATTTAGACTGTTTTGCCCAAACTTTACTGATTTAGATTGTTTTGCCCAAACTTTACTGATTTAGATTGTTTTGCCCAAACTTTACTGATTTAGATTGTTTTGCCCAAACTTTACTGATTTAGACTGTTTTGCCCAAACTTTACTGATTTAGAATGTTTTGCCCAAACTTTACTGATTTAGACTGTTTTGCCCAAACTTTACTGATTTAGAATGTTTTGCCCAAACTTTACTGATTTAGAATGTTTTGCCCAAACTTTACTGATTTAGAATGTTTTGCCCAAACTTTACTGATTTAGAATGTTTTGCCCAAACTTTACTGATTTAGATTGTTTTGCCCAAACTTTACTGATTTAGATTGTTTTGCCCAAACTTTACTGATTTAGATTGTTTTGCCCAAACTTTACTGATTTAGATTGTTTTGCCCAAACTTTACTGATTTAGAATGTTTTGCCCAAACTTTACTGATTTAGAATGTTTTGCCCAAACTTTACTGATTTAGAATGTTTTGCCCAAACTTTACTGATTTAGATTGTTTTGCCCAAACTTTACTGATTTAGAATGTTTTGCCCAAACTTTACTGATTTAGATTGTTTGGCCCAAACTTTACTGATTTAGATTGTTTGGCCCAAACTTTACTGATTTAGATTGTTTTGCCCAAACTTTACTGATTTAGATTGTTTGGCCCAAACTTTACTGATTTAGATTGTTTGGCCCAAACTTTACTGATTTAGATTGTTTTGCCCAAACTTTACTGATTTAGATTGTTTTGCCCAAACTTTACTGATTTAGATTGTTTTGCCCAAACTTTACTGATTTAGATTGTTTTGCCCAAACTTTACTGATTTAGACTGTTTTGCCCAAACTTTACTGATTTAGACTGTTTTGCCCAAACTTTACTGATTTAGATTGTTTTGCCCAAACTTTACTGATTTAGATTGTTTTGCCCAAACTTTACTGATTTAGATTGTTTTGCCCAAACTTTACTGATTTAGAATGTTTTGCCCAAACTTTACTGATTTAGATTGTTTTGCCCAAACTTTACTGATTTAGATTGTTTTGCCCAAACTTTACTGATTTAGAATGTTTTGCCCAAACTTTACTGATTTAGATTGTTTTGCCCAAACTTTACTGATTTAGAATGTTTTGCCCAAACTTTACTGATTTAGAATGTTTTGCCCAAACTTTACTGATTTAGATTGTTTTGCCCAAACTTTACTGATTTAGATTGTTTTGCCCAAACTTTACTGATTTAGATTGTTTTGCCCAAACTTTACTGATTTAGATTGTTTTGCCCAAACTTTACTGATTTAGAATGTTTTGCCCAAACTTTACTGATTTAGATTGTTTTGCCCAAACTTTACTGATTTAGACTGTTTTGCCCAAACTTTACTGATTTAGACTGTTTTGCCCAAACTTTACTGATTTAGACTGTTTTGCCCAAACTTTACTGATTTAGATTGTTTTGCCCAAACTTTACTGATTTAGAATGTTTTGCCCAAACTTTACTGATTTAGATTGTTTTGCCCAAACTTTACTGATTTAGATTGTTTTGCCACCATAAAAAGGGACCACATTATAGTCAGTTTATGTAAGAATAACTTTTTTCCCCCCCTTTCATTTGACACCATGTGTGTGTAGGTGTGCAAAATACGTTCCTTTTCAAAAGGGAAAAATGTGCTCTCTCTGTCTCTCTTCCAGTTAACAGTTCCATATTGTCATCAATATATGTAGTGAACAACGAATTTGTATGTACTTATGCAGTATTGTGTTCATTTTATGTCTATCCCTCTATGATACAGGCATGGGAATTGTCAGAGACAAAAAAACTCTGAAAAAGAACCCCCAATAGGGCATTTGCCACGTGCCGGCGACCTTGAATTTCCACTGAGTTGAATTTAGAGAGTTGAATTAGAAAGGTCAGCGCAACTCGGGCAGAACGAGCTCGGGCAAATTAGTAAGTCTAGTATAGTGAACGAACACTCGTGGCAAACGCCCTATTGAAGTATTTAGTAACAAAAACGAAGTATTTAGTAACAATTTCCAAAATAAAATTCTCGCGGAAATCCGCGAATTTGCGGACAATTCCCATGCCTGATGATAAGCTTTTACTTTAGTTATGTATGCTTATTAA
The DNA here is from genome assembly GCA_017654935.2 of Phymorhynchus buccinoides. Lineage (NCBI taxonomy): Eukaryota > Metazoa > Mollusca > Gastropoda > Neogastropoda > Raphitomidae > Phymorhynchus > Phymorhynchus buccinoides. Next base: position 40,069,895 of record CM065683.1, on the reverse strand, counting down.
TATAATCATGTGTGTAAGAGAAATATAATTTGAATAATTGCTGCCAAATATGCTTGATTGTATTTGAATTTAACATTTAGGTTACATACCTTTGTGTTTATGTACAACATTTTGAGCTACAATTCAAGTATTGTTATTTTGGTTTGGGTGTTCAAACAGTGCTGTAGAAAGATTAGATAAAGCCATTATTATATTCAAAATCTGAACAACTTGCAGCACAGGAACATTAACATGAATGCACATTGCCAGCTATCAGTGAAGGAAAAATAGGTAAGGAAAATAGACCCAGAAGGGAAATGTTGCTGGGGAATTTGCAACTCATTATGACCTTCTCCAGCCCACCCTCTGTTCCCATTCATAGCTGCGTTGAACAAGCAAAATTGGTTCAAGAGCAAAGTGAAGTTGAATGAATATGAGCATTTCTGTTCCTTCCTTCCTTCTGTTTAGTGACCACAGTCACACTTGACTATTCTGTCACTGTAATAATAGGGATCTGCGGAAGATACGCAGAGACAAAACACACACACACACACGGGTGCTACTCTTTCAATTTTTCACTGATTTCAGTATTTTTAATTTTACCAGAAACTGAACTTCATTTTTGTTTTAGTTCATCCAAAAAAAAACAAAAAAAATGACCACAAGCGATTTGGGGCGTTTTGAACTTGGTTGTTCTATCTTGGAAGTTTACAAAGGCAATGTAATAATTTTACAAGGCTTATCAGACTCAAACTGTCTCTGTCTATCATTTGAACTGTCTGTCTATCTCGTTATCTCTCTCTCTTAACTTGCCCCCCTGAATCGTCTGACATGGCTCTGCCCCTGTACCCGGACCCCTGCCTTTCAGGTGTTTTCAACCAACAACAACCCCAAAACCTGGCTTGATGGAGTCTTCTGTGAATCTGTACATCAGTATGTACTAGTGTTCTCATAATTTTCCTTTGGCATTGCATGCCAGGGTCTTATTATGTTTTTCTTCATATACAAGGTGCACTGTTATTTTGGGTACAGGAATCGATATTGAAAATAATAAAACTGCTTGTGATCTTAAAAGTGTAGTGACAATTTGAAACTATTTGTTGCTTTAAATTGTGCTTTGTTTACCAAGATTATCAGTAAATGTATGCTCTATAACATACCATATGTACTTTAGATCACGTTTCACTTTCTGGTATAACCAGCATGTTTATGTTGAAGTACCAGTGCAATCTGGAGTTTATCTTAAAATTGCAAATGAATCATGACAGTAACTAATGCTTGCAAAGCAAATATTTTATTGAATGAAATATTAATATGCAAAGCTTATACCTTTTTCATTGTTGTTTGTGTGTGTGTGTGTTATATCTAAATCAGATGAATGTTGAGACTGAGTAGAAAGAAAGACTTATGGAAGCAAACAAACACAAATTGCTTGCCTCTGTTTCAATGCTGTCCATTCATCTAGTCCTGCCTACCTCTCTGATCTCGTTCACCTGTACTCACCCTCCAGGTCTCTCCGTTCCTCTTCTGACAAACTTATCCTTTCTATTCCTCGTACAAACACTAAGACAAATGGTGAACGTTCATTTTCTTTCAGCGCCCCTTCTGTCTGGAACACCCTACCATATGAACTTCGTTCTGATAAATCTTTCCAGTCTTTCAAAACCGCTCTTAAAACTCACCTCTTCCGGCAATACCTCTGATTTCTTCCTTGTCCTGTTTCCTGCCTTAAAATGATGTCCCCCACATTGTGGGTGGGTGGGTGTGCGCGTGTATGTGGGTGTGTGCGTGCGTGCGTGTTGTGGCTGTGTGAATGTTTGTGATAGTTAATATTGTAGTAGCTTATTTATGATTTATGTATTTATTTAAACAATTGTGAAGCGCCGTGAGCTCAAGAGAGAAAGGGCGCTCTATAAATGTTATTTATTATTATTATTATTAAGAAGTATATTGCTATTGATCTAAAAACCTACTATAGAAGAATACTCTGCATGAAGCTAAATGTACAATCTCTGGGCAAAAAAAGTATTGCCATAGATGCCACTAACATCTCGCTTTTTTTAACCTCTTCACTACCCCGTCGCAGATATTTCCGTCGACTTCCGGTAACATATAAACTGCCCCGTCACAAAAATACCCGTAATAGGGTTATTCTAAGAGTTTCCCTTTTTCTATCCATATGCTTTTAGCAGTATGTTCGAATGCATGTGAGAGTGTTCTCAAAGGATAGTATATTCAATTCCCTTTCAGAAAAGTATAGGTTATATGCACTTTTATTCAGCAGTTTTTGTGATAGACTTCACAACCTAACACGGCTTGGCAAATAGTTGCCTCAGAACTGGCTTGGCAGCGAAGGGGTTAATGTTTGTTGGGTTTTTTTTTGGGGGGTCCTGTTCACTTACTGAAGTGAGCCTCTCCAAGAATATTTGAACTAAGCTCCAGCAAATAGTTTGAACATTCTTTTAATTAAAGACAAAGCACAATTTTCCTTCATGAAAGATTGGCGCTGTTTTGGAAGGCCGCACTGAGGCAGTTGCAACAGTTTTCGAAACAGATTTTGATGTTTGTGTATTTTATTCATAAATGCCTACTAAATCTTGCAACATGTTAAAGACAAGAAAAGAGTCATGAATTGAATTGATATGATTTAATACAGATTATGCATATCCCCTCAAGTATCAATAATCATATTAATACTAAAGAGCTCCAATGCAGTTAACAGCACAGTCTGTTCATGTTTCTGGATCAGAAATATTTTTTATTAAAATCGAAATTATAAATTGCACACACAAACAATTTCTCACCAAAAAATATTATTTGCAAACAATCATATCTCATTCAAATAAACATGCAGTACACCACAATCATATCATTTGAAATAAACATGCAATACTTTTCAACACTTGAGCAACATTTTCAATGGGGGGAAAAGCACATAAAAACAGCATTCGTTGTTCATTCAGTAAAGTTTAACAAATGCTAATGGACCATGAAACTATACTAACAATGCTGTTGAGTACACCACAGAGCTGGAAATTATATTTGAAATATGACATGTCATGTCATGACAACTTTCTTGCCTAATGGTAAGTGCTGCAGATGTGCAGGTTGCAAGCCCATGTGCTTTCCATTTTAGGTATAATAAACCTCTTCCAGACCATTCTTTGAGCAATAAACTACACTTGGACACCATTTCAGGGTTTTTCTTAGTTAGGATTGAAAAACAACACTTGTACCATCTTTACTCTTTCTTGAAGACCAATGAACTACACCCACAACATTCTTATCCTTTCTTTAGGACCAATGACTGCTACATCTCATACCACCATTACCCCCCGTGGGGATACCGGGGGATCTTGTAAAAATATTCCCCCCACCTTTTGGCAGTTCTGTGCTTGTAACTTCGTCTAATCTGTCACTCTCTTTGATTCTCCTTTGCCTTTTCCCTTTGCTTACTGTCATCTACTATCTTTCATGCCTTACCTCAGTCCATTCTCCTGCCTTTGTTCTCAAAACCCGTACAAAGATTTTTTTCCAGCCAAAGATGGACATGCTGGGCCTAACTATTTCTATAGTTAGGCGCATAACAGCAGCATGATGCATATCTGCGCTCATATGACAGGAGACTGAGTGATCGAAGAAGAATACCACCATTCTTTTCAGAGGACCAATGAACTACACTTATGCCACCAATACACTTTCCAGAAGACCAATGAATTTCACCCATACAACCATGACCCATTGTTGAGGACCATTTACTATCATACCACCATTACCCTTTCTAGAAGACCAATCAATTTCATCCATATGATCATTACACATTGTTGAGGACCATTTACCATCATACCACCTACTTTCTAGAAGACCAATCAATATCATCCATATGACCATTACACATTGTTGAGGACCATTTACTATCATACCACCATTACCCTTTCTAGAAGACCAATCAATTTCATCCATATGACCATTACACATTGTTGAGGACCATTTACCATCATACCACCATTACCCTTTCTAGAAGACCAATCAATATCATCCATATGATCATTACACATTGTTGAGGACCATTTACTATCATACCACCATTACCCTTTCTAGAAGACCAATCAATATCATCCATATGACCATTACACATTGTTGAGGACCATTTACCATCATACCACCTACTTTCTAGAAGACCAATCAATATCATCCATATGATCATTACACATTGTTGAGGACCATTTACCATCATACCACCATTACACTTTCTAGAAGACCAATCAATATCATCCATACGACCATTACACATTGTTGAGGACCATTTACCATCATACCACCATTACCCTTTCTAGAAGACCAATGAATTTCACCCATACGACCATTACACATTGTTGAGGACCATTTACCATCATACCACCATTACCCTTTCTAGAAGACCAATCAATATCATCCATATGACCATTACACATTGTTGAGGACCATTTACCATCATACCACCATTACCCTTTCTAGAAGACCAATGAATTTCACCCATACGACCATTACACATTGTTGAGGACCAATAACTTCACACAAATTACCTCTACATTTTCTTACAATAAAATTCCACTTTTGAGATCACCAACCTGGGGCCTTTTGAAATACAGTGGAACCTCCCTTTCAAGACCTTGACAAATCATCCAAAATAAGGTCTTAATTGGGAGGGAGTTGTACTGTATAAGGGAGGTAATTTTAATACTTACAAAGAAGGGCAATGTCTCAGAGAAGTAGGTCTAAAGTGGGAGAGAGTCTTAATAGGGGAGGGGGTCTTATAAGGGAGGTTCCACTGTAATTGTAGTCTCTAGAAGCGCACAGATTGTCTCATTTGAAATGGTAAACATGGACATGACATTTAGCTTATGCAGTACTATAAATCTGGAGCTCTGGCAGGTACACACCTAAAACAAACTTATCGGAGTGCATGAATATTCTAACGAGCAATAATGTTGCTGACAAAATTCTACACATCTTTTAAAAGTTTGTTTTAGGTGTGTACCTGCCCCCCCCACCCTATTAAGACCTCCCACTTAAGACCTACTTCTCTGAGACATTCATTGCCCTTCTTTGTAAGTATTATAATGTAAATTACCTCCCTTATAACAGTACAACTCTCTCTCTTCTCTCTCTCTCTCTCTCTTCTCTCTCTCTCTCTCTCTCTCTCTCATCTTCTCACACATCTCTGTCTTTGGAAGGCACAGAATACAAGCGTTCCACACCATTTGATGTTTGGTCTTTTCTATGTAAAACTTGTTGCTGACTTTAGATTTGTCTACACAAAATGAGTCGTGATGTCCCAGATGTCACTTTTGAGTTATTAACAAATTCTTATTTTGCATTAAAAGAGCTTTCCAACAAACCAAAAAGTTTGTAAATCGGACTATGTGTTGCGAAGTTATGAGGATTTGAAATTGTATATTCAGGGAGTCGGCGAAATGAAAAAATGTAACCGGGAAATTTTCTAAATGTGTACAAAACAACCATGTTGTTTCTGATATAAACACACTTTTTTTTTAAGGCAGAAAGGATTGTTTTTACGCTTCAATACTTGTGTACATGGTAGATAAAGACCCATTGTTCAATAATAAGTCAAAATCTGAGAATTGATGACTTGACCCCCTTCCACATAAAATTGTCCATAGGGGACAAAGTGAACTAGGGACAATGCGACTCATTTTGTGGTGACGGGTCACATTTGGCTTTGTTTGTTTTTCTTCAAAACTCTAGCTTTCCTACCACGAACATTCGTCTTCTGTTTTGACTTCCTCTTCCTCCTCCTCCTCTTCATCGTTCTCAGGTACAATGGCTAATGCGCTGGTGGCTCTCTTGGAGGAAACAACGTAGGTGGTGGTGTCAGAAATGGGAACACTTCCAACGTCTTCTGGGCCTAGCAAGATGTATTCCAAACCCTGCAAGAAAGCAGCACAGAAATAACGATAAAACTTAAATAAAAACCAATATCACAACGCATATCTCTGCTGAACAACAGTAGACTACTCCGATCCAGGATTTGAATTCCTCCACCGAGGCTGATGATAATTTGCCTCAGGTGGAAGAGAGTTCCACTCATTCACAGCCCTGGGAAAGAATGAGTACCTCCTGTAATTTGTTTTACAGGCAGGAATTAAGTAGGTAGGCCAATGAGTGAGTGTCGCCCTCCCAAAAAAAAAAAATTTCCTTTCATCCCCACACCTCCCAAATCCCACCCTAAAGCACTGATCACAATAAACACTTTTTATTCACGCTAAACACACATGCATTACAGAGAGAATGCAGACAGCCACAAACAAAAAATGTGCATACATATTCATAGATAGAATGTGCAAAAAGTGGGGCGAAGGCATGGCGAGAACAATCAAGAAAAGGCTGTAATGCAAACACGGACAGTGACTGGTGAGATTTTACATTAATAAGATGCAAGAAATCTCCCTGATACTAGTACATATTACTAGTGATAGAAACGAAGAAAACAAATCTTAACCCCTTCAGTGCCGCCTACTACCTGCGCATGCGCCGCCGGCTTGCCGCGCGAATTTTGAACACGGCAATATCGCTGCTTAGCGGCGACGTATATATTAATGTTTTCGTCGTTGGCAAGTATCGACGCTCATAGAGGTACGTATCTATAGCGTCGGTGTGCATCGAAAAGGTTAAGTAATATCTTTGTTTCTAGTTTTATTTCACTCCTGTCCCGTTAATTGGTTTGTTTGTTATGTCAATAATACCTTTGTTAGCTTTGACTTTACAGCCCTTTGAAGTTGGCTGTATTCAAAGATATATAATTCTACAGAAAAGTAAAATTGTACTAAAATGTTGCTGACAAATTTTTGCTTCCTCTCAAAATTAAGCTCTATTATACGTGTTCTTGTATCTGTAGGTAGAAATTATTCACATCATCTGATCATTAAAATATCTCACCTTCCAATGTGCCGGCCGCAGCCTCAAGTAATTGTCCCGCAGGTCCAGCCGACTAAGCTGCGACAAGGCCAGAATGATGTTGTCAGGGACGCGACTCACGTGATTCCCCCTTCATGTGCAGCGAAGTCAACGAGGGCAGCTTAAGCACACAGTCCGGCACACAGCTACACCTGTTGCTGTTCAGATTCAAGTAGGCCAGCTTCTCTAGGCTCCCAATCTCCTCTGGAAGTCCCTCCAGCTCGTTTTCAGCTAAGCACAACCACTCTAGACTCTGCATGTGACCGAGTTCATCGGGAAGTCTGGACAGCTGGTTGCTGCGTGCGCTGAGTTTCTGCAGTCTGGTCAGGAGGCCTAGTTCTGAGGGGAGAGAGGTCAGTTGACAGTTGACCAGCCACAGGTCGGACAGCAAGGCCAGGTTGCCCACCTCTGTGGGAAGAACTCCCAGTGGATTGTAACTGCCTGACAGAATTCTGCACAATAAGTGAAGAACATTTAAATATTTACATGTGCGCATGTGTATGCATGCCACACACACACACTCAATAAACACACACCACAACACACACACACATGCCGTGCAAAAGCGCAAACACACACACATTGCACATGCACAGACAGATGAAATGCATGTACACATACACCTAAACACACATACACATGAACACGACACACACAAATTAGTTATTGCATTCACACGTTTGGTGTATATGGATGAATGCAACATCATTCAAACCAATTATAAAAAATAACTAAATGACATGAACTGAACACAATGCACATTTATTGTAATTCCCCTTTCTTTTAATGCCGATTAAATATATGAATAATACTCCCTGTTAAGTCTGCATGTGGTGTTTGCATGCACATGTGTGTGTCTGTATATTGTGTGTTGGAGTGGGTGTCTGTGTGCTGTGTTAACGATTTTGTGTGTGTTGTGTGTGTGTGTGTGTGTGTGTGTGTTTCTGTATAATATATAAGTATGGCTTGTTGTGTTGCATGTTCTGTTTACATGATTTGTGTATTGTGTGAAATATTGACAGAGAGACATCTTTTGAGATAAACTACAGAGAGAGAGAAAGTTGTGCATGTACATTGTATAGTATTGTTCAACTTTAAGTCAGAGGTAAATCATTTAAGTGAAAAGAAGATGGCACCTAAGTCTGGCGCAGATTTCCATTCCTTGGGGCAGAATCGTTAACTGATTGGTTTGTCCAGAATCAGTTCCTCTAACAATGACATGGCAGGATTTCTGATGGGGCATATCAGCTTGTTGTCACTTTAAACGTCAACTGTTTGACCCAAGTCAGTTGGCCAAAGTTGCTGGTGATAAATTGGTCAGACTTCGATGACTCGTTCACAACTCTGGATGAACACTGCACAGCATTCTCCACAATCGTTCAGTTCGAAAGATCCTTCATGCACAGGAAACATCACTACCTCGCCATTATGCTTCCAGATTCTAATTGTACATTTTCTACCATTATTACACACGACAAACCTCACAAAGGCACTAAATAAAATCTTAGTCCTACTCTTCTATATTATATCAGTCTTAGAAGGGAACAATTCAACAAAACAAATTTAATCTTTTCTTATGACGTCTCCTTTCAGTTTCCCTTGTTTCAAATGAAGCTGGGCCGATCTGTATCAACGAAATTCCTATCAATTTTTTAAGAAAAAGATTGCTACAATGCAGTCTGTGAATGAGATCACTAAACGCTTTTTAATCGGCATGTAGCTGACGCCATTTTTGGCGTCCTACTATACCTGTGTTTGGTGCGCCATTTGGACTTCATCCTACAATGCATAAACCTGTCTCTTTAACAAAACATACATGCATATTAGATATTCTGTTTGGCATATAAACAATAAGTTGTTATATAAAGTTTAATTACTGTATTTTATCATACTTTTAAATATCTGTCAATCCAAAACGTTTGAGATGCCAGGATTACAATAATAAATTGTCCCCTGAATTAACCTCTGCTGCCTTGGAAATACAAAGCAATAGCTCCGAAAGTAACTGTAGGCTAAAAGGAAGTGTGTGAAAATCGTCGTTTGTCTTGTGTTTTGCTGTAGCGATTTGGGGTATTGTATGACAGTTATTTATACAGAGGATTTTTATTATTTTCTATCTTTGTCATTCATTGTAATCAGCCTGAAAAATGAACTTAGAAATTCGAATATGCCAGTCACTGAGTCAGTTTCAGAGATTGAATCAGGAGCCAGGAAGAAAATGAAGAACTAGAACTAAGTAGAACTAGAAGTAGAAATTACTGTTACAAATGAAAATCCATTTAACGTCCTCCGTTCTGAAACAGACACATAATTATGGGACATTAATTTAGTAGATATAAAGTTGGTGGGAACGATCATGGAGGCAATGTCCTGAGGCAGTGCAACTCCAGGAAAGCCCCGAATTTTTAACTATGCAGATACATATATATGTTACAAAATCTTCTTCTTCTTTTATAAAGTATCCCATTTCTCCTTGATGAAACTTGAAGAAGGTGGCCAGCCTAGCAGAACGCCGCCTGTCCTTGAGCAGGGGCCATTGCAGATGAGTCAGCATGTTTTCAACGCTGGACATATGGCGATTGGCGTCCCAGCGAGCTGCACAGCGTTGGACCCTCTCAATCTTGCCGGTATTCTTGGCAGTGTGTGGATCCCAGATGGGTGCGGCATACTCAAGAGTGGGCCTTACCAGTGCTTTGTAGGCTGTTTCTTTAACAGCGATCAAGCCCATCTTCAGGTTTCTGCGTAAAACTAAAAAAGCCAAGGGTCTTGTTAGCCTTGTTTGTGATGTTAGAGATGTGGGTGTCACAAGAAAGATCTTTAGAGACTGAGACACCCAGGTACTTTGTCTCCTCGACTGTTCGCAATGTCTGGCCATGGAGATGGTAGTTGCCAGAATGTGTGGCCTTTTTCCTTGGTACGTGCATGGACTGGCATTTTTCTGGATGAAATTTCATCTTCCACCTCTCCTCCCATTCAGCCATGTGATCAAGATGGTCTTGTGGCACAGGGTGTCATCGGCGAAAAGCCTAGAGGTTGAGGACAGACGTTCCGGCAAGTCATTGATGTAGTCGAGCAGGAAGAGGGTTGGGCCCATCACTGATCGGGGGGGGGGAGGGGGGGGGGGGGACTGAGGGACACCTGACTCTACTGGGACTGTCCCCGATGTGGTGATGTCCACAACCATTGCTTGCTTTCTGTCCGTAAGGAAGGTGCGGATCCAGGAGTTGATCTGCCCCGTGATGCCATAGTGACTGAGCTTGTGGCCCAGTCCTGAGGGAGTGGCTCTCCTTGTCGAACGCCTTGAAGAAATCCATCACCAAGATGTCCATCTGCTTTCCTCTCTCCATGCTGTAAGTGAGCTCATCCACATGCCCAAAGAGCAGGCTTTCGCATGATCTTCTCTTCCTGAATCCAAGTTGCTCCTCCCTCAGGATCCGGTTGGCCTCTGCAAATCCCATGATCTTGCTAGCAAGGATATATGCTCAAGCCAAAGAGCTTGCACTAGTTGCAGGGCACGCTGGTGAGTGAAATGGGTCAGTAGTTTTCAGGTCGATACCTTTCCCCCTTTTTAAACACAGGTTGGCCATTTTCCAGTCCTTGGGGACAGTGCTGGTGTTCAGGGAAGACTGGAAGAGGAGTGCCATGACGGGAGCAATCTCATAAAGCCATTTCTTTCAGCAGCCTGGGACTTAAGCCATCCAGTCCTTGGGGACAGTGCTGGTCGTTCAGGGAAGACTGGAAGAGGAGTGCCATGACGGGAGCAATCTCATAAAGCCACTTCTTTCAGCAGCCTGGGACTTAAGCCATCCAGTCCTTGGGGACAGTGCTGGTGTTCAGGGAAGACTGGAAGAGGAGTGCCATGGCTGGAGCAATCTCATAAGCCACTTCTTTCAGCAGTCTAGGACATGTCTTAAGCCATCCAATCCTTGGGAACAGTGTGGGTGTTCAGGGAAGACTGGAAGAGGAGTGCCATGGCTGGAGCAATCTCATAAGCCACTGGGACTTAAGCCATCCGCGCCTGGCGCTTTTGTGGGGTCCAGTTCCTTGAGGAGCTTTCTTACTCTTGGCACTGTTATTGTGATAGGCCTAGTCACATATATGTGTGTGTGTGCGTGTGCGCGCGCATGCACCTTTTGACAGTTTTAGTTTTGTCCTCTATCTTGTCAAGATCAGAAGATGGCAGAGGAGGCAGTTGATATTCTGGGGGGTTGGGCTGGGTTTTAGGGTCTGGTAATAATCAGATTTCTTCCCATATGTACTCTTCAACTGAAAAGAAATCTAGCCTTTCTTCTTTTTCTTGAATTCTTATTATTCTTTTAAATGTCCACTATCATCAAGATGATGATTTTCTGGCTCCTTGTGGAAAAAAAAGACTGGAAACATTGGGCTAGATCTGTTTTGCTTTATTCTGGATACATGCTTGCATAATCTTGGAGTTCAACCGTATACATTATATCTTATGTGCTCGAACCAGCTTCTGAGCTTCCACCCAGATGAAGCGGGTTTGAGCAAGATGCCTGACGTCAACGCTGTCCAACGAGACGGGAGATAGGATGGGTTTGAATATGAAAGCTTGTGGGGGAGACAGGGGCGCAGGGGGGGTGGGGGGGGGAGATTTGCCAGGTTATTGTAGTTTTCATTGGTCTGACCCACTGACGCCACTAAGACTAAGAGGACCACAGAAGTGGTACATGTATATGTCATGGGCAGTGTTTTTTGTGTGTGTGTGTGTGTGTGCTTGTGAATGTGAATTAAACTAAAAGAAAAGTGTGTGTGTGACACTGTGTGTGTATCACTGTTTGTGTGTGTATTAGTTTACTATTACTGTGTGTCTTTTTTTTAACTCTGTGTCAGTGTGTGTGTGTTTATTTATTTATTTATTTAAGAAAATTTAAGTAGCGCTTCATCTTTAAGCTCTAAGCACTTTACAATTTCACAAAATATATTTATTCATATTAAAAACAACCCCTTGTAGGTTACATACATGCATCGACATGCCGACCCCCCTCACCGCAGTCCCCCACCAACACCCTTCCTATCCCTCTAATTTCACAACAAGAAAAGACAAAACACAAACACGCAACAGAGACACAACATTACATACACACACACAGTAACATACACATGCACACCTGTCATCCAGTAGTTTTAGTGTTTTAGGTATACACATATCATTAATGGTTGCAAACACTACATCTTGCTAAAGCAGGCACGCTCATACAACACACACTTTTCTGGCGTTGCGCTGCCAACCCACGACACACACATATATACTACAGTATACGTGCTACACTTCTTGATACATACAGTGTACGTATAGCGTCGAGCACGCTATACGATCCACCATCGCGTATGCACTAGAAGAAGAACACTAGCTCCTCAAGTCGTCGTGAAAATTGAAGACAAAACTACTCACCACTCAGACGCAGCATTCACCCGTGCAAGGTTTTGGTTTTGGGTTGGGGGTGGTGTGTGTTCACTTGTGTGTCACTGTGTGTGCAGAAGTGCACAATGTATGACCCAACCTCAGGCTACCATGGTGCCGACCCAGCCACCTTGCAGACGGAGGGTGTGAACCTGGCCCACCAAGCTGTCACCTGCGACAAGAGCGAGAGATTGGACCTCGCTCTCTTCTATTACACAGTACTGTATAAGTCTTTGCTTACATTTCTGTTGCTCTAGGTCTGCTAAGATACACTCATATTTTACTAATTGCAATGCTCGCGGTTATGTGTCTCTTATTTTAAGAGATATTAGAATGCTGTGAATTGAGAATTGTTTTGATAAAAACGTGTCACATGCATCAAAGAATGACTGCTAGATTTTTTTTTAAAGAGTGACTTGTATGAATTTATAAGATTTTGTTGTAGGAATCATGGACAACCAGATTGTGAGTTGATCATGCCATTTAAGTTTGCTAGTTTTTATGAAGCACACACACAGTTATTGAAACAATATCAATCTGATTAACTTTTGATTGTTTCATTTTTCAGATTAGTTTCCAAGATGCATTTATCACTGAGATCAGATTGTGTGCAAGTACAATTTGTTAATCTCTAAGAGTGGTTACAGTTCATCTTCAAAAATGATGCTTTGTGTGCCATGTCGCGTGTGTGACAACAAAAGAAAATTCTCTTTCATGTGCCTATGTGCTGAGGCTGTTAAGGGGTATGTGGCTGAGCGGGTTCGAGTGCATTGGAGTAATGATTGGTAGGGGTGCGGTGGGGGAGAAGGAGGGCTTCATTGCTGTTATATTATGACTAACAGCTTGCAATTGTCCAGTGTCATTTGTGCAGATATGATTTCTTCCAGTAAAGGTATGAAACTAAAATTCGGGGAAGTCATCAACACACTTGTTCCTGTGTTACAGTACAACCTAACACCATGTGGACAATGGGCTTTTTTATGATTTGTGAATAACTTTATTTTGTTCAAGAACTTAAAACTGTGTATTGTGTTCAAGGATATAACGATTTTAGGTAACACCGCCTATTCTTCCAATCTGTTCTTGGTACATATATACAAATAGAATCGCAAAATAGTGGCAAGGCATACTATTACCACATACAATATTTGAAGCATAAAGGTAGCTAAACGCAGGGTGGCTTGTTATACATAAAATTGATGATTATGATTTGTTTCAAGGTGAATCCAGCGCACAGACCGTCTTCTAGCAGGCCCGCCCTCCCCGGCGCCAAGCAGGAAGTGCGCATCCCTTACCTTCGTTTGATCGCAAAAAAGCGACAGAGTATATGCTGAGGGGTTCGGAACAGATCAAAGAATGCAGTCAGTCTATAGTGTTTATTGTTTTGGTTCATTTTTTGTTTGCTTGTTTATAATCATCTCCGCTAATTGTGTTTTCTTGTTCAACTTATCAAACTTTCTTGTTCTAGCTCTCTGCATGCACTTTTGTATCCGCGTTCACTTCTTGCTTATTTCCCATGATGGTAGTTTATACAAGCATGAGAAGAGAAAGCAGTTAAGGCTGCGACTGTGAACGTAATGGATTTAGGTGCCTAGGAACGCGTAGAGACCACTGAACATACTAATATGTGACCCGGCTGCACATTGAGAAAACTCGTGGTACGACGAAGTCACTCAACATTCGTAAAAATAAGTCCTCATGATTGCAACAAAGCTAACCCTGAAAACATCATTTTTTCTTTGTTTAGTGATGTGCGGCTAATACATTTTATCTTCTATTTTTCATGGGTTTTTTAACAATTATCCAAAAATAAATACAAAATCATAGCTTTGAATTTGTTTCTTCTTTTTTCCATTTAACAAAATGGTCTGATAATTTTGCAAACTAAAAATTAAAGCAAATAAAAAACAAAAGAAAGAGCCCAAACTCCCTCTTCTATACAACAAACAAACAAGTACAGGACAAGTGCAAAGTGACGTTATTTTATTCACAAGAGACAAAGCAAAACTACTAGATATTTCGGCGAATGCGCCTTTATCAACACAGACCAGACAAACAATTAAACAGCAAACATCAAATATAAGCAAAAGGAGCAAAAAGTAGGCAACAGAAGGAGCAAAAAACCATCAAGATCAAATAAAAACATACTTCCCCTCTACAGTCCAACGTGTAAAATTATGCTCTTCTATGCCAGGTTTCTGCAAATGATGCATCTTACCTTCTTGGGTTTCAAACTTCAAAGAACTCTAAAATCACATTTGGCATAGATATTTAAATTGGTTTTCTGTGATGTAGTTGAATCTTTTACTGTTACTTTGTCTTGGTAAAACAAAATCTCAATTTATGCAAAAAACTCCATGATTCCTGCTTTCCTTATGCAACCATCAAATTTCATCTGGCTGAAAGCAAATTTTGTGGTTTTTCAAGAAAGAGAGCGAGGTGAATTCTAGGAAATAATTTTGATAAATTCCTCAATAAATTTATAAATTGCTTTTAAATGATTGTCACTTATCTGGCATTTTTTAGACGCATAAACTATGTGCTCCTTATTTTTTGCATATTCTTCTTGTTCCCCACAGCTGTTTCGGGAGGAACCATTTTAGTTTATCTATATTTTCATAGTTTTCTTTCAGCAAACTTTAGTTAACTATAAGTAACTTTTCATTAAATAACAGCGAGATTG
>CM065683.1:40016851-40054351 GCA_017654935.2 Phymorhynchus buccinoides | reverse complement strand
TGGCTTGATTTCTTCTTGTCTTTCTTGTTGAATAAGTAAAAACGGGAATACAATACATCACTATCGGAATTTAAAGTCCTAGGGGTTTTAAACTGTTAATGCTCAGTGTGTTTGAATGAAAACATATTCCAACTACTTCCATGCGGAAGCAAGTGAACTGTCCTTATTTTTAAAACCTCACACACAAAATCGAAGTTGATCCCCTTCATTTCAGTTTATCTGGTTAAAGATGTTTTGTGTGTATTTGGGCCAATGGTTTAAAACCGTGACAGCAGGTTGTAGTTTTTGTCTGTCTGCCTGTCTGTTTCTGTTGGTCTGTCTGTCTGCCTATCATTTTACTGCAAATAAGATATCAGATTCTGTACCTTAGGTATTTGGTATTTAGTATTTTCTAGTCACAGAGAGTCACAGATGCTTGTCTCTGTGAAATTTGGGCTGAAACCTACCTTGGGAACACACCGGTGCCAATGTGAAGCGCCATCCAACACACACACACATACATGCATATGCATGCATACACACACACACACACTGCACACATACATGCACACACACATACACACATGAGCACCGTCATTCATACACCTGCATACACACACACACACGCATGCATGTATGCATGCACACAACAGAGACTTTCATGCTTGCATAACGCATGGGTGCAACTTTTCCTATAAGGATTTCCTGTTTTTGAATTTTACCAGAAAAGGAATTTCCTTTTTTTTTAAAATTTGTCAAACATGATCTCTGTGTGTCTACTGTATTTTTCAAACACTTTAAAATAAGCATTTGTATAAATTGTGGGAAAAGCCAACTAAAATATCTTCATTAATCAATTTTTGCTTCAGCTGCAGGGGGACATTACCCCTGGACCCCGGCCTTTTATTTTTTATTTTTTTGTGTGTAGTTGCACCCATTAAGACTTGCAAATCTTAAATCACTTTACTGCATTCTGTCTTTATTTCTCTCCTACATTTGCACTTAAAGTTCAAAATATAATAATGGTCAGAAAGGAGATTGAAAAAAAATCTGAATTTCAAAATCCATTGAGAAAGATTTTTTTTTTGGGCACTGTTAGCATTTAACTTTAAATATACAGTATTTTGCATTGGTAACATTTTAAAAACAAACAAGCAAACAAAAAAAACAAAAAAAACCTGCTGTTTAAATCCATGTCCTCCCTACTTCTTTTGCTTTCCATTACTCATTATCTGTACTTCTAAAGGTCTCCGTACAAGTGAACATTTTTCACTGTTTCCCCATGGCAACACAGTGACAGGTCGAGTCATAATATGACTTAGTTGCATATTATCACTGGATTGCCATGGTGAAAGAGTAAAAAATGTTCATGTGTACAGAGACCTTAAGTGTGAAAAATACAACACAGAGACATGATGGAATGAGCTACAGAAAGGCCGGTGGAACACTTGGGGAAACAGGAGAAGGTGGATGTGTTTGTTGTAATGTATGGAATACACGGAGGAGAGCTACTTGGGGAAGAAGTTGGAAAGAAAGTGGGAATGAAGCAGTTTAATGGAATTACTTGAAAACGCAACAAAGTTCAGTTTGAAGTCTGATTTAATAATTTTTTTTAGATTATTACAGTTAAGGTGCAATCATGACATACCTGTAATGCAGATAGTTCATTTCGATATCTGAGAATTAAACCTGAAACTTTAATTAGGTTAAGAGCTGTGGCCATGTCATTTTCATGCAGATAGTTCGTTTCTATATATGAGAATTAAACCTGGAACTTTAATTAGGTTAAGAGCTGTGGGCGTGTGATTTTCATGGTCGTTTATGATTTTGAGTAAAGGAGTTGTACAGTACAGCCTAGGGCAATCTTGAATCACTAGACAATGATTAGAAAAAAAGAAAAAAAAGGATTTGTGGATACTGTTATGCCTCTGCAGTGTGTGTGTGATAGAGAGTGTGTGTGTGTGTCACTCTGTGTGTGTGTGTGTGTGTGTGTGTGTGTGTGTGTGCGTGTGCGTGTGCGTGCACACACTTGTATGCAGTACAGTGTAGACAATCAGGTGCGGCTTGTGGTTTTGGTGTTTTCCAGAAGGTGGCCAAAGGTTCCGCCACAGGCCCACTCCTTCGTTCAGTAGAGATCCGTTTGCCTCACCACTGGGTAGGCTGCCACCTCTTGCTGCAATGAAGTGGCGTGCGGAGATGCCGCCGTTCATGCTGGGCCGGCCCCGGGCCCGCCTGCAGTACTCCTCCCACGAGATGGCCCGCGCCATGGCAGAAGTGGAGGCAGGCAAGCCCGTCCGCATGGCCGCCAAGGACCATGGCATCCCCCTCAGGTCCCTCTACCACAGGCTGAAGATCAAGTCCTCCAAAAAGACACACAGTCAACAGCGCTTGCCCACCCCAGACTTTGCTGAGGAAGATGTGGGCGACAGTGAGAGTCAGTGAGATGTCTCTATGAGGAGGACATCGCAGCTTTAATCTGGACGGATGCTTCAGCTCCGAAGAACTCTGACTGGAGCGATGCTTTTGTTCAAGTTGAGGAAGATAGCACAGACCTAAGTTCTATACTCTTGACGAGCTTAATGTTTGCTGTTCAGATATTCTGTGTTGTTAGTTTTGGATGGTGGTATAGGTTTAAGGTTGTGGTACGATACTACGTTTTATGTAAGGAAATGGAACTGTTTGTAAGTCAACATATTCTTGTTGTTGTGAAATTACATTGAACTGTTGCAGCTCATTCATGTGCAAGCAGGCATTGATTGATTGATTGATGTTGTTTATAGCCCCTCGACTGCTATGGCCATTTCAGGGCTGTCACCATGTCAAAATTTGAGCACATGAGATCACAGTTTAAAATCCGACCACGTGATATCACAGTTAAAAATATACAATTAAAAACGTAAAAATTTGAAACAAAAGTTAAGAAAAAGATTTAAATTTAGTCGTGTATAAACCTTACACAGTTAAAAGCTTACAATTGATGTTTTAAAACTTAACACGACTTTTTATACCTTATCAAAAATATTTACTTCTTTAAAAAAAACTAAATATCATGTCTGGCGGCACATCATGGAACAACACCTTCATTGATTCTGCTGTGTAGTATTTTTTTCTGGTGTCATAGAGGTCCCAACAATCAAGGAGAATGTGTTTGATTGAGACACGAGCGTCGCACGGCACACAGTTACAGTGAGGGTCTTCTCCCTTCAACAGAAACGCATGCTTAAAGCGTTCTAACACCTCTGCTAAAATCTTAGACTCAACATATTTTTTTATTTACAGGATATGCTTATATTGAAACAGTCTATGCATCTTTGTTTAAGATTTTTGTATTCCTTGAAAGTTGTTGCACAAAAACGCACACAACTGTGCAAGACTAAATCAAACTAAAAGAAAGATGTTTGCAATAAAAAACATTCCCTCGAAAGTATAAAGACTGCTTGTAATTAAACGGAAAAAAACTAGTGTGTGTGTGTGTGTTATTAATTTGGAATTTGAAGCACCTTATTAATATTATTAATTGCTTCGATTATTATGAATCCTTATGTTTGCGGCTATTGAAAACGCCTGCCTTTTTGTTTTCAATTACAGACAAACCCCTATTTTACGACCCTCTGTTAAGCGACCACCTCTCATTTGAGACCGGATTTGTTGGCACGGATGCATTTTACTATGTAAACGACCTCTCTTAGACGACTTCCTCTAAAACGCGACTTACGACCGCCATTTTGTTGGTTTTTACGACCGTTGTTGTTGTCTGCATAGACTTCGAGCAAAGGGAAACAACCACGGTCAAGGGCCTGAAAGCGGAGTCGCTTCCCTTGTTGTAGAAAAGATGGCGGAAAGCGTAGGAAAAGCACGAAAACCACTGACTTTGAAAAAGAAAACCACTGACTTTGGACGAGAGTGGAGGTGATTAACAGAAGTCGGCGAAGTGAAACTGTAATGCATCGATTGCACAATCCTATGGAGTTGGAAAGACCCAAATCCAGTTTTAATATGTCATTGTATGTGTGCATGAAGAAGAGAGTATGAACTGTGCTGAACTTTTTCTTTCTACGGCTGCCAGTGAAAACCTCCGTCATATGACCCCTCCAATTTACAACCGATTTTTCTGGACATTTTGGAAGTCTTAAAATGGAGGTTTGTCTGTACCAGTATTTTGTTTTGCTCTGTTCTGATCTGAACAATGATGTGCAGTGCAGATTTCTGCTTCACCTAGTTATTTCTTTAATTTGACCTATGTTTCCTGGTAGTATCCCTTCACAATTAATCATAGAATCTGGATAGATAGTTTTTGGTGTGGGAAATTGCATGCAATATATAAACAAAATAAATAAGAAAAATCGTTAGTTCCATTTGAGTTTCCGCAGCTTTTTGGAGATCCTTTTTTGTTGGATTTAAGGTTTTTTTGTTGTAAGCTGTGCACATTGTGTATATTATCAGATGAAACGCTGTGCGCATGTGTGTGTGTGTGTGTGTGTGTGTCATTTTCACTTTCACTCTCTCTCTCTCTCTCTCTCTCTCTCTCTCTCTCTCTCTCTCTCTCTCTCTCTCTCTCTCTCTCTCTCTCTCTCTCTCTCTCTCTCTCTCTCTCTCTCTCTCTCTCTCTCTCTCTCTCTCTCTCTCTCTCTCTCTCATGCATGAGGGGGGTGGGGAAGGAGTGGGGGTGTTGCGGTTTGTGTGCGCTTGGGTTCAGTTGCGTGAATGTTCTATTTTAATATTTGAGCTGTGATCTTATTTATTCATTGTTTATGTTTTACGTGTCACCACAGATGTATATCCATGTTTTTTTGACAATAAATTGTGTGACTTGACTTGTGACATGCAGCTTAGAAATCCGTGACTCTACTGGTGTTTGCCTTTTGTTGATTCTGTGAACAAGTGCCTCAAGTGAACAAGACAGAGATGGGCTAGGCACAGGGTTACAGGTCATAACAGTTTGTCGATTTGGAGATAATTTTGCATCATGGTTTACAGGTTATTTGTTCCAAGCTAGCCTATTTTTCCTTGGCTATAGCCAAAAAACAAAACTGGAATATAAACTAGCCTCTAGCTGACCACTTTCCCTGGTTTGTCTGTTTTCCAGGAAACCACCAAGGCCTCAGCAGAGCACCGGCATCTCAGGCTTTCTCCGTTATGCCTTTTGAAGCATGGAGTGCCAAGACAGATAGATCGGATTTTTCTCTTAGACAATCCTCCCTTGCCAAGTCAGCTAGTGGGGAACATGGGGAACAGTGTGATTCACTCATGGAAGACTCTTACCTATTCAAACCGCCAAGACTGCTGAATCAATACTCGCAGAAACAAATGCAGGATGCCATCGAGGCTGTTGTTGAAAACCGCAAATCGGTGAAGGAGGCTGTAAAGGAGTTTGGAGTGCCACGAAGCTCCCTGTATGAAAAACTGAAAACGGTTCGATACAAGTTTGATTAATTAGGGGCAGCAAGGTCTAGTGTCCCTAGAAGGAAACTAAACCTAGGAATTATGTGTATGTTGCAGACAAATAACGAAAAGAGAGGAGTCTGAATAAATCAATGTCTTGATTTCTTTTCCTATTAGGCATTTGGCTAAGATATAATATTTGTGCTTTCATTTGTATTTTTAGTCTGGTGCAACTTAATAGGATTAGAAGTAGAGGGTGTGGTGGTATGTTGATGATGAGCCATTGCGTGGATTGAGGCTGGTCGTTTGTCTTTTCCAGAGGATCTGTTCAGCTACTCCAGACTCCCCTCCACCATGACCTTCTCCTCCTCCTCCTCCCGGAATCCTCGGTGGGGGATCAATGCCGCCTTTCCCTCCTTCGCTCCCACAATGACGCCCCAGATGCAGCACCCTGCCTTTTCCACTCTCTCCAGATCGCTGTGGATGAGTGGGAGCATGCTCAATTACAAACCCCGCCCCAGACTGCAGTACACGGCCAATCAGATCTCGGCGGCCATTGATGATGTGGAGATGGGCAAGTCTATCAGTAAAGCGGCCAAGGACAACGGAGTTCCCTTCACGTCGTTGTACCGCAAAGTGAAGGCCCGCTCTTCCCAGCAAAGCCAGGAGTCTCCGCGCGTGTCCACTGAAGAGTCTGAATCTGTGCCAGCTCTAGATGCCCTCTCTGCAGACATCTCCTTTCTCAGCGACCAGAAATCCTTGTTAGAGGATGTGGCAGAAGCTGGTGATAACCAGAGTGCAGCAGATCTAGGGTCTTCGTAAAATAGTTAGTCATCATGAGAAGGAATGAATTCATATCACCTTTGTCAACAGTTCTGTTCTAGTTGGGTGTTCTAGTTTTAGTGATGAGATGATCCTTTCGAACATAATTGTCTCCTAACAGCTGAGGGCTAGGCTCAGAAGGCCCGTTATGATGATGCGTAATGGAGCTGCCAGTGATCTGAACCACAGCCTGATGTTTTTACTTCCAGATGCACAGCTGGCTTGGCCTCCCTGGGCAGGCGGGGCAGTGCCTTGGGCCAGGCCCAGACAAAACTACACTCACAGCGACATGGCGGCTGCCATTGAAAGCGTTCACTGGGGCACCAGTGTAGCCCGGGCGGCCTTCAACCATCGCATCCCGCGGCGCACTCTGGGCTATCGACTGCTCAACTGCAGGGAAGGCCACCCTGGAAAGTGCCGCGGGGCCTATGTCAGACATCCACACTGTGCTGGGGATGACGGCGCTCAGTCCTGAGTTTTGGTGGCAGTTTAGTTCTCCTCAGCTTGGTTGCCATTTAGTTCAACTACTGCATCGAAGGTGTTTTAGTAATTACTGACATTGAACTGAAGTAAAAAAATAACAACAACAAAACAACCCAGCACTGTGCTGGGGATGACGGCGCTCAGTTTTGAGTTTGGTGGCAGTTTAGTTCTCCTCAACTTGGCTGCCATTTAGTTCAACTACTGCATTGAAGGTGTTTTAGTAATTACTGACATTGAAGAAAAGTAAAAAAAACAATAACCCAGCTTTGATGTCGTTTTCTAACAAGAGGGAGGAGAGAGAGAGTGATGGACTTGATTTTGGAGGAGATGCTGGGAAAGTGAGAGACTGATGAGGCCATAGAACTACAGGTGGCTGGACAAGGGTTCTGGGGGTAGATGTGGGTAGTTGTGCAGTTGGTGGTGTATTTTTCACCATAGTTAAGTTTTCTGTTTAGAACAAAAGTGGTTTATTGAAACGAAAAGATTCGTAGTAGACTAAGAATGTGAGTGCGAGTGTAAATCACTAAATTGTTGAGCCAAAGCATTCCCTGAATTGTAAAAATAAATATTCCACGCACTTGAGAAAAACCTGTCCTCCATCTCCCCTTTTTTTTAGTTTGTCTTTTCCATCGTCTCACCTAATGTTCATTCCCACCTATTCCTAACACCCCTTCAACTGATGGAAAACAGTGTATGTGGTTGTCTCTGTGACTAGAAATACAAATACAATACAAATTTTTTTTTTTGGATTTGCATGGTAAAATGGAAACATTCTTATAAAATAGAAATACAAAAGATATACGTGTACTATATTTTTCTGACTATAAGGCACACCTTTGTATAAGTCGCACCCCCAAAATTTCAGCTTTTATTATTTTATTTTCTTACTATTATAGTTATTTTATAAGGCACAGGGGTTCAAGTCTGGGAAAAAAAAGTATCGCCTTTTTGTCCGAAAAATACGGTATAGTGGAACTTCCCTTACAAGACCTTCAAAAGTCATTCAAAATTAGGTCTTAAAAGGGAGTGGTCTTGTAAGGGAGGTAATTTTAATGCTTACAAAGAAGGGCAATGTTTCAGATAAGTAGGTCTTATGTGGGAGGGAGTCTTATAACGGGAGGTCTTATAAGGGAGGTTCCACTATGTAGTAGGTGTTTTTGTTCTCATTTGCAATCATGGTGAAATGGAAACATTCTGTTCATGTCATACACTTTTCGGTCTTAACAGTAACATGTCTAATGTTTCATTCATTATTTGTTGTTTAAAATAGGCAGAGCATTACTTCACTTCAAAATTTGATTTAAAAAAAAGAAGGAAAGTTGGTAAGGAAAAATGATTACCTGGGCCTGTATTCACGTTGAGATAGCATGAGACTTAGCATGATGCTAACTTAGAAGCTCTTCCAATGTCCTATAGGATTTAATAGGACTTTTGGAAGAGCTTCTAAGTTAGCATGATGCTAAGTCTCATGCTATCTCAACGTGAATACAGGCCCTGGGCCTGTATTCACGTTGAGATAGCATGAGACTTAGCACGTTGAGATAGCATGAGACTTAGCATCATGCTAACTTAGAAGCTCTTCCAAAAGTCCTATTAAATCCTATAGGACATTGGAAGAGCTTCTAAGTTAGCATCATGCTAAGTCTCATGCTATCTCAACGTGAATACAGGCCCTGGTTTTTGATTTCCTATTATGGTGCATCTGTTTGAGAGTGTTGAATTGAAAACCTGCAGTTTCTTTCGCACAAGTCATGTAAAGGAGACCTAGCAATTTAGCTGTAACAATAGTGAATGTGGCATCTTTATGATCTGATTACAGTACATTATTTACTATGCATAACACAGTAAGATCAACAAAGGTAGAATGGGGGGGGGGGGGGGGGGGTTGTTTCATTGCTTTTTCTTTATGGATTGGTTCCGTTTTATTTGTGGTGGTGGTGGTTGTGTGTGTCTATACATGTGTGTGTGTGTGTGTGTGTGTGTGTGTGTGTGAGAGAGAGAGAGAGAGAGAGAGAGAGAGAGAGAGAGAGAGAGAGAGAGAGAGAGAGAGAGAGAGAGAGAGAGAGAGAGAGAGAGAGAGAGAGAGAGAGAGAGAGAGAGAGAGAGAGAGAGAGAGAGAGAGAGAGAGAGAGAGAGAGAGAGAGAGAGAGAGAGAGAGAGAGAGAGAGAGAGAGAGAGTGAGAGAGAGAGAGAGAGAGAGAGAGAGAGAGAGAGAGAGAGAGAGAGAGAGAGAGAGAGAGAGAGAGAGAGAGAGAGAGAGAGAGAGAGAGAGAGAGAGAGAGAGAGAGAGAGAGAGAGAGAGAGAGAGAGCTTGAAAACTTTAACTTTATTTTTCAAGGAAAAAGATTTTAGGCAACGCCTAGTCTTCCAATCTGTCCTGGTACATATATGAACATAGAATGTTATGGAGAGAGAGAGAGAGAAAGGGAGAGATATTTTTATGACTTATTTTCAATGTTTATAGAGTGTTTTCTTCATGTGGAAGTATTAACCTTTGGAGTCTCTTGTGTATGTTTACATATTTAGTAGTGCAGTGAATTGAAATTTGTGACATCATTATGATTGTTTTTTATTTGTAGATTTAATTACTAACTAAATTAGCATGGCAGCATATCATGGAAAAGGAACTCTGTAGCATATCAAGAAAAAGGAACACTGTACCTAATTTTTGTTTTCGTCTTCAGTCTGCTTTGCACAATTATAATAGCACATGCGAACAAGCTTAAACGCATATGCCATCCACCCACAAAATGACACACAGAGGTATGTTTAAATGAGTTGAAGATATTTCGCATGTAATTGTATATAATTTCACCACAAAAAACATACTATCTTTGTGCAGTGTTAACATAAACGCACACACACACACACACACACATCTTGCACAACACACACATACTCACAATGCACACACCAACAGACACACACGCACACCTCTTCTTCCTGTCATATCTTTCTCCTCACACTTCTCTTCCGCCACATTCCTCTGTCCCAATTTCCACCTTCTCATTCTCATCATCCTTCCACACATCACTGCTCCTTCACACATTTTGTGATGAATAAAGTTTGGTGTTTATTTGGTGTCTGCATTCAGGTTTCTTTTTTCCTTTGTGAGTCGTTTTAAAATCATGTGGTTGTATCAGGCATCAGAATTGTCAGAGAGGATTTCAGAGGATTAAGAATTTCTGACAGAGGATTGGCTTCTCTTGTCAGAGGTTTTGCCTTTTTCTTGAGTGTTATCCTTTGTGTTTTAAATAGCATTTTAAAGTGATTTATCACTATATTGAGCTTTTTTGGTGGTGTTCGGAACTCATTTCAGTGTTGTCCCTCTACAGTCTGGGTCCTTGATGGCCCTTTTACCGCAATTTTCAGAGGATTGGACTTCAGACTATTCTGATGCCTGTTGTATGCTTTCTTCAATTTCATTATCAATCCTTTGATAACTTTTCGTTGTTGACTTAGATGAAAGAGAGAGTTTGCAAAGGTTATTTTCTGTGGCGTTGGGCTGCGTAGGTGAGCAAGTGTCGGGTTCGAACTCTAAAAAGGAATAATAAAGAACAAATGTTGTTTTATGATGTGTTGTAAGCTGTTGTTGTGTGTGTGTCTGAGAGAGAGAGAGAGAGAGGGAGGGAGAGAGAGAGGGAGAGAGAGAGAGAGAGAGAGGGAGAGAGAGAGAGAGAGAGAGAGAGAGTAATTGTTCCTTTTGTAAAAGAGAAGACATCCCTCATCTCTTTTCCTGAAATTTCAAGATGTTATGTGTCCAACTCCAATGATTAATTCAGTACAGGTTAAAAAAACATGGACACAGTTGCTCATTTCCTTATGACACACCTACCCCAAACATTGATGAATGCATTGTGTATCCTTTGCATGCCACCATAGATGTATTTCCAATTTGTCTTGGACAATAAACCGTGTGACTTGTGAAACAGGCAGCGCAGTGAGTTCTAGGGTAAACAATCTTCAGCCAGCTTGCTGTGTCACTCCTTTGTCATTTAAACTCGTACACACTCACGCACTGTCTGTCTTTCTGTCATGTCTGGTTGTGGTTGTGTGCATAAATTGTAATTGTATATTCAAGTGTGTGTGTATGTGTGGTGCACACACACACAAGCATAGTCATAAAAGCAAGTGTGGGCTTGGTTCCCCCCCCCTCCAATTTGGCAATGAAGGAGAGTTTCCAACTTTCAGATGTCTGTCTCGGTGTGTATTTTTCATCCACATTCCTTCAATTATGGGAAAAGAATGTCTCAGGAGAATAAAACAAATTCATGCAATGTATGAAGCCAAATACAGATGAAGAAATTTGAATACACACACACGAGCATACATGCATGCACGCACGCATGTACGCAAGCAAGCATGCACGCAAGCAAGCACACACACACACTGACAGAATAACTGACGGTCAGACGAAGATAACCAAGATTCAATAAAAATTATGCAAATTGCTTGCAAGGAACAAAAAGTGAAAAGAGTAAGTAAAATGTTTTGATAGTATCAACTAAAGCGCATTATCGGCTGTTCGCCTTGTTACTTTACTGTGTCACTGACACACTATATACTTCATCAAAACAAAAACAAACAGAATTCTGGTAGCTTATGCTTTATAATTCTAATAACATGCTAGGTAGGGTTTAATGTTCTTCAAATATTGCCATAATATAGTCTGATTATGACCGTTCACTAATTTATTGACGGTAAAATATTTTGTATGTCACAATCATTTTGAGTTACATTTAGCTTTTAAAAAAAAGATCTTCGCTCCCATTTTTTATTCCACTGCTGCAGCCATGAACAAACCCTTATAATTAGTAGGGTGTGATCCTCACCAGGATTATTAACAAGAGTTCTTTAGTTTTTTGTTTTATTCATGAAGAGTTTTGTCAGCTTTGTTCCCTTCCATGTTGTGATTGTCACATTTGTCAGCTGTAGTACGGGTATACAGTGGAACCTCCCTTATAAGACCTTCAAAAATCATCAAAAATGAGGTCTTATAAGGGAGGTAATTTTAATACTTACAAAGAAGGGCAATGTCTCCGAGAAGTAGGTCTTATATGGGAGGGAGTCTTATAATGGAGGTTCCACTGTACTGTTTTGTGGTGGGAAACTTGACACAATGTGAAACCCCTTCTTGAGGCTTTGACTGTGGGTGACTGAAAGCATCTGTGTCTTGTTTCTCTTTCAGGCGTGTGGCTGGGGGTAGGTCATGTAAAGGGGTCCCCTGAAGAAAGGTGGTGGGGTGAGCACCGCGCCCTGGGCAGCCCTGATCCGTGCAGGCCGCGCTGTGGCTCTCAGTACAAACAGTACAGCCCAGAGGACATGGACAGAGCCCTGCTCTTGGTGCACCAAGGCTTCAGTGCTCCCAAAGCCGCCCGTCTGTGTTGCGTTCCCTCCAGGTCCCTTTACTACAAGCTGGCCAAGTGCCCTGAGCATCACGGCAATTGTCGAGGGACTTACGTAGCAGACAAAATCTCTTGAGTTGAGGAATTCCATATCTGCTGGATTCCGCTACGACAAGCTGGCAAAATGTTTGAAATATCACAACTATTGTCAAGGAAACTTTTTTTGTAGACAAACTTTATGAATTTGTGTACCGGATTACTCTACGACAAGCTGGCTGAATGTTATAACCATCACTGTATGAATTTGTGTACCGGATTACTCTACGACAAGCTGGCTGAATGTTATAACCATAACTGTATGAATTTGTGTACCGGATTACTCTACGACAAGCTGGCTGAATGTTATAACCATCACTTTATGAATTTGTGCACTGGATTACTCTACGACAAGCTGGCTAAATGTTATAACCATCACTGTATGAATTTGTGCACCGGATTACTCTACGATAAGCTGGGTGAA
Organism: Phymorhynchus buccinoides; assembly: GCA_017654935.2. Lineage (NCBI taxonomy): Eukaryota > Metazoa > Mollusca > Gastropoda > Neogastropoda > Raphitomidae > Phymorhynchus > Phymorhynchus buccinoides. Next base: position 40,041,820 of record CM065683.1, on the reverse strand, counting down.
TGTTTTAACCATCACTGCATGAATTTGTGCACTGGATTACTCTACGACAAGCTGGGTGAATGTTTTAACCATCACTGCAATTGTTGAGGAAACTTCATATACAGAAGTTGACCTGATTTACTTCTGTGCCAGATCTCATTTGTACAAACTGGCTTAATGCTCGATACAGCTTGACAATGGTTGAGTAAGATATCTAGCTGATAAAGTGATATACATCCCTGACTTGGTGATTTTCTTCTGTCACATTCATTTACAAACCAAATTCCTCAAGCATCAGGGCATTTGTTGAGGAACCTATTGTGCTGACAAAACTCTAATGTGATGAATTTCTGTGTGATATCTCTTCTCAAACAGACACATATTCCAAGCAGGACAAAAAACTGACGAACCTCCATAGGGGACATGATAACTTAATCATTTTTGTTAAGTCATATCAGTTTACTTCAAGTGAAGTGTCCCAAGCAATCAGAATAATCAGTGAGGAAAGTATTTAGAAAATGAAACCTAACTTGATTCTATATGAGTAAGAAAAGCGGGTTGGGTATATGAGAAGTTAAATGTTGCTAGTTAGATTTTCTACACTTGATTGTGCTATAGGTTTCATTGAGAAAACACTTTTCCAAATCTGGGTGTGAATGGACAAAATAATTTGTTTCTTTCTGTAGACATTTAGTTACCCAGACCTGTTGGATATGCTATGGTCATAGTCAGACACAAGTAGTATCTCATCTTTCATGCGTCTTCTATGAACAGACAAGCCAGCTGAGCCAGTCCCTTCATAGAGTAAGTTGATGTCATTGTGTCATACGTTTATTTGTCTCAGTACTGTGCCACTTATGAATTCTATTAGAAAGGACATTTTTTAGATACTTCAGCCCCTCCCTATCCCCTCCAAAAAACAACAACCTTAACACTGAAATAAATATGCACACAATCACAATGCTATAAAGATCAATGAACAGTTTGCTGTTTTATACAAATTAAATAGTTGCACAGCATTATTTGGTGTAATCAACATGTGTTTTTATTGGTCAGATACCAGTCTGACACAATGACAGGAAAGTACCGTAAACAAAGCTGCTTAAGGTTGTGAAAAAACAACGAAAACAAACCAACAAAACAAAAAACAAATCAGAAATCAAACAGCCTAGAAAAGATAAAAGTGTCAAGTGCTCCAACTGGACTGTTGGTACACACACATACAGTCACATCATCAAGTGAGTTACCGTGTTTGTGTTTCAGATTTAAGAGTGCAATCTGTAGCTTTCATCCGCTTTGAAAAGGAGAAATGATGATGAGGGGAAGAAAGTGGGAAATCTGACAGTACAAAGCCGATGGTGTTGTGTGTGTTTCAGACCCAAACTTCCTAAATGCAGGGCAAAGGCGACAGGGGAGACACAGGGGTTTCTATAGTTTCCCAGCCCCCGGCACTGTGCCTTTCACGGGCTACCGCCGCTACAGCCGGGCCTCCTTAAAGCTAGGCGTCATCCGCGTTCTACAGGGGGAAACTGCCCGCAAAGTCTCCATAGAGCTCAAACTGCCTCGGGAGACCCTGCGCAGGCATGTCGAGAAGGCCAAGCGAGGTTTCTTCGAGGCGGAGGCTCTAGACCGCATGGCTCTTGAGGCTCAGGCAGAGCTGGGACTGGGTCCTGATGGCGCTGGGGATGGTTATCAGAGCTATGACAGTGGGGGTTCTGCTGGGCAGGGGCTTGGGAGCAGCTCCCACAATAGCGACGCTGAGGGTGCTGAGATTTCAGATGGAATTGGGGAGGTGTATGCAGACTGCTGAGGCATATGAGTAGCAGGCGTGGAGTTTCTTGGAAAATGAGTTGATTTGGATAGATATTTCTGTGGCTTTTAGACGCTTGCTGTCAACCAGTCAGTTGTACCTGGGGCTGTTTGAGCAGCATAAGACCAATTGTGCTGCAGGATTTAGTATTCATGACATCATCAAACATTGACCTGGAACTAAGTACAGTATTTTGGAGACTATAATGCTCACTCGCCACATTTCACAGAACATTCTGTTTTAGTTAAAACAGTTTCTTATTGTATCACATGTCATGTTAAGGAGCAGGGTCTCATTCTGGAAGTATCGCCTTATAGCCCGCAAATGGTATTTTTCTGGTAAGGAACCTTGAACCTCCTTAGATGAACCATGTACTTCTTATTTATTTCCTTTTGTGTTTTGGTGTTGTAAGTGGACTTTAGATTACAAGTTTGCACGAAAGGTTCTTTCAGAAAATGACCTCCCCAAAGCAATTTGTGGTTGGGTGTGTTAGCATTAAGAACTGCATTTGGTTAACATCTTATATTACAAGGCTTGTGGTTCAACTGTGGATGTGTGTGCGTGCATGCATGCATGTGTGTGTGTGAATTTATATTTTGAATGTATGACTACTTAGTCAATATGTTAACTGAAGCTTAAAATGGTCAGTGAAGGTTTAATTATTTTTTATATAATTTTTTTTATTATGATTGCACCAGGATTGTTTTTGATTATTATTTTTGTTTGATCATTTATTTGATATTGTTGTTTGCATAAAAGTTAACTCTTCTAGTGCCATGTATTTCTTGACGTTCTTGGTTGTCTGTTGCATCTCAACCGACAAGAGGGGAGTGACTATTTTTTCGAGTGCTCACGTGTTGTTTTAGCGTAAGAAACTGACATAAGCTCTAAAAAATAAACAAACACATGACAAGTCACTTGACTTGGCAATGAATGTCTCCATTTGGTGGAAGTGTAGAGTAATGTCCTGAGCGAATGTATTCGCCCATGGTGTTAGAAGAGTTAAAACCATGCTATCAGAACAATGCATTGGTAAATTTTGCTAATGAATGCAAACATCTAGTTTTGTAGATTTTCATTTATGATGAACAGTTAAGGAATTAAGTTCCATTGCATAAGCAGTAATGGAAAACCCCCACAATTTTAACTCCATATTTAAAAATAAAATTCTTTAGTGCCCCCCATCCCACCCCTATGGTGCATCCTAGGCCTTCCTCCCACCCTTCAACCCTTTCCCATTTTCTAACCCCTACTCCATTCTTGCCAAATGGCTCATCCCCATTTAAAGTTTTCTTGAATTTGTGACTTATACTGATAATAAAATGGAGATGTGAAACCAGACTGTTTTCCGTCTGTTTTGGTTCTGTGAGTATTTTTGCATGTGTTTGCTGCTGCTTCTGCACTTTATCTCTCTCTCTACTGATTCTCTTTCTACTGATTCATTCTCAGTTTGTGTGTGTTGATGTGTGTGTGTGTAGGAAACATTTCTCCCACACTTCACAAAACTGCTGCTTCAAATCAACATGGTGATGCTTAATCTAATTGAAAAGCAGTACTTGAAAACATATTTTCTCAATAAAGACTTTATGAAATCTATTGCCATTCAATATGGCAATCTATGCTCATACTGTCATAGTGTGTTGAGTTGACTCCGGTTCTCAGAAGCAATGTAGACACCTTAACGTCACAGTAGCTCTATAAAAGAATGGTGTCAAACAGGAAAGGCAGAATTCTTCCATTGTCAAAAACAAACCCTTCTTCTCTCTTCCCCCCCGCCTCGTTCTCTGTAGAAGCGTGTGTCTAAAAATAGGGACCAACTTGGCTTTAACTGCACGCTAGTCCATGATTTTTCATGGGGGAAAAAGGTATAATTTTGAACCAATGTAGGCCTGACAGTCTTTCTGCAATGCTGGTCAGTTCGGACCGTGAGGAGTTCCGTCCCACTGAAGTGAGCTCTCTTCTCATTGCAGCCGGGGGGCATGGGCTGACGGAGCCGGGCCGTGGGAGGTGGAGAGACGGAGAAGGCCGCATAGAGCATGTCAGTCACGGCCCTGACTTCAGCCCCGAAACCTGGACTCTCCCCACCTTGGAGGACCTGGATCAGAAGAGGCAGCAACGCAACGAGGTGATCAAGGCAGCGGTGGACTACATTCTGCAGACGGGTCTGCCGGCGTGCCGTGTGTGCACCATGTTCGACATTCCCCAGGCCACGCTGTACCGCCACCTCACCAAGGCCAACAAGCAGCGGCAGGGGGGAGGGGAAGGAGAGCCTGTGGCTAACAGCCAGGGAAACACACCGGCAGGAAGCGCAACTGCAGGGAACACACCTGCAGAAAATGCGTCTGCAGGAAACATATCTGCAAGGAACATGTCTGCAGGAAATGTGTCTGCAAGAAACATGCCTGCAGGAAATGCGTCTGCAGGAAACATATCTGCAAGAAATATGCCTGCAGGAAATGCGTCTGCAAGAAACATGTCTGCAGGGTCTTCGTTTGACATGGAACTGTCCTATTCTTATTTGCACAGGACTCAGAGGGGGGCGTTCTCTGCAGAAGAAGATGCATGGCAGCATCATAGACAGACTGCTCAGTCTGGTAGACCGTCCTCTCTTCAACAGTGTGTGTCTGAGGACAGTGTGGACCTTGTGGAGCCTGTGGAGGATTCAAGGAGTCAAAGTCAAAGGGAGCATGTACAGCTAAAAAAGGAGCAGATCCAAGTTATTGAAGATCCTTAAAGCAATGGAAACTGTGGCTTATGATGCCGGAAAAGCACGGCAATGTAGGTATTGTTGGTTAACTTAGTCTAATGAAATCAAATTAAAACGGCTTTATTTCACCAAGGAAAAAAATTTAATCACACAGTTTGAAGTTTAAGTTAAACAAGGTAAAAACAAGCTTCTTTTTCTTCCCTCCTAGTTCTAATACCTTACTTAATCACAGGCTTTAGCTATAACCCCCCTCCCCCCGTTCCCCAGTACAGTGCTGACTGCATCAATTCATACATCAAACATGCGCTGTTCCCCCACCTTCTGTAAAATAAATTCTCGATGGCTTGGAGTCAAAATGGACTGTCTTTAGATAGTCCATTGACATATTATTGAACTTATTACGAAAACTAATAACTTGTATAAAAAATCGACTGCTGAAATATAAAAAGCAAAACCCCCTTTTTATGTTTCTGCAGTCATTGTTTGATACAAGTTCTCAATTTTTGTAATAAATCCGATACTACGTCAATGGACTATCTAAAGATAGTCTGTTTTGACTCCAAGCCATCGAAATGGTCTGCTTATAACATCCCCTAATCTGTCGCTCTCTTTGACTCGTCTTTTCCCTTTTCTTACTGTCATCTATCTGCCTTGATGGTCCTTTCTCCTGCCTCTTTTCTAAAAAAAACAACCTCTTTTCATCAGCCAAAGTCGGACATGCTGAGCCTATTTCTTAGGCGCATAACAGCAGCATGACGCATCTGCGTTTATGTGACAGGAAACTGAGCAATCGACGAAGAAGAATAAAAAATTTAAAAAAAAGTTTTGCGGTCCAGTTTGTTACCAGTGTCTGGTATAGGTCCTTTTGCCAAGCTAAAAACTCCACCAGACTCTGGAAAAGGAAAAAAACAAATAGAGAAAACATCACAGAGAGAGAGAGAGAGAGGTAGGGGGAGGGAGGGAGGGAGAGAGAGAGTAACCAGCTTTTTTGGCAGGGGAAAAATTACGGAGGTTCAGTTTTGTTAACTAACAACATTTTAAATTTAGCTGATGAACTGTAAATCCACTGTTGAAAGTCTCTCTCTCTCTCTCTCTCTCTCTCTCTCTCTCTCTCTCTCTCTCTCTTCTGTGAATTCCTAGACCATATGGTCATAATGGGTGAGATTCAGTTTTCACTGGTCTCCCTGCTGCATTCAGCAGACATAATTCTGATTTTGGAGGAGCTCAAAAGAGAAAATTATTTGGAAGAATTTAAAAAAAACCCACCCAGTAAATCTATGAGACCTTTGTGAAGTTGTAATCTGCTAAAAAATCTAAATAAATCTCACCTTTTCTTTTGAGATTTGCATTTCAGAGGGAATACTTCGTGCGTGTGCGTGTGTGTACATGTACCTCTTGACAAGACAATACATCTTTCTTTGTGCTATCCTGTTTGATGACAAGATACAGGTTACAATTTGTGTTATTTCATATAGTCTTGATTGAAGGTTTTTTTTCAACATTAATTATTTAAAATGAAACGAAAAAGCACAAATGTTATTTTCTTCTAATATAATAGTAGTAGTAGTAGTAGTAGTAGTAGTAGTAGTAGTAGGGGTAGGGACTAAATAAGCCGTCAAGCTTTTTGGCAGTCCCATCGTTTCATCAAACTTGAATATATCTTTGATCAAGGTGTAATACGGTTGAATTTTCCTCTCATGCAATTTTAATCAATGCTGCTAAATATATTTATAAAATTTGGATGATTAGACGATTTTTGAATAATAATAAGCCATTAGACAATTTTTGTCTGTTTGTGTGTGAATGGTGCAAAAATTGTTGGTCGCACAGCCCCCAAACCTATATATTCTTGATCAACATAATCTCTGAAAAGTAGTGAAGCACATTTTGACTTATTCTGGAGAGGTGGGCTGGAATGTGTGTGAAATGGGGCCAGAAGACATGTAACAAATAAAGGGAAACAACTGGTGCCTGTACATGTTGGTTTCTTTGCAGGGGTTTTCTCCCTTGATCTGTGTGCGCAAGCGCGCGTGTGTAAGAAGAAAGGTAAACATTACACATGCACGGGTTGCTCTGAGGGGTGCTGCCGGTGGGAGTACAGAAGCAAAAGAGTAGAAGAGAGAGAGAGGGAGAGAGAGAGAGAGAGAGATAGAGAGAGAGAGAGAGCACATTATTCCCAGGCGAAGCCGGGTACAAATGCTTGTTTTAAATACTGTTATAATCTTTTACATGGTTTTGAGCCACTGACACAAAGAACACCCCATTTCAGGGGCCCCCCTAGCCTGTCTGAACTGAACATTTATGAACAGTTGAGGCACGAACTTCATGCAAACGTTAACCTCTTTTATTGTGACCTCTTCTTTCTGATTGAAACAAGGACAGGGTTAAACTGATTTTATGTAGAGCCTTCGAGCACTGGATTCTTGTTTCCTTCTGCAAATCTTTCTTATTCTCTCTCCTTTTCTCTTTTTGTTCACCCCAGCTTTTATGGCTGTTGTAGCTATAAGCAGTAAAATATTTTGTCATTGTCTCTCTGTCTGCTTTCTTCTCACTCCCTTTACTGTTTATTTAGTGTAACAGAGACATGACCTAATATGTTCACGTGACTGTGGCAGTGACTCTGAAAACGTTTGTTTTCATTTCAGATGCTTTACACGTGAAAACTACAGAGGCCTGTGATGTTGAACCTCCGACTTCACCGTCTACATCCACCCCAGACAAGCAACCTACCAGCGAAGGGTCACAACCCACCACCACCATAGACCAGAAACCCGTCATCATTATCAGCAGCCTCACGTCCACTACTCCAGATTACCAGACCCCCAGCTCCAGTAGCAGCCAAGGAGCAGACACCTCCACTACCAGCCAACAAACACAGACCAGCAAGCAGGGCATGCATCTTCCCACCACCAGCACACAGAAGCAGAGTCCTGGGGGCAACCAAAGCACGCCGCTGCCCACCGACCAAAGTCTGCCGGCCGTCACTAACACTGAAAGCATGCAGCATCCCTCCGTTACCCCCGACTTTCAAATTCTCACCAGCAGCCCCAGCCTGCAGTCCAGCAGCAGCCATGGTGTCCAACATTTCCTTACACCCCCCTCCAGCAGCGGCGGTTCAGGCCAGCAAACCCCAACCACCCCTTCGGGGTCTGGCCTGTCCGTTCCTTCCTTGCTGGCTTCCGCATGCAGTCGGCCACATGTGACGGTCCCTTCCATGTCCCCCAAGTTCAAGCCTGAAGACCTGCCCCCAGACACCAAAGCTGAAGACGTCGCCCGTCTGACGGAGCGCCACATCCTGGAGAGGGTGCCCCCCACGGAGAAGAAGAAGTACCCCAGCAAACGCTGCCGGGTGTGCCTGCGTCGCTCCGGCTACAACCCGGGCCCGATGACCGCGCGTCGGAAGCACCCTAAAGAGTCGGTGTACTACTGCCCTCAGTGCCCCTCCAAGCCCGGCCTGTGCTGCTACCCCTGCTACTACATCTACCACTCCAAGCTCAACTACTGGGAGCCCGATGAGGGGGAGGAGGCAGGAGGCAGCGAAGGGGCAGGAACCAGCGGTGGAGGATCACGAGGGGTGCGTTATTGCGACGACAGAGGCGGGCTGTACGGCGGGATGAGCTCTCTGGACCAGGTGGGTCACCCCCACCACCCCCTGGTGCTGGGCAGTGGCGGGCTGGGGCTGGGCCTGTCCAGTCAGACCTCCCAGGCCATCGGGCAGGCCATGCGGCTGGACAGCGGCACTCTGTATGGAGGGGCTGTCATCGAAGTGGACACTGCAGAAGAGCAGAAGTACTGCCCTGTTCCCATGTATGGCGAGTCCGTGTACGGCCCGGGGGGACAGTAGGGCCAAGGAGACCCTTGGGTGTAGGGGAACACAACAGTAGGCTATGTAATTGGGAAGTGGACAGCAGGGGCACAAGTACTGCCCCATGTATGGTGAGTCCTTGTACGGCCCGGGGGGACAATGGGGTCTGGAGGACAGTAGGATCTGGGGGACAGTAGGGTCAAGGGGACACTAGGGTCAATGGGACAGTAGGGTATGTCTATTATACCTGACCCATCCCCATGTATGGGAAGTCTGTGAATGGCCCCAAGAGGATTGGGTGGAGGGGGGGATTTTGAGGGGGGGGGGGGGGGGGGAGACAGTAACACTGTCAAAGTTGAGCTATTTTTTAAAAGTTTCTTTTTTTTTCTTTTTGAGATACATAATCTGCCAATTTTTGGGCAGCAATAACTGTGAGCAGCATCAATGGAACTGAAGTTACAGAGAAAATTATTGAGCAGTTTTTAAGGCAGTGAGAGATACCTGCAGAAGACAGTGCTCAAGTATTCAAGTTTTAAGACAAAGACCAATCTTGAACATAAAGTTCATAATAATGTATAGTGTGTGTGTGTAAGGTAAAAGGAGAAACATACACGCGGGCACAGGCATGCACTCATATACCCCATGCTCATAGTTATGCACACACGCAAACATTCTACCACTAAGAAAACAAAGTCAGAGCAGAATGTTTGAGAAAAATAATGTTGATGAGAAAGAGATGAGCTCCTACTTTTGCCAGTAAAAAAAAAATCAAATGTCATGCATTTTATCATTAAAAAATTGCAATTTGCTGGGAAATTCTTTCATTTACTTTTGGATTTCACAATTCATGTGCATATTTAGAAAAAGTATTATTTTTATTTTAAAAAAATAAACTGGTTTGTTGATTGTTCACAGATTCTATTGTGATAATCAAAAATTGCTTGTTAAAATGTTTTTTTTATAAGATGTAGAAAAGAGCGCCTTTCACGGTCTGTTGTGATTAGTAAGTGTCAACCGTTTGGGAAACTGACAAAACTGAAAAAAGGACCTTAGCTATGTGAATGTGTTCTTTGACTTGGATACTGCTGTTCTAAATCATTGCACTATCAGTAATCATTGTTATAACAGACCATAATAACTGCTGGTGAAAATGATCAAAAGTGATTGGTAAGAATTGTGGAGAACAGAAAAGAGATGAAATGCGCAGTGATTAGAATTATGATACATGTAATGAATTATGAGAGGGAATTGACAACTGACAAAATAATGATTGCATTAGACCATGTAGAGGATGACACATGTTGAGAATAAACACTGCTGAGAGTGTTATTTTGAAGATGTTGTTTCATGCTCTGAAATTCAATGAGAATGATGATTATCTGAGATTGAAGTTAATGGCCCCCGTGGGGATACCGGGGGGTCTTCCGAACAAATAGTTTCCCCACCTTCTGGAAGTGCTGTACTTGTAACTTCCTCTAATCTGTCTCTCTTTGACTCTGCCTTTTTCCTTGCTTTGTGTCATCTATTTTTCTGACTTTTTGGCCCATTCTCCTGCCTTTTTTAATAATAATAATAATAAATAACATTTATAGAGCGCCCTTTCTCTCTTGAGCTCACGGCGCTTCACAATTTTTCCAAAAAAATCTTCCATATAGTTTTCTCCTTTGTGCTCCTCTGAAATCGGAATGTGTCGGCTGAATGCAGCGAAAACTGGAAAACTGACTCATACGTACCCATTGTGGCCGAATGGCCTGGGAACGCAGAAGATGAAACAAAAAGTAAAAGTTAATGGATGGAAGAATATTTCACAAAACTTTGATGTGCCGCTGTACTGGCAAGTGGTAAGAATGATTACTGCATGCTGTGAATTTTGTTTTCTTTTTGGTTACATTTTGATGTTTAGATGGATCCATTTAGGATTAGGCTGTGGGGTAAAAAAAATTCTCCCTCAGTATACTATATATTTGAATGTTGTTTTGTTTTCCGAAATGGCAGTATGATGTTTTTGTTACCTTTTGTACAAAGAAAATAATTGACATTATGTGGTTCTTCATGAATGTAATCATGTTTATTACTTCAAGCTGTCTACACATTTTGAAACTATTTAACCTTATTTTTATCCTTATCGTTTCTGTATATTGTTCATGTTGAAATGCTTAAAAAACCAACTGTGTTTACTTGTTTGATATCCCCTACTTTTGATGGTCCTGGAGACTTGGTTGTGACAGTTCACTAATATCAAGGCCTCAAAATCACACAGACAAAATTCAATGGCTTGGAGTCAAAACGGACTATCTTTAGATAGTCCATTGACGTATTATTGGACTTATTGCAAAACCTAATTACTTGTATCAAACAATGACTGCAGAAATATAAAAAGGGGGTTATGATTTTCATATTTCGGCAGTTTTTTTTTAATACCAGTTATTAGTTTTCGTAATAAGTTCAATAATATGTCAATGGACTATCTAAAGATAGTCCGTTTTGACTCCAAGCCATCGAAATGCTTGAGGTCTGCTTCCTGAATGTGATACATTTTATAAAATGAAAACTGCCAAAGTCCTCTCACCCTGAAACAAAAATAGCCATTCATAAATTGTGCTGTTGTTGAAACACCTAAATTTAATCCATGGATCGATAAAGGAGATTTAACTCTGTGAAACATCTATAATGCGGTGTTTTGTTTGTCCAAATATCAATACAACATGGGTGCAACTTTTCCTGATTTACAAGGATTTCCTGTTTTTGAATTTTACTAGAAAAAAGTTCCTTTTAAAAAAAAAGGTCAAACATGATCTTTGTGTGTCTACTGTATTTTTCAATAAATTGTGGAAAAAGCAAACTAAAACACTTTCATAAATCAATTTTTGCTTCAGCTGCAGGGGGACATTACCCCTGGACCCCGGTCTTTGCCTGATCCTGTGTCTGCTAAGGACCTGGGAAGTGTCATTCATGTCATAACTTTTGATGTCTTAGTCCTGGAATGCTAGTTTTTGTTTTACTTTTAGACAAGTCAGGAAAGATATATCTCTTGACCATTTTCTCAGATTAAGTCTAACATGTCTCTCTTCAATTTCGTTATTAAACAAATTTTTTCAATATTTTTCTGGCAGTGAAGGGGTTAATCCTGATTGACTTTCAAGTTTCAAATGTGCTTTGTTTTCCTGGCAATCAAATTAAAGTTTTTAAATTCAGCAGAGCACACAATATGGATGGTTGAAACACCTTTCATCAGACTTGTGGCAACATTGCAACAATGGCTGCATAAGAGCCCTAGAATAGGTCCTCACCTACTGTCAAAGGCTTGGACCTATGTTTTGATTCAAAATCATCACCAGCATATCTTGTAACATGTACCGTATCATGTATAATCAAGTCTTAAAGTGAGTAACGCAATGGTGTTTTTTTCTCTACAAATTTTTCTTAAAACTGCGAACAAATAACATAGGGTTCTTATATCCCTATTACCAATTAGTAACAATTATATCTTCTCTAAAACAAAGAAAAAAGATAGCCCGGAAACCTATTTTTATTTTTTATTAAATGAGCAGCTTTGATTTAAAAAATATTTTGAGAATCCCTATAATGATCTGCAAGAGAAGTCTTAGATTTGTTTATCCTTATAATGCCAAAATCCTAGTCTTTTTTTCTGTGAAAGATATTGTTTTACTCCGATTTCTGTATTGCCATGACATTTGTTTTTGCTGATCTTCACACTGCTGTGAAACACTTTTCCCTTGTACTCTTCATTTTAACCCTCCGAGATCCCCAAGCTCCGGGAGCCTCCAAAACCTGGTCGTTGTCTAGTTCCGGTAACGCCCGATTGCGCCCGCTGAACAGCAGGTCTAGTAGTTTCACTTTCTCCCTACCCACAATGCAATATACTAAGTTAGTGCTTCCTTTTCCTGACAGTGGTCCGTTTTTGGTTCTTACTGCAAGGGAAAGCACCCACTAGTCTTTTTGAACAGATTTTTCGAAGTGACCCCAAATTTTTTCCTTCTTTCCACGTGACGTGCGCAGTATTGACTCGGCGCGATGCTCGGAGCGCCATTACGGATTTTTTTATATTCCAATTCATGGTTTGTTGTGTGACAGTGTGTTAGCTTTGGAATAATAATATCATCATTGCTATTCAATATGCATCTTTCAGAAATGAAATGTGAGTTAGACTTTATTCTGGGTGATTTTTTTTATGAAAAGATTTGGTGTGACATTCGGAGTTAATGCCCTTGTCTCTGGGGACTGGGATCGATTCTCGGTTCGAATGGTCGGGAGTCATTGGGTTAAGAGGAAGAAAAAGCACCAGCGAAAACTATTTGAGGTTATAGGTGGTGATAAGTTCTTACAAACTATCTGCTAGACTAGTGTATGAGGTTTATTCTTCTTCTTCGATTGCTGTTTCCTGTCAATTATGAGCGCAGATGCGTCATGCTGCTGTTATGCACCTAAGTAGTTAGGCCCGGCAAGTCCGACTTCGGCTTGAGGAAATCTTTTTGAAAGTGTTTCATGAAAAAAGGCAGGAGAATGGACCGGCAAGGCAGATAGTAGATGACAGTATTGAGTAAGCAAAGGGAAAAGGCAGAGTCAAAGAGAGTGACAAATGAGAGGAAGTTACAAGTACAGAACTTCCAGAAGGTGGAACTATTTATACAAAAGACTCCCTGGTATCCCCATGGGGGGGGTAATGAGGTTTTATGATGTTTATTTTCTTTACTTAGATGTGCCAAGTTGAGATTTTTACCTATTTAGATATTTTTTTCTTTTTGTTTGTTTGTGTGAAATGTTGTGGTAGGTTTAAATCTTCTTCATTGTGTGCGACATAATTTTATATTATGATATTTTTTTTTTTTTTCTTTTGTACACTTTACATTAAAATTAAAGGTCTCAAGAGTGTGTAGACGTGTTTTGCTTGATTGCTTGGAATACCACTGTATTTACTTATTCTTCATTTATATTGTTATTATTATTACTATATGATCTTTTTTTTTTTTTTTTTTTTTTTTTTACTTCGTCTGTTTTGCTTTTGAAATCCTGTTCAATTTCGCAAGGCTTTATGACATTTTGTAGGCTTTATTTGTTGGTGTTTTTTTTAACCCGCAAGGGATGTAGACTACTCATTGTCCTTTGCAGTTTATCCATAAGAAAAAGCTCAAAACAAATTATTATAGAGAGAATATTATGCACTGATCGGTCAATACAGTTCAATTTCTCTGTCCAATTTTAGAGATAATGGATTTGTGTTAATGCTATAGAGCAAAAGCTAAGCTCTCTTCAAAGATCATGGATTTTTTTAAAAAGAAAACAAATTTTAAACAAAAAATTATGTAAGAAGTGATTTCACATCATCAAATGTTATAATTATGTTGACTGATGACAGGCGAAGCCAGGAGTAAAACTGAAAGTTATAGTTGTGAACAAAAGATAGCAATTTGGGACAATGCCTTGCGAAAGGAACAGCGCTTCATTACGTTCATGTCCACATTCTCTTAGCATACGTTAAACCCAGTGGCAACGAAAAAGTTGTCATTTGGTAAAAATTTACAGGGGGGGGCGCCCCCCCCCCCCCCCCCCCTCATCAGTCACAAAAATCGCATGCAAAAAAAAACAAATTGGGTGGCGCGCCTCTGGCTGCGACGCGCTCTCCAGGTGGGAGCAACCCGAATTTCACAGAGATGCCTCTGTGACTAGAAAGTACCTAATACTAATACATTCTGTTTATCACATGTTTTTTTTGTGGCTGCACTGTGTGCCATTTGTTCTAAACATCACAAAGGTTTATGAGTACTGCTTCTGTGAAGCTGTTGACAGTAGATTTTTGTTGTTGTTTCTTTTCAATTTATATGCATCAAACCAATTGTTCCTGGAATGCGAAACATAGTATTAACCCTTTCACCGCCATTGTCGCATTTTTGCACCCATGTGATTAAAACTCTTGAAATCAGGGTCTATTATTCAATTATATTGTGTTCCTAAATTTGGGCAGTAAGGATTGACCCTGTTCCAAATGTGTCACAGAGAAATCCCACAATATTGCAGATGAAATATTTTCTGTAGCCAAGTACGTTCAATGGAAAATGTTGGCCCAAAGATGGCTGGCAGTGAAAGGGCTAAGGGAAGAAACCCACCAAACTCTAATGTGTAAAACTAAAAGTACATGTATTTCAACAACAGCAGCTAAACTTTGTTCTTTCTTTTTCATTTTAATTGTACTTGCTGAAAGCAGACAATACACAGACTATTCACTTACTGTACAATAGATCAAGCAGATGAAATTTATTATACCAAGGATATTAAGAAAAGCTTTTTTACCCTTTGTTCATTTTGTATAAATTATGTTATATGATCATTATCAGTGTATGATGGTGAGGAGAGAGAAAATCTGTTTCACGTCCTCCGATCTGGAACAGACACGTGACATATGGGACATTAGTAGATGTAAAGATGGTGGGAACGATCCTGGAGGCAATGCCCGTAGGCAGTGCAACACCAGTAAAGTCCCGAATTTGTAACAATACAGATGTACATGCTGCTAAAAGCAGCAAACATTAATTAAGTGTATGATGAACTGCTTTTATTCTCCTGTTGAAGTGACTCAATAAATTTCAAACATTACAGTATTTAAAGTGACGTGTGCATGTAAGAGATGCTAATGTTCATGAATTCATTTTGTAATGACGAAAAAAAGACTGACATTATAAAGAAAGACTTTGGTGACAAGACATGTGGGTTATTTGGTTATTTACCCCCTTGACTGACATATACATGGATGCTCCTTCTTGCAGGATGTCCTGAATGGCAAGATTTTTAAATTGCCTAGAGCCAGCGTCGCCAGATTATGAGAAGCATCGATTTTCTTACACACACACACTTGTACGATAAAAAGGGCCTATATAACTAAGCATTTGCTATATTCAAAGCAATGTAGCTCTTGTACTAGTCTAGAGGGGTGAACAAAAGCAGTAAATTGTGTGTGTGCGTGTGCTGCCCCTGCACTCCGCCGGGGCCGCCTTCTTGCAGGATTTTTGCAAAATTTCCCAGGAGCACCCATGCATATAACATATAGGCTTGATGACGATCAGATGAAGGGGAATAACTCTGGGATATAGCTTTTTGCTTTAAACCGCCAGGAGGGTTGTATCCCTACATCATTTTACCAGATTCTGAGATCGACACTAAGAGTTTTCTTTTACGTCTGACAATTTTTGATGTATTGTTTTTCTTAATTTTTCTCTGGCAGTCAAGGGATTAAACAAACATACATTAGGGCTTACTATAATTGAAGATGGTATTCAAATGTTACTCAGGTAAGGACATACTATAGTGGCAACAAATAACGTTGCTTTCATCTAGGAATGCATTCTTCATTTCTCGACACACAAAATCACAGGCGCAGTAACCAATGTCTCCTCAAGCTCTGTCCTTGGCCTTGAAGAACTCGACCATTCTATCGGCGTAACCGATGGCGTCTGTCACAGCCTCACACGAGTCCTGCCATGACTGCGGCACAGCGTCCAGTCCGTAGAAGGCCCCTGCGATGGCCCCCGCCATGGTGGCTATGGTGTCCGTGTCACCTCCCAGAGAAATCGCATACAGGATGGTCTGCTCAACTTCACTTCGCTCCTGAGACAAAGAAAGAAAACGTATGGAACTCACAATTTGCAATGTTGAGCTCTTTGTTTTATTTACTCCACATAATGATTAGATACACTGTTATCTCAAGATTTTCTGCTAACATTTTTGAATAATAACTTCCATGGCATGGTTGTGTGTAAATGTGTTTGTCGTGTTGGTCTGTTTGTCCTCTTTACATATTTATTATTTTTTTTATTTTTTATTTTTTCTCCCTTGCAAAGAAGGTTCTCTTCCATAATGTATATTACAAGACAATATTATTTTACAGAACTAAATAACACACTGATTAATTCAATCATACTAAATAACCATCATTATCAAATAAAACAAATCAGCATATAATCCAGGCATGGGAATTAGAGAAGACAAAAAAAAAAAGACTGAAAATTGTGGTCCGGAAGAAGGCATAAAACAGAACAACAAACAAAACAAAAACAAACAAAAAATATATATATAAAAAAACCCACTGCAAATCGTGTGTGTTGGGACACAGCCCCCAGAAAATGAAGCTTCTTCTGTTATCTAAGCCTTAAAAAACTGTTAGAAACAGGACTCATATTTATTTCATTTTGCATTCATTTATAACCAATAACTTCATTTTACTCATTGGGCTTTTTTTTTTTATCTCATAAATGTGCTCTTGGACCATCAAAAAAGCTGAAACGTGCACAAAAAAAAGACTAAAGAGAACCATCAAATAAACTGAAATCAGCCAAAAGACTGACAACTCCCATGCCTGATATACATTAGCAGCAATTGAAAATCAATCTCCTCTAGAATCTACTATCCTAAAACCAGCTTCACAAGGGTTTTATATATAATATAAGAACAAAGGAAAGAAAAAAAAAAAAAAGAAAAAAAAAGAGGGAAAAAACACCACACAAAAAACAAACAAAAAAACCCCCACACACAAAAACACAAAAAAAGTAAAGGGAACATAAGAAAGAGGCTTGTGTGGTTATGAATATTTCGAAACTATAATTACAAAAGCATGACAAAGGAAAGCAAATATCCCAATGTAAGTATTAATGCATATTTATTTGCTTTTTGATTGCTTTTCTTTCCTTGTGAAATATTGTGAAAAAAGTTAAATTAAAAAAAGAAAGAAAATGTGCGCATGCCATGTTTACTGCTATGTGGCAGGAAAGCACTTAGGACTAGGAGTAAGGGAGAAGCATATAAGCATAAAAAATGACAGTATAGGGTGACCCCCTAAAATTGCAACCCACAAAATCATTATAACACCATTTTGATGTTTCAGGTTTGTAAAGAAGAATCGATGAACAAAATGGTTACAACAGTTATTTTCTCTATGATGCCTTGGAGAGTTCCAGAAAATAACATAAATTCCATAGCAACCCATTTTTAGAAAAAGTCCCTTTTTTCCAAATAAAATTTTCATTTGTAAATGCATTCAAAAAGTCAGAATATATAGCACAACCTTGAGGTTAAGGGAAAAAACAACCCAAAACTCATTTTCAGGAAATAGGCCGTTAGCAGACAATTGAAATTTTCTGTGAAAGTTGTTTTGTTAATTCTACTAAGATTACAGTTTTTTCTTAAAACGGAGTACAATGGAACTGTTTGCTTGTGGAACTGTCTTAGAAAGAAGAATCACATCCATAAAAAAGAGCATTCCTCTGAAAGTTACATCTTGAAACATGCAGACACACACACAATGGATAATACATTGGATAAATCGGTGAAATCCTATAGTATGTGAAAGTAAGCACTGCTTTGAAATCTTGTCATTCTCTTTGGTCTTTGATGGAGAAGAAGACTTATGAGTCTAAAATGAATAATATTGTAAACAATCCATAAAATGTGTAGATATGCTACAACAATATAAAGGAAAAAGGGGCCAAACATTACGTAGCTCCTCCTTCATGAAGACTGCCACGGACTGGAACCAACTGAGTGAGGCTACTGTCACCGCAGGCTCCGTCAGCGCATTTTCATCAGTGCTGACCAGATCACCATCTGAGCCTGCGTCCACTTACCACTAGACCATTAGGGTGGGGGTTTTTTCCCTTTTTTTTTTGTGCTTCTGGAGGTGGGGCCTGGGCCTTCCCGGCTGAACTGGGGGGTTTAATGGTCTTAACCAA
The DNA here is from genome assembly GCA_017654935.2 of Phymorhynchus buccinoides. NCBI lineage: Eukaryota > Metazoa > Mollusca > Gastropoda > Neogastropoda > Raphitomidae > Phymorhynchus > Phymorhynchus buccinoides. The sequence goes on along the minus strand of CM065683.1, from coordinate 40,023,782 downwards.
GGGTAAGCAGTAGGTCTTTCTCCTTTCTGTCTTTTTCTAATACGGTATGCGCCCTTCTAGTTCCGTCGTGTCTTATCTTCAGAAGTGGCGTCTACGACGTTTCCTACCAGATCCAGATTTTGAAAGACAAAGCTGTGTTAGGGTATCCTGGTACAATGCATGTCACGTTGACTCTTTTCTTTTTGCAGAGTTTGCTCCCTTCAACCATATAATAACAATTTCCTTTGTATTCAACTTGAATAAATATTTTGAGAATAGCACCATGCCTTGAATTTCAAGGCATGGTGCTATTCTCAAAATATTTATTTTTCAAAGTTTAGTTTTGACCATCTGATAAATCAGCAAGCAAAACGAACAACAAAAGAAAAACCTTTATCGACATCAATATTATCACACAGGCACACAGATGAGCACACACACACCGATCCAATACTTACTTCAAATCCAGGAATGGATTTGCTAGCCCCTTTGAGGAAGCAATAGACAGCAGTTGGTACTGAGCGTAAGGCAGAGATGTCAGTGCCTGCAATAATATTAACATGAAATCTTCCGAGTCATTCGCTATTAAAAAAAAAACTTGCAACCATTCACTCTCCAACAAACTGTTAGCATTGAATATTGTCATAATTATAACACAGCTGACCACACAGAACCTTCCAAAAGCTATGACTAGACAAACACTAATCTGCACAAGTGGCAAAGAGGCAAGCGAGTGCACATTAAACTTGCATCTGTAGTTCAAATAAATATCATAAATATGGTTGCATCAATCACTAGATTAGTCTCATTACTAATTCATTATCACATTAACTCGACCTAAATGAATAGGTATGGCAGGAGGGTTAAGTTTGGCATCTTAAAGACCCACCACGTCACGTGTCAAATCACTAGATTAGTCTCATTACTACATTAACTCGACCTAAATGAATAGGTATGGCAGGAGGGTTAAGTTTGGCATCTTAAAGACCCACCACGTCACGTGTCAAAATCACTAGATTAGTCTCATTATCACATTAACTCGACCTAAATGAATAGGTATGGCAGGAGGGTTAAGTTTGGCATCTTAAAGACCCACCACGTCACGTGTCAAAATCACTAGATTAGTCTCATTACTACATTAACTCGACCTAAATGAATAGGTATGGCAGGAGGGTTAAGTTTGGCATCTTAAAGACCCACCACGTCACGTGTCAAAATCACTAGATTAGTCTCATTACTACATTAACTCGACCTAAATGAATAGGTATGGCAGGAGGGTTAAGTTTGGCATCTTAAAGACCCACCACGTCACGTGTCAAAATCACTAGATTAGTCTCATTACTACATTAACTCGACCTAAATGAATAGGTATGGCAGGAGGGTTAAGTTTGGCATCTTAAAGACCCACCACGTCACGTGTCAAAATCACGGTTTTCACATGTTTTCCCTCTTATAGCTAGTAAAAAATCTTAAGAAATCTTCCTAGCATAAGAGGGAATGTGACACGTGACATGGGGGATCTTTAAAATCATTGATTATAGGCATAATCTTTTTTAATTGGACATAATCTTGATTGTTGTTTCAAAGACAAAAATCAGGAAGCCTTATTTCGTTGATAATTTTGAGGTGGTGGTTAAAGCCACTGATCTAGGATTTATCCCTTGGAAGAAAGCACTGTTGCTACAAAGTACTTTTGTCTGCTTAGACTAAAAGATCAAAAGCACTCTGTCATGCTTTACAAATTTGTAATTTGAAACGGTGAAACCACACAGTCCAGGTAAAGTAGAAGAAACAATAAGGCCTTGAGAGGCGCATAAGCAAATTAAAACTCCCCCAAAAAAATTGTCAGAATTACGCTATCAAGGGACTGTTCCTCCTGTGATACCCTTACACTCCACAGCATTTTTTGAAAAGTGGCAAATACCGTATTTTTTGGACTATGATGCAATACTTTTTTCTTAGACTGAGACCCCTGCACCTTATAATGTGACTGATAATATAGTAAGAAACTATAATAACAAAATCTGAATTTTGTGTAACATTTGAGGGGTGCACCTGTAGTCAATAAAATACGGTAACTTTTTATTTTTTAAAGCTATTCTGTTGACCGAAAAACAAGTAAAAAGCTGTGGTGGAGAAAATGAGCATGTGTCGACTTACGGTGACACGGTTTTGCGCGCCCCTCTGCTGTCAGAGCCATCAATACTCAGTAGGCTCACCCCCCTAGGGGTATTTTTGTATCCTATTTTGCTTAGACTTGTGTTAATCGGTGTGCCTGCATGCTCGCGTGCCTGCATGCCTTGTGTGTGAGTGCGTGTGTGAGTGCGTGTGTGAGGAGGTGGGACATGTGTTGGTATAAATGTGTATGCACGTGTATGTGTGTGTGTTGGTGTATGTGTGCATCTGAGAGAAAGAAAGAATCTGAGAGAGAGAGACTGATACACGATAATGTAATCTGTTGGTGGGTTTTTTTTCTTCGTTTTTTTTTCTCTCTTGTATTGGTTGTCCATTCGATGTGCATGCTTTCGTTGTTGTTGGATTGTGTCTTGTGCAAAACCAAAACAATTTCCTTTGTATTACGATGCATTGGCTGATTAAAGAATCTTGAATCTTTGTCTGTTGATGCGGCTTATGAATAGACTATCAATCACCACCATATGCATGCATTGCAAGTGGAGCAGTTACCTAGTTTTCCTTCTACTTCCTCCACACCCACGTCGCGAAGCAGGAACTCTTTCATCAACTCCAGTTTGTTGCAGAATGGCAGCTTCTCCGTTTTCTCGCTGAAACATAGACACATATGATTCAATACATTTTCGCTGATGAAGGCTTTCTTATCAAACAACAATTGCAAAAAAACATATCAGGTGATAACATTTATACAGCCTGAAGGTGGCTTTGATAATTGGCACCAAAAGCTGAATTTAAATTACTGTATTGTACGGACTATACTTTTTTTCCCTAGACTGAGACCCTGCGCCCTATAATGTGACTGATATTAGTGATAATATAGTAAGAAACTATAATAACAAAATCTGAATTTTGTGTAAAATTTGGGGGGGTGCCTTATAATCAGGTGCAGCTTGTAGTCCGTAAAATACGGTAATTTAACCCTTTCACCGCCAGCCATATTTCAGCCAAATATTTCCCTTAAGTTTACCCGGGTAGAGAACAAAATCCATCTGCAGTATTGGGGATTCTTCTGTGAAATATATGAAATAAGGTCTATCCTTACTTCCCAAGACTAAGACAATAGGGTCTTTGGATTATAGACCCCAATTTGATGCCTTTTAGTGACATAGGTGTTAAATCACTGTGGTGCTAAAATGCGACTTTGGCTGTGAAAGGGTTTAAAGTTTCACCATATTTCACTATAGGGTGCTTCATATAATAAGGTGCAACCCAAAATTTTACAAAAGTGTGATTTTGCAATAAATACTTACTTTCTATATTATAAGGCATAGGGGTCCCAGTATGAGGGAAAGAAATATCGCCTTATACTGTAGTCAGTAAAAACTAAAATACTTTTAAGACTTGACTAAAAACTAAAATACGGTAAATGAATGATACATATTCATATAAATTAATATCCAAAAAGTTCAGCACAGGCAGAATCTGTACCGTATAAGGCGCACCCACCAAAGTCCGTAAAATGCAGTAGTTTAAAAATAGCAATAAAAAATATGTTTACTGATCAGAAAACAGAACACCGTGAAAAGACTGGGCTGAAGCATTTTGCAAACTGTGAATTTACAATTTCTCACTGGTCTGCGCCTGCGTGCACACAGTGTGTGTGTGAGTGTGCGTGTGTGTGTGTGCGCAGAGGCGGATCGGTGTGTGTGAGGTGTTACAGGGGTTCCAGACCCCTTCCCCTAACAAAAAAGAAAAAGAAAAAGGAGAGGCCGACCTTCTTTGCATCTTTTGCATTCAAATTCTCATCAGCTTCTGGGGGGGCAAAGCCCCTCAGACCCCTCAACCAAGCCACTGGAACCCCCTCCCCTCTCTGGACTGACTGATCCGCCCCTGGTGTGCATGTCTAAAACTTCAACACTGAGCACCAACAGAAGCCAATCTCCTTCTGTGTGTCTCGGCACACCCACCTTTCCTCATCCTTGTCACCGCCCAGCCGAGGATGCGTTTCTTTGCAGGAATGGTAGACCTCCTCCTCGGCGGGCCTCAGTCGCTGCAGCAGCTGCTGTACAAAGTGACTGGTGTCCAGAGGCCCACTGTTGTCCAGGGACAGGGCCAGGTGGACGGCAAAGCTCTGCATCAGGGCCCCGACGATGCCGTGGGGGTGGGAGTGGGTCAGCCTGGTCACGCTGATGGTGTGCTCCTGTGTGTGAGAAACGGAAGATGCGAGTGTTGAGAAAAGGTGAAAACATTGCACCACTCAATAAGCTTTTAGTTAGTTATGTTGCAAGCTTTTGAGTTTGGTTGCTTATTCTCTCTCTCTGCATGTGTGTGTTTGTGTGTGTGAAACAGACAGTGAGACAAACAGAAAGGTCTGAGAGAGAGACAGACAGAGAGAGAGAGATGTTTCCACATCATATGTGTATATGCGCACAACTGTATGTATGTATATCTCAGCGCGCGCGCACGTGTGTGTGTATGTCATGTGTGTGTGTGTGTACAAAGACATGTTTATGGATGCAAACGCATGAACATAAATGCGTGTGAAAACAATCATCAATTCAAAACCACACACCAATGACTAATTCTCACCTTCAAATCTTCTACAGGCTGTTTGTGACAGAAGAGTCCAAGAGGAGCGATTCTCATGCCCCCTCCATTGCCGTAAGAGCCGCTGCCATTAAACTGTTCACTGGCGGGACGGAACATGTCTTTCAGATCGGGGTCACCCAAAGCCTTCAGCACCGTGACCACATTACCCCCATAGCCACGACTCGGCTCTCGTGAAAATTCCTTGGCAAATCTACAGGATAAAATTGGGTTATTTTTCATCTTATATAATTATATACATCTGAAATACTCGTCTATGAGTGAAGAGGCAGTGTATGTGTGTGTGTGTGTGTGTGTGTGTGTGTGTGTGTGTGTGTGTGTGTGTGTGTGTGTGCATGTTTTTTGTGTGTGTTCTTCTGCAGGTGTACATGCATGCTTGTTTTTGTGTCAGTGTGGCATGCTAAGTACTGCTTCAAGGTAATGTATGTTGAATGCCTGAGTGCTCCACAAGAGAAGCGGCAATATAATGTGAGTGTACATCATAACATGTGTCTTTGGATGTGCATCATGTGAGTGAGCATCACTGCATGTGTGCACAGGTGATCATAATGGCATGTGTGTGGATGGTGTAAGTGTGTGTATGTGAGTGAGTAGTTGAAAGCCGTTGTGCATGTACATGGGTGCTCCTGGGAAAAATCCTGCAAGCCCCGTCGGAGTGCGGGGACAGTGCCCCTCTCGGGGGGCAATGCCCCCTGGAAGCTGAAGGGAAGCGACAGTTTCCAATGTAATTGACAGGCTCTCGTTGCACTTTCACTTCTGGTTAAACTTCATGACCTCTATAACCAGCATAATGCATCAGATTCTGAAATTCTGATAATCCAGCGACGCCGGCTCCAGGCAATAAAAAAAATCCTGAACTTCAGGACATCCTGAAAGCAGGAGCATCCATGCGTGTATTGTATGCATGTACACAGTACAGTGTGTGTCACTGCACGTGGTACCTTACTAGTATACTACCAACCTTGAGGCAATGTCTTGTATGTTGACTGCCTGGTGCTCCACTAGCGAAGCGGCAATGCTGCGGGCCATGGCGGTGTCATCGGTGAAGCACATCTGTGGGGTCACACGCTCTCTCTTCCCTCCAGCTTCTTTGGTCTGCCTGTCGGACCACTCTGCCAAGGGGAGGCATTCTTTTTATTGGAAGCCAAAATCCTGTATATTCACAATGTTAATAAAATTTCTGTTTAGAAATATCTGATGATACTTACACAAGTACAGTCTTAATTCTTTACACACAGATACATACATAATGTGCATTTATGACGCTCAAATCTCTCATCTGACACACTGGATTTGAGGCCACCAAGCACAACAGTGAAGAGTGCAAAAAAATACTCAATGTATGGTAATTTGGTATGCAATGTGTACTTTAATTCTAATAACTTTAAGCAACTATTTCATTGTTCAATCTTGAGATAAAATAATAAAAAAGGTGTCTTCAATACTCTATTTCTTGTGTGAGTGCACGCAGACTGGCTTATAAATGTGTGTGTGTGCGCATGTGCATGTGTGTGCAGGGCCGTATCTACAGGGGGGGATTAGGGGGCTACAGGCGAGTACAGCCCCCACCCTTTTTCCTAAAAAAAATAAAAATTCATGTTGCCGAGCGGCAGCTAAATTTCCTTGCGGGCTATACCTAGCAGTGTGGAAGCAGCATGTGTACTTAATAGTTCAAAACATGTTTCAATAGGGGTAGCTGCGTCGCATTGGTACGATTCGCCATCTCCTGTCTATAGATACTACTAAAATACTAGTCTGCGCTTTTGTTCTCTCTAAACTAGATTATTGTAATTCACTCTTGTATGGCTGCCCCCAACACCTCATTGACAAGCTTCAAAAAGTCCAGAACTCTGCTGCCAGACTTGTCCTCAAGGTCTCTAAGTATCATCATGTTCAACCACTCCTGATATCCCTTCATTGGCTTTCCATCAAAGCATGTATTGACTACAAAATTTCTACTCTATGTCATTCTTATTTCTCTGGAAATGCCCCTAGCTACATTTCTGACATGCTTTCTGTCTATACTCCATCAAGGCAATTGCGGTCATCTTCAGATTCCAAAATTCTCTGTGTTCCTAGTACACGAACAAAAATGTTTGGTGAGCGCTCCTTTTCCTTTTCGGCCCCATCAGTTTGGAACTCCTTACCACGCGAAATCCGCCATATCCAGTCCTTGCAATGTTTCAAGTCAGCTCTCAAGACCCACCTGTTC
>CM065683.1:40009351-40011851 GCA_017654935.2 Phymorhynchus buccinoides | reverse complement strand
AAATATTTCATATGGACGCTGAAGCTGTTTTATGTAGTCAAACATGTAGTCAGACCTTTTGTTTTAAAGGTTATCATTACATGTATTATGCCCGTTCTTTGTTGGTCACATTACTGGTAACAGTTCATTGAGTGGTCGATCCACCATCAGACAATCAGGCACTGCCAGTTGTATGGATCTGAGTAAACTGTTGCATAGCCTTGTACCAAGATGGAACAAACATGAACTGAGGATTAAAGCATGTACTTGACATAAACTAGGCCCTGTTGGATCATGTTCTGTGTCTCATGCCTAATTCGACATTCGACTATTTCTGATTGTGGATCTGTTCCACTTATTCTGGAAAAAATAAACAACTTAGTTTTACTTCGTTTTTATTTCACATATAATTGCAGTAGTTTGTAATCTGCAGGTCATTAAAAGAGTGGAATCCGTTTCCTTTGAAGTTAAAGAATCATCAACAAGGATTAACAAAACATCAGTCAATAAATGAACTACAAAATTCATGGTGTTCGTCTTTCAGTCTCTGTGAGGAAAGGTGTTCACGGGTTTTCAACTCAGATGTTGACGGACGGGTATAACTTGACAGATAGAGAAAAGTTTCAAGTGAACACTTTTGAACAACACGTTAAATGCCAAAATTATAGTAAGTAGGCCTATTGAAATGCCTAAGTAACTGTAGCTTAAGTAACCAGAGTTTTGTTTCAATGTTCAATCTATGAGGGCTAGGCCAAGGGTTTAAAGATTGTTTATAATAAAGAACTGATGTTTAGGATAGAGATGAAATAAGGTTATAGCAACAGATTTATGGGCAGATATGTACAAGTTACACATGTTTATTCCAAATCCACTCAATGAGTGAAATTTCATTAAAACAAAATAATTATGGGCACGTAAGCTTAAATTAGATGTGGGTGGGAGGACTTTATAAGAGATTTTTGAAGAACAGGATAACCACAGATCATTACACTTTGAACAGGAGTAAATCTGGGGTCTGTGCTTGGCTGGGGGTTGTTGTCCTTTGCCTGATCTGTGATCGGCAAATGAGTATAAGTTTGTCGCGTTTTTTTGTTTGTTTCTTCCTCTCTCTCTCTTTTAAAAAAAATACAAATCTGGTCGTTCATGAATGATTTGTTAGACTTTTCATTTAAAAAGAAGAAGATTTTATTAGTTAAATCAAGAAACCTCCTTGACAAAGATATGAAATCACTACATTTAAACGATCAGTTTGATCAACAATTCACACATCCTCACAGCCAAACGTTAAAAAAAGAAAAGAAAACAGGACACTTCAGTAAGAGGTCACGAGGCCTTTTTGTCCTAATTGGCCTGACCTGACCTTTTGACGAACACACAAACGTATGGCAATCATGCTTTATTTTTAATTTGTTGTCCACAGCGTGAAGTCATCTCCATCCACGTGGGCCAGGCTGGCGTGCAGGTGGGCAATGCCTGCTGGGAGCTGTACTGCCTGGAGCACGGCATTACACCTGATGGCCAGATGCCCTCTGACACGACCATCGGCGGCGGTGATGACTCCTTGTACTTCCAGTTTTGCCTTTATTATTTTTAGAACTTTGCCGCATGCCTCTCAATTTCAGATCCTATAGGCGAGGAGTGCCGTTTCGTTCTATCTTGTAGTGCCGTTTCGCCCTGTTTGCACTCAATCGTCAACAACCTCTTGTTTTTGACATTGAATGCGAGTTTTATGTTTGTACGTGTTGTGGGTGCGCGCGTCTCTCTCTCTCTCTCTCTCTCTCTCTCTCTCTCTCTCTCTCTCTCTCTCTCTCTCTCTCTCTCTCTCTCTCTCTCTCTCTCTCTCTCTCTCTCTCTCTCTCTCTCTCTCTCTCTCTCTCTCTCTCTCTCTCTCTCTCTCTCTCTCTCTCTCTCTCCCAGGGCTGGGTGCAAAAAAGCATGTAACTTGCTTATCTCATGTTCCCTGGTTAAATAAAATTTCGTTTTCGTTTTCGTTTTCTCTCTCTCTCTCTCTCTCTCTCTCTCTCTCTCTCTCTCTCTCTCTCTCTCTCTCTCTCTCTCTCTCTCTCTCTCTCTCTCTCTCTCTCTCTCTCTCTCTCTCTCCCCCCCTCTCTCTCTCTTTGTGAGTATAGAATAGAATAGAATAGAATGTGAAATGATATGACAAGATATGACATGACATGACATGACATAACATGACACAAATATGATTTGATTTATGACATAGCATAGCAAAGTATAACATAACATAACATACCACAACACAACATAACATAATATAATACAACACAACATAGCATAACATCACATCACATCACATAACGTAATGTAATATAATACAATTCGTTTGTTGCTTTACAAAAAAGGACCAAACTGGACGTGAGCACGGGTGGGGGTGACGACTCCTTCAACACCTTCTTCAGCGAGACAGCCTCCGGCAAGCACGTGCCCCGTGCGATCTTCGTCGACCTGGAGCCCACCGTCGTCGGTAACAGCTGGGGAATGGATGGATTGGTTTTTATTC
>CM065683.1:39999351-40004351 GCA_017654935.2 Phymorhynchus buccinoides | reverse complement strand
TCAATGTCACGGTCCGGGCGATCAGTAGGCCTTGAAAGTGGTAGGGGTCTACACATTGGGTTTTAAGCCATATTTTCCACATTGGTACTTGACAGAAGCGCTTCAGATTGTGTGTGGTACTGTATACCCTAGAGAAGAAAACATCCGAGCATAAATTATCACCATGCTGACCTTGACCTTGAAGTGTGACCTTGAAAACCGAAATTTCCTTCTTTGCGCTATATGTTTCTTGTTCAAGCTGTATCTCGTGAACTAGAAGACAGAATCCCTTCCAATTTTGTGTCAGGATGTGACACTCTACGGGGTGTCGCAAGTGCGTGGCATTGCTGGTGACGGACATGTCTGCCGCTCGGCGACGCCCTTGTTTTTGTTTTGTTCGGCGTCGGTCTGTGCGTGCGACTATCCGTCCGAACACCAAGCCAAGAAAATCACGCGAGGGAACTTTGCACCCGCTCGGGTTCAGCCTTGTTAAACCGGTTGATGTCTATAGCCGTGGGCCTAAGTCCAAGGTAGACAACACTAGGGCTTTGTTGTGCGCCATTTTAAAATACCAAATCCGTTACTTTGGGTAATGTACTTTTTGTAAAAAGGAAACAAATTGGTGAGTTTTTGCGGTGAAAACTGTAAGGGTGACTTTAAGGGTTCACTGTATTGGAAACATGAAAGATTTGTATTTATTGGAATTGAACTTAGTTGGCCTATTCCATTTTGCATCAAAGAAGCTATATGGTTTAGACCATTGTCAGTCTGTGAACGGTTTTGTCTCAGAGAGCATCTTGGGCATGTATAGTCGACAGACAGTCGTAGTGAAAGAAGCTGATTTTGTATGGAACACATCATTGGAGGACTGCGAACTCCACAGTATTTACAAGATAGCCTCTACTGTAGCACAATGACAATCCACACGTTGCTTGCTTTCCAGCAAATTTTGACCCAGTCGTTTTATTCGGTTAGTTGATTCCATACGCCTATGTTTGTGTATTAGTAGTGTAGGACATCGTTTGTCAAATGTTTTGATAAAGTCCATCACCAAGAGGGGTGGCTGTTTTCTTTTTTTCCATAGTATATTGTGTAAAATTCAAAAGTCATGACCAGCCTCTCCTGAAAGTATGTCATTCCACTTGCAAACCCCATTGTATCGAAAACCAGAGGACAGTGGTGAGGCAGGTGGATTGGCAGTTCTCAGATTGACATTATCACCATCGGAGCGCAAAAGGTAGGACTGAAAGCTTAATTCAGGTTTCAGTGACTAAAGACGTCTACTAGTTTAGAACTGTTAATCAGATTCAGAAGCTCCGGTTCATTGTTTTTAAAGGACTGATAATTACTGGTAATGTTCAAGAATCACAAAGGGTTGTTTAGTTGCTCATTCTGTCACATGGCTCTGCTGGGACGGTAGGCATGAAGCGCAGTTGAATAAAGCTAGATTCTCAGTGGTTAAGAAGACGGATGCTTGGCTGCTCAATGCCAAATCAAAGAGATTGAATGTTCCGGTGGTGTTATTCACAAATGACGCATTTTTTCTCAGCATCCTTGTTAGTAAAACCACAGACTATCATAGAAGGTGGACAATGCACTCTGACATGATGCGTGGGACCTCTGCCCACGTCTTCCCCAAGCTATTCCCTATTCCATTTTGTCCAGAGTGAGTGTGCAGTCACATGAACTGCAGGGGTACTAATGCAGGGGAGAGGAACCGATTGGAATCAGCAGCTGAAGGCAGGCGTGGTGAACTGACAGACAAGAATAGAGAGGGACATCTCTGTTTGCAGGATTCGCAAGCTGGCTGACCAGTGCACCGGTCTGCAGGGCTTCCTCATCTCCCACTCCTTTGGTGGAGGCACCGGCTCTGGTTTTGGAGCCCTGCTCATGGAGCGTCTGTCTGTGGACTACGGGAAGGCGTCCAAGATGGAGTTCACCGTCTGCCCTTCCCCGCGGGTAAAGGAGCAGCAAACAAACCACACCATTCTTGTCTAGTCTTTAGCGAGCACTTCTATTTCGTCTTGTCCTTGTTCTTCTGCTCTTGTTGTTTATATTCCAAGTTTTGCTATTTCACCTTTAAGTTGTCAGTAGGCCTACTCCTACAGACATAACCCAAGAGATTATTTTGTATCCACATTAGTAGCGTGGCTCGTGAGATAACGCTTTTGCCTCATAAGCAACAATCCTGGGTGTATTTCCTCGCCGCAGCAAACGTTTTTCTGCTCATCTTTCACTGGACCTTATTACCTCGATGAGATGACAAACACTGAGGGTTCGTGTGCTAACGCACCTCGTGAGCGTTAAAAATCCTCATTAGCAAAAAAGAAGTTGTCAGTTGGTCACTGAAGAATACTACTCCCCCCCCCCCCCCCCCCCCCCCGTTCAGTCACATATGAAACATAGTATAACAGTAAGGGGCTGTGTTGTACTTGCTGCGACGCTCTTTCCATTTGGGAGCAGCTCGAATAATACAATGCAATGGAATGCAATGCATTACACACATTTCTTATTTTTAATTATGGTCCTTTGGCTTTTCATGCTCCTTGCTAATTTATTATGTCCTCCTTTTCTCTCCTTTTCTTTACACTAACTGTTTTCAGTTGTCCACCGCTGTGGTTGAGCCCTACAACACCATCCTGACCACGCACGCCACCCTGGAGCACTCGGACTGCGCCTTCATGGTGGACAACGAGGCCATCTACGACATCTGCCGCCACAACCTGGACATCCAGCGCCCCACGTACACCAACCTCAACCGTCTGATCGGCCAGATCGTCTCCTCCATCACCGCCTCCCTGCGCTTTGACGGCGCCCTCAATGTGGATCTGACTGAGTTCCAGACCAACCTGGTGCCCACTCCCCGGATCCACTTCCCCCTGGCTACCTATGCTCCTGTCATCTCTGCCGAGAAGTCCAATCACGAGCAGCTGACTGTGGCTGATATCACCAACGCCTGCTTCGAGCCCGGCAACCAGATGGTGAAGTGCGATCCAAGCAAAGGCAAGTACATGGGCTGCTGCTTGATGTACCGTGGTGACGTGGTGCCCAAGGATGTGAACGCCGCCATCGCCAATATCAATGCCAATAGGGCCAAGAGGACCGACAGGACCATCAAGTTCGTCGACTGGTGCCCCACAGACTTCAAAGTGAGTTAAAATTTGGGCCAATTGAGGGGGGAGGGGTCTATCTGGCTGAGCTTTACTATTATACACGTAATGGGAAATGAAACCACTGACTCTTTTGTGTTACACTGTAGCCATCATTCTGGTAGGCAACGGCTTCTTTGTGGTACAATCCGAGGGGCTAGTTGGCCTGTGGAGACCACACATTGCTTACGCCTTAGGACTGAAAGCTTAATTCAGGTTTCAGTGACTAAAGACGTCTACTAGTTTAGAACTGTTAATCAGATTCAGAAGCTCCGGTTCATTGTTTTTAAAGGACTGATAATTACTGGTAATGTTCAAGAATCACAAAGGGTTGTTTAGTTGCTCATTCTGTCACATGGCTCTGCTGGGACGGTAGGCATGAAGCGCAGTTGAATAAAGCTAGATTCTCAGTGGTTAAGAAGACGGATGCTTGGCTGCTCAATGCCAAATCAAAGAGATTGAATGTTCCGGTGGTGTTATTCACAAATGACGCATTTTTTCTCAGCATCCTTGTTAGTAAAACCACAGACTATCATAGAAGGTGGACAATGCACTCTGACATGATGCGTGGGACCTCTGCCCACGTCTTCCCCAAGCTATTCCCTATTCCATTTTGTCCAGAGTGAGTGTGCAGTCACATGAACTGCAGGGGTACTAATGCAGGGGAGAGGAACCGATTGGAATCAGCAGCTGAAGGCAGGCGTGGTGAACTGACAGACAAGAATAGAGAGGGACATCTCTGTTTGCAGGATTCGCAAGCTGGCTGACCAGTGCACCGGTTTGCAGGGCTTCCTCATCTCCCACTCCTTTGGTGGAGGCACCGGCTCTGGTTTTGGAGCCCTGCTCATGGAGCGTCTGTCTGTGGACTACGGGAAGGCGTCCAAGATGGAGTTCACCGTCTGCCCTTCCCCGCGGGTAAAGGAGCAGCAAACAAACCACACCATTCTTGTCTAGTCTTTAGCGAGCACTTCTATTTCGTCTTGTCCTTGTTCTTCTGCTCTTGTTGTTTATATTCCAAGTTTTGCTATTTCACCTTTAAGTTGTTAGTAGGCCTACTCCTACAGACATAACCCAAGAGATTATTTTGTATCCACATTAGTAGCGTGGCTCGTGAGATAACGCTTTTGCCTCATAAGCAACAAGCCTGGGTTTATTTCCTCGCCGCAGCAAACGTTTTTCTGCTAATCTTTCACTGGACCTTATTACCTCGATGAGATGACAAACACTTAGGGTTCGTGTGCTAACGCACCTCGTGAGCGTTAAAAATCCTCATTAGCAAAAAAGAAGTTGTCAGTTGGTCACTGAAGAATACTCCCCCCCCCCCCCGTTCAGTCACATATGAAACATAGTATAACAGTAAGGGGCTGTGTTGTGCTTGCTGCGACGCTCTTTCCATTTGGGAGCAGCTCGAATAATACAATGCAATGGAATGCAATGCATTACACACATTTCTTATTTTTAATTATGGTCCTTTGGCTTTTCATGCTCCTTGCTAATTTATTATGTCCTCCTTTTCTCTCCTTTTCTTTACACTAACTGTTTTCAGTTGTCCACCGCTGTGGTTGAGCCCTACAACACCATCCTGACCACGCACGCCACCCTGGAGCACTCGGACTGCGCCTTCATGGTGGACAACGAGGCCATCTACGACATCTGCCGCCACAACCTGGACATCCAGCGCCCCACGTACACCAACCTCAACCGTCTGATCGGCCAGATCGTCTCCTCCATCACCGCCTCCCTGCGCTTTGACGGCGCCCTCAATGTGGATCTGACTGAGTTCCAGACCAACCTGGTGCCATACCCCCGGATCCACTTCCCCCTGGCTACCTATGCTCCTGTCATCTCTGCCGAGAAGTCCAATCACGAGCA
>CM065683.1:39991851-39994351 GCA_017654935.2 Phymorhynchus buccinoides | reverse complement strand
CTATAGTTGTCCGGGTTGTCAGTGTCGCCCTTCTTGTGTAACGGTACTATTATTGCTTCTGACCATTTCGCAGGAAAATGACCACTAGAGAATATGGCATTAAAGTATTTATTCAGAAACGGTAACAAAGATTGCCCAGCATTTTTCAACATTTCAGCTAAAATCCCATCAAGTCCACCAGCTTTCCCAGATTTCATGCGTTTAATAGCTTTTAAAATTTCTTCCTCACTAATTTCTTTGTCAAGATTTTCGTCAAACATTATCTCACTAGAACCATCCGCCACCGGAATAACGCCATGATTGTAACCATCATTGAAAACAAGTTCAAAGTGCTGGATCCAGTCATTTTCTGTTATATTATTTGTGGTTATATTACGTCTTTTATGTTTACGAATTTCAACCCAAAATTGGTTAGGATTACCTAAAGCATTGAGCAAATTATTCAAATCAGAATTGCGCATGGCATTTTCTTTTGACTCAATGAGTGCCTTATACTCTTTTTTGGCCTTTAGATATTCTATAACAAAGAGAGAGAGAGAGAGAGAGAGAGAGAGAGAGAGAGAGAGAGAGAGAGAGAGAGAGAGAGAGAGAGAGAGAGAGAGAGAGAGAGAGAGAGAGAGAGAGAGAGAGAGAGAGATTCATTGACGGGAGAACAAATGAGTTTTGAGACTGGCACATTTGAGATTTCATCTGAAGGCAGAGAGGGTCGGTCGCTGACGGAGGGAGAGTGGAAGTTTGCTCCAGGAGGTCGGTCCTGAAACAGCAAAACAGCGCCGACCAACGGTTGAAAAGCAAGGGATATGGAGAGGTTCTATGCGAGCTGGCGTGTAGATGGAAATATTGTCGCAGAAGTAAGAACTTGATGGATAGATTTATAGCAAAGGATGTTTAGTTTATACTCAATTCTGTCTACGAGGGGCAGCTTGTACATAACACAGAGAAAATTGGCTAACATGATTAGATCGATTTTTTTCTTCCTAAGGACAAGACGAGCTGCTGTCTTTTGAATACGGCAGAGACAAGATATAGAGAAGAAAGAGACTGAAAGCCAGAAAGAAGAGCATTACAAAAGTCAAAACGAGATAGGATGAGGGAAGTAACAAGCTTTGCTGTGGCTTCATCTGAGAGATATTTACGAATAGAGCCAATACGTGGATGGTAGCACGACTAACTGGTTTGAGTCAGGAATTTCTGCTCTGAAAGAGTATTGTCCAGAGTGACACCTAAGTTTTTGACAGTCAGGGAGGGTGTGTGGGGGGGTGTGTGTGTGTGTGTGTGATGTTGTTGCTAGAGCTGTCGGTACGAACCGGTAATACTGAAAATACCGGTGCGATCTTAAAAAGGTACAGTAGACCGGTACCTTTGTCCTGTACCGGTACGTACCGAAAGTAGTTAAGGGAGATAAACGTTGTAAAAAGTATCAAAAGTGCTGGAATGTTTTTAATACATTTCCAACGATGCCGTCAAATCTTGCAAATACTAATGTGCAAAAGGGACGGATCGGGGGGGGGGGGGGGGGGGGGTTACAGGGTTTCAGCCCCCCCCCCCCCCCGGCCCCCAAAAAGGAAACAAATCCCTGTCGCCCAAAATTTACGTTATAGAAGGGTGAAAATTACGAAAATGACTCGATTTTGGGCTTCAAAAGCAATAAAATGCCAATGTAGCGCACGCAAATAGTGTCATTGAGTGTTAGAAGGCAAGGTAGGCCGTGAACTGAGGGAGATTTTGGAAACCCCCACCCACCCCCCATGTACCTTAGGATGTACCTTAAAGAAGGTATAGCGGCTGATGACTGGTGCGGTTGAGTGCATGGATGCGAAATGCTGTTAGGCCTAGTGTGTTAGACGCTTGTCCCCCCCCCCCCCCCCCCCCCCCTCCCCCCTCCCTCAGAATAGTAGTTGCTGTTTTTTCAAAAAAGGAAAGTTGGGAGTTGTGCTGTTATGGAGTCGTGTGTCATCTGTGTAGAAGTGATGTTTCATGTTGTGCTGGTCGATGATGCTGACAAGAGACGAAGTGTACAAAAAGTATGTTAAAAAAAAGTATGTTGTGCTGGTCGACGATGCTCACAAGAGACGAAGTATACAAAGTAAACCAGACAGGACCTATAGCACAGACCCCTGGGGGACTCCACAAGAAAACCTTATCTGCCCAGACTGACGACCGTTGACAAGAACTGATTGTAAGCGATCAGAAAGGTCAGAGGAAAACCAAGAAAGAGCAAACACATACATACACACACAGGCACACGCCGTCCCCCCCCCCCCCACCTCCACCCGAACACACACATATACAGACACAACACACATACCCACTAACTCCTCCCTCCCCCACACGCACACACACACAGACACCTCTACCCCCCCCCCCCCCCCAAACACGCACACAGACAGATGGGTGCGCGGCGGAGGCATAGGTGAAGACGGGGCAAAAAGCCCATGAGCGGGTAAGAAGCCCATGCCAATTATCTCATGAAATAAAGAAACGTTTCAGTCAAATTTGC
>CM065683.1:39984351-39989351 GCA_017654935.2 Phymorhynchus buccinoides | reverse complement strand
CCTTTTTCTCAAAGACAAACGGATAGCGAGACAAACACGATCGTGATCCATCTAGATATCTATATTTACTCCACATATTTAGGTTTTAATAGTCACTTTACAAGGAAACATAATCTTATTTATTTATTCAGGAAACTTATATAGCGCATTACCTTAAAGCCCCAAATAAAAGTAACATTAATTTTAAAGTTGAACATAAATGTGCAAGCCATATTAAAAGTATGCGAATTAGCTCAAGAGATTTGAAAAAAACCCACAATGATAAACAATCAATTGACCGTTAATAAACCTATTGTTTACCGATTATTATTTTTTGCAAGACGTAACGACGACCAAATAAACAAAGAAATAAAGAATCAAACAGCCACCAACAATAACAACAACGACAAATAAAAACAAACAAGAAGAACAACAAGAAGTAACTCCCTTATCCCCGTCACCCTAAAACGTTTTCCACAAGAGGCATCACGTTTACTACTGAAAATTAAACGACTAAGGCATGTTCGCGGGTTTTTTCGAAGAAGCAGTTCGAAAGCAAAAACTGATAATTGAAGGATTCGGGGATGGGGAGGGATTGACTTCAGTCTTCACTTGAAGGTCATGGTATCTGCTCTGCCAGAGTCTCAGCGATCATTCAAGAGCAGCACGCGCACTTGGGTACTTGGCCAGCCATTTGGTTGACTACATAGGGACCCGACGTGACTCTTTTACATACTGTTCCCAAGTACTGCATGCATGCACACGTGCGAGCAGACCACACAGGCGCTCGTTCTAGTTGCAAATTACCCCCGTTCTCTCAGGAAATGAAGAGGCAACAGCTTACCGACAATCTGCTGCACGCTGTGATGTCACAGAATGCCTAACAAGCAGACCACCAGAGATTGGTGTATAAAATATGTGGAGTTCTTTTGGCCCGGTAACAAGCACTTCACCAGAACACCTTTACCTTGATAAACTTCTTCTGTGAGCCCGTTGGGTCAGGCTTTTGCTTCGCTCTTTTTCGACGTCTCCCGACATCTCTCCAGTTCATCAACATGGTAATGTTGACAATTCCAAATATTTCATATGGACGCTGAAGCTGTTTATGTTGTAGTCAAACATGTAGTCAGACTTTTAAAAAAGGTTATATTTTCATGTATTATGTCTGTTTTTGTTGGTCATATTACTGACGTCAGTTAATGTTTTAAGCGGATGATCCACCATCAGACAATCAGGCCCTACTGACGGGACATTGTCCAGCAAGTTCATTCATTGATTGACAGTTGCATGGATCTGGGTACCCTGTTGCATAGCCTTGTACCAAGATGGAACAAACCTGAATTGAGGATTAAACCATGCAACAGACAAAAGACAGGCCCTGTTGGATCATGTTCTGTGTCCGATGCCCAAACGATATTCGACAATATCTAATTTCGGATCTGCACTTTTAAACGTCTCTAAATAATAAAACGGTGATAGATTGTATCTCATATTCTGTTTCACATTGAGGCCGCGCCGTAATTTTCAATTTAAAGAGCATTAAAAGAGCAGTAGCCTACCCGTTTTGTTTTTCATTCAAAGTTAAAGAACCATCAATGAAAATTACTGACCACAGTCAATAAATTAACTACTATTGAGCTCAGTCATGGTGTTCATCTTTGATGAGAAAACGTGTTCACTTATAACTATTTCCAAATTATATTTTGATGGAAGGATACAAATTGACTGGTAAACGCCCCTCTTCTGTGAAAAAAACAAAAACTGTTATGAATTATTTGAGTCTTGAACAAGAAGACAACCCTCACTAGTACACACATTGTGTTTCAATCTCTTAATTCTGAGGGTTTAGAATAATTGTGTATCGAAAAAGACTAGTGCTTGGGATAAGTATTAGCTATTTTTGTGCACAGATATGCAAACGTTACAGAGTTTCATTCAACGGATCCCGGACCAAAGCCCACCGGACAAAATCCCACCTCGTTATCTGCGAAAACGGTGAAAAGCCCACCCATGGAGTGATATGATACATATTTCTTTTTTTCTCTCTTAAAAAACAACTAATCATCTAACACAGAAACAGAACTCACATACATAACACTGAATCAAAGCTGATCAAACATACTGTGTAATAACTAATCATCTAACACAGAAACAGAACTCACATACATAACACACTGAATCAAAGCTGATCAAAAACATACTGTGTAATAACTAATCATCTAACACAGAAACAGAACTCACATACATAACACACTGAATCAAAGCTGACCAACAACATACTGTGTAATAACTAATCATCTAACACAGAAACAGAACTCACATACATAACACACTGAATCAAAGCTGACCAACAACATACTGTGTAATAACTAATCATCTAACACAGAAACAGAACTCACATACATAACACACTGAATCAAAGCTGATCAAAAACATACTGTGTAATAACTAATCATCTAACACAGAAACAGAACTCACATACATAACACACTGAATCAAAGCTGATCAAAACATACTGTGTAATAACTAATCAACATACTGTGTAATAACTAATCATCTACAGAAACAGAAACAGAACTCACATACATAACACACAGAAACAGAACTCACATACATAAACACTGAATAACACAAAGCTGATCAAAGCTGAAAAACATACTGTGTAATAACTAATCATCTAATACAGAAACAGAACTCACATACATAACACACTGAATCAAAGCTGATCAAAAACATACTGTGTAATAACTAATCATCTAACACAGAAACAGAACTCACATACATAACACTCTGAATCAAAGCTGACCAACAACATACTGTGTAATAACTAATCATCTAACACAGAAACAGAACTCACATACATAACACACTGAATCAAAGCTGACCAACAACATACTGTGTAATAACTAATCATCTAACACAGAAACAGAACTCACATACATAACACACTGAATCAAAGCTGATCAAAAACATACTGTGTAATAACTAATCATCTAACACAGAAACAGAACTCACATACATAACACACTGAATCAAAGCTGATCAAAACATACTGTGTAATAACTAATCATCTAACACAGAAACAGAACTCACATACATAACACTCTGAATCAAAGCTGACCAACAACATACTGTGTAATAACTAATCATCTAATACAGAAACAGAACTCACATACATAACACTCTGAATCAAAGCTGATCAAAAACATACTGTGTAATAACTAATCATCTAACACAGAAACAGAACTCACATACATAACTCAAAGCTGATCAACAACATACAACATCATCTGAACAGAAACTGATCAAAGCTGATCAAAAAAACATACTGTGTAATAACTAATCATCTAATACAGAAACAGAACTCACATACATAACACACTGAATCAAAGCTGATCAAAACATACTGTGTAATAACTAATCATCTAACACAGAAACAGAACTCACATACATAACACACTGAATCAAAGCTGATCAAAAACATACTGTGTAATAACTAATCATCTAACACAGAAACAGAACTCACATACATAACACTGAATCAAAGCTGATCAACAACATACTGTGTAATAACTAATCATCTAACACAGAAACAGAACTCACATACATAACACTCTGAATCAAAGCTGATCAAAACAAAAACATACTGTGTAATAACTAATCATCTAATACAGAAACAGATAATCACATACATAAACATACTGAATCAAAGCTGACTCACATACATAAACACTGAATCAAAGCTGATCAAAAACATACTGTGTAATAACTAATCATCTAATACAGACACATAACTCATGACAGAACTCAAAAAAACATACATACAGAACTCACACATCTGAATCAAAGCTGATCAAAAACATACTGTGTAATAACTAATCATCTAATACAGAAACAGAACTCACATACATAACACACTGAATCAAAGCTGATCAACAACATACTGTGTAATAACTAATCATCTAACACAGAAACAGAACTCACATACATAACACACTGAATCAAAGCTGATCAAAAACATACTGTGTAATAACTAATCATCTAATACAGAAACAGAACTCACATACATAACACTCTGAATCAAAGCTGATCAAAAACATACTGTGTAATAACTAATCATCTAATACAGAAACAGAACTCACATACATAACACACTGAATCAAAGCTGATCAACAACATACTGTGTAATAACTAATCATCTAATACAGAAACAGAACTCACATACATAACACTCTGAATCAAAGCTGATCAAAAACATACTGTGTAATAACTAATCATCTAATACAGAAACACTGTGAACTCACATACAGAAACACACTGAATCAAAGCTGATCAAAGCTGATCAAAAACATACTGTGTAATAACTAATCATCTAATACAGAAACAGAACTCACATACATAACACTGAATCAAAGCTGATCAAAAAACATACTGTGTAATAACTAATCATCTAATACAGAAACAGAACTCACATACATAACACTCTGAATCAAAGCTGATCAAAACATACTGTGTAATAACTAATCATCTAATACAGAAACAGAACTCACATACATAACACACTGAATCAAAGCTGATCAAAAACATACTGTGTAATAACTAATCATCTAACACAGAAACAGAACTCACATACATAACACACTGAATCAAAGCTGATCAAAAACATACTGTGTAATAACTAATCATCTAATACAGAAACAGAACTCACATACATAACACTCTGAATCAAAGCTGATCAACAACATACTGTGTAATAACTAATCATCTAATACAGAAACAGAACTCACATACATAACACACTGAATCAAAGCTGATCAACAACATACTGTGTAATAACTAATCATCTAATACAGAAACAGAACTCACATACATAACACACTGAATCAAAGCTGATCAAAAACATACTGTGTAATAACTAATCATCTAATACAGAAACAGAACTCACATACATAACACACTGAATCAAAGCTGATCAACAACATACTGTGTAATAACTAATCATCTAACACAGAAACAGAACT
>CM065683.1:39971851-39976851 GCA_017654935.2 Phymorhynchus buccinoides | reverse complement strand
GATCCTATGCTGTTCTTGGCTATTCTTGTTATTAAAGTAGCAGTTAGAAAAAACGAGAATATTCTCCTGTCCTAGACCTGCAAAAAGCATTGATTTCACAGATCAACACCTTCTTTCTGTCGGAGTACCAAACAGTACTTTAATCAAAGCCAAAACGCCTGAAAATGTGTGTAATTATCAGAGAAGGGTGGTTGACCAGTCATGTAAAAGTTTCATGTAAATTCACTGCTCGGTTGCTGTTTTACATCAGTAAGGACATTATTTATTGATGGGCCCACATAAATCGAAGCATTTAGGGCTTCCCCGTCTTTCTAATTCTACGGCACGTGAGGGACGCATATTGCAGAAGACGGGGCTTCAGGTGTGTCAGTCTCAATGGGGAGGTCCTTATTCACCTATTCCTCTTTCACCTATTCCTGTCTCACCTTTTCCATGTTCACCCATTCCTCTTTCACCTATTCCTGTCTCACCTTTTCCATGTTCACCCATTCCTCTTTCACCTATTCCTGTCTCACCTTTTCCATGTTCACCTATTCCTCTTTCACCTATTCCTGTCTCACCTTTTCCGTGTTCACCCATTCCTCTTTCACCTATTCCTGTCTCACCTATTCCATGTTCACCTATTCCTCTTTCACCTATTCCTGTCTCACCTTTTCCATGTTCACCCATTCCTCTTTCACCTATTCCTGTCTCACCTATTCCTGTCTCACCCATTCCTCTTTCACCTATTCCTGTCTCACCTTTTCCGTGTTCACCCATTCCTCTTTCACCTATTCCCGTTTGTGAGGGCCTGTTCCACCTACGGTAACAACAATAGGAATTGTTCGGAAATAACTAAGGGGAGTAATTTCATGATGTGTGGGAGTGATCTTGCCTAATTCAGTCGGTCAAACAGGGCAGGCTACTCTACCATCAGGTAGATCCCCAGCTCTCGCCTCGTGTGTTTGAGTACATACAGCATTTAGAACACTGTGCGTCATTCTAAAATTGATGTCATTTATATCTGTACGTCACATATTGCAAGTTCTATCCGTTTGCGGCCACTGGCCACCCTTATTATTTTAAAATAAATGTTTACAAGTCGCTGACTCGCATCCTGCGGTTTCAAGCTTTGACACCATGATTGCTATGGTTTGTCCGCCTTGGTCAAGGTAAGCAACTCTAATTTTCACGAAATGCTCTCCCCTCTTCTTTTCTTCTTCAGAAAATCGTCTATTTGCTTTAAACAAAAATAATTCTGTGTGTGTGTGTGTGTGTGTGCGTGCGCGTGTGTGCGTGCGTGTGTACGCGCGCGATTAAATCATTCTAAAAGCAAGCTCTCAGCGCTTCACAAAACTTTGTGAGACAATCAAAAATTAATAAACTGATAAAATCACACTGAAAGTTTCATACGATCAATATAATAACCTATAAAGTCACATTAAAAAGGCACGAGTATTGAGTAGGTGTATAGGCTGAGTATCACTGTAAAAGGCAAAACAGATGATTACAGTGTATATCCAAAGTAAAACAGAACTCAGTAGTGAAATCAATGAAGTCGCAAGTGACAGGTTTTATTTCGTATCCACCTGGGGAACATAAATGTAAAATGACACACGCACATGATTTAAACACTCGAACATCAAAATACAGTGAGGTCCATACTACCACTTCAGAAAAGACAAACAGCGCTATTATGTTCATGTCGTAGGTAAAAGTGGACAGATTGTTTTTCCATAGAAAGGAAAACAATAGCTGAGTAATCAAAGAATGAAATAGTGAGGCCAAGAGAGGAGATGACGAAATTGAACAAAGGGTAATTACTCTCTTTTTCTAATTAACTCCCCTCCACCAAAGTTGATTACGATACCATTCACCTAGCAGTGCGTGGGTCAGAACCAAAGTGAGACAAGCAAAGCATCATTCTTCAAAGTTGATTACGATACCATTCACCTAGCAGTGCGTGGGTCAGAACCAAAGTGAGACAAGCAAAGCATCATTCTTAAAGAATGATGCTTTGCTTGTCTCACTTTGGAAAGAATGATGCTTTGCTTGTCTCACTTTGGTTCTGACCCACGCACTGCTAGGTGAATGGTATCGTAATCAACTTTGGTGGAGGGGAGTTAATTAGAAAAAGAGAGTAATTACCCTTTGTTCAATTTCAATAGCTGAGTAGGTGAAACGGGATGGGCCATAGGGCGGCCATCTTGCTCATTATCATACCAAAGCGTAGGTGAAACAGGAATAGGTGAATAAGGACGCTCCCGTCTCAAACTGCGTTGCTGATTATGTTCACTTCGGAATCCATCTTCAGCTCTCACCCTCACTTTATTATTGGCACAGTAGCAGAAACTGGACATGACGTCACAAAAGTAGCATAGGATTATGTTGTCCTTACCCTGGCCAAAGGTAAGGTGCGTGTTACCTTATTTTATCATATAGAATAATCGGTTTAGCGGTTATTCAAATTAATGTTAAAGTAGGTTGCATAGCATTCACTGATATACACTTTTGAGGTTTCTTGCTTTTCACTAGATTTTGCTGATATTTGCAGGACACTTTTAGGACACTATTTCTGTGAACTATTTGCACTATCGATAGGATTGGCTTATTTGGCTGAAATACGACCTGAAAGGAACGCCTAACTTCGAACGTTAACATTCAAGCAAATTATTTTCTTCTTTGCCATGCATGGCCACAATAAACACTTTGATTAGTTTGCTATGGAACCGCGGAGGTACTGTTTCATACACTGCGTTCATAATTCAGACATGTATGTACTAGGCAGTACGTTTGCAAGAATTCGGGTATGAAACGTAACTGAAAGTGCCACACGGATACGGGTGACTGCGAAGCCGAATTGGGCAAAGAGTCTGCGCATGGAGGGATGCGTTTGGAGGGGTAGGATGGGGGTACGAGTGAGTCCTCCCGTGCTTACTGTTAGGTGAAACATGAGTCATCTAGTCTTGTTTAACGTTTGTTGTCTTCATCATCTCAGTCATCTTTACCTTATTTTCTTCCTTACTTTCCTCACCTTCTCCTCTACTGTCCTCGCTCTTGCTGTTTGCAGATATCCAGCGCTGTGGTTGAGCCCTACAACACCATCCTGACCACGCACGCCACCCTGGAGCATTCGGACTGCGCCTTCATGTTCGACAACGAGGCCATCTACGACATCTGCCACAAAAAACTGGACATCCAGCGCCCCACCTACACCCACATCAACCGTCTGATCGGCCAGATCGTCTCCTCCATCACCGCCTCCTTGCGCTTTGACGGCGCCCTCAACGTGGATGTGACCGAGTTCCAGACCAACCTGGTGCCCTACCCCCGGATCCACTTCCCCCTGGCTACCTATGCTCCTGTCATCTCCGCCGAGAAGTCCTATCACGAGCAGCTGACTGTGGCTGATATCACTAACGACTGCTTCGAGCCTGGCAACCAGATGGTGAAGTGTGATCCAAGCAAAGGCAAATACATGGCCTGTTGTTTGCTGTACCGTGGTGACGTGGTGCCCAGGGATGTTAACGCCTCCATCACCAACATAAAGACCAAGAGGACCATCCAGTTCGTTGACTGGTGCCCCACTGGATTCAAGGTGAGTTACAGGCATAACGCCTGGAAATGATAATTTTCGTATAACTTGTAAATACAGGGATTTACAAAACTGTACGTTTTACATAGGGAGATCAACAAAGATTGGATAACGTACACGATGCATCATGTACATGCTGCTCACATTAGGCGAAGAAAACCCCATAGACAATGAAAATAATTATACTCATTCTCAAACAACTGTGTTTTCTTCTCAGTTTGCTTAACGAATGTTTCGTCTTCACGTTTTAATCAAACTGAAGGTTAAAAAACAACGGTTGCGTAAATCAGTTACAATGTGCGATGCCCCCTACATAGACAGAACAACAGAATGGCACAAAATCCTGATTTTATTAATATTTTTGCTTTTGTGACAAGAAAAGTCATTGATTAGCATTTGCGAGGTCCCCTCACCGCAATAACAGCCTGGACACGCCTAATGGTGGAGGAGCCTTTGAAGCTTCTGCTGACGCACGTCTCCACCAGGCACTGCTGCCGTTTCTGTTGACTTCTGGAGTGCTGTGGACAGCCTCTAATGGCTGCCTGGAGCATGTTCCATCACGGCTTTATCAGGCCTCAGCAACCATTGCTTGGTGGGGAGGTATATTGTCATCCACCAGGATGAGCTCATCTCTGATCGCACCAGCTAGGTTTGACGTGTGCGTTGAAGATCTCTTCTCTGTAATGAAAGGCTGTCGGATTTCCCAAGCGAAGAAACTCTGGCAGTGTTTTCCCGGCCATACTGAATTTGGGCATACTTATCGTGTCCCCCTGATAATCATGCTTCATGGTAACACTATCCTGGCAACCTCCTCAGCCCGGCATGACCATTGGCAAAATCCAAGCAGAACCTGCACTCACTGGTGAAGAGAACAGACAATATGTGAGTGACATGATCCTAGTCTTACTGGAGATGCTGCTGCTCGTGGGCTGGAACGAACAGGACACATACGTATTATTTAAATTTTTATGCCAAATGGGAGTGAAGATCAGCATCAAGGAGTCTGCTCCTCACAGTCTGTGAGGAAATGTTCCACCTTGTGGGATTTAGCAAATCAGGAAGCAGTGTTTGCATCCTGGAAGAGTCACACACTGGTCATCTGTAGGCTATTAGTTGTTGCCCGATTTCTGCCACTTGCATTACATCTATCAGCAGTGCCCAACAAGGTTTCGAGTCCAATCTCTGAAAACAACGCTTTGCGACACATTAAATATTCATGCCACGTGAGTCTGGACACAACTGTCTTCAAGCACGCCAACATAGAAAGATATGTTTGCAGGTTAAATGAGATTTGTGCCTCGGCTGGGCCTTTTGGACACTAGGATGACTTTCACAATGTGGGAACGCAATTTCCATAATTCTGAATGATCTATTCACTTTGATGCTTGCAATGATATTTCCCGTTTCTGGGCTGGTGTCAGCAATG
>CM065683.1:39954351-39966851 GCA_017654935.2 Phymorhynchus buccinoides | reverse complement strand
TACATCACAGCACGGCATACACATACATCACAGCACGGCATACACATACACCACAGCACGGCATACACATACATCACATCACGGCATACACATACACCACAGCACGGCATACACATACATCACAGCACGGCATACACATACATCACAGCACGGCATACACATACATCACAGCACGGCATACACATACACCACAGCACGGCATACACATACATCACAGCATGGCATACACATACACCATATCACGGCATACACATCAGAGAGGCAGACATCATCACAGCACGGCATACACATACACCACAGCACGGCATACACATACATCACAGCACGGCATACACATACACCATATCACGGCATACACATACACCACAGCACGGCATACACATACATCACAGCACGGCATACACATACATCACAGCATGGCATACACATACATCACAGCACGGCATACACATACATCACATCACGGCATACACATACATCACATCACGGCATACACATACATCACAGCACGGCATACACATACACCACATCACGGCATGCACATACATCACATCACGGCATACACATACATCACAGCACGGCATACACATACATCACAGCACGGCATACACATACACCACAGCACGGCATACACATACATCACAGCACGGCATACACATACATCACAGCACGGCATACACATACACCACATCACGGCATACACATACACCACAGCACGGCATACACATACATCACATCACGGCATACACATACATCACAGCACGGCATACACATACATCCACATCACAGCACGGCATACACATACATCACAGCACGGCATACACATACATCACAGCACAGCATACACATACATCACAGCACGGCATACACATACACCACAGCACGGCATACACATACACCACAGCACGGCATACACATACACCACATCACGGCATACACATACATCACAGCACGGCATACACATACACCACAGCACGGCATACACATACATCACAGCACGGCATACACATACATCACAGCACGGCATACACATACATCACAGCACAGCATACACATACATCACAGCACGGCATACACATACATCACAGCACGGCATACACATACATCACAGCACGGCATACATACATCACAGCACGGCATACACATACACCACAGCACGGCATACACATACACCACAGCACGGCATACACATACATCACATCACGGCATACACATACATCACAGCACGGCATACACATACATCACAGCACGGCATACACATACACCACAGCACGGCATACACATACACCACAGCACGGCATACTCATACATCACAGCACGGCATACACATACACCACAGCACGGCATAGACATACATCACATCACGGCATACACATACATCACAGCATGGCATACACATACATCACAGCACGGCATACACATACATCACATCACCGCATAGACATACATCACAGTACGGCAGGTCAGATGACAAGCTGTCCAAATGATAGGCATGCACCCTCAGAATGCAGACAGTAAAAACATCTTCCGCCAAGTCTAATGGATAAAGCGAAGATGCTTTTTGCTCGCCTCACTTTAAGCCATCAATCTCTCCATCTCCTTATTCCATGTTATTAAGATCATGACAAAAATATGACCAAAAAACCCAATCACACACAGCAAAATTATTAACAGAAACAACAGACTTATTCCCCCGAACCACTTTCCAGCTTCATGTAGGTTTACATTCAAACACTTTCTTTCCTCTTGTTCCTAAAGACCCCGCACGTCACGTGTCACATTCCCTCTCTTATACTAGGAATATTTCTTAAGATTCCTTACTAGTAATAAGAGTGAAGACCGTGATTTTGACACGTGACGTGCGGGGTCTTTAAACCCTAATTCTCACTGCAAATTATTGAGGAAAGCTGAATTGCATAAACGCTAGGTAATCGCTGTGTAGATAGATATACACGGCTGCTAAGTGGTTTGCTGTGTTCTGCACTTCCACTCGTCGGATTTATGAACAGTGAGGCAATTGTGGTATTATAGGAGATGCCTACGAGTTACATTACTGCACACTAGTTCTAATTTGCAGAAAAGCCAGGAAGAAATGTCACTTTTAATGCTGTATTTTTGTTATAATAAGTCTAAGAAAGAGAACGAAAGTAGAGATGGAGGGAGGAAGAGAGAGAGAGAGAGAGAGAGAGAGAGAGAGAGAGAGAGAGAGAGAGAGAGAGAGAGAGAGAGAGAGAGAGAGAGAGAGAGAGAGAGAGAGAGAGAGAGGAGGGGGAGGAGGTTACATTAACAGAGGGTGTTAATTAACACCCTCTGTGTTTCCCAGAGGGTTGCGATCGTCCGGCATAATAATGATCAGCAAGGCAGTCACTGTCCTCTCTCTCTCCCTCCCTGTCACCTCAAGTCATGATAGAGAAGTGCCGGAAAGATAAGGCCAACTGATACATGTATGTGTGTTTGTCGTCGTTTCCGACAATGACAGCTAGATAGAGAAACACTGGAAAGATAGAGGCCAACTGATACATGTTTGTGTGTTTGTCGTCGTTTCCGACAATGACAGCTAGATAGAGAAACACTGGAAAGATAGAGGCCAACTGATACATGTATGTGTGTTTGTCGTCGTTTCCGACAATGACAGCTAGATAGAGAAATGCCGGAAAGATAGAGGCCAACTGATACATGTTTGTGTGTTTGTATTCGTGTCCGACAATGACAGCTAGACAGAGAAATGCCGGAAAGATAGAGGCCAACTGATACATGTATGTGTGTTTGTCGTCGTTTCCGACAATGACAGCTAGATAGAGAAACACTGGAAAGATAGAGGCCAACTGATACATGTATGTGTGTTTGTCGTCGTTTCCGACAATGACAGCTAGATAGAGAAACACTGGAAAGATAGAGGCCAACTGATACATGTATGTGTGTTTGTCGTCGTTTCCGACAATGACAGCTAGATAGAGAAATGCCGGAAAGATAGAGGCCAACTGATACATGTATGTGTGTTTGTCTTCGTTTCCGACAATGACAGCTAGATAGAGAAACACTGGAAAGATAGAGGCCAACTGATACATGTATGTGTGTTTGTCTTCGTTTCCGACAATGACAGCTAGATAGAGAAATGCCGGAAAGATAGAGGCCAACTGATACATGTTTGTGTGTTTGTATTCGTGTCCGACAATGACAGCTAGACAGAGAAATGCCGGAAAGATAGAGGCCAACTGATACATGTATGTGTGTTTGTCTTCGTTTCCGACAATGACAGCTAGATAGAAAAATGCCGGAAAGATAGAGGCCAACTGATACATGTATGTGTGTTTGTCGTCGTTTCCGACAATGACAGCTAGATAGAGAAATGCCGGAAAGATAGAGGCCAACTGATACATGTATGTGTGTTTGTCTTCGTTTCCGACAATGACAGCTAGATAGAGAAATGCCGGAAAGATAGAGGCCAACTGATACATGTATGTGTGTTTGTCGTCGTTTCCGACAATGACAGCTAGATAGAGAAACACTGGAAAGATAGAGGCCAACTGATACATGTATGTGTGTTTGTCTTCGTTTCCGACAATGACAGCTAGATAGAGAAATGCCGGAAAGATAGAGGCCAACTGATACATGTTTGTGTGTTTGTATTCGTGTCCGACAATGACAGCTAGACAGAGAAATGCCGGAAAGATAGAGGCCAACTGATACATGTATGTGTGTTTGTCTTCGTTTCCGACAATGACAGCTAGATAGAAAAATGCCGGAAAGATAGAGGCCAACTGATACATGTATGTGTGTTTGTCGTCGTTTCCGACAATGACAGCTAGATAGAGAAATGCCGGAAAGATAGAGGCCAACTGATACATGTATGTGTGTTTGTCGTCGTTTCCGACAATGACAGCTAGATAGAGAAATGCCGGAAAGATAGAGGCCAACTGATACATGTTTGTGTGTTTGTCGTCGTGTCCGACAATGACAGCTAGATCGGAGAGGGGGCAGCTGCTTTTCGGGGCAGACTTGGCTAATCTGTTCGTAGTTGAGATGCCTTGCCCAGGGTACATCCCCGTTCTCTCGACCAAAGGATTAGAGGACAGCTGGCGTTGCGGAAGGTCCCCAAAGGCCAACCCATCCCTTTGGCTGCTGCGCTAAGAACCAGTGCAAAGGACCAAGGCCATCTGGTTTGAGAGTCGTAGCACTCCCCCCCCCCGGGGGTCTTCCGTACAAATAGTCCCCTCACCTTCTGGAAGCTCCGTGCTTGTAACTTCCTCTAATCTGTCCCTCTCTTTCACTCTGCCTTTTCCCTTGCTTTGTGTCATCTACTATATTTCTTACCCTTTGGCCCATTCTCCTGCCTATCTTCCAAAAACAAAAGTCTTCCAAATAGTGTTCTCCTTTGAGCTCCTCCGAAATCGGAATGCGTCGGCTGAATGCAGCAACGAGACCAGTGAAATAAACTGGAAAACGAACACACACGTACCCATCGTGGCCTTATGGCCCTGGAACGCAGAAGAAGAGAGTTATAGTCTTCCACAATAGACACATATTGTGGAAGGAAAGAGTTACTTCTGTGTGGGTGGGTGAACGTGGGTGCATAAGTGTGATAATTGCTGCCATTTTTAAAGATGTTGTTGAATTTTGTTTTGCATCAAAACTTTGTGCTCTCAAAGGGGGTGTTTGGTGATTCATTCACCAAGACAATAGACACATAATATGTATCATGATTTTCTATTCATGTAGCAAATCATTTATTGTACAGCTCTCATCTTGCTATTGGCTCTCACTACAGGCTATTGTCAAAGACTGTATAGGGGAAGATAAGCATCCGGTCTCTTTTCCCTATATGAGTAGTGAGGACAGAAACACTCGTTATGTCCCTTTTAAACAGGACACATTTTACACGGCGATAGGCCAGTTGAATTCTCCGTTCAAGTTCCAGTCTGAGTTTTTGGATAGCCGTCATTGTGAATGGTGTACTGTCGCCACTAACGATAACTCTATCAGCCCGGTTCGCCGAGCTCTTAAGTAATCCATCTTACCCCTTTAGAATATCTTTGCTATTGTCAATCAATGATTAAAGCCATTGAAGTGAATGGCAAGGTGAAAGACCCAAGAATGAACAATTCATTAATAACACAACCAGGCACTGTCATTGAAAACAGCGTCCCCCTGTCACCGGTTGTCACAGCCCGGTGTCCACCGCTGGCAGCTGTGGTCCTCCCCACCTGTGTTGTCCGTCAGTGGAAGGGGGAGGAGTAACACGCGGACACGTTGACACTTCCAGGAGAATGATACTACCTCCCAGCAGGCCTACACTATGTTCAAGAAATACGAATTTCAGGGGGGGGGGGGAATGTAAAAAAAAAACCCAACAAAAATACATTCGCTTTGGAATGAATGAAAAATGGTGTTTTACGTCATCTCGGTCTGAAACAGACACACACGGGACATTTGCAGATACAAAGATGGTGGGAACAATACTGGAGGCAATGCCCGGAGGCAGTGCAACACCAGTAAAGTCCCGATTTTAAAAAACAATACAGATAGGTGTAGCAGCAACCACGCCTCGGCTAAACCTCATCGCCACAAAACAGCAATCTGTATAAAAAGTGATACTTTGCTTGCGTTGTTTATCTTGTTGAATGTTAACAGAAAATGAACCTTGAAGAGACTTGGTTAAATATGATTGCAGGAGAAACAAATAATAAAGTTTATCTTGTCTGTGACGTGTGGTTGTCAGTTGTCAGTGTATATATATTTGAGTTTTGTTTTGATACGTTTGTGTCGGTATATGACCAGACCAAACACCGGAAAAAAAGAATACGTTCAATTCTAAAATTAATTTCATTGTGAAAAGATCATTAACACCAACAACGTTTTATTATAGAGAGAGCAGTTGAGACATTCATCTTGTTTTCACGTTTTTGCTGTTACACAAAACTAGGAAAGAGTTACTTTAGAATCACAATAGAAGTACATGTGCGTTTTCTATTTCATTCTCTTTCTGTCTCAGTCTGTGTGTGTGTGTGTGTGTGTGTGTGTGTGTGTGTGTGTGTGTGTGTGTGTGTGTGTGTGTGTGTGTGTGTGTGTGTGGTGTGTGTGTGTGTGTGTGTGTGTGTGTGTGTGTGTTGTGTGTGTGTGTGTGTGTGTGTGTGTGTGTGTGTGTGTGTGTGTGTGTGTGGTGGTGTGTGTGTGTGTGTGTGTGGGTTCTGTGTTCTGCCTGTGTGTCTGTGTGTGTGTGTGTGTGTGTGTGTGTGTGTGTGTGTGTGTGTGTGTGTGTGTGTGTGTGTGTGTGTGTGTGTGTGTGTGTGTGTGTGTGTGTGTGTGTGTGTGTGTGTGTGTGTGTGTGTGTGTGTGTGTGTGTGTGTGTGTGTGTGTGTGTGTGTGTGTGTGTGTGTGTGTGTGTGTGTGTGTGTGTGTGTGTGTGTGTGTGTGTGTGTGTGTGTGTGTGTGTGTGTGTGTGTGTGTGTGTGTGTGTGTGTGTGTGTGTGTGTGTGTGTGTGTGTGTGTGTGTGTGTGTGTGTGTGTGTGTGTGTGTGTGTGTGTGTGTGTGTGTGTGTGTGTGTGTGTGTGTGTGTGTGTGTGTGTGTGTGTGTGTGTGTGTGTGTGTGTGTGTGTGTGTGTGTGTGTGTGTGTGTGTGTGTGTGTGTGTGTGTGTGTGTGTGTGTGTGTGTGTGTGTGTGTGTGTGTGTGTGTGTGTGTGTGTGTGTGTGTGTGTGTGTGTGTGTGTGTGTGTGTGTGTGTGTGTGTGTGTGTGTGTGTGTGTGTGTGTGTGTGTGTGTGTGTGTGTGTGTGTGTGTGTGTGTGTGTGTGTGTGTGTGTGTGTGTGTGTGTGTGTGTGTGTGTGTGTGTGTGTGTGTGTGTGTGTGTGTGTGTGTGTGTGTGTGTGTGTGTGTGTGTGTGTGTGTGTGTGTGTGTGTGTGTGTGTGTGTGTGTGTGTGTGTGTGTGTGTGTGTGTGTGTGTGTGTGTGTGTGTGTGTGTGTGTGTGTGTGTGTGTGTGTGTGTGTGTGTGTGTGTGTGTGTGTGTGTGTGTGTGTGTGTGTGTGTGTGTGTGTGTGTGTGTGTGTGTGTGTGTGTGTGTGTGTGTGTGTGTGTGTGTGTGTGTGTGTGTGTGTGTGTGTGTGTGTGTGTGTGTGTGTGTGTGTGTGTGTGTGTGTGTGTGTGTGTGTGTGTGTGTGTGTGTGTGTGTGTGTGTGTGTGTGTGTGTGTGTGTGTGTGTGTGTGTGTGTGTGTGTGTGTGTGTGTGTGTGTGTGTGTGTGTGTGTGTGTGTGTGTGTGTGTGTGTGTGTGTGTGTGTGTGTGTGTGTGTGTGTGTGTGTGTGTGTGTGTGTGTGTGTGTGTGTGTGTGTGTGTGTGTGTGTGTGTGTGTGTGTGTGTGTGTGTGTGTGTGTGTGTGTGTGTGTGTGTGTGTGTGTGTGTGTGTGTGTGTGTGTGTGTGTGTGTGTGTGTGTGTGTGTGTGTGTGTGTGTGTGTGTGTGTGTGTGTGTGTGTGTGTGTGTGTGTGTGTGTGTGTGTGTGTGTGTGTGTGTGTGTGTGTGTGTGTGTGTGTGTGTGTGTGTGTGTGTGTGTGTGTGTGTGTGTGTGTGTGTGTGTGTGTGTGTGTGTGTGTGTGTGTGTGTGTGTGTGTGTGTGTGTGTGTGTGTGTGTGTGTGTGTGTGTGTGGTGTGTGTGTGTGTGTGTGGTGTGTGTGTGTGTGTGTGTGTGTGTGTGTGTGTGTGTGTGGTGTGTGTGTGTGTGTGTGTGTGGTGTGTGTGTGTGTGTGTGTGTGTGTGTGTGTGTGTGTGTGTGTGTGTGTGTGTGTGTGTGTGTGTGTGTGTGTGTGTGTGTGTGTGTGTGTGTGTGTGTGTGTGTGTGTGTGTGTGTGTGTGTGTGTGTGTGTGTGTGTGTGTGTGTGTGTGTGTGTGTGTGTGTGTGTGTGTGTGTGTGTGTGTGTGTGTGTGTGTGTGTGTGTGTGTGTGTGTGTGTGTGTGTGTGTGTGTGTGTGTGTGTGTGTGTGTGTGTGTGTGTGTGTGTGTGTGTGTGTGTGTGTGTGTGTGTGTGTGTGTGTGTGTGTGTGTGTGTGTGTGTGTGTGTGTGTGTGTGTGTGTGTGTGTGTGTGTGTGTGTGTGTGTGTGTGTGTGTGTGTGTGTGTGTGTGTGTGTGTGTGTGTGTGTGTGTGTGTGTGTGTGTGTGTGTGTGTGTGTGTGTGTGTGTGTGTGTGTGTGTGTGTGTGTGTGTGTGTGTGTGTGTGTGTGTGTGTGTGTGTGTGTGTGTGTGTGTGTGTGTGTGTGTGTGTGTGTGTGTGTGTGTGTGTGTGTGTGTGTGTGTGTGTGTGTGTGAATTACACGAGCGTCTTATTGTGCGAACGTGATACGCGAGTAACAATGCGATATAATCTCATGTACATTGATAATATTGTTTGCTATTCATCAAGGAAAATGTATGTTAGGGGGTTATGTTTTGTTTTACGCAAAATTGACGGCATCATGGTAAGATATAACAACATAAACTGCAAGTGATGTCTTTTTGTCATCAGTGATATGACATTCTGACGTAGCTTTCATATTAAATCTCTCTCTCTCTCTCTCTCTCTCTCTCTCTCTCTCTCTCTCTCTCTCTCTCTCTCTCTCTCTCTCTCTCTCTCTCTGTCTCTGTCTCTGTCTGTCTCTCTCTCTCTCTCTCTCTCTCTCTCTCTCTCTCTCTCTCTCTCTCTCTCTCTCTCTCTCTCTCACTCTCTCTCTCTATCTATCTCTCGGTATGTGTCATTATAACCCCCTCCCCCAGCCTCCCTATGATACGGGCAGAAGGCCTATTCATTAAAATTGTTTGAATCTCTCTCTCTCTCTCTCCCTCCCCCTCTCTCTCCCTCCCTCTCTCTCTCATTCTCTCCCCCCCCCCCCCTTTCTCTTCTTTCTCTTCAAGTGGAGATTGACGAAGATAAGGGGCGTTCCATGTCTAAAAGCTAGGTTCAATCTTCTTTCTTCAGGTGCTCACAATGAAGCCTCAAGTCCCTAGCACAAAATACCCCAATGAAGCAAAACAAAGCCTATCCAATTCCACCGGCCTTTCTATGTACCCATGTCTTCGAATAATTGTGAAGGCCTTTGGGGAGCCGGGGGTAATGTTATTCCATGGAAGCGTCAGTGTGTGTCTGTTGGACAACACAGGTGGGGAGGATCAGCCGGTGGAAGGAGTCCACTGTTTCCATCGACAGCACATGGTTGTCGTATTACGGGACGCCTCGGTTTGATTTGTTTTCGTTGTTCAATCAACTGACATGTATCTTGCTGTCATTTCCCTGTGGTGGAAAGAAACCAGAGCGTTGAAGCGACAGCTCTTCTTCTTTCCTATTATAATATCCTCCTTCAACGTTGTGAAGATTCTGATACTTATCAAGAAGCTACGAGAGGGTTGTCATTGTCGTGCTGATTGTGTTGAAAGTTCACACACCTTTAGGGAACAGGTCCAAGTTGCTAGCTTTCCCCCTGTCTGTCTGTCTCTTATGACTTACACGAGAAGCATGAATGGTACGGTACAGCTTGGGTTTTCTCTCGGGATCTGTATCCTTTCTTTTATTTTGTAAGCTGATTTAATGTTTTTGTTGTTGTAATCTAGATCTTTCACAATCATTTGTCTTTCGCTATTCGCCTCCCTTTACTTCAAGAACAATGTCGTCTGTCACAAGCTGTCAATGATGCAGTAAACGTGTGATAGATAGTCAGCACGGCCCCGTCAACACTGTTGTGTGTCGTTTGTCACAAGCTGTCAATGATGCAGTAAACGTGTGATAGATAGTCAGCACGGCCCCGTCAACACTGTTGTGGTCGTTTGTCACCTGTCATGATGCAGTAAACGTGTGATAGATAGTGTACGTGTGATAGATAGTCGTCGTTTGTCACAAGCTGTCAATGATGCAGTAAACGTGTGATAGATAGTCAGCACGGCCCCGTCAACACTGTTGTGTGTCGTTTGTCACAAGCTGTCAATGATGCAGTAAACGTGTGATAGATAGTCAGCACGGCCCCGTCAACACTGTTGTGTATCGTCTGTCACAAGCTGTCAATGATGCAGTAAACGTGTGATAGATAGTCAGCACGGCCCCGTCAACACTGTTGTGTATCGTTTGTCACAAGCTGTCAATGATGCAGTAAACGTGTGATAGATAGTCAGCACGGCCCCGTCAACACTGTTGTGTATCGTCTGTCACAAGCTGTCATGATGCAGTAAACGTGTGATAGATAGTCAGCACGGCCCCGTCAACACTGTTGTGTGTCGTTTGTCACAAGCTGTCAATGATGCAGCACGGCCCCGTCAACACTGTTGTGGGTTGTGACCACATACACTAAATCACTCAACAATGAATGGAGGATTTCCCGCCTTGGCTTAAGGTTATGCCAGACCAATTGACATAGGCCAGCACACCAAGGCTACATCAAAATATTGCTCTTCATAGTTATGCGGGGATTGTCTTTAACCATGACAAGATCATAGCATAACACCATCAGTCTCCAAAATCTCCCAGAGACAAAACATGGCTGCCCACATGGCGGGTTAATAAAACAATGGCCACACACGTAATGTTCTCATCCATGACTGATGCGTGTGTACCATAGTGTTCAGGTGCATCGGCTATTGGGATGATTCCTGGAGTCTTTTAGCCAGGGTCAAGAACACCAATCGAGGCTTTATTTCTAAAATCAGTGACACCTCTCACTCTTTCCCCCTCTCTCTTGCTCATTACTAGCCTTCAAAATGCACTCACGTTTCTGAACGCATTTACAAAAATACATATAAAAAAGATGATTGAATGATTGATTGAACTAAAAGGTATATAAATAAAGAGACAAAGAGAAACCCGCGCATCTAATCTCCTTCACGGAGGTGTCAAAAACGCACACGAAAATACAAGGTAGATGATTGGAGACCTCGATAACACTGTCACCTATCAAACTGGACCTTTGTGCGGCAATGAAACTGAGGTGCACCTAATCCGATGCGTGGAATTGTATCATCGCTCATAACAAATCCAACACCAGCAAGGACAGAACACAGCAAACCACTTAGCGGCCCTGTCTCTCGATTGTCATTACGAAGCATTACGCAATGCATCTCTAACCGTTCACTATGATGCGCAACAAGGTAGCAAACCTGTTCGACGTTCTTCCAGTGAGTCTGATAATCTGCAAACGTCAGCTTGTCTGATTATAACAAAAGGGTATGTAACTATTTACATGAGAACAAATGGCTCCGAATGTTAATTCATACACTATAGAAAGTCTTCTGACGTTAATCGCTAGCGAAAGTCGTAGCAAGAATGTTTAACCCTTTCACCGCCAGCCATATTTCAGCCAAACATTTCCATTAAATTTACCTGGGTTAAACACGTATTGCAGTATTGGGGATTCTTCTGTGACATACACAAAATAAAGTCTATCCTTACTTCCCAAAACTAAAACAATAGGGTCTTTGGATAATAGACCCCAATTTGATGCCTTTTAGTGACATAGGTGTTAAATCACTGTGGTGCTAAAATGCGACTTTGGCGTTGAAAGGGTTAAAGGGAACAACGCATTGTCAGACAGTGACATGTGTCGGCCTGACATAAGACATGGTGCATGATCCAATGATTTTACGGCACTTGTATGACACTGTCGCTTGTCTGATTAGTTAAAAGTCTGTATTTGAAGAACAAGCCAGTCTTGGATGATGTGGTGAATGTGAGTAATAAAGTTGTGGGAAAGAGAGAGATGGGTTTGAATGAGATGTACGAAAGACGAACCAAGCATAAAGACAGGAAGATTGCGAATGACACCTCCCATGTTTTGAACAAACATTATGAACTCTTATTACCTTCTGGACGCCGCTACAAGACTTTTAAAGGTAACTCCAGGGCACAGAAATCTTTCATCCCCAAACCCATTCCCCCCCTAACCTCATGATCCTTTTCAATGTGTGCTCATCGTGTTGAAAGAAACTACCTACTGTGCGTGCATATCCTTAGACTTGTATGTATCCACATGTAATGTGTATTTTTAAGCGTACATTACGTGTAATCTTAAAATATGTATCTTATACTAGTGCAAGCTAAATGTGTATGTCCGTATGCATCTTAGGCATTTTTGTAATACTCACGTGATTCGGGCACTTCAGGGCCGGATCTAGGGGGGTGCTTTGGGTGCTGCAGCACCCCCCTCCCCCCTCGGCTGTCAACGCTCTTAAGAAGTTCTGTTCTGAGCTCACAGGAGATGCCACAAAACAGTTTTAAAATGTTGAAAACTCGTTTTCGGCCTGGGGGCTTCGCCACCCTGGACACCCCACCAGGGCTTTGCCCCTGGACCCCACCGGGGCCTAGGCGGCCCCTGGACCCCGGCCTAAAAAAAGTTTCAAGCACCCCCCCTTCAAAAGTCTGTGATCCGGTCCTGCACCTGAACGATATTTCTCCTTGAGAGATAATAAAGTGATTTTGAATTTGAATTTGAAAAAAACCCCAACGGCCAACATATCGGACAATCATCTGCGGAAGGCAATCTGATCCTTATTC
>CM065683.1:39946851-39949351 GCA_017654935.2 Phymorhynchus buccinoides | reverse complement strand
CCAGTAAAGGAGGGGGTCTAATACCATAAGAAAAGACATTGCAGCACAAAATGAGCCACGTGGGGCTTACATGTCGCAGAGCGGAAGACATGTCTCAGTGTTAAGGGTGTGCACCCCACCAATTAAGGGTGTGCATCCTGGTAAACGATTTGCACCCAGTCAAGGGTGTGTATGTGTATCACCCAAATGACACAAGGAGGACGGGGGTCTAAGATGTGAGGGGCAAGGGAGGTACAGGGCGGGGCAGGTACAGGGCGTAGCCGGCAAATGACATATCTGCCGCTCGGCGATGCCCTTGTTTTGACTCTTTTTAAAAATAAATCTTTGAACACGTTTTCATTCATAATATCAGAAACGCTTAAGAAAATAAGGAATAGCAAAATAGTTATCACGTTAAAACATGATCTCATCCGAGATAATTAATGAAACAAATATATTCTAATCTCAACTTTGCAGTACTCCAATACTCCGCGAGTTGACTTTCAAAATATGACCTTGGAAGCACCCACACCTTCGCTTCTGTCAATCCAAGGTTATTTCCCCTGCCGGAAAGGCTACTGGGGAGAGCCAGGAAGAAGTTGTTGACGTCATCAACACACCAGACAAGGGAGATAAGTGCTTAGTCGTGTTTCTCTCCTCCTGAGTGAGGGCATCTGGTAACATCCCCACACCCCACTACCATGCAGATGGTTCTTATTCTGTCTGCCCGTGTTATTCTTACACCCAGCGCGTATAATGAGTTATTTGTCCATGGAAAACACATCTCTGGAAGGCTATGCTTTGTGCAATCACCATCAATGACCGACACCAAGCAAAAGGAATTACCCACACAACGCCACATACCACAAGCTGGCAGAAAATGTAAGAAGCATCCTCTCAACTGTGAGTGTTGGGTTGGGTTACAGTATTCAAGGCATGGCGATCCAATTAGCTGTTAATGTGGACATATGCCCTTAGCCCTTCACACTAGGTGGCGCTCCATCTAAAGGCATGCTGTCAACTCTCTCTCTCTCTCTCTCTCTCTCTCTCTCTCTCTCTCTCTCTCTCTCTCTCTCTCTCTCTCTCTCTCTCTCTCTCTCTCTCTCTCTCTCTCTCTCTCTCTCTCTCTCTCTCAGAGGCATGCTTCACTGTTGTCCTTCATTTTCCTCTGTGAAAACACTTGCCGGTTTGGGTAATGTTGCTGCCCAAAGTGTAACAACTGTTACATTTTGGGCAATTGTTACATATTGGGCTTTAACAAGCCTTTCACACACATCCATTAAAATCAAGTCATAACTTAAAAGGATTGTTCAAATACAGACAGACAGACAGGCAGAACAACGGGCAGGCAAACCCTAGGACGGATGAAAACAAGATAGTTGGCTGCTCACCGCTCAATCCGGACACATTCTGAAATGGAAAAGTTGGGTAGGTTTGGGTCAAGATCAGATACAGCTCCGGGCAGAGAACAGTCTGTCAATTGACCTTTCACACGAGAGAGAGAGAGAGAGAGAGAGAGAGAGAGAGAGAGAGAGAGAGAGAGAGAGAGAGAGGAGAGAGAGAGAGAGAGAGAGAGAGAGAGAGAGAGAGAGAGAGAGAGAGAGAGAGAGAGAGAGAGAGAGAGAGATGTAATCAGATTACTTCCCTTATGCAGATTGGCCCTGCCAAATGAAGGACAAGCAGGGAACATTTCACCCAGTCCCAGAGCCCTGCAAGGCGACAGATGGAGGTTGTACAGAAAATGAAATGAAGAGAATAAAATCTTAAACACCCCAGCTGCCGTTCGTGCTGTGGTTAATGCCCCGAGCGGCTAGCATGGAGATCAGAGAATCAAATGATATCAACATGTTCGTATTGTGGTTAATGCCTCGAGCGGCTAGCATGGAGATCAGAGAATCAATGCTATCAACGGCACACGTTCGTGCTGTGTTTAATGCCTCGAGCGGCTAGCATGGAGATCAGAGAATCAATGCTATCAACGGCACACGTTCGTGCTG
The DNA here is from genome assembly GCA_017654935.2 of Phymorhynchus buccinoides. Classification (NCBI taxonomy): domain Eukaryota; kingdom Metazoa; phylum Mollusca; class Gastropoda; order Neogastropoda; family Raphitomidae; genus Phymorhynchus; species Phymorhynchus buccinoides. The sequence goes on along the minus strand of CM065683.1, from coordinate 39,947,375 downwards.
TGGTTAATGCCTCGAGCGGCTAGCATGGAGATCAGAGAATCAATGCTATCAACGGCACACGTTCGTGCTGTGTTTAATGCCTCGAGCGGCTAGCATGGAGATCAGAGAATCAATGCTATCAACGGCACACGTTCGTGCTGTGTTTAATGCCTCGAGCGGCTAGCATGGAGATCAGAGAATCAATGCTATCAACGGCACACGTTCGTGCTGTGGTCAATGCCTCGAGCGGCTAGCCCGGAGATCAGAGAATCAAATTATATCAACGGCACACGTTGGTGCTGTGGTTAATGCCTCGAGCGGCTAGCATGGAGATCAGAGAATCAATGCTACCAACGGCACACGTTCGTGCTGTGGTTAATGCCCCGAGCGGCTAGCATGGAGATCAGAGAATCAAATGATATCAACACGTTCGTGCTGTGGTTAATGCCTCGAGCGGCTAGCCCGGAGATCAGAGAACCAATGCTAACAACGGCACACTTACGTGCAGTGGTTAATGGCTCGAGCGGCTAGCACGGAGATCAGAG
>CM065683.1:39924351-39936851 GCA_017654935.2 Phymorhynchus buccinoides | reverse complement strand
TGGTAGTCCAACCACCACTTCCATCCCCATCTCCTTAAATTTAGGGAAAGGAAAACACCAAACAAAAACCCACACACCCCAAAGCAAAATTACACTGAAGGTAATTTCCCATCACCAAACAGTTTTCTAACAAATAGTCTTAATAATGGGCATAGCGAGTATAATTACAATGAAATTACACCGAATTTCCCAAACCTAGTTTTCACACAGCATTTTTCCAAACCGTGATAAGTGTAGTTACACAGACACATGGTCAGGTCAGGTAGGACGACTAGGCCTTGCGGCCTCTCAAGCGTCCTTTCTCTTGATTGGGATTTTAAAAATTCAGTTGGTAGGTAGGTTTAGGTATATTTTTCAATTCAGTTGGCACAGTTGTGACGGTTTTAGTAGACTATCAGTCATACTGGTATTTTATTTTACTACGGTTTGGGTAGGTTTTTAAATTTGTTAGTATCAGGTGCAAGTTTTGTTTGAGCAGGAAGTGCGTTCCAATAGTTAGTTACTCCTTTACTGAAAAAGTGTCTCCTGATGTTACTTCAAACTTCAAACACTTTATTTTACAAGGATGTGTTAGATGTCACATGTGTCTTATTTCCCGAATGTAACTTTTCCAAAAGTCTTATCGTTCTTGGACCATCATAGCCAGTCAAATTACATATAAAGCAGTTCATACTTCTTCAATCTAGCGTTCACAGATTAAAGTTCAAATGAGGAGATAAAACAATCAGCTGCCTTAAAGACCCACCAGGCCATGTGTAAAATCACGGGTTTCACGTGTTTTCCCTCTTATAGCTGGTAAGAAATCTTGTTTTGACCAGGTTTAGCTCCCATACAAATGTCCCCAACTTCAAAACGAAACATCATTTTAAAGAGCAGCCTCAATTTTAGGTTGGGGACATTTGTATGTGGGTCACAGCTACCCAGAAAAAAACAAGGGACTTAATCGTGATGGGTCAGTGTGTCTTTAAAATGTCGTGGTTACACTCTCCAGTTTCATAGTCATCTTCATTCTCCTAGACAGAGCGCATTTCTGACAAAGTTGGATAAGAAAAGAAACTCCCTAACAGTAACAAGGAGCTATGGTCGTTAAACTTTCCATTTGTTGCTGACATTTGAATTGCGCTTGACCCTATACCAGAAAAAAAAGTATCCTCTCTGACCCTACTATATACTATCCACCATTACCCTCAGCTACGAATCAACGGCGTGCCAGGAATGACACATACCTGAGCAGTTCGGACTCCAGACTCACCCCACCCCCTCCTGGTCTCTCTGTAGAAACCACACTCATCACTGTCTTATTAATGACGAGTTTTTAACCCATGGAAAATAAATGTTGGCCTTGTTAGACTCGTAGACCAATGTAAGGCGATTCAATAGACCGCGCCTTGGGAGCAAGTGAGGCGCTTCCTGATATTACGGCAAAGCCATTTCAGATACTAGGGGAAGATGGGGTAAAAAGCCCATGGGTGGGTAAGAAGCCCATGCCAATTATCTCATGAAATGAAGCAAATTTCAGTCATATGAGACGAGTGTTAATGTTTAGCATTCGTCTCATGGGCAAATTTCACTGAACATTGCTTTATTTCATGAGATAATTGGCATGGGCTTCTTACCCACCCATGGTTGTTTTTACCCCGTCTTCCCCTACTGATTCCTGTTATCCATCCAAATAATATTATTTATTAACAAAATCATAGATAAATAGAAATAACTAACTGATTTTATGTTTCATATGTCCTATTAAAAACAACAAAAACAACACCTCGTGAACGAAATTAAGAACTGTACTTTTAATGTGTCAGAAGACTTGTATTAGGACCTGAGATTTGGAAACAGGTTTTTATGGGCGTTCGATAGCAATGTCAAACCATTTGAAGAAGAAGCAAATACTACAACAGTAGTTTCTTTGACAACGAAAAAGCATCGAACAAACGCGTAAGATCTTCTGCAAGAAATATATAATCCCCGAAATGCATTAAAAACAGAGTTTTGCAGATGTGTAAAGCACCATCCACATTCAAGCCAAAAGAGTAAACATGCTAGCGTTCTCATAATGTTCTTTCGGTATACGACCAGTCTCATATTTGTGAAATAGCATAGTTAAAAACACATTGAATTTTAGGTGGACCTTGGATGCGTCTGATAGGTCTTGATGTGTACAAAATACTTATACACATATACATACATACATACGCTTCCACACATATATACGTACGCAATTACAAGCACACACACACACACACACACACACACACACACACACACACACACACACACACACACACACACACACACAGACACACACACACAGTCAGACGGATAGATATACAAACAGACAGACAGGCACATATACATACACACGCATAAACGTGTGCGAGCAGATTTATGATAATAATAATGGGAATTTATATAGCGCTCTTTCTCACATGAGCTCAGTGCGCTGTACATTGATAACAAGAACCTTAAAGGCAAAAAAATAATGAATCATTAGAAAGTAAAATAAACACGATGATTGCACGCAACGTTCTCTTACTTCCTCACACACATACACACACACACACACACACACACACACACACACACACACACACACACACACACACACACACACACACACACACACACACACACACTCTCACACACACACACACACACACACACACACACACACACACACACACGCACACGCACACGCGCGCACGCACACGCACGCACGCACACACACACACGCACACACATTTATGCACAAGATCAAGCGCTGATAGCTTAAAAGGATAAGCGCTACCGAACATGTCTTAATAATAAAGATCAGCCTCACAGGACATACAAAAGTAATTATGATTATTGATGAATGCAAACAAGACACAGATCGAGTTTCTAGAGAATTCAATATCAATATCATTATTATTATTATAGGTATTATTATAGGCAATAAGGAACATGAAAAAACATGTCAGTACATCACTTGTAGGCCTAACAGTCTTCAGGATTTTGAAACAATGTTAATTTTTATCAGACATAATAACTATTATACACATACAAATAAACAGATGTACCTGTGGATAATGTTACAAACAGTAAACGACTGCGACACATTAACAGCGTATACTCGTGGTATCCTTCTGTTGCCTTTGTACGGAAGCCAAGAGGTAAAGCTAAACTACCACACACTATCAAGCTACTCGATTATATTTAAAACCCGTTTAGTTTCCGCAAAGAAAAGCACAGAGAAATCAAAGAAAATCAATGAAACTATAACGACGATGGCTAAAAACTACGTAACCCGTTCGTTTTCCGTTTCATTTCTGCTTTGAAAAATGAATCAAGAACATCCACGAAGGTGATAACCATACGATGTCACGTGTCAACATCACGGGTTTCACGTCTTTTCCCTCAAGCCACAAACAAAAAACACTGACAAAAAAGATTCAAAGCAGAACGAAACAAAACATAACCCAAATCTTCTTGTCCGATTATAAGCAAGCAAGAGAGTAAATACGAATGAAGAGAAATAAATAATCCCCAATTATTTTTACCCAAAGATTAACCGTGGAATGGACATGATAATGAATGTAGAAGTAGCACCAAGTCTGCTTTCCCAGCATCAATGCCGGGTGTGTGGGATAGGGAGGGATAGTTTCAATTAAAAGCAGAATATTGATTATGATTCTCGTTGTGATGAGTTGATTGACCTAAGTTGATTTTCTTTGAAAATGCGCACATTTAAAAAAGCACATTAGCAACTTAATGTGACTGTCACCGGACGTACACTTTCTGGGAACTGTTGCTGCAATAATTTGTCAATAACGTACATTGAAGAGGGCTTGCCGGAATAATGTGTCGGAGTACGACTGGCGAGCAAACCTACCTATGAAATGTTAATCATCGACAGGATAAATATGTGTTGACATTTTGATTTATTTCACGTAAGAAGAAGAAGAAGAAGAAGAAGAAGAAGAAGAAGAAGAAGAAGAAGAAGAAGAAGAAGAAGAAGAAAGAAAGAAGAAGAAGAAGAAGAAGAAGAAGAAGAAGAAGAAGAAGAAGAAAGAAGAAGAAGAAGAAGAAGAAGAAGAAGAAGAAGAAGAAGAAGAAGAAGAAGAAGAAGAAGAAGAAGAAGAAGAAGAAAGAAGAAGAAAAGAAGAAGAAGAAGAAGAAGAAGAAGAAGAAGAAGAAGAAGAAGAAGAAGATGAAGAAGAAAAAGAAGAAGAAGAAGAGAAAGAAGAAGATGAACAAATAAGCAGAATTACGTGTGGATAATGTTACAAATAGCAAAAGACTGCGACACATTAACACAGCCCTTGGATGGACCTAGGACGCGTCTTCACACAAAAGAAGATTCAAACATTGTTTGACCTTATACAATACAAAAGGAGCAAAATAAAAAGCACGTGAAGACCAAAACATAATCACAATTCTTCTTGAATCAGATGGACAGATTGGTTGATGAATACATATTCTTTTTTTTATGACAGCTTTCTTACTTTTTTTTTTTTTACCTTACATATGTCAAATGTCAGGTTTATTTTTCTTTTTCCCCTGCAAGGAACGTTATCTGAAAAAGATCCAGACCAATACAAATTATGTTTGCAAAGAAAAGAGAAATAACAGGGTCGATTTTTATCCCTCTCGTCAATGCTAAAAAATCACAACACCACCAAAACCATAAAGAACATCAAAACCAAAGGAATACTGGTAATAAAGTCTACTTTACATAGCGTACGAGTAAGCCTAACTATGTTAGCACAATGGATACACTTAAGCTTATGGATATACTCTCTTATGGTCTTTTCATGCATCAGAAAGTAATTATTCTTATCTGTTCAAAAGGTACAGCTGCCACATCGGATCAAAGAAATTGTCATCATAGTTTTACGTTAGTGTACTTGAATACACGGACGCAGTATTACACAGGACACTTGCAGTGCGTTTTTCAACACTTATCACGGGATTGAAGCACATCACACTTAACACGAAATCTGAAAACATTTAGTTCAACGAGTTTTGTCTTTTGAAAGGTATAGCCAACAGCAAGGTTTAAGGATCACGCCAGAATAGTTTATTTGACGAAAGTTAGCAAATATGCTTGATAGAAAACCGACAAAATTAAGCAAAAATAATGTAAGTGTGTTTTTGTTTCCACCGGTTGTGTTAAGTCTCATTACAAAACAGAGGTGCTGCCACCCTAATGTCTCTGTCCGTTTATTTTATTTTCAGGCTTTTGTCGAGTCGGTTTTTAATTTCCTGGTTTTTTTTGGTTCTAAATATTAGAAGCACAATATTCCACACCGACGAAGAAACAGTACACTTCACCCGGAGTGTCTCCTCTCCCCTTGAGATACACAATGTTTACAAGAACGACATTTTCCGTCGTTATTTTGTAGATGTGGATAATTTGTTAGCAACGGGACACACTGTAAACATACACCAAGGCATACAAGAGCTCTCACAATTCGCTGACGATTGTCTGAAACCAAATGACCGGGTTTATCATCGGCGGCCCCGCTTTCGGCCGAAGAGGATTCGCTGGAAGGCCCTGCGGAAGTCCCTGTTGAACACCGTGTAGATGATGGGGTTGAGGGCCGAGTTGCAGTAGCCGATCCAGAAGAAGACGGTGAACACCATGATGGGGATGCAGCCCACGCAGAAGGCGGACACCACGTAGAGCACAAAGAAGGGCAGCCAGCACAGGATGAACGCCGCCATCACCAGACCTAACACCAGAGTCGCGCGACGCTCTCGAGCTTTAGCCAGTTTTCGCTTCTGGCGCTCTGCCGAGAAGAAGTCATTTTTGTCCTCACGGCCCGCTTTCTTGTGCTCTTTTTTCTTAGGCAGAGCTTTCTGCTTCTCTCCTACCCTGCCGTTGTTGCTCTGAAACAGCTGGCGACGGAGGCTGCCAAAAAGGCCTTTCTTCTGCCCAGCAGGCGTGGTGGGTGTGTCGGGACTCTTTTCCACGTCGCCATTCTGCCTGGGCTCCACGATCTTGAACTGCTGTATGGCGCCGTTGTCCTGTGGCGTGGCCACTTCGCTCAAAGGCGTGTTCACCGGGGTGCTGAGGAGAGGAGTGTGCGCTTCTGAAGGCGGCGGTGTCAAGGTCTTGAGAGAAGGGACGCTCCCCACGGGAGGCAGTGTGCTGTAGCGGGGAGAGGAATGCGGCTGCAGCTGGAGATGGGACAGGTCCATGGAGGAGTCCGTGTCCGTGGTAGTAGTAGTGGTGGTGGTGGTGGTGGCGGGCATGCTCAAGGCCAGGCGGCTACGATCGATCCGGTTGAGGGCCGGGCCGGCGGGCAAGGCGTCACAGGAGTCGGAGTCCGTGGAGATGAGCTTGGTGAGCTCGTCCTGCCTCAGAGCGCGGCAGGGCAGGGAGAGGGAGCGGCTTCTGAAGTCCTGCAGCTGCCGGCACGACTCGTCCTCGGAGGTGGGGGCGGGCGCACGGGCCTCCTCCTCTTCGTCCGCTATTTCGTTGACACAGCGGCAGTCAGACAGCCCCGTCATGCCCTCCTCTAGCTCCTCCAAGGACGACGACATCAACGGGTGAGCAATCTGACAACCGACAAACAGACATGCGTGATAAGTTGTGGCTACGTCGTCCTAACTGTGTAATATAATCAAGCACACAAACTCAAACACGAGCGCGCGTGTATGTGTGTGCGTGTGTGTGCGCGCGAGCGTGCGTGCGTGTTTGGCGACATTGTTATTTTGAAGTTATTGTTGAAAATTTACCAGGGATTATTTCTCTCTTACAAACAACATGGCATCCTCCATACAAATTCTTCCAATATTTTGATGACATCCTTTCTCGTTTTCCAACACACACACGCGCGCGCACACACACACACACACACACACACACATATACACGCACACACACATACACACACACGCACCTCCCCCCCCCCCCCCCCCCACACACACAGCACACACACATACGCACACACACACATACGCACACATACGCACACACACGCACACGCACCCGCGCACGCGCACGCACGCACGCACGCACGCACACGCACGCGCACACACGCGCACACACACACGCACACACGCACACACGCACGCACGCACGCACACACACACACACACACACACACACACACACACACACACACACACACACACTACTTACTACTTTACCTGACTGTCCAACTGTCCGTCGTGACGGCCGTCAGACTGTCTGCCCATGTTGGAGGTGTTGAGCGAGGTGGTGTGGGTGAGGGTCTGCGTGACGGTCAGCGTGTTGTCCAGGCTATACAGTGACTGGTCCTGGGGTCGCTGGGTGGGCTGCTCCGTGCCGCCGCTGGACTCGGTGGACTTCTGCTCGCTCTTCTCCGCGTGAGCCCCGCGCGGGGCTTTGCTGACGTTCTTCCGGGCGCGCGCCTTGGCGGCCTGGTAGATCTTGAAGTAGACGAAGACCATGATGAAGGCCGGGATGTAGAAGGAGCCCATGGAGGAGTACAGCACGTAGCCGATGTCTTCGCTCAGCGCGCAGATCGGCCAGTCCGAGTCCGGCGCCGGTTGGTTCCAGCCGATGAGAGGAGGGATGCAGATGGCTGCGGACACGAACCAGACGACGAAGATCATGACGGCTGCTCGTTTCGGGGTGCGCTGCCTGGAGTAGTGGATGGCCTTGGTAATGGACCAGTACCGGTCCAGCGAGATGAGGCACAGGCTGGCGATGGAGGCCGTGCACAGCAGCACGTCGATGGCCTTCCATACCTCGCAGAACACGGTGCCGAAGTGCCAGTAGCCCATCAGCTCGTTGGCCAGGGAGAAGGGCACGATCAACAGGCCCAGCAGGAAGTCGGCCAGGGCCAGCGAGCCGATGAAGTAGTTCTGCGTGCCCTTGAGGTTCTTGTCCCGCACGATGGCCCACATGACCATGAAGTTGCCCACCACGATGATCAGCATGACGATGGTGACGATGATGCTGGCCAGGATGATGTGAGGCCATGTGTAGCCGCTCGGGTAGCCCGCCGGGAAAGGGTTTGGTTCATCGAGGGGAGAACCTGAAGTGGCAGCCGATGGCGTGCTCAAGTTGGCGCTGGTGAGGTTCCACCACTCTGGCTCCTCGCTCACTCCCTCACCCCCGCCCCCTTCGCTCATCGTGTGGAGAAGGAAGCTGTTGTTGCTCACCGCTGAACTGATAGGTGAGGCGGTACGGGTGGAGCTCCCATTCAGCTGGGTGGGGGCTGGGGTGTGGAGGGAGGGGAGGAAGGGGCGGGTGGGGAGAGGCAGGCCCGTCCCTTTGGACCCTGACACAAAGGGCGGGGGTCTGAAGGTGGGTCGTGTGGTCATCGTTCGAAGCATGGCAGACAAAACAGGCGTGTCAGACAACACACGTCCTCAGTCCACGTGGAGAGGGTCACTCCAGCCGTTGTGACCGCTTCTGCTGTGGGATAACTGTGTCACGTTCATCTTTGTGTCTTTCTGATGCACCAACGTAAGCAAATAAAAGATTGGATAATTAGCCTAAGCAATTATTGCACTTTTAGATCCTGCTGTACAAGTTCAATGGCTGAAACCACAATTCACATTAGATTGACTCACTAGTCTTTAAAAAATCTAACATTTGTTTCACAACCAACCAGGACAGCAGAAAAAACAAATCCAATGGAAAGTCCATGTAATTGAGCGATCGTAAGCACCAGAGATCACATTCATTGGTTTCCTTTCTTATAAGAGCAGTTGATCATATCAACGGTTTGCTCGCTGACTGCGAAGAGCAGCTGGGTCAACAAAACACAAATAGAAGCATTCTTGGGAAAAGACAGACTGTTTTCAGAAGAGGTGGCATGGTGGAGGACGTCGTTTGCTGAAGTGACCAATGGACTGTCTTTCCTCGATCTGAAAGAACACAGAAAGGATACATTAAACGTTTTTCATATAGCATGGAAAGTAGGAAATAAAAGACACGCGCTGAATAATGCATACCATTAGTCTATAAATAATGTTTCTGTACTTTTCGTTATAATAAAAGTCTTCATTTTTTCATGTATGTTTAAGATTAGCAGCAAGGACCAAAATCAAAGGGCAATATCTAAAACTGATCCAGCCTATTTTGTTTAAGCTACGCGGAAAGGATGACAGACTAATCTTTGTGTCGAAAAGTGTGCGTGTATGCGCATTCGCGTTTTTGCTTCTCTCTATTATATGAATGTACGAATCCTCACATCTGGATTTCATGAAGCCTATATCTAATGTGACAATGACATATCCCCTTGCTGACGAAGGCATCGTCAAAGGGCAGGGCCTGAAGTATTTGTCAAATACATGTACGTGAAATCATCAGTTTGTCCTAGTTGTTGTGGTCCTTTTGCTTGAATGGTGAGGATTACTGGGTAGGGGAAGACGGGGTAAAATGCGCATGGGCGGGTAAGAAGCCCACCCCAATTATCTCATGAAATGAAGCAAACTTCAGTCTCATTTTGCCCATGAGACGAGCGTCAATGTCTAGCATTCGTCTCATGGGCAAATTTGACTGAAATTTTCTTTATTTCATGAGATAATTGGGGTGGGCTTCTTACCCGCCCATGCGCTTTTTACCCCGTCTTCCCCTAAATATGACACGCGCAGTTGTGGCATCTGCAAATGGCCAAACAAAAATGATCGCTGAGATTATGAATAACCGCAAGGCTGTAAAAAACAACAACCTTATCAACATTAGCTTACAGCCTGATTGAGTAAATATGCAACTATTTACATTACTGTACGTTTGTGTGGTAAACGGCATATGGATATCAGAGGGGAACGAAAACAGAGATCTTTTATACACAATCCAATTAATGCACGCGCTCGTGATAGCGGTAAATGGAATCACATCGATATGCGTCTGTCTTTCTGTCCCCGTGTCTATGAGTCACCTTCATGGTGCCCCCGTCTCTATATATGTCTCTTTGTGTCCCCGTCCCTAGGTGTCCTCTTCTCTATGTGCCCCCATCTCTATATGCCCCCGTCTCTATGTGCCCCCAATATCTATGTGCCCCCATCTCTATATGCCCCCGTCTCTATGTGCCCCCTTCTCTATGTGCCCCCATCTCTATATGCCCCCGTCTCTATGTGTCCCCTTCTCTATATGCCCCCGTCTCTATGTGCCCCCGTCTCTATGTGTCCCCTTCTCTATGTGCCCCCATCTTTATATGCCCCCGTCTCTATGTGTCCCCTTCTCTATGTGCCCCCATCTCTATATGCCCCCGTCTCTATGTGTCCCCTTCTCTATGTGCCCCCATCTCTATATGCCCCCGTCTCTATGTGTCCCCTTCTCTATATGCCCCCGTCTCTATGTGCCCCCGTCTCTATGTGTCCCCTTCTCTATGTGCCCCCGTCTCTATGTGCCCCCGTCTCTATGTGTCCCCTTCTCTATGTGCCCCCATCTCTATATGCCCCCGTCTCTATGTGCCCCCAATATCTATGTGCCCCCATCTCTATATGCCCCCGTCTCTATGTGCCCCCTTCTCTATGTGCCCCCATCTCTATATGCCCCCGTCTCTATGTGTCCCCTTCTCTATGTGCCCCCATCTCTATATGCCCCCGTCTCTATGTGCCCCCTTCTCTATGTGCCCCCATCTCTATATGCCCCCGTCTCTATGTGTCCCCGTCTCTATATGCCCCCGTCTCTATGTGTCCCCGTCTCTATGTGTCCCCTTCTCTATGTGTCCCCATCTTTATATGCCCCCGTCTCTATGTGTCCCCTTCTCTATGTGCCCCCATCTCTATATGCCCCCGTCTCTATGTGTCCCCTTCTCTATGTGCCCCCATCTCTATATGCCCCCGTCTCTATGTGTCCCCTTCTCTATGTGCCCCCATCTCTATATGCCCCCGTCTCTATGTGTCCCCTTCTCTATGTGCCCCCATCTCTATATGCCCCCGTCTCTATGTGTCCCCTTCTCTATGTGTCCCCATCTCTATATGCCCCCGTCTCTATGTGTCCCCTTCTCTATGTGCCCCCATCTCTATATGCCCCCGTCTCTATGTGTCCCCTTCTCTATGTGCCCCAATCTCTATATGCCCCCGTCTCTATGTGTCCCCTTCTCTATGTGTCCCCATCTCTATGTGCCCCCGTCTCTATGTGCCCCCTTCTCTATGTGTCCCCATCTCTATATGCCCCCGTCTCTATGTGTCCCCTTCTCTATGTGCCCCCGTCTCTATATGCCCCCGTCTCTATGTGTCCCCTTCTCTATGTGCCCCAATCTCTATATGCCCCATCTCTATGTGCCCCCAATATATATGTGTCCCCGTCTCTATGTGTCCCCGTCTCTATGTGCCCCCATCTCTATATACCCCCGTCTCTATGTGCCCCCATCTCTATATGCCCCCATCTCTATATGCCCCCGTCTCTATGTGTCCCCGTCTCTATGTGCCCCCATCTCTATATGCCCCCATCTCTATATGCCCCCGTCTCTATGTGCCCCCATCTCTATATACCCCCGTCTCTATGTGCCTCCATCTCTATATACCCCCGTCTCTATGTGCCCCCATCTCTATATACCCCCGTCTCTATGTGCCCCCATCTCTATATGCCCCCGTCTCTATGTGCCCCCATCTCTATATACCCCCGTCTCTATGTGCCTCCATCTCTATATACCCCCGTCTCTATGTGCCCCCATCTCTATATACCCCCGTCTCTATGTGCCCCCATCTCTATATGCCCCCGTCTCTATGTGCCCCCATCTCTTTATGCCCCCGTCTCTATGTGCCCCCAATATCTATGTGTCCCCGTATCTATGTGTCCCCATCTCTATGTGTCCCCGTCTCTATAATAATAATAATAATAATAAACATTTATAGAGCGCCCTTTCTCTCATGAGCTCACGGCGCTTCACAATTATTTAAATAAATACATAGATCATAAGCTACTACAATATTAACTATCAAAAACAAGCACATAACCACAACACGCACGCACGCACACACGCACACATCCGCACACACCCACACAACCACGCGCGCGCACACCCCCACACACAATGTGCGGAACATAGTTTTAAGGCAGGAAACAGGACAAGGAAGAAATCAGAGGTATTGCCGGAAGAGGTGTCCCGTACGTGTCCCCGTGCGTCCCCTCGTTTCTGGGATAGGGTCAAGGTTTCGGACTAGGGTCAAGGTTTTAGATTAGCGTTAGGGCTCGTGCTTAGTGTCGCATCAAGTCGGATGGATATAACACAGGGACACGTAGACACAGAGACACACAAGTAAGGGGACACATAGAGACGGGGGCACATCGTCTGGTAACCGCGGCTAGAAAAGAGGAACATAAAATAGGTGGGGGTGGGTGAAGCATAGACTCTGCATCAATTATGCAATACCAGGTGCGCCATGCACAGCTGTTCCGTCACACACAAAGTCGAGCTATTTAGTTAAAACGCTGAATCTAGAAATCTTAGATTAAAAAAAAATGCACCAAGCACGTCCTTTCAATATTTTGGCTGTATGTTATACATAGTATGTGAAATATATTGCTTTCATAGGATTGATTGTAAAAAAAGTTTTGTTGAGAAGTA
>CM065683.1:39911851-39919351 GCA_017654935.2 Phymorhynchus buccinoides | reverse complement strand
CTTTCTGGGCCTTAACTAATATACAACGAAACGACTGGCAGTTTAGTCTCATTTACATACTGCTACTCGTGTTAGCTGTTTAAGCCGCACTCATGATTACCCGGTGCTACCAGGTCAACTTGATTGCAAAGGCTGAGTTGAGGTGCTTTATATTATTTTTTGTTAAACAAAATTTAGTCTTTCTGGGCCTTAACTTGTGTTCGCTAGTGTACTACTACCACCCGTGTTAGCTGTGTTAGACGCACTCATGGTTACGGTACCTTGTTTGGACGACCGAAAGCTAACGACGGACATTCCCCCCAAAGAGTAGGGTTGAACACTGAGAGGAGAGGGGTATTGTGGTGATGAGAATGAACATAGATGAGGACGGTGTACAAGGTCATTGTCAGATAGAGCACTGTGTGTTCTTGGTCCCTTCAGGAGAAGAGTGATTGCACAAAAGGGCGCTGTCTTGTCCACAAAGACCTGGCTTCTTTTTTGTTTGTGGCTCAAGCCACAAACCTATAACTCACTTTGTCGGTCGGTCGGTCGGTCGGTCGGTCCAAAATTGTCGCACTTCGAATCGAGGCTACAAAATTGTCGCACTTCAGATCGAGGCTGCACTTCAAATTGAGGCTGCTCTTTAAAATTATGTATTTTAAAGCGTACAAAATAATAAACATACGTAATACAGACACTGCAACAGACACGACGAGTATGCGGTGCTTCTTTCGATGAGTATAAGTAGGATAAATAGTCTTACATGTTTTCCAAAAGATATAAAAAGTTACGAAATGGTGCAGAGATAACATTCTGGTTTACAGATTAAAATTATTGAAAAGCCAGGAGAGGTGACTCATGATTGGAGTGGTAAAAATAGACCGCGTGCCACAAACTATTGCGATTCCGCGCTTGTTTTTTTTATTAAAAAGGAAAAGAAAATCAATGGTTCATGAAACTAGAGCGTAATACGATAGATCAACCAGCCTGTTTTGGGGGTTCAGTGACTTTGAACTTTGACCAATGATGTTTCGCATTCGAACTTGGCCTCATATCCTGACTATCTGCAAACAAAATGTGAGGGTCCTATGCCCCTCCGTCCAAACGCTATCGTGTTAGCATACACACGTAGCCACGCCCAACGCCAGCAGTCCTTAAATCTCTATGGCCGAGAGAGAGTGGGGAAGTACCCTGGGCAAGGCATCTCCACTGTAAACAAATTCTAGCCCAGCCGGTCAGAATAGCATCTGTCCTCTCTGCTATCTGGCAGTCATGGTCAGAAACGACTGACTGGCATACACAGTCAGTAACAAAGGGAAGTGAAAAGCTACAATTGGTGGCTGGTTGAGAAGCAAGATTTATTTCCCTTGGGCCACTATGTGTCTTGCAACAGTACTAACAAGCAGCGTGCTGCACATGTTTGGCTCCGGTGACATTGACCTTTGACCAATGACCTTCATTTTGGAACTTGGCCTAGATAATCTAACTACCTATCCGCCTGCACACTTTGAGCCTCCTAGGTCCCTCCGTTCAAACGTTATCGTGTTCAGATAGATGGTCAGATAGTCAGTCAGTCAGTCAGATAGATACCCATGAACAAACAGAATTCTCTTAAAACATTACCATCTCGCTTCATGGCTGGTAATCAAAAGAGCCTATTGGTAATGGCTTCTAATTTAATTTTACACAGAGTGCTAAAAATAGTGTCAATTTGGTCAAGGATCCTTCTGTTTGGTTCAATGCGCGCTCCCCCCCCCCTCTCTCTCTCTCTCTCTGTACGCACGCGTATGTGTGTGTGTGTGTGTGTGTGCGTGCGCGCGTGCGCGTGCGCGTGCGTATATGTGCGTGTGTGTGTGTGCGTGTGTGTGTGCGTGCGCGCGTGCTTGCGTTTCATGAGCAGTTTGGAAATATATAACACGAACGTCAACATCAGGTCTGATTTTCTATCGTTTAGATTCCTGATCTAGCTGTGGTCGCTTAACACCTCGTGAAAAGATAAAATAACACAGTACAAAGCAGTAGATTCCAAACAGAACAACAGTGGGTTTTTTCTGGTTTAAAAAACAAATTGATTCCAAATGACACAACGAATTCTGATCGCTTCTCGGCCTTTTGACTAAGACAGTGATTCAGGAACATCCATTTTTGTTTATACCCTGGTTGGTTTGTTCAGCCCGTCGTACATGGCGAAAGCCGATACGCGACGTTAAACTGAACTTCCATCCAAATGACAAAACAAAGCAGTAACCACATTTAAACAAGCGCGGATTCGCAATCGTTTGTGGCGTGCGACAATTGAAAACGAAACATCATTTTAAAGAGCAGCCTCGATTTGAAGTGCGGTCTATTTTTACCACTCCAATCATTACATACACTGAGTCTCCTCCCCTGGCTCTTCAATAATTTTAATCTGTAAACCAGAATGTTATCTCTGCACCATTTTCTAACTGTTTATATCTTTTGGAAAACATTTAAAACTATTTATCCTACTTATACTCATCGTAAGAAGCACCGCATACTCGTCGTGTCTGTTGCAGTGTCTGTATTACGTATGTTCATTATTTTGTACGCTTTAAAATGAAGATTCACGTGCTCTGTTCAGTATGCAATGCTTTCCATACCTAAAGACTGTAGATATGACAACTGAAATGTTACTTTATGCCCAAGTATTGTTTTCTCTTTTACAATATGTGCGACAATTTTGGACCGACAGACAGACAGACAGACAAAGTGAGTTATAGGTTTGTGGCTTGAGCCACAAACAATAAGAGTACAACAAGCACAGCAGTATAACAAGTCTATGAATATTGAGAAGAGCATTCACGTTGTGACCTTATAAAAGGTCACAAACACTGGTTGTATCTCTGTAGGCCCTATTGGCTATTGGTGACGCATAACAACATAATGAGTAGCCACAATTCATTACTGTCACGCTGTGACGTTCTGCCACATGCATGCAAGTAGTAGAATGCTCATCGAGAGAGAGAGAGAGAGAGAGAGAGAGAGAGAGAGAGAGAGAGAGAGAGAGAGAGAGAACACTGCACCTGAAAAACTTTATTTAGCAAGGATGAAGATTTTAGGCAATGCCTATTCTTACAATCTGTCCTTGAGAGAGAGAGAGAGAGAGAGAGAGAGAGAGAGAGAGAGAGAGAGAGAGAGAGAGAGAGAGAGAGAGAGAGAGAGAGAGAGAGAGAGAGAGAGAGAGAGAGAGAGAGAGAGAGAGAGAGAGAGAGAGCTTTTTTGTGCAAACAAGATTGAAAAGCTCATTTTTTGAAAATGAGCCAAGCTTCTAACGAAAGATGATAAAAGATGAAGAAAGAGAGAATGAGAGAGAAAGAAAAAGAACAGACAAAAAAAGTATACAAAAAGTAGATGGAGAGAGTGAAGGACGAAGAATGGGGAGAAGAAAAGGAAGCGAAAGATCCAATCAACAGAGAAAAGAAGAAGCAGATAGGGGGAGGGGGGGGGGGGGGGGGGAGGGACGGGGGAGAGATGAAGATGAAAATGGAAAAAAACAACAACAAGACAAATAAAAAGATGGTGTCAAGAATGCGTGAGCCTAAAAACCAATCAGTGGGAACGAGTGGACCCATCTTGTGGAGCAGAAAGGTAACGTCCTTAATATCTGAAACGAGTTTGTTGGGAAATGGATAGGGGGCGAAGAGAGAGGGTCCATACATATTATGGAAATAGAAAGGGGAGGGGGGAGGGGGCAAAGGAATAAATGAATGATGTAGGTCGAGAAAAGAGAGAAAGGGAGAGAGAGGGAGAGAGAGAGGGGAAGGGAGAGAGAGAGAGGGGGGGGGGGAGATAGAGATAGAGAGAGCTAATTGCCTGGGTGTGATTGCATGCACTAGGGATGGTTTATCCCTCCCTCCCCCGCCCCAAACAGACACAAACACTCACACACGTGCACGCGCGCGCACCACTCACACACACGTACGCACACATAGGCCTACATATACATATACTAATACACACATATTTTGTTTCCTCCTCTAATACCATGTATTGTGGATATACGTTAAATAACACGCACGCACGCACGCACACACACACACACACACACACATGCACACATACACACACGCACACACGCACGCACACACACAAATACACACGCATACACAAATATGTAGTACTAGCTGTGGAACCCTTGGCACATGAGACATAGGTTTAAAGACTCAACGCTTGCGCGCTTCGAGTCCTTGCACTTCGCGCGCGGTTCGACTTCTCGCGCTTTGCGCTCCACTAAGCTCTGCCCCCCTTTTGACTCTGCCTCCTTTGATATACTCAGCGCTTGCGCGCTTCGAGTCCTTGCGCTTCGACTTCTCGCGCTTGGCGCACCGTCCTTGGCGGAGGCTTCCGAAAAGTAAGGACGGCAGGACCTTCGGAGGGTGCCAAGGATGCTTGATACCACATTTGGTGTCGATCGGTTGAGAACTGTGGCCGTGTATAAGGGACACACACACAGAGACAGTCACACATACAGATTTCGAAAATATATATAAGATTAGATTAGTATTGTGTTGACTTAACGAACATCGATTCATCTTAACCACGCTGTCGTGTGGCCCAAATCGTGATCATAATAGTATACAATATAGAGTATAGCGTGGCACAGTGGTAGCGCGTTCGCCTCGTGTCAAGTAAACCCGAGTTTGAACCTGGGTACAGGGGATTAATTTTGTTCTCTCACTTTGCAATTGGCCTTACGGTCTGAACGTGGAGTCTTTCGGATAAAACGATAAACCGAGGTCCTGTGTGCCCATGCACTTAGCACACGTTAAACACAGTGGCAACGAAAAAGTTGACATTTGGTCAAAATTTACCCCCCCCCCCCCTTTTCGTCCTCATCAGTCACACAAAAATCGCATGCAAAAAAATATGCGTGGCGCGCCTATGGCTGCGACGCTTTCTCCAGGTGAGAGCAACCCGAATTTCACAGAGACGCCTCTGTGACTATAAAGTACCTAATACCTAATAACCTAATAATATTACAATGACGACAAAACAAATACAACACAGCACGATCCGTTGTATTGGTTACGCCGGACATCTCAGTATTCTTCCATTCTGCAGTCACAGCTGACTGTCAAATCAACTTGCTGCATTTACACCAAAAACACAAAAGGTAAAGGACCACGTTAAACATGGACCCATGTGTTAACCCTTTCAACGCCAGCCATTTTTCAGCTCAAAGATTCTGTCAAATGTTCGCGGAAATAGAAAAGATACAATATGGAATTCTGCATATTCAGTGATAGTATGTACGACAGTAGGCCTATCCATACTTTCCAAAATTAAGAACAAAGCGATGGCTTGGAGTCAAAACGGACTATCTTTAGATAGTCCATTGACTTATTACTGAACATACTGTGAAAGCTAATAACTTGCTTAAAAAGGACTGCAGAAATATAAAAAGCATAATCCCCATTTTACATTATTTGCCGTCTTTTTAATACAAGTTCTTAGTTTTTGCAATATTATTAATAATAAGTCAATGGACTATTTAAAGATAGTCAGTTTGACTCTAAGCCATCGAGTAAGGGTTTGGGGGTAACAGATCCGGATGATATGCCATTTAGTAACATGGGTGGTATATCAGTGTGGGGTCTGTGGATAACAGATCCGGATGATATGCCATTTAGTGCCATGGGTGGTATATCAGTGTGGGGTCTGTGGATAACAGATCCGGATGATATGCCATTTAGTGCCATGGGTGGTATATCAGTGTGGGGTCTGTGGATAACAGATCCGGATGATATGCCATTTAGTGCCATGGGTGGTATATCAGTGTGGG
Source organism: Phymorhynchus buccinoides (assembly GCA_017654935.2). Classification (NCBI taxonomy): domain Eukaryota; kingdom Metazoa; phylum Mollusca; class Gastropoda; order Neogastropoda; family Raphitomidae; genus Phymorhynchus; species Phymorhynchus buccinoides. The sequence continues at coordinate 39,913,569 of CM065683.1, read as the reverse complement.
GTCTGTGGATAACAGATCCGGATGATATGCCATTTAGTGCCATGGGTGGTATATCAGTGTGGGGTCTGTGGATAACAGATCCGGATGATATGCCATTTAGTGCCATGGGTGGTATATCAGTGTGGGGTCTGTGGACAACAGATCCGGATGATATGCCATTTAGTGCCATTTAGTGCCATGGGTGGTATATCAGTGTGGGGCCAAGCGGCTACACTGGCGATCGTCCTGGGTGTTTTTGATGATACTAGTGAGGATACCTGCTATCAATTTACAGCAGAGGCACTGTGCTTTTATTGTTAAATTGAACATAAGCATACATGTTGTTATTCCTCTCCCCCCGTGGCGATACCGATACAAATTGTTCCTCAACCTTCTGAAAGTTCTGTGCTAGCAACTTCCTCAAATCTATGGTTGTCTTTGACTCTGCCGTTTCCTTTTCTCACTGTCGTCTGCTCTTTTTCTGCCCTGTTGGCCATTTTGCCAGAGTATGTTTCAGGCCTTACTAGGGGAAGACGGGGTAAAAAGCGCATGGGCGGGTAGGAAGCCCACCCCAATTATCTCATGAAATGAAGCAAATTTCAGTCTCATTTTGCCCATGAGACGAGCGTTAATGTCTAGCATTCGTCTCATGGGCAAATTTGACTGAAATTTTCTTTATTTCATGAGATAATTGGGGTGGGCTTCTTACCCGCCCATGCGCTTTTTACCCCGTCTTCCCCTAAAACCGATTTTATCATTGGTTGATATTAACCCCTTCCCTGTCTAGCTCCTGTGAAGCCTGATGGCATCGATGATGTTTGAACTCTTGACGTCATAGTCCTGGAATGCTAGGCTTTGTTTTTAGACAAGTCAGGACAGATATATATTATTAATCTCTTGACCATTGTCCCAGATTGAGTCCAACCAACAGGCCTATCTCTTCAGTTTTACAATTAAACAGAACAATTAAATAAAAGATGATTTCTTATGTTAGGTTTGGGCCGAGGCGTAGAGTGGCACAGAGGTAACGCGTTCGCTTTGTGTCAAGTAAACCCGAGTTCGAACCTGGGTACAGGGGATTTTTTCCTTTCACTTTGCACTAGGCCTTACGGTCTGAACGTGGAGTATTTTGGACGAGACGATAAACCGAGGTCCCGTTTATCTTAGCACACGTTAATCCCAGTGGCAACAAAAAAGTTGACATTTGGTCAAAAATTACCCCCCCCCCTTTCCTTCCTCATCAGTCACATAAACATCGCATGCAAATTATAAAAAAAAATTGGCGCGCCTCTGGCTGCGACGCGCTCTCCAGGTGGGAGCAACCGGAATTTCACGGAGACGCATCTGTGACTATAAGGTACCTAATACCTAATACCTAATAAAGTGTGTTTGAGGACTGCATCGCAATAGGTTTTCTACAGTGATAGAAAAGGCCCAGTGGAAGGCGATGGCTCTCAGTTGGGGAAGGACACAAAGAACAAGAGAGTAAGAACAATGGAGAAAGAAGAATTCTGATCGCTTCTCGGCCTTTTGGCTAAGACAGTGATTCAGGAACATCAATTTTTGTTTATACCCTGGTTGGTTGGTTCAGCCCGTCGTACATGGCGAAAGCCGATACGCGACGTTAAACTGAACTTCCATCCGAGAAAGAATGAAACATATGAACGTGTCTCTTAACGACCGCCATGCATAATTAATAAAGAAGCGACAAACAACACACGATTCTTCAGTACATTACT
>CM065683.1:39906851-39909351 GCA_017654935.2 Phymorhynchus buccinoides | reverse complement strand
GTGAAGACAGCAAACAAGGTACCTGTGAAAAAGGAAAACTTCAACGTTTCGTGCCTTAGGCACTTAGTCATGAAGTGAAGACAGCAAACAAGGTACCTGTGAAAAAGGAAAACTTCAACGTTTCGTGCCTTAGGCACTTAGTCATGAAGTGAAGACAGCAAACAAGGTACCTGTGAAAAAGGAACAACTTCAACGTTTCGTGCCTTAAGCACTTAGTCATGAAGTGAAGACAGCAAACAAGGTACCTGTGAAAAAGGAACAACTTCAACGTTTCGTGCCTTAGGCACTTAGTCATGAAGTGAAGACAGCAAACAAGGTACCTGTGAAAAAGGAACAACTTCAACGTTTCGTGCCTTAAGCACTTAGTCATGAAGTGAAGACAGCAAACAAAGTACCTGTGAAAAAGGAACAACTTCAACGTTTCGTGCCTTAGGCACTTAGTCATGAAGTGAAGACAGCAAACAAGGTACCTGTGAAAAAAGGAACAACTTCAACGTTTCGTGCCTTAGGCACTTAGTCATGAAGTGAAGACAGCAAACAAGGTACCTGTGAAAAAGGAACAACTTCAACGTTTCGTGCCTTAGGCACTTAGTCATGAAGTGAAGACAGCAAACAAGGTACCTGTGAAAAAGGAACAACTTCAACGTTTCGTGCCTTAAGCACTTAGTCATGAAGTGAAGACAGCAAACAAGGTACCTGTGAAAAAGGAACAACTTCAACGTTTCGTGCCTTAGGCACTTAGTCATGAAGTGAAGACAGCAAACAAGGTACCTGTGAAAAAGGAAAAACTTCAACGTTTCGTGCCCTAAGCACTTAGTCATGAAGTGAAGACAGCAAACAAGGTACCTGTGAAAAAGGAACAACTTCAACGTTTCGTGCCTTAAGCACTTAGTCATGAAGTGAAGACAGCAAACAAGGTACCTGTGAAAAAGGAACAACTTCAACGTTTCGTGCCTTAAGCACTTAGTCATGAAGTGAAGACAGCAAACAAGGTACCTGTGAAAGGGAAAACTTCAACGTTTCGTGCCTTAGGCACTTAGTCATGAAGTGAAGACAGCAAACAAGGTACCTGTGAAAAGGGAAAACTTCAACGTTTCGTGCCTTAAGCACTTAGTCATGAAGTGAAGACAGCAAACAAGGTACCTGTGAAAGGGAAAACTTCAACGTTTCGTGCCTTAAGCACTTAGTCATGAAGTGAAGACAGCAAACAAGGTACCTGTGAAAAAGGAACAACTTCAACGTTTCGTGCCTTAAGCACTTAGTCATGAAGTGAAGACAGCAAACAAGGTACCTGTGAAAAAGGAACAACTTCAACGTTTCGTGCCTTAAGCACTTAGTCATGAAGTGAAGACAGCAAACAAGGTACCTGTGAAAAAGGAACAACTTCAACGTTTCGTGCCTTAAGCACTTAGTCATGAAGTGAAGACAGCAAACAAGGTACCTGTGAAAGGGAAAACTTCAACGTTTCGTGCCTTAAGCACTTAGTCATGAAGTGAAGACAGCAAACAAGGTACCTGTGAAAAAGGAACAACTTCAACGTTTCGTGCCTTAAGCACTTAGTCATGAAGTGAAGACAGCAAACAAGGTACCTGTGAAAGGGAAAACTTCAACGTTTCGTGCCTTAAGCACTTAGTCATGAAGTGAAGACAGCAAACAAGGTACCTGTGAAAAAGGAACAACTTCAACGTTTCGTGCCTTAAGCACTTAGTCATGAAGTGAAGACAGCAAACAAGGTACCTGTGAAAAAGGAACAACTTCAACGTTTCGTGCCTTAAGCACTTAGTCATGAAGTGAAGACAGCAAACAAGGTACCTGTGAAAGGGAAAACTCCAACGTTTCGTGCCCTAAGCACTTAGTCATGAAGTGAAGACAGCAAACAAGGTACCTGTGAAAAAGGGAAAACTTCAACGTTTCGTGCCTTAAGCACTTAGTCATGAAGTGAAGACAGCAAACAAGGTACCTGTGAAAAAGGAACAACTTCAACGTTTCGTGCCTTAAGCACTTAGTCATGAAGTGAAGACAGCAAACAAGGTACCTGTGAAAAGGAAAACTTCAACGTTTCGTGCCTTAAGCACTTAGTCATGAAGTGAAGACAGCAAACAAGGTACCTGTGAAAAAGGAACAACTTCAACGTTTCGTGCCTTAAGCACTTAGTCATGAAGTGAAGACAGCAAACAAGGTACCTGTGAAAAAGGAACAACTTCAACGTTTCGTGCCTTAAGCACTTAGTCATGAAGTGAAGACAGCAAACAAGGTACCTGTGAAAAAAAAGGAACAACTTCAACGTTTCGTGCCCTTAAGCACTTAGTCATGAAGTGAAGACAGCAAACAAGGTACCTGTGAAAAAGGAACAACTTCAACGTTTCGTGCCTTAAGCACTTAGTCATGAAGTGAAGACAGCAAACAAGGTACCTGTGAAAGGGAACAACTCCAACGTTTCGTGCCTTAAGCACTTAGTCATGAAGTGAAGACAGCAAACAAGGTACCTGTGAAAAAGGAA
>CM065683.1:39899351-39901851 GCA_017654935.2 Phymorhynchus buccinoides | reverse complement strand
TTTTTTGTGTGTTTCAGATTCCATGTTCACAAAATCTTCATGTATATCATAATTAGTTCACATCTTTATTCCTTGGTTTGTTTACGTGTTTCCTTTTGTTTTTATATTTATCTCTGCTTTTTTCTCCTCATGTATATCATAATTAGTTCACATCTTTATTCCTTGGTTTGTTTACGTGTTTCCTTTTGTTTTTATATTTATCTCTGCTTTTTTCTCCTCATGTATATCATAATTAGTTCACATCTTTATTCCTTGGTTTGTTTACGTGTTTCCTTTTGTTTTTATATTTATCTCTGCTTTTTTCTCCTCATGTATATCATAATTAGTTCACATCTTTATTCCTTGGTTTGTTTACGTGTTTCCTTTTGTTTTTATATTTATCTCTGCTTTTTTCTCCTCATGTATATCATAATTAGTTCACATCTTTATTCCTTGGTTTGTTTACGTGTTTCCTTTTGTTTTTATATTTATCTCTGCTTTTTTCTCCTCATGTATATCATAATTAGTTCACATCTTTATTCCTTGGTTTGTTTACGTGTTTCCTTTTGTTTTTATATATATCTCTGCTTTTTTCTCCTCATGTATATCATAATTAGTTCACATCTTTATTCCTTGGTTTGTTTACGTGTTTCCTTTTGTTTTTATATATATCTCTGCTTTTTTCTCCTCATGTATATCATAATTAGTTCACATCTTTATTCCTTGGTTTGTTTACGTGTTTCCTTTTGTTTTTATATTTATCTCTGCTTTTTTCTCCTCATGTATATCATAATTAGTTCACATCTTTATTCCTTGGTTTGTTTACGTGTTTCCTTTTGTTTTTATATTTATCTCTGCTTTTTTCTCCTCATGTATATCATAATTAGTTCACATCTTTATTCCTTGGTTTGTTTACGTGTTTCCTTTTGTTTTTATATTTATCTCTGCTTTTTTCTCCTCATGTATATCATAATTAGTTCACATCTTTATTCCTTGGTTTGTTTACGTGTTTCCTCTCTCTCTCTTCTCTCTATTCCTCTCTCTCTCTCCTCTCTGCTTTTCTCCTCATGTATATCATAATTAGTTCACATCATTCCTTGGTTGTTTATTCCTTATTTACCTTCTTTTTTACCCTCTATAAATCATAATTAGTTCACATCTTTATTCCTTGGTTTGTTTACGTGTTTCCTTTTGTTTTTATATCTATCTCTGCTTTTTTCTCCTCATGTATATCATAATTAGTTCACATCTTTATTCCTTGGTTTGTTTACGTGTTTCCTTTTGTTTTTATCTCTCTATCTCTCTTTTTTCTCCTCATGTATATCATAATTAGTTCACATCTTTATTCCTTGGTTTGTTTACGTGTTTCCTTTTGTTTTTATATTTATCTCTGCTCTCTCTTATTCATAATTAGTTCAAGTGGTATCCTTGGTTTGTTTACGTGTTTCCTTTGTTTTGATATTTATCTCTGAAAAGACACACACTATACACGTGCACATGTCATTGTCTCAGAATTGTTTCCTCTTTTTTTCGTACTCAATTTAAAAACCATGTCAATTCAAGTTCACCATTGTTAAAATCATTATCCATGTCTCTGCTCTTTAATCTCTCTCCTCTTTTCTCTCTCTCTCTTTCTCTTATTTCATCTCTCCTCTCTCTTCTCATATTTCTTATCTTTTTTTTTTTCTTCCTTAAAAGTGGTATTGTTTTCATTGTCTCAGAATTGTTTCCCTTTTTTCGTACTCAATTTAAACCACCAATTCAAGTTCACCATTGATTATCCATGTGCTTTTAATTCCCATTTTGATTCTTTTTCAATTATTTCATGTGCCAATTGTTGTTCAAATTATTTTTTACTTGATTGTTTTATGTCAAGTGTTCTTGCTTGATGCATGGTATGAATGTGTGAGCGAGAGGGCAAGTTGCAAAGAAGCTATTGTAGCTTATCCTTTTTAGCCTCAATAAAACATTCGTATTCGTATTCGTATTCTCGCGCACGCACATTCAGAGACAGACGCACACAAACATAGGTCTGCCAAAACCTTACTAACACAAGCTTGTACGCATATGATTTTGAACTTGAAAGCTTTCACATTGTGCACATCAGTTCTTCCAGTCCGGGAGACTACTTGGACAAGCACAAGCCTACTATCAAAACTCTTAATTATAGTCGTTCTTCCCGTCAACGGATTCCTAGGTGAACGAGCAGTCTTAAGACATTTGTCTGCACTAACTCTTTCAATAAAGAAGAAAAGAGAACGCACGCTGGTAACAAGGGTATAACCAGGTAAGGAACAAGCCCTCCACCCCTTCTTGCCACAACAGTATTAATAATAATAATGAATAATATTTATATGGCGCAAAAATATCCTGATAAATACAGCTCAAAGCGCCTTACAATAACAAATTACAATCAATAGTGTCATACATAAACATTGCATGCAATCAACAATAAAGAATACACCAGAAATAAAAAATACTTGTACCACAGGGATACAAAAAGTGTATTGGACACACATAC
>CM065683.1:39889351-39891851 GCA_017654935.2 Phymorhynchus buccinoides | reverse complement strand
GTTGGTCTTAGAGTCTTCAAACTTGGCATGTAGGCTAGGTACTTTGGCTTATGGCCGTTCTGATGATGGCATACCGATCAAGATCAAGGTCAAGGTCAGGGAGATCGGTAGGCCTTGAAAGTGGTAGGGGTCTAAAATTGGGTTTTAAGCCATATTTTCCACTCGTCTCCAAATTTCTTAGTTATGATACTGTTGAATAAAAAAAAATTGTATCATGTATTATGATTTCTTGTGACAGAGACACGTCTATGTGAAATTCGGGCTGCTCCCACCTGGAGAGCGCGTCGCCGCAGTGCAGCGCCCCACAAATGGAATAGTCTGTGGTTTATTTGCAAGAGGGGGTGACGAACACTGTCTACTGTAGAATACACCACAACGATAGTTTTCACGATAGAGTCAACGATAGTTTCTTCGTGTAGTCCAATACGGACCAGTGGTAAACATAAAACACGTTTTGCAGAGATTACAAGAAATCTGTTTTATGAACTAAAAGTCGGTGATGTTACGTAACACCATAGGATCGTGAAATGTATGGTAACAGAGTTAAAAAAAAAGAGATTCTAAACATAACTGGCACGGACACATTACCACAAAGGAACGCACACTTTCTTTAATTCTGCTGCATCTTTTCACTCTTTAAAAGCGTGTTTGAAACTGGTCCGCATGTTCTTGCCAACCCTTTCATCGCCACTGTCGCCTCTTGGCACCACAATGATTTGACACCCATGTCACTAAAAGGCATCAAATGAGGGTCTGGTATCCAGTGACCTTATGTTCTTAATTGTGGGAGGTAAGGACAGGCCCTATGTTATGCACGTCACAAAAGGAATCCCCAATATTGTAGATAAAATCTTTTCTCTACCCGGGTAAGCTTAATGATAAATGTTGGCTGAGGAATGGCAAGCGTTGAAAGCGTTGATGTTAAATTAATCTTACATCAATATGGTTTACATAAACAAAGAAACATACATAAAACATATTCGGTTGTGCTATATTCGCAATTAATCATACTGTTATTAGAGATTTGATATTTTCCCATTAATACACAGGCAGTTACATTTTGGTAAACGAAACCACCGCTCGCTAGGGGTATTTTTTGTCCGTCACCTTAAGGTGATCGGACTTTGCGATGGGCTGGTTTGTATATTTTTTTTTTTTGTTTTTTGTCTGTCCCAAGGATATCTTTCGAACGAGTTGGCAGAATCGCTTCAAATTTTGTGTGCAGGTGTGCCACCTTAATAGGAAGAGATCCGCACAAACCATTTCGCCGTCGTGACCTTGACCTTGACGTATGACCTTGAAAATCGAAAATCTATTTTTAGCCATATCTCGGGCACCGATCGACATAGGATGTTGAAACTTGGTATGAAGGTGGTTTGGCTTATGCCCGTTCTGATGATGGCATACCGATCAAGATCAAGGTCAAGGTCAGGGAGATCGGTAGGCCTTGAAAGTGGTAGGGGTCTAAAATTGGGTTTTAAGCCATATTTTCCACTCGTCTCCAAATTTCTTAGTTATGATACTGTTGAATAAAAAAAAATTGTATCATGTATTATGATTTCTTGTGACAGAGACACGTCTATGTGAAATTCGGGCTGCTCCCACCTGGAGAGCGCGTCGCCGCAGTGCAGCGCCCCACAAATGGAATAGTCTGTGGTTTATTTGCAAGAGGGGGTGATGAACACTGTCTACTGTAGAATACACCACAACGATAGTTTTTACGATAGAGTCAACGATAGTTTCTTCGTGTAGTCCAATACGGACCAGTGGTAAACATAAAACACGTTTTGCAGAGATTACAAGAAATCTGTTTTATGAACTAAAAGTCGGTGATGTTACGTAACATCGTAGGATCGTGAAATGTATGGTAACAGAGTTAAAAAAAAAGAGATTCTAAACATAACTGGCACGGACACATTACCACAAAGGAACGCACACTTTCTTTAATTCTGCTGCATCTTTTCACTCTTCAAAAGCGTATTTGAAACTGGTCCGCATGTTCTTTTGCCTGTAACTCTTGAATCGCCATTGTCGCAAAATGGCACCACAATGATTTGACACCCATGTCACTAAAAGAGCATCAACTGAGGGTCTGGTATCCAAGACCTTATGTTCATTGCTGGGAGGTAAGGACATGCCTGCCGCTCGGCGACGTCACTTGAGGAAAATAAGATAAAATGCTTGTCATCAACCCGGGTCGATTATTTTCTTTTTATTTGTATGATCGATTTCCCTAGCAACAAACTTGGTACCCCTTACATCTGTATGGTTTACATAAATTCAAAGAAATTAGATTAAACCTTTCGGTTGTTAAAACTCAATTTTGTAACCCAGGTATTATTAATCAGATTTGATATTTACAACATCATACGCAGGCACGAAACATTTTGGTAAACGAAACACCGCTCGCTATGTGTATTTAACAAACCCACCGCCAAATCAGTTTCGTTTTGTTTGTGATTTAACACCTATGTCACTAAAAGGCATCAAATTGGGGTCT
>CM065683.1:39866851-39884351 GCA_017654935.2 Phymorhynchus buccinoides | reverse complement strand
TCGACGTTTTTTAAAATTATAAATACCAGATGCTTGGGCAAACATTTTTCTGTTTACCTGAAGACAAAGAAAGGTAAGGAAGCTGAAAATACGGCCAGAAAATCTATGAAACAGTAACACACAGTGTTAGATTACTGCTGATGTTCATAGTTCAAGGGGGGTGGGGGCATAATTAGGGTTTCTGTCCTCTACTATTTAGCACCTCACTTATGGAATTCCCTCCCACAACATGTCCGATCATCTGACTCTATCTCTGCCTTTCGCTCTGCCCTTAAAACTCACTTGTTTCGGACATATTATGATTGATTAGTGTTTGTGTGTGTGGTGTGTGTGGGGTGTGTGGGGGGGGGGGGGGGGGGGGGTCCGGTTTATTGCAGAAATCTTGTAAAAAATGTATTTACAATTATTTTATGATTCGTATTTTGTATGTAGAATGTCTACGTCTTGTAAACTTTAAATGCTTGTAAATGAGGTAGAAGGGTATTTTTGTTTTTGCAAAATTTGTCTATTATAATTAGTCATGTAATTGGTATGTTGATGGCAGTATGATTTTATTTCAAGTTGCAGTATTGTATTCAAACTTGATTGAGAATGTGAATGTGGTCTCTATGTTTCTTCTTAGAATGTTCTCTCACAAGTTCAAACTATCTGTCGGTCAGCATACTGTGAGCTGCGTCGCATTGGTACGATTCACCATCTCCTGTCTGTAGATACTACTAAGATACTAGTCTGCGCTTTTGTTCTCTCTAAATTAGATTATTGTAATTCACTTTTGTATGGCTGCCCCCAACACCTCACTGACAAGCTTCAAAAAGTCCAGAACTCTGCTGCCAGACTTGTCCTCAAGGTCTCTAAGTATCATCATGTTCAACCACTCCTGATATCCCTCCATTGGCTTTCCATCAAAGCACGTATTGACTACAAAATGTCCACTCTATGTCATTCTTATTTCTCTGGAAATGTCCCTAGCTACATCTCTGACATGCTTTCTGTCTATACTCCATCAAGGCAACTGCGGTCATCTTCAGATTCCAAAATTCTCTGTGTTCCTAGTACATGAACAAAAATGTTTGGTGAGCGCTCCTTTTCCTTTTCGGCCCCATCAGTTTGGAACTCCTTACCACGCGAAATTCGCCATATCCAGTCCTTGCAATGTTTCAAATCAGCTCTCAAGACCCACCTATTCAAGCTACATTACAACCTTTAGGCCACATTACTTCTGGACTATATTCTCACACACACCCTCGCCTCCCCCCCCCCCCCCCCCATATTAGTTTCACTGTGTGTTGACTGCAATGTCTACGTCAGCTTTGTTGCGAGAGATAGAGAGAGAGAGAGAGAGAGAGAGAGAGAGAGAGAGAGAGAGAGAGAGAGAGAGAGAGAGAGAGAGAGAGAGTGTGTGTTGATGCTTTATTCAACTGATTGTATTTTGTATTGTGTTTTTGGGTGAGGTGAGTGGTGGTGATGGTAACGGTGTGTGTGTGTGTGTGTGCGTGCGTGTGTGTGTGTGTGTGTGTGTGTGTGTGTGTGTGTGTGTGTGTGTGTGTGTTTGTGTGTGTGTGTGTGTGTGTGTGTGTGTGTGCGTACGTACGTGCGTGTATGTGTGGGTGGGGTGTGTATGTGTATGCCTATTTGCATGTGCGTGAGTGATTATTTGGTTTTGTTGTTGAATTTCTTGCTTTTAATTTTGTTGTTGTTAAGCGCATAGAGCTCCACATTTGGTGGAGGAATGCGCTATATAAATGATTCACTATTATTATTATTATTTTACTCTTGTATAATTAATTGTGTGTGAGTGTGTGTGTGCGCATGCATGTGTGTGTATGTGCGCGCGCGTGTGTGTGTGTGTGTGTGTGTGTGTGTGGGGGGGGGGGATGGCCGCTTGTCTATCTTATTCCCATTACAGTGTCTTTGGCTGTGTGTAGGGGTTAATATACTGCATGCAGTACGAAATTTGAACTGATTGTTTTTGCTGTCCCTTCTTTTGGGCTTTACAGTGGCGTTGCTACCACTGGTGACGGCGCTCAATTCAAGTCCCAACCCGCAGCCACACCCCTCAGTTCAAATATGTTTTACCTCTTATTTGACAAAGGGGAGTAACATAAGCCTGTAGAGTGATCTCCAGTTGGACGGCCAGAAACCCACATTGGAGTTGTGCAGCCAGCGGGAAATTAGTAAATCACACCCAAATGACGGAATGCACCGGAACAATGCAAACCTCCGCTTAAAGAAACATTTCAGTTTTAATTTATGTAACACCCATTACACATTAAAGCATACTGGAGGATGGAGATCAATAAATAGGGAAGCAGCTTTGGAAGGAATCTTCCTTCATCCATGAGAACAAAAGAGAGTTGTCCGCAAGGAGTAAGCACAGGAAACCCCCAATGGATTAGCAACCCATCGCTATAACCATTCGATAAACCCGTCTGACCGTTCATGAAGTAAAGTATATATTGCATCATTGTGTAAGGATTGTTTTAATAATTTGGATCGGAAGTGCGTACTCTCAACAAAGCAGTACGCTCAAAATGAAAATAAGTGAAATATTCCAAGATAACAATCATGGTTAAGTCAAAATTTGAAAATAAATGTCTGCGGGTAGTGTTACACACAGTTATATACACATCTGTATTGTTCGCAATTCGGGACTTTCCTGGTGTTGCACTGCCTCCGGGCATTGCCTCCAGGATCGTTCCCACCGTCTTTATAATTATGTACTATTGTCCCATATGTGTCTGTTCCAGACCGGAGGACGTTAAGCAGAATTTCACTGCGGGAAACGCACGGCTCCCAAGCCTGCATGGATAGGATGTTTAAGCCTTCAAACAGGAGTCTTACCTCCGCCAAGTAGGCTCTGTTTTTACCTTTGTCTATCTGTTTGTTTATCTTATCTAACTGGAAGAAAATGAACGAAAATGGCATTTTGGCAAAAGTATAGTTTCAATTTCAATTATCAAATAGGCCTAAATAGACAAACAAGCAGACTGACAGACGAAATCTTAAACATAACCTATTTAGTGGTGAAAACAATGTAATGTTGAAAGTTACTTTGATCCACTTCTGTATTTTTCCTGGAACCATTTAGTGTTTGCTATTGTAATAAGGAGAATGATAGAAATGGGTCCATGGCCAATTAAATATATGCACAGTGAAGGGGACACGCGATCAACACAGAATTTCATCTTAATTCGAAATATAAACTCAGAGAGATAGAGAGGAGAGAGAGGGGGGGGGAAGAGAGAGAGAGAGAGAGAGAGAGAGAGAGAGAGAGAGAGAGAGAGAGAGAGAGAGAGAGAGAGAGAGAGAGAGAGAGAGAGAGAGAGAGAGAGAGAGAGAGAGAGAGAGAGAGAGAGAGAGAGAGAGAGAGAGAGAGAGAGCAATGCTGGCGTAATTTATGCATACTTTTCACACCCAATTGCTCCGTGTGAAATTCGGTTTACTTTCTCCGGGAAAACCGCCTCCACAACTTCAGCGCCATCATGACACCCCTGCTCCCCCAAGACTGCATGGATAGGATGTTTAAACCCTTCAAAAAGGCGTCTTACCTCCGCCGAGTAGGCTCTGTTTTTACCTTTGTCTGTCTGTTTATCTGATCTAACTCGAAAAAAATTAACGAAAATGGGCTTTGGGACAAAAGCATAGTTTAAGCACCCCCTCCATCATGTGCACGACTCTCAATCGCAAAGTATGGTTCGTTCAGCTTCATGACAATAACCCTAGGCTGATCCTAACCCTATCCCTTTCCCGAGAACGGCAACATGTTGCTTCTCTGTGAAAGTTTGCAAAGCGAAAATTGGAGGGGAGGGGGAGAGGTTGCTTAAACTGCAACTTTGGCGGGCTCTCATTAAATCCGATAGAAGTCTAGGCAAATACTTACATAATTGTATTTATTTTATTATGTAAGAGTTTGTTGGGTTGTCGTATTAGCACAGTTTTAAAAATCTTATTCCATCACTTTTTATTTGTTATACAGCATAAGTAAACAACAACAACAACAACAACAACAGAGAAACAATAGAATTTTAATCCATTCTTCAACTAGATATCAAATCTTGGACCTTCACTTTCTAGGTAAGCAAACCACTTCCCCTTTGATACCTTTTGTCCTCTCCGTTCTAAAACAAACATTTAGTCCCCGCAATTCCTTTAGACCCCCTAATTCTAAAACAAATCTTTAGACACTGGGCATAGCACACGTTAAGTGGCAACGAAAAGGTTCTCATTTGGTCAAAATGTACCCCCTCCCATTGACTTCCTCATCAGTCTCACAAAAAACACATGCAAATAAAAAATAAATAAAAAAGGCTGGCGCGCCTCTGCCTGCGACGCGTTCTCCAGGGGGGGGGGGGGGGGGGGGGGCAACCCGAATTTCACAGAGACGCCCCTGTGACTATAATGTACCAAATACCAAAATCTATAAAAGAAACAACCAACCAAGCAAACACAGAGCAAAAGGGTTAAAGGCATGAGCGCAACTATGAAAGTCCGAACAAAAACGTGTTGGAATCACCGCAGCATAAACTGAGGAACCGATCATTGCGAAAATTGGAAATTAATTGTCCCGAAATTCTCTCTCTCTCTCTCTCTCTCTCTCTCTCTCTCTCTCTCTCTCTCTCTCTCTCTCTCTCTCTCTCTCTCTCTCTCTCTCTCTCTCTCTCTCTCTCATTTATAATGATAGTATAGTAAAAGACGGTATGTTGTTGCTGGAAGAAGCTTTGTTAGACCGGTTTGAAAAGGATGACTTTTATTTTATGATGATGGGCGATTTCAATGCCAGAACAGGCCAATATCAAACAGAAAATTAATCAATGTTTAATTTTATGTGTGGTTGTGAGAACGATGATATGGATGAAGATTCTTGTGAGCGATTTTCCAAATGTAAAACAGTGAATAATTTTGGTAAAACGATGTTAGATTTTTGTTTTTTATTTGACTTGATTATTTTGAATGGTTCTTGTAAAGGCGATAAGGAAGGACAATATACGTTTGTGTGTTCTAACGGTTGTAGCGTGATTGACTACTTTTTAGTTCATTATGACCTATTATCTCATGTTGATTTGCATGTTGGTGACTGGGTGGATTCCTGGCACTTGCCAGTGGAAATAACGTGGGGTTGTAATCTTGGTAATATATTAGATAACAGTAGTGTTAATGATGAAGGTGAAGAAAGGATAGTATGGTCTGAGGAAAATGCCAGTATTTATGTAAATGAACTGAATAGTAATGAATTTCAAGATAGCGTTCAGAAGGTCTGTGACTTACTTAACACTGATGTCAATGATGGCTTAGATTACTTTGTTAAAGCTCTGTATGGAGCTGCAGCGTGTATGATTCGAACAGTAGGGCGTGTTGGGAAAAAAATTGATGATTGGTTTGATCACGAGTGTCATAGAAAAAAACAGGAAGTCAAAAGATTACTTAAGAGATTTCAAAGATGCAAAACAGAGGAAGTGAAGAAAGAAAAAAAGAGTTGAATATGCAACATCACGAAAAGAATATGGTGATTTGAGAAAAGCCAAAAAGCAAGAGTTTGATGAAAAGAGACTAAATAAAATAAAAAATTCAGCTAATGACCCCAAAGCATTCTGGTCAGTTATACGATCTGTCAACAGAAAGAGCTTTATTTATAATGAAATATCCATACAACAGTGGCATGACCATTTTTTCCATGTTTTTAATGACATAGATAATACTAGTACTCAAGACGATGATGTAGTGGAAGAACACGATGAGTCTGAACCATTGTTTAATGATCCGATTAGTAAAGAAGAGGTCATAAATGGTATTAAGCACTTAAAGATGGGTAAAAGTCCAGGACCAGATACAATTATTGGGGAAATGTTGAAATGTGCTAATTGTTCAATGATCAATTTTCTACTACAACTATACAACCAACTTTTCCAAAGTGGTCAGTTCCCAGTTGAATGGGCTAAATCTGTTATCATCCCACTATACAAAAAAGGCAACACAAATAGACCAGATAACTATCGAGGTATAGCGCTTACCAGTGTTCTAAGCAAAGTCTACACTTATATTTTAAACAAAAGGCTAACAAAGTGGGCAGAAAGAGAGGAAAAGATAATTGAGGAGCAGGCTGGGTTTAGAGCTAATTACAGTACCATAGACCACATTTTCACCCTCTATTCACTCGTTCAGAAATACCTACTTTGTAATAAGAAATTATGTGTGGCGTTCGTGGATTTTAAAAAGGCGTTTGACTCTGTCAATCGTAACGCCCTTTGGAATGTATTACGGAAATCTGGGGTTAATGGTAAATTGTACTGCGCCGTTAGAGGTATCTATGACTCTGTGTTAGCAAGTGTGCGTGTAAAATGTTCATACTCAGATTATTTTGAATGTCCAAATGGGGTAAAACAAGGTTGTATTCTTAGTCCGCTGCTATTCTCCTTTTTTATTAATGAACTAGCGATTGAACTATCCAAAGAAAGGAAAACATGGCATACAATTAATTTCTGAAGCTGTAGAGATATTCCTGCTACTATTCGCTGATGATGTTATTTTGCTATCAGGAACGGTTATAGGACTCCAAAATCAGTTAAATGCCTTGAAATTTGAAGCGGATCGCTTAGGTTTAACTGTAAATTTGCATAAAACAAATATTATGGTATTTAGAATGGGAGGACACTTATCGATGCAGTGGTATTATGGAAATGCAGATGTAGCTGTTGTAAATTGCTATAAGTACTTAGGTATGATATTCTCAACTAAATTAAGTCTTAGATATACATGGGAAGAAACTTGTAGAAAGGGTAAAAGGGGTGTTATAGAAATTTTAAAGTCATTAAGAAAACTTAATTGCATTGATCCTTATTTGTTTTGGAAGCTGTTTGATATTCAGATTGTGCCATTACTTACTTACGCTGCTGAGATATGGGGTTTAAGTACTAATTTACAAATAGAAAAGATACATACTTATGCTATAAAACGATTCTTAAATGTACCTCTTCATTCATCAAATACTGTTTTGTACGGGGAAACGGACAGATACCCATTGTATATTA
The DNA here is from genome assembly GCA_017654935.2 of Phymorhynchus buccinoides. Taxonomy (NCBI): domain Eukaryota; kingdom Metazoa; phylum Mollusca; class Gastropoda; order Neogastropoda; family Raphitomidae; genus Phymorhynchus; species Phymorhynchus buccinoides. The sequence goes on along the minus strand of CM065683.1, from coordinate 39,877,326 downwards.
AGACGTTTGTAAAAAGTATTAAGTACTGGTTAAAATTATTAAGACTATCACATTCACGTATTTGTAGACAAGCTTACAACATGATGCTCTTTCAACTAGACTTAAGCAAAGAAAACTGGGCTTTCAGGGTCAAACAAGTTTTATCAGAGCATGGCTTTGGTATAGTCTGGATTTTTCAGGAAGTTGGAAACGAGCAACAGTTCATTGCAGAATTCAAAGACAGATTGATTTGTTCTTTTAAGCAAAACTGGCATTGGGATATGGAAAATAAATGAAAAATACCGCTGGTTTTTCTCGTTCAAGACTGTTTTTCAGTCAGAAAGGTACCTTAACGTAATTACAGACAAATGGTACAGGATTAGTTATACTAGATTCAGGTTGCGTACATTAGGTTTTAATGCCAATAAAATATGGTTCCAACATGATACGTGTACAGATTCACCATGCCCTTTATGTAAATCCAGTATTGATGACGAAAAACATTTTTTATTTCATTGTGCAGCTTGCGAAGAACTAAGAAAGAAATCCTTCTTTTCCAGCTCAGCTGCAGCCAAAAGGGATGATGTTGCTTCTCTGCTAAAATCTGATAACGAAGAAATTATTCAATCAGTGGCTAGTTTTATAGCAAAAGCTCAAAAAACCAGGCTATCTAACATAACAACGAATGTGTAGATAGACGGATGAAAACAATCTATGTTGTTCTTGATCATTTTATATGTTGATTATATATTGGATGGTCGGTAACCATGAATGTTTTCTTTCAGTTTTCATTTATTTTGTTTCATTTGTTTATTTTACTTTTGTTTATGTTGTCGAATACTATTATTTCATTGAAAATATTCAAGTACCCCTCCCCCCCTTGTCATCAGACCCGTGTGGTAATGACAATAAAATTTCCAGTGTTCCAGTGTTCTCTCTCTCTCTCTCTCTCTCTCTCTCTCTCTCTCTCTCTCTCTCTCTCTCTCTCTCTCTCTCTCTCTCTCCCTCTCTCTCTCTGTTTGTTGTGTCAGTTCATCCAAGTGGCATGCCACACAAACGCACGCACAGTGAATGCTATTGTTGGCATCAATGCACAATAAGTGAGCTAAGCACAGTGAACATTGGCAGAGCAGTTCCCCATGGTAGTCTCAATGATACTCAATGTGATGACAATGCATACTTGTTTGATAAAAGAAATAGTGTTAAATACTAGATCTACACACGTTTCTGGGTGGTGCTTAAAAAGAAATAAAAATGTGTTTGCTGCTTTTTCCACTAGTTATTTGTTTTCTTCTCCAAAAGGGTCTATTATACGAGAAGCCGTTGAACGAATAATTGATGGCCAATCTACATAGAGTTCTTGTCATAGTGATGTGCGACAAAGAAAAAAGGTAGTGTTGTGTGTGTGTGTGTGTGTGTGTGTGTGTGTGTGTGTGTGTGTGTGTGTGTGTGTGTGTGTGTGTGTGTGTGTGTGTGTGTGTGTGTGTGTGTGTGTGTGTGTGTGTGTGTGTGTGTGTGTGTGTGTGTGTGTGTGTGTGTGTGTGTGTGTGTGTGTATGTGTGCGTGCGTGCGTGTGTGCGTATGTGAGTGCGCGCGCGCGCGCGTGTGTCACATATCTTCATTCAATACAGGTAAATTACATGGATCTGTGATCGAACAAACACACTTTTTTCCATTGCAGACAGGCGGATGTCATTTTAGGGACATGGGTTTCAAAGTCATTAGATGATTCAAAGTGTAAATAGGGCTTAATTAAAGCCGCGCTTGGAATGCTGACACTTTTTGTTTTAAATTTATCAAACTTTTGTGAAATTCGGTCAAGATTCTATCTCATTCCCTTTCTTTAATGAACTAAAAACAAACACAACACCAACTGTGTACAGAGTGAAATGATTTCGAAGGGCAATGCCTTCTTTTTCAATCCTTTCTTTATAACGGTACACCGAAACCTTGAAAAGCTGTTGTTGTTTTTGAATTGAGAGAGTTAGCAATTATTTTCAAAAACAAAATAGAAAAAACATAATTACGTCTTCATTTTTTTTTTTTACAGGAAAAGAACGAAAATTAATTGATTGTCCTTCCCCGAATGAAAACGTGATGAATGCTTCATTATTAAAGGTTGCTAGAGTTTGATCTAAATATCAGGGCACAGCCTACCAACTTCATTACGGGAAGTTAACGCTTATATAGATGTGGAACTATCCCAAGGCAGCGTTCCTTCTTGGTGATATTCAGCTTCTAACAGCTTCTGGTTGATGAGATAAAAAAAGGTTGAAACCAACAAAACCTATGAAATGATCAGAATAAACCCCATGAATGTTAAAGCAATAGCAATGCATCAAGTACGGTGCATGAAAGAGACTCGGTCACAACTTAATATTTGTTTGAATGAGCTTTTTTCTGAACTCAAATAAAAACGAAAACGCGCTCAGAGGAAGGTTTTGATTATCGTTACTGACCTATCTCGGTTCGTTTTAAAGCCACGTGAAGGAGATAAAGTGAAAGCAATGGGCAATAAGCACGCTGAGAAGAAGCCATTAGGTGCGAAGACTGGCTACATCAACTGAACCGTTCCTCGGCCAATAAAGTTAAAAGAGCAATAGTTTCGCGAATAAAACACAGGTTGATTGTATGGCCTAGTTGTGAGAGAGATATAAACAGTCAGTCAGTCAACTTTATTCCAAAAAAAACTGGGGGCACAAGAAAGTGAATATAAAACCCATTCATATTTGCGGCATTAAACATTACAAATAATAGTTCTTAAGACTTCATAGCAGTACACATCAACATACATGGGCTCCACCCCCCAAAATAAAAAAAATTTATTTTTTATTTTATAGCAAACACATAGCAGAAAGCAAATGGTCAATATGAGTGTTTCGTATAGTTACAGGCTACTTCCAAATAGAGAAATGAAAGAGTCGCATAAACAACAACAAAATTAACAAGCAAACACACAAACAATTGTAATTTTGTTTAGGCAAACACAACGGCAAGTCACTACTAATGCTCGTGCTTTAACGTAAGCAAGAACAGTTGACAGAGGCACGTGCGTGATGCACGAACATCTTATCTATTCGCCTGCACAAATGCCTGCCTCTCTATAGGCCTCTGCAACTAGGGTTATTAACGCCCTTGACAGTGAGAGTGATGCCCTTGCTGGTCAGTACTGATAAGGGCATTCACTCTTGCGAAAGGCAGCCATTTAGTGGCATCAAATAGGGTTATTGGCGAGAGTTATCCCTCTGTCTGGTCAGTACTGAACCATCTTCCCCCACCCTCCAAGGGCATTCACTCTTGCAAAAGGTGTTCGTTGCAGACCCCAATATGCCTGTTTTCATAGATCCATCTGCCCCTCTCTCTCTCTCTCTCTCTCTCTCTCTCTCTCTCTCTCTCTCTCTCTTGTACTGCTTTGGCTCGGTCTATGTCCTGGAGGGGTGAAAGGTCGTGTAGAGTGTATTATATGTATCTCCCTTGTCAAATGAGTTAATTCTTGATCATCAGGTCATTTTGTTTTTGTGTAAAAAAAGAAAAGTTGTTAGGTAGCCTCACCGTGGGGATACCGGGTGGTCTTTCGCAAATCAGTTCCCCCACCTTCTGGAAGTTATGTGCTTGTAACTTCCTCTAATCTGCCACTCTCTTTGACTCTGCCTTTTCCCTTTGCTTTCTATCATCTACTGTCTTTCTGACTTATTGGCCTTTCTTCCAAAAATAATCTTCCAAATAATTGTTTCCCTATGAGCTCCTCCAAAATCGGAATGTGTCGGCTGTATGCATGCAGCGGGGAGACCAGTGAAAACCAAAAACCGGACATATACGTATCTTACCCATTATGGCCATATGGCGTGGGAATGCAGAAAAAGAAGAAGTTAGGCAACACCCGTTCACTATTCCTACTTTGGTTTAAATTCATCCATAATCTTTTAAATAATCGGTATTTCTTAGTGTTCAAATTGTCTGGCTATGATTATGTTGATATGGCTTGTCGGTCTGTCAATCTGACAGCATGGGCAACATCTGCAAGGTCTAAGGAATCATTGTACCAAGTTTCATTAAGATCGGTTCAGTGGTTAAGGCGACATGGACTGGAACACATTTGGTCACAGACGGGGACACACACACACATACTCACACACACATACACACACACACACACACACACACACACACACACACACACACACACACACACATACACACACACACACACACACACACACACACACACACACACACAGAGACACACACACACACACACACACACACACACACACACACACACACACACACCTCAAAGGATTGAAATCAGTCAGGCATGTTTATCAAATCAGAGGAAGTCAAATGTCATGTTGGATATGACAATTCCGTTAACAGTTACACAAGGAAGTGGCTATTAGTAATTTCATGAAATAACTGGTGTCTAATTTCAGTAATTACGTGAAATTACTAGGGGTCACAGTAAGTTTATGAAATTACTAAAACATCCCAGTAATGTCATGTAATTACTGATTTCACATATTTACGGTAACATATATGAAGAGTCAAAAGTGTCAGTTACGGCTGACGGAGATAACTATTCAATTTATGTCATTGCCAGACACCGGCCTTATCAGTGCGGGATATGTAATATTATTACAATTATTTAACATGAACCTAGTAGAAAAAAAACCCGGATTCATCAGCTTCAGAAACTAAGATAAAAATCAAACCGATGAAGATATGTAAAATAATCTATCAATAAAAAGAGACTTCAGTCTACATGTGCTCGCGCGTACAAGTATAACTGCATAGTGTACACGCGCAAGGAAGTGCATGCTTTAAAAACATTTTTTACAGATGTATACTTTCAAATGTGTTCTATATATAGTTCAAAACTGCATTCACAATCGCACGCTGTAGTACGACAAGCATTCCACACTCACGCTAAGTCACGAAGAAACCCAGACATTTCACCACCCTCGCGAAACATTAACCCTTTCACCGCCATCCATATTTCAGACAAAAATGTCCATTAAATTTACTTGGGTAGAGAACAAAATCTGTCTGCAGTATGGGGGATTCTTATGTGACATATATAAAATAAGGTCTACCATTACTTCCAAAAACTAAGACAATAGGGTCTTTGGATAATAGACCCCAATTTGATGCCTTTTAGTAACATAGGTGTTAAATCACTGTGGTGCTAAAATGCGACTTTGGCGGTGAAAGGGTTTTAACTTGATTCTAAAAAAAAAATGTCCAGAATTAGAAATCAGAAAAAAACCTTGCAATATGGAAATAGGTCAACCAATACCTGAATAAAAAACATTTTGAAAAAAAGAAATAAACTTCAGTTATCACAGACTAATTACGTTACTCAGCCCACACCTTTTCCTCCACGTCCGTGTCCACCTTTAATCTTTCCCCCCTCTCGTCACAAAACAACTAAAAACATAAAAACACTTTTCTTTCCCACTGTCCGCACAACGATTTGTTTGAAACCACCTTCACATTCCCAGTGCCTTCCACAACCACACTAAAACGAAGCTCCGATGTAGGGTTATATCCCTTGACCGGAAACTCGAGTTGACACGCGCGTGCGACACGTGACAAAACCATCGGGCTGTCTTCCCGCTGTCCAGACAAAGATCCGCGTCACAAGCAGAAGAGGGAAGGACAAAATGGAGACGAACGGGGGAGTAAAAAAGAAAGAAAAAAGAAAAAAAAAGATGGAGAGAAAAATGGATAAGAACAGAATGAACATATGGATCGGAGTTGAGGAAGATGAAAAGGGGATCATTTCCTGGTTCCTGCGGCCGTAATACCGAAAACATTTCGCGATCGAAAAAAGATTTACCATGTACGTATCTTCCCGAGTTCTATTAGTGGGAAAAAGGGGGATAGAAATGCTATAAGGGAAGTAGAGAGAGAGGGAGAAATAATAATTATTCAGAACGTTCATTTCAGTTCAGAAATGAAGCGTGTTGCTCAAATCATCGTTAGCGATTCCACAACTTTCCATTGTTAAATAATATTGGACAACATAAACCTAGGAAATAAAAACATGTTTCTTTTTTTATCTGTTCAATTAATTCCATGATCATATTATCATCGTTTGGTTGATTTTTTGTATGCTTTGTTTGTTAACTGACATTATTGTATTTATTCTTGTTGTTTTGTTACCACATGTTGTACCCCCCTTCACAAATCACACACACAACATTTTCGCGGAACAAATAAGCATATTTGATGTTTCATCACGCAAATGGTGCACGGGTTGGTGAAACCCTCTCTCTCTCTCTCTCTCTCTCTCTCTCTCTCTCTCTCTCTCTCTCTCTCTCTCTCTCTCTCTCTCTCTCTCTCTCTCTCTCTCTTTCTCTCTCTCTCTAAATAACAAACGCTTCGACAATAATATTCCCAAAACCTGTCCATTCTGCGATCAAATAGAAAACGAGTTGCACTTCTTGATTTATTGCACTACCTATAAAGAGCTAAGAGACAAGTATATTTTCAAACATAATCAATTTAGAAACAACTATTCCATTGAATTAAAAAGCCTCCTTGCCAATCGAAAATACAATCAAAACTAGAGATGTTGCCATGTTTATATTTTATGCGCTTAAAAAAAGAGATGAACTTATGTCAGTTAATACATGAACTTATGCATTATGAAATTTATTTGGATAACATGCTAGTGCTAAGTGAAATAATATTCACATTTGTCCTGTTTTCATTTATTACATTATGTGTGTATATGCGCACCCTCAATGTTATAGGCCGGAGGTCTGACATTAAAACATTTTTGAGTTTGAGTTTGAGTCTCTCTCTCTCTCTCTCTCTCTCTCTCTCTCTCTCTCTCTCTCTCTCTCTCTCTCTCTCTCTCTCTCTCTCTCTCTCTCTCTCTCTCTCTCTCTCTCTCTCTCATTATCTGAGACAAACACTCATTATCTGAGACAAACAAGGAATGCAACGGGACTGACATTGTGTCGTAGCATAAAGGAGTACCGGGTAGAAAGACGTCATCACGGGTGCGTAGCGCTTTCACTGCGTATCAAAAGAACTACCCGTTGTTACCACTACTACCCATAGAGACCAGTTAATGATGACTGTGCCAATCTGTCAGTTTGAATTCCGACAGACTAACCCTAGCCCTATTCCTAACCCTAACCCGAACCCTTTTCGTAACCTAACCCTATATCCGACCTAAGTTTAACCCTATTTTAACCCTAACCCTAACCCTTAGTTGTCGTAGTGATTTAGCCCAGTAGTGTTATTGATACGTATTGATAGCCGAACTGATTTATCTTGGTAGATTTATCGATACATAGCGATAGCGGGATGTCCCCCCATCATCATGATACCCACTGTTTAGGTCTCAGACAGCTCAAGCTTAAGGACATTGGTAAATATTCTGATACTCTGGTTCATTTAAAGCAAGGGTTAGAACCAACTTATCAAGAGATTTACACACAAGGCTGTCATCAATAGCTATACTTACATTAGTTGGCATATCTTAGTTCTTAACGTTTCTTAAAATTAGTTATCATTGTAAGATATAAATACATATTTGCGTCTTGAGTCAAGTCATGTTATTTTGTCTATAAGTATAACCCTGCCTACATCTATGGCCAAATCTGGGCTGTCACCACGTTGACATCTGATCACGTGATATATGGGTCAAATGTCTATAGATGCGCTCACCTGCGTGTAGGCCTACTTCAACCGTCCGATATAAAGAAAGGAAGAACGGACGTTCGCTAACTGTATGGAAACTTGAAATAAAGATGAGGTCGTTCGAGGTCTATAAACAAAAAGCAATGTCGCTTTTTGGCTGCCATGCCCCACATGGCCGAAAGGCCAAAGAGGGCGTAAAACACTATTCTTCTTCTTTTGGGCTGCCATGCCCCACATGGCCGAAAGGCCAAAGAGGGCGTAAAACACTATTCTTCTTCTGTTTGGCTGCCATGCCCCACATGGCCGAAAGGCCAAAGAGGGCGTAAAACACTATTCTTCTTCTTTTGGGCTGCCATGCCCCACATGGCCGAAAGGCCGTAAAAGAGGGCGCCCCACATGGCCGAAAGGCCAAAGAGGGCGTATTATTCTTCTTTTTTGGCTGCCATGCCCCACATGGCCGAAAGGCCAAAGAGGGCGTAAAACACTATTATTCTTCTTTTTGGCTGCCATGCCCCACATGGCCGAAAGGCCAAAGAGGGCGTAAAACACTATTCTTATTCTTTTTGGCTGCCATGCCCCACATGGCCGAAAGGCCAAAGAGGGCGTAAAACACTATTCTTCTTCTTTTTGGCTGCTTTGGTTGGCAGTCAGTTATGAAAGCAAACAGTAATGTGTGTGTGTGTGTGTGTGTGTGTGTGTGTGTGTGTGTGTGTGTGTGTGTGTGTGTGTGTGTGTGCGTGTGCGTGTGTGTGCGTGCGAGCGTGCGTGCGAGCGTGCGTATGTGTGTGTGCGCGCGTGCGTGTATGTGTGTGTGCGCGCGCGCGCGCGTGTGTGTGTATGTGTGCGTGCGTGCGTGTGTACGTACGCGTGCGTGCGTGCGTGTGTGCGTGCGTGTGTGCGTGCGTGCGTGTGTGCGCATGCGTGCGTGCGTGCGTGCGTGTGTGTGTGTGCACGTGCGCAGGCGCGTGCGCGTGTGTGTATTTACTGATTAGAAACCAATCCTTTTCATTGCACAATTTAGCTATAAAACAAAAAAACAAAACAAAAACATGAACATAAAACATTCGCTCGCTATCAAAACAAAAACTGTCTGCCTTTTTCAATTATTAGCAAAGGAAAGCAATCTCATTTGGCTCAGTGACGCCTTCCATGTTGCTGGGAAGAGAAAATGACAGCCCCTCCCTTGTTATTGTTGTGTGCTGGAGAAAGTCTGATTGCGTCATCAAATTAGATTTCACGGCGTTTACGACCTTGCCGATAGGAGGCGATGACCGGCTTCAGATTCAATACGAGAGAATCAAAACTGAATGAGAGAGAGAGAGAGAGAGAGAGAGAGAGAGAGAGAGAGAGAGAGAGAGAGAGAGTTGACAATTGACAATGATTTAATTGCATATAGGCCTGTGGCCCGTTACAATGTCATCGCAACAAAAGCAAAAAACAACAACTGAAAAGCACAAAGAAACAATGAGCAAATAAACGCATGCATGCATACATACATACATACATACATACATACATACATACATACATACATACATACATACATGCATACATACATACATACGCCCGCACACACACACATGCACGGATGTGCGCACAGGAGAGAGAGAGAGAGAGAGAGAGAGAGAGAGAGAGAGAGAGAGAGAGAGAGAGAGAGAGAGAGAGAGAGAGAGAGAGAGAGAGAGAGAGAGAGAGAGAGAGAGAGAGAGAGAGAGAGAGAGAGAGAGAGAGTGAGTGAGTTCAGACTTCAGACACTTTATTTTACAAAGATAAGAATATAGGCTGGGCCTAGTCTTCCATTCTGTTCTTGGTTCTAAGCATGCAATACATAACTAATACTATCAATGAAAGGGAGAGAGAGAGAGAGAGAGAGAGAGAGAGAGAGAGAGAGAGAGAGAGAGAGAGAGAGAGAGAGAGAGAGAGAGAGAGAGAGAGAGAGAGAGAGAGAGAGAGAGAGAGAGAGAAAGAGAGAGAGGGAGGGGGGGCACGCAATTTTTGCATTTTTTGTTTGTCATAGATGGCTGATGAGAAATGAATCACTTTAACAAATCGAAAAGTCATGGCAACGGCAGTCAACACACACGCTAATCATTTTTGTACCAAAATAATGAAAGAAAAAAAGCTAACTTTTTAAACAGCAACGACAATAATATAAAAAACATATATAAGCTTTTTTTTGCTATTAGAATGTATTATATATATGCGTGAACAAAATGGGTTCGAACGGATGCAGCTATAAAAACACACACCACTAAACTGACCCTAACGGAAATGAGCAGCATTGACTTTAATGTCATGAAAATTGCATCTTTTGTCTCATTTCACACAAATAGCAAGTCCTTTAAAAGAACTTCTACGACGGGCACTCCATATATTTTGCAATGTGGAGAACTGACAGTGTGCATCCTCCTTCTGGGTAGTGGAACTTTGAGAAGAGTCCCTCACTAGAATTACGCACGTGGATATCATTTCAAACCAAACGGTTATGGCACCAGACCAGCTCAACTGAAGTATGTCACAAATAGTGCCCTCGACGAACGCTCAAGCATCTTCAACTTTCTATAATTGCTTGCCCCTTCACTAGTTTAACATTTGATACAAGGAAAAAATAACAAGGGACTAAATAAGAACATTAACCCTTTCACGCCAAAGTCGCATTTTAGCACCACAGTGATTTGACACCTATGTCATTAAAAGGCATCAAATTGGGGTCTATTATCCAAAGACCCTATTGTCATAGTTTTGGGAAGTAAGGATAGACCTTATTTGATATATGTCACAGAAGAATCCCCAATACTGCAGATGGATTGTGTTCTCTACCCAGGTAATTATTAATGGACAGT
>CM065683.1:39854351-39861851 GCA_017654935.2 Phymorhynchus buccinoides | reverse complement strand
AAGAACAGTAAGTTGTGTCTACCTACACCACAGGCAAATGATCTGGAATCGAAAGAATAACACCAGCAATAACAAAGTATCTAAGACTTCATATGTCTCTCCGAACCTTCTTTCTATCTTGCTTTACACTGTTTTTTCCCCCTTTAAATCTCATTAGAACCTAAGCTTCACGGTTCTTTCGTCATATTTGGACGCATGCAATCGAACCTTTTCGATAGCCACATTCTGCTTTTATTTTGCACATGTTTGAACACTGAAGAGTAAACCGTGCACGCTTCTCATACTTGCTCTTATTTTCTGATTTAAAAGTAACTCTACACTTCTGACTCCTCTACACTTTTGTTAAGCTATAAAGCAGCCCGCTGATGGTTTGCACGATGTTACTACAGTCCTCGTAACTTTCACAGACCGACTGCGACACCAGTAAGAGGAACAGAATCAAGTGCAGCCCGGCTCTAAAATGAACGGAGGGACTGGGATTATAAAACGGGGCAACTTTCCTCGACTACTCAGAGAAAATCAATATCAGAGAGAGAGAGAGAGAGAGAGAGAGAGAGAGAGAGAGAGAGAGAGAGAGAGAGAGAGAGAGAGAGAGAGAGAGAGAGAGAGAGAGAGAGAGAGAGAGAGAGAGAGAGAGAGAGAGAGAGAGAGAGAGAGAGAGAGAGAGAGAGAGAGAGAGAGAGAGAGAGAGAGAGAGACGTTCTCTTAGTTCCTAATGTCGTGGCATCGAAACATCAAATTCTTTGGACAATCAATTACTTCGATCAGTAGATTCTAGAACCTGATGTTTACAGGACATTTAGTCTCTCTGACTGAAATTATACAGACTTTAACTTTATTACGACATTTGGAATGTATTACTTAGTTTAGGAAACAGCAGTCAAGTTAATGTACAAGAAAGGTTTTGGTATATTTTTTAGGCTTGACCGTGTCACGCAGGAAGTCTGTAGAACCAAGTCCTTGCTAAGATACTCAGTGGTAGCTTCATTTCGATGCATTCATTGAGCACTGATAGTTACTGAGCCAGAGAACAAGCCATTTACTGACGATACCGTTTGTAGGAAACACCACAGCTTACAGGCTGGCACGCTGTGAGAGCCATTCATCTTGGGTCAGAAGCTATCAGTCTGGGACAGACCACTCACTCATAGCTGTCGTCGCCTGTCTTGAACTCATTCTAATCAAGTTGCTGGAACTGAAAAAATATCACAAGCAATGAACCAGTCAATCTTCCAAGGCACACAACATCATAACATGCAAAAGATGATACAAATATACATACATCATTTAGTGTTATCGTTACTGCATTCTCCGTATCTTGAGTATTGTAATTGAATCTCTTTATCTTGATCTATTTCGTTTTTGTTTCCTTTGACTTTAGGCTGGGTTCACATTAGACGCGGAAGTTCCGTACGGAAAACCCAAAATAAGTGGAAGAAAGAAGGATAAAAGTTTACGCATATAGGGGAAATTCCGACGCGTGCGTAAATCTTTCCCCTTCTTTGTTTCACTTATTTATGGATTGCGCACGGGTTTCCGCATGGAATATCCGCTTATGTGTGTACACGGCCTCAGGGTGAGTGACTGAAGCATTGAATCGTATCATTACTGAACATTAATTTTACTCACAACTTTGTGGATCATGTGTCAAGATGTTGCTCTCAGCCAATGGATTCCTTGTTCATTTAACAACATTGGCATTTCATTGTCATCCTTGTCCCTCTCACCTATTGAGACTTTCTCTAAAACCATTCTTCTGCATGGCAGACAAACGTATCTCGTTACGACACCACGCGCTTCAACTATCATTCAAGTCCCTTCTTTTTCTTCTTACAATGTTTTAGGAGCGTGAATAGAATTATCTTTTAACAGCATTTTTTATCCGCAGCTTCTTTTTCATGATCAAAATCCTTCAACAGTATACTTATATAATAATTGCTGATATAAAACGTATGTATGTAATGTTATTTCCTTTCACTCATTCCTGAAGAAAAGACCGTTGGGTTTTGAAAGCTTGAACAAATGGTGTTCGTGTGTTTACTTTGAGAAACAATAAAACTCATGTATCTTGGTAATCTTCAAGGCATCCAACAGTTGAAGTCTTTTTTACGGTTTCTAGAGGGTGGCATAAAACAGTCAGACATGGAATTGAACATGCATTGAACAGGTTACAGCCAAAAATACTGTCGATGGCAGACACGAACAGCACTGCTCTGCATCATTCCATCCAATGCTGTACTCGCGCTATCGATGAGGACATGTGTACGCGAAGTTTAATGGGATGATTTAGTCAGAAGTCAGGTTGATGATTGCAGACATACTCAGCTCCCAGTGAACCTGGGTAGCTCTTGTGACAGCGCAAATTGTAACAACTGCGCAAAATGTAACAATTGTTACATCTTGCGCTAGGCGCCCACCTTTTGACGAAATTAGCAAAACAAAAATGGCAGTTTTTCGTCATTACAAATATCGTAGCTGTGATTTGTTACATCCATAAACACAACAGTAATTCGGCATTGTTCAGGCGAAAAAACCGCTGTACCCAAGAAGAAAGCAAGCAAGAAATAACACACGAGAGAAAAACATCAATAAAACAACCTGCATAATTTGCACCTTGTAATAATAAGTAATAATGCTAAATCGAATGAAGAACGAGTGAAACAAACAAGCAAGCAAACAAACATTTGGAAATTTAGATGTAGACTTTGTTTTTATCTTTCGATTTGATATATTATGATGAAGACAAATTCATCAACTCCTTGAAGATTTTACTTCGATTTGATCTGTAATGACGAAAAACTGCCTTTTGTTTTTGCTAATTTCGTCAAAAGGTGGGCGCCTAGCGCAAAATGTAATAACTGTTACAAATTGTTACAAATCGAACATTGTTACATTTTGCGCGGGCAGACCGCGCAAAATGTAACAATTGTTACATTTTGCGCAGTAGTTACAATTTGCGCTGTCACAGCTCTTAAGATTCATCGACACAAATTTGTTTTCTCTCTCTCACTTCATCTTTAATGGCAACATTCCTTTAACCTGGTTTCGTTTACGTCTGAATTCCAGCACACGGTTCGATTTCTTGACGTTCCTACCAAGTCTGTGTAGCTCTGACCAAAGGACAGGGACAGAACGGAGGTACAAGGAATAAAGTGTACTTCAAGGAGAGGACTTCCTGGGGGCAATCCAATGGAAGCTTGTTCTCTATTCGTTTGCAGAAAATGACACCACAGGGAAAGAACAACATGTGTGCTGTAGGCTGCTTTTTCAAAGTTCGGTTTTCTGCTGTCATGATTCTCAGGGAGTTTGATCCAGATTGGAAAACACACACGTACACACACACACGTACACACACACACACACACACACACACACACACACACACACACACACACACACGCGCGCGCGCGCGCGCGCACACACACACACAAACACACACACACACACACACACACACACACACATATACACACACACGTGCGCGCGTATGAATACACACTTACACTGCTTAAATAAACATTTCCCCCAAACCCGTCTAACAGAACTGAGTTTATTTATTCCCTCTAATAAATATTGTGTCCTGTTTTCATCAGCATTGCAGATAAGCTGCTAAGAGTCATAGCTCGAGTTGTGATGAAATGCAGTTAACAGTCCCTGAATCAACATTGCCACAGGTCTGCGTTTTCAATATGGACAATCACGCAACTCAAATCTTCCCAGTTATCGGACACCACATCCCTTAGTGTGGATATCCTTGAGAATAATACACGACGATTCTTTCGTCTGATTCCGTTCTTTGTATTGCTGTCGTTGTTGATTTGATTGGTGTTAGCGTGCATGTGCGTGTGTGTGAGACTAGGTGTAGGCCTATGTAAGGCATTGAATGAGAAAGACACACACACACACACACGCGCGCGCGCGCACATACACACACATACACACCCACACACAAAAGAGATGCACTTCACACATTGATGTTGTATTGTCAATACGCACATAGAGAGAAAAAGAGTGAGAGTGAGAGTGACAGCACACAATCGCGCGCGCACGCACGTACACATACATACTCGCTCACACATATACATTCATACGTACGCTCGTTCACACGTATAATTGTTTTTGGTATTTGTTTTTTTATAACAAATTAGCCATTTTGACAGGAAACATCTATCATCATTCATTATTAAATATGTCACGTAATTTAAGTGCCCCTGCAAAGAGAACAGAATCCAACACACAAAATCAATTACAGGATAGATTAATTTTAACATACATTACACTCCTAATATATACGCCCCACTCCCCCCTCCCATGCACACACATTATATTACACGCACTCGAGCGCATGTGAATTGAATCACAAAAGATGCATTGGAGAGAGAGAGAGAGAGAGAGAGAGAGAGAGAGAGAGAGAGAGAGAGAGAGAGAGAGAGAGAGAGAGAGAGAGAGAGAGAGAGAGAGAGAGAGAGAGAGAGAGAGAGAGAGAGAGAGCGAGAGAGAGAGAGAGAGAGAGAGAGAGAGAGAGAGAGAGAGAGAGAGAGAGAGAGAGAGAGAGAGAGAGAGAGAGAGAGAGAGAGAGAGAGAGAGAGAGAGAGAGAGAGAGACAGAGTCAGACACACAGTGTGAGACAAACAGACACAGAGAGGGTCAGTGCTTAGCCAGTTTCTATTTCCCCAGAAGGCTAATGAACGGTTACAGGAAGCCCCACTGGAGTCGGTCCGTTCGCTGCAGTGGTCACACAGGAAGAAGAATTGTCAGACTTTCTCTCTGTGTGTCCACGTCACCTTTCTCCGGGATTCCACGCTGGGGAAAACCACAGACACCAGGGCTTCTCCAGCACCGTTGAAGAAACAAACAAACAAACAAACAAACAAAAGAAAGAAAGTACTGACACAACGCAAGCCTCAGCCAGGGAGGATAACTTTGGCTAGCACCGACGACGAGGCAACAAAGAGATTATCATTACGAGTAGTTCCTCCGAAGTCGGAGTGTGGCTGCCCACGTGGCGGGGTAATCTAAAACGGTTACACGCGTAATGTTTTCATCCCTTAGCTGGTGCATTTGTACCATAGTGTTCAAGCGCTTCGGCTGTTGAGAAGATCCCTGGAGTATTTTAGCCAGGGTGCAGCAACAACAACATTACATGTAGTGAAAGAAGGGCTTGTGGCAGCGCAAAATGTTACAACGCGGCAAAATGTTACAATTGTAGCAAATTGCGTGAGGTGCCCGGGGCTCCTCGCGCAAAATGCTACAATTGTAACATTTTGACGCGTTGTAACATTTTGCACGGAAAGCCTGCGGCAAAATGTTAAAATTGTGTTAGAATTGCAACATTTTGCCCGAACGCGTCAAACTGTTACAATTGAAAACTTTCAATCAAAGGTGGGCGCCTCGCGCAAAATGTTACAATTGTAGCAAACTTGTAACATTTTGCCGCAGGCTTTCCGTTCAAAATGTTACAACGCGTCAACATGTTACAATTGCAACATTTTGCGCGAGGACTTTCCGCGCAAAATGTTACAAGGCGTCAAAATGTTACAACTGTAACATTTTGACGCGTTGTAACATTTTGCGCGGCCACAGGGCTGCCTTTATCAAAGGACTCCAATAGACCAATAACGTTTCTGCATTTTAAAAAAACCGATTCATCAACCCACCGCCAACTAATATACCACCAACCCACCGGTTTCACGTTTGACTTTTCAACTGGTCGCGTTTCAAGTTTCATGGTGAATGAAACTGTACATTGATCAAACATTCTTTCTTCGACAATTATCCTGGATAATCATTTAAGACTCATTTGATTTATCCCGGTTGTGGGTGGATGCCTCTAGCCTCCATTCGGCGAGCTGCCCTCCGCGAGTCTCTCCACGTGGTGACACCGGGGGAGGTCTTTTGTATAAGTAGTTCCCCCACCTTCTGGAAGTAAGTTATGTGCTTGTAGCTTCCTCTCATCTGTTCCTCGCTTTGACTGACTATTCCCTATGTTTTCTGTCATCTACTATCTTTTTTTAAATAGGTATTAGGTATTAGGTACTTTATAGTCACAGAGGCGTCTCTGTGAAATTCGGGCTGCTCCCACCTGGAGAGCGCGTCGCAGCCAGAGGCGCGCCACCCAATTGTTTTTATTTTTTTATAATTTTGTTTGCATCCGATTTTTGTCGCTGATGAGGGAGGGGGAGGGGGGTAAATTTTGACCAAATGACAACTTTTTCGTTGCCACTGGGTTTAACGTATGCTAAGTGCATGGGCACACGGGACCTCGGTTTATCGTCTCATCCGAAAGACTCCACGTTCAGACCGTTAAGGCCTAGTGCAGAATGAGAGGAAAAAATCCCCTGTACCCAGGTTCGAACTCGGGTTTACTTGACACGAAGCGAACGCGATACCACTGTGCCACTCTACACCACTTATCTGACTTATTGGCCCATTCTCCTGCCTTTTTGTCCCCCAAACTCGTCCAAAACGTCTCCTTTGAGCTCCTCCGAAATCGGAATGTGTCGGCTGAATGCAGCGGGGAGACCAGTAAAAACTGAAAACCCGACACATACGTACCTCACCCCTTATGGCCATATGGCCTGGGAACGCAGAAGAACAAGAAGAAGAAGATTTTATTTTGTTGTTCATTGAAAAGATAATAATAACACTAAGATCGAACAACAACACCAACAACACAACAACAATAACACAGCAACAACAACAACAACAGTGCATTTTTATGTCTTTTACGTCTAATACTAATATTTGTGTTATTAATGAATGCTCCGCAATGTTTATTTTATCACTGATAACTTTTTGCATTCAGCTTTGCTTTGGATCAATAATATTTTCTTCCATGAAAACGAATGAAAACTAAAGCAAACAACATCGACAAAATGATATTGCATCCGACATGCAAGCACGGAAGCTTGCAAATTAGGGGAGCGATTTATATGGAAATAATGTTTCGCAATTTAATGTAATCATTTTAAAAATACATTTATATGAAAGTGCATGTTGGTTTTCCTTGATTTTGGAAACAACAACAACAAACCACTCTACATCATTTCGCAAATGAATTTGACATTTTCTTGATTAAACTGTTTTAGAATGATATTTATTAGATGAGTTATTTTAGCAACATCTCCTGTTTGGTTGGGTTGCAAATCGACCTTTGGGTTTAACGATTTGTTTTCAATCTCTGCCTTAGGTGTGAGTGTTGTGGAAGGCCTATGCTTCCCTCCAGGCACTGAGGGCACTACTGTCAAATTAAATCGAGGAAAACAGGTTGTGACGAGCTCTACTGTCTAATTAAGTCGAGGCAAACATGTTGAGTTAAGCGATTTTCTAAAACAAAACCTTTTGTTCTTAAGCAGTTTTTGTGCAAAGATGGTCATGAGTTGTGGCTCATCCATTGGCGAACTGACTAAATCTTGGCACATTCTTTTTTAAGAATGATGCTTTGTTTGTCTCACTTTGGTTCTGACCCACGTACTGCTAGATGATTGGTATGGTAATCAA
>CM065683.1:39834351-39839351 GCA_017654935.2 Phymorhynchus buccinoides | reverse complement strand
AAAGATAGTCCGTTTTGACTCCAAGCCATCGATAATGTTAATTACCTTAGTTACTTCAATTGCATATATGCAGATAACTAAAGGCTGTGCTTAGACATGTATTGAGGCTACGCATGGAATTGCTGCGATGCACCAAGTGTCTAAGTGCAATACCAACAGAGATCAACAAAACCAGAAACAAAATCAGCGAGTGCGTTTACATGCATGGAAATATGTTCATTTGAAATTGGACAAAGGGTGAATACTCTCTTTCTAATTAACTCCCCTCCACCAAAGTTGATTACGATACCAATCACCTAGCAGTGCGTGGGTCAGAACCAAAGTGAGACAAAGAAAGCATCATTCTCAAAAAAGAATGTTCATTTGACTAACTCCCGTGATGCATTGGGCCCACGATGCATTCCCAGGCCTATATAGACAGGATTGGCGTTTTCAGAAAAGCGTTTATTCCGACAAAAGGGCAGTGTAGAAAATAACAAAGAACAGAATGACATACAAACGAAAGGATAATAAATAAAGCTGAAACGTTACGCATGAGAGTAAAAGCTTAAAAAACCCAATGGATAATAACGAATGTTTATGATTCAAACAAACAACTGAAGACAACTTAAAAAGAAAGGGCGTTCTCGATTGAAAACCGAGACACATCAAGGCGATCAATCCACGATTCGTCCGACATCCTTTCAATCTTGCATGGCAATGCACCGTGGATTGACGCTTAAAAAGAGTCACGAGAGAGTAGGGGCCTAAACGTAAAAACGTGACGAGTGCAGTAAACGTTATCAAGGGGATTGAATTTTAAAAAATAAATTTGAATAAAAATTGTAGTTAGTTTAATGTAAAATATTTTCGTTTGATCCTTGCTCTCATTCGGCTGCATTGGATTTTTAATCTCCCCAACCCTTCCAATTGATTGATGCAAACCCCAGAATTCAAAAGGCTTTTGCATGAATATTTTGCCTCATGGTAGAAAAGTATGATGTTCGTCCATCCCGCAGGATGATGACCATCGGCTCAACAGTTAATAATAATAATAATTATGATTATTTATATAGCGCCTATTCTCTGATTTAGGGCTCTAAGCGCTTTACATATTTAATACAAATACAACATAGAATATACATTATCTTATACAATCAGAACATGACGAACGTACATACATTTTACATGAGTAGAATACAGAAAAGTACATACAAATGAACAAAAACGCATATCTTTAAAAAGGTACACAACTTACAGAAACACACACACACACACACACACACACACACACACACACACACACACACACACACACACACACACACACACACACACACACATGCGAACACGCCATGTGACAGCCACTTCATCATTTCACGGGAACTGAGTAGAAGGGGGTGGAGAGGAGTGGATTGGTGGGGGAGGAATCATTATCGTTGAAACAAAGTTCGTCTTCACAGCAGACTTGAAGGAAGAAGTTGAAGGTAAGTGTCTGATATTGATGGGAAGTGTATTCCAGACAGTTGGTCCCTGAAAGGAGAAAGAACGTTGACCGAAGGACTTTGTTCTGACAGAAGGAATACGGAAGAGACGAGTGTCAGCAGAAGAACGAAGTTGACGGGATGGGGTGTAGATGTGTAGAATGTCAGAAAGATATTGTGGTCCAGTACCAGAGACAGAAGAGAAACAGATGGAAGCCAGCTTATAGTCAATCCGACTCTGAACCGGGAGCCAGTGGAGGGACTGCAACAGAGGAGTGACATGTTAATTCGTCAAAGAGGGTCAGGATGATGGATGGGTTCTTAGGTGACTTGTGAGGCCTAAAAACACGAAAAGTAGAAAAGCATAGCCCGAATTGAGTCCCGTCTATTGGGCCTCAGACTGGAGCAGGCCTTGTGTAGTCAGAGAGCTCTAACAGAAAATAAATAGGTTTTTTTGTGGACCTTTGCGCTATGTCAATGCTTTCTTGTTAGTCGTGGTTTCTGTGTCAGTAGAAGCGCCATTGGATGGTGCAAAGCCGTGTTACGTAGAGAATCAAGATTATAGTTGGTAGCCGACCCTCGGGATAGTTAGACATTCAAGTAGTACAGCTTATGTATGACAGTTTAGAGAAGGAAACTTGTCAAGGTAGTCAGGCACAGTGGGTATGGACGGTGTTTGTAGCCATCGATATTGTCAGCAAAAAACAAATAACTAGACGAAAAGTCATCTTAAGGGACTCCATACAGCACGCCCTCTCATTTTTAGTCATGGTTCTTTAGCTAATGCTTCCATACAAGCATTCGGGCTATGCTCAAACTCTTCCATTCAGGGTTAGGTCTAATGCAAGTAATGTCCTGTATTCAACATTCTTCTCTCCTTTACCCCTTCACATAATACCAACAGTATTTTACTCGAGCGCCACAAGAAAAACACAGTGCTGCAAAAGTTATTGTACTTGAAAAAGTCCATAATCTGTAGGAGACTACCTATTCTTACGATACTCCTTACAGACTCCCATCTAATCTCGCTTTACAATACCATAAGTCGATAATCGATCTCGCTAATCGATGTAGGTTGATGACTGACAACAATAACCGTAACCATCTACTATGGCTCAACAATATGAACGTAGTTTGAATGACGCAAAACACGAACAGAGGCCATGGACCTAATCACGACAGGCCAATGCGTGGCAGATGAGTTTCTAATGCTATCTGGAAAGAGGTTGGTTATCAGTTATGAAGGGAAAGGACAGACACTTGTTGATCGGTATCTTTTTTTGGGTCTGGGCCTCGACCCGGCGGTAACTTCATTAGGCGCCGTGACAGCACGGCCCCTGAGACACCAGTGGTGCTTCAATGACCCTGGGCTACCAACCAGCCCAGCAACACAGGGGCCAAACAATGGCACCACCATACAACAATCTGCTGATCCAGACTCCCTAAGGTGATCGACCGATCAAAGAAAATAACGACTTTTGAGAGAGAGTGAGTGAGAGAGAGAGAGAGAGAGAGAGAGAGAGAGAGAGAGAGAGAGAGAGAGAGAGAGAGAGAGAGAGAGAGAGAGAGAGAGAGAGAGAGAGAGAGAGAGAGAGAGAGAGAGAGAGAGAGAGAGAGAGAGAGAGAGAGAGAGAGAGAGAGAGAGAGAGAGAGAGAGAGAGAGAGAGAGAGAGAGAGAGAGCCTGTTCGTGACAGCTATGTCAAAAGATAACTTGGCAGAAAGGAAACGTTTATAGAACACAAAACCACTCGCGGCCCCCCCCCCCCTCCCACGGCCCACCCATGGGCACCAGCCAAAGCTCGGTGGGACTAGGCTGTCCCCGACCTTTGTATCCCATTCCAAGTTCAACTCTGGCATCGGTTAGTTTTGCATTACCCCTCCTTCATCAAGAGAGACAGACAGACAGGCAGACAGACATACATACAAAGGCAGACAGACAGACATACATACAAAGGCAGACAGGCAGACAGACATACATACAAAGGCAGGCAGACAGACAGACAGACAGACAGAGGCAGACAGACAGACAGACAAAGGCCGACAGATAAAGAATAAAGATATAGCGAAGGACAGGAGGAGTGGGACGGAAAGAGACACAGAAACCGAGACAGAGACGGATACATTGACCGTAAAGACACTAAGAGCAGTTAATGGAGGGCAGAGACAGCTAGCTATCCTTGGCCATGTTGACTACTGACAGCATGACTGTACATCGCCTGCCAACAGGACGTCACTTGAGCGGCGTCAAGGCACTCACCCAAATACAACGCTATCCGTAGGTCCTGGAGACTCTTGGAGACGTTCACCCAAGGACTTTCTGACATTTTTTTGCCTCCCAAGTTCCCATCAGTGTCTACACCTTGGTTTCTAGGGTTGTCAAGGCTTCAGAAAGATCCCCGACAAGGGGAAGGAGCTGAAAGCGTTAGCCAGGAGAGTTAAAGAACTAGGTGGTATGTACCGGTAATGCACCATTCAGTGAATGGGGATTGGATTTACACGGATTACACGCTTGCTTATCTGATTACTATAAAAACACAAAAATGTTTGTTGATAGAATGGGACCTTGTTTCTGTTGCACAGGGACACAAAAAGGGTAACAATTGTTTCTCTATGCGAGAAACATATGCGATTGGCATAAGATAACATTATCTTTTTTTAAAGAAATAACTGAGGACTCCAAATTAAATGACGGAAGCTTTGAATAAGCCTGGAATATTCAGAAGAAAACAATTCGAAAAATAAGACATGTAATGTTAACCTTTCGCCGCCAGCCATTTTTTCAGCAAAAAATACCATTAAACTTAATTGGGTGGAGAAATAAATCTACAATATTTAGTAATTCCTCAGCGACATGTATATCATTAGGCTTATCCTTGCCTCCCAAAATGAAGAAAATTAGGGTCTCCAGATAACAAGCCTTGATTTCATGCCATTTAGTGTCTGGGGTGTTAAACCATTGTGGTGCATAAATGCAAGATTGGCGGTGAAAGGGTTAAACTGTACTGCAAAAGAGGATGACAATAATTATTGAATTTGAGACTTGAACATATATTTTCACAACAACGTGCACAGCCATACATCCCACCACAGTTTGCAGTTCTTAATACATATTTTAAAAACAAAAAGGGGGATATTTTAAAAACATGACAACCACGACTGAGCTGTATATAAAATTATTGGGATCGTTGTGCTACACCGGTATTGTTGTTTGCATTTCTGGAGATGAGAGATTGAAAACGCTATCACTCAGGTCTTGTAATTAAATAGAAAACAAAAAACAAAAAAGTTATCCCCCCGTGGGGATACCGGGCGGTCTTTTGCATAAATAGTTCCCCCACCTTCTAAAAGTTCTGTGCTTGTAGCTCCCTCTAATCTGTCACTCTCTTTGACTCTGCCTTTTCCCCTTTGCTTACTGTCTATCTACTATCTTTCTTCCTTACCGGTCCGCCTATTTTTTCCATTCACGAAACACTTTCAAAAAGAGTTCCTCCAGCCGAAGTCGGACTTGCCGGGCCTAACTATTTCTTAGTTAGGCG
>CM065683.1:39809351-39824351 GCA_017654935.2 Phymorhynchus buccinoides | reverse complement strand
GCTGTTCCTGATTTTAAAAATCCGGTTATTTATCGATTATGTCTATCACTGTTTGAAATGCGTAATTCTGTGTAAAAACCAGTCATCATCGGACCA
The DNA here is from genome assembly GCA_017654935.2 of Phymorhynchus buccinoides. NCBI lineage: Eukaryota > Metazoa > Mollusca > Gastropoda > Neogastropoda > Raphitomidae > Phymorhynchus > Phymorhynchus buccinoides. The sequence continues at coordinate 39,824,255 of CM065683.1, read as the reverse complement.
AATCGACGTGTAAAGCAAGCAATGTTGGTTGAAAGAGAGTGCTCCTAATTGTACCGCTCAAAACACAATAGAGATGGAAAGATCAGAAATAAGGGCAAAAAACAAACCCACAAACATAAGTTTAAAATAAATCCAAATTGGTTAAGTGGAAATGTTATACTATAATTATCTTTCTATGTTTATTTAGTTTATGTAACTAACATCCCAAGTTGACCCGGGGGGTATTTCTGATGGTATTTGGAAATGCAGAGTGAAACTTCAGCTTTAGCTTATGTAGAAAAAGATCATTAAAGGAGAAAGGGCGTAAAAAGGCCGTGAGGCCTACCTCAGCCCTAAAATCACCACCATTACCACTACTAATCCTCCATCTTAGGTGACGTTCACTGGACAAAACGATCATTGGGACAGACGCTCAATGCTCTACCAAGGTGGTACTAAATGACAGCCCCTTTGACAGTGTCGTCATCCTTTAAAGACCCACTGACCAAGCAAACAATTAAGTCCCTTGATTTTGTTTCTGGCCAGGTGTGACCCACACACACATTTCCCCAAATTCAAAACGAGGCTGCTCTTGAAAGTGGTGTTTCGTTTTCAATTTGGTGAAATTTGTATGGGAGTCACACCTGGCCAAAATAAGATTTCTTACCAGCGATAAGAGGGAAAACACGCGAAAACGCCGATGTCCACACGTGACGTGGTGGGTCTTTAAGGGGCCGACTCACATCCAATTTCAGTCGTACGACGGTCCAACTGTGACGGCGTCTGTGAGGCATGGTTCTGGTGGAATAATAATCTCTAAATGATTCTGGTGAAATCCTACTATTTTCGTTCACTTGTACACCCCAATCCACAAAATTATGATAAAATGTCTAATACAGAAACACGGATATTTCATCAGATTCGTGTGTAGGGACGAAACTCGTAAGATTTTCCGGGTAATTAGATTCACTAAGACATTAACAATAATAATAACAATAACAATAATAATAATAATAATAATAATAATAATGGTTATTTATAGAGCGCTTAACTCCCTTTGCAGGGAGCTCAAAGCGCTGAACAAAGGCCTAAACACTAACATACAGATAAACATACACATTAAAGACAAGCCAAGAATAATCAACATGAAGACAAGTATCAATGAATATAAACATTACAAAATAAGTGAGACTGTTAATACAAAATACATGTATTAATCTCTCTCGCCCCCTCCCCCCCCCCTCCCTCCCCCCTCCCCCCCCCCCCCCACACGCGCGCACACACGCACGCACACACGCACAAACACACACACACACCTACTGCAGGTTCATATCATCAAGGACTACGTGGATTAGAGGTGAGAGTATGAGGTTTCAAAAAGATGAGTTTTCAGAGAAGTTTTGAAAGACTGGACAGAGGAAGAGTGGCGAACACTGTGTGGTAAGCTATTCCAGACCGAGGGAGCAGAGTACGAGAAAGAAGATTCACCGAAGGATTTAGTTTTAATACGGGGAGTGGAGAGCAGGCATGAGTCGGAGGAAGATCTGAGAATAGTGTTTCTAGAGAAGCCTGGCAAATGTCACAGTTTGACTAAATCATAGCCCCCTTAAAAGGGGGGTGTCCCATTGGGACTAATCCCGCTCGGACTAATACCCCTCGGACTAATCCCAGTCGGACTAATCCCATTCGGACTAATGCCGTTCGACCTAATTGCTTTGATTTGCATAGCGTTTCCCATTCGGTCTAATGTCTGCTGAGCATTTGTATCATTGCATTTCTGCGTACCCAGGTATTCCTTGTTTTTCAGATAGGTTAGGGATAGGTTTAGGGATAGAGTTAGGGATATGTTTAGGGATAGGGTTAGGGCTAAGAATAGGGTTAGGGTTCGGAATAGGGTTAAGGATAGGCTTAGGGTTAGGGATAGGTTGAGGGTCCATTTAGTGTCGACATACACAAAAGATAAAATTTGAATTTAATTAATCTTTTAAATTACTATTTTATTTTGTGATAAATTCGTCGAAATGACTTTACTGTTCATTATTATTTCTTACACTAAACGTACGTATGTAGTCCGAGCGGTACAGACAAAATGTTAGTCCACACGGGATTAGTCCCAGTGGTATGTGGTATGTCCGCCATGACTGTCAGCGGTGTGATCAACAGAGTAGTCCGAGCGGGATTAGTCCCAACGGACCCACCCCTTTGAAAGTGTCATCACCCTTCAGTTAAGGGGTCGACTCACGCACCCGATTTCAGTCGTGATTTCCAACTGTGACGACGTCTCTGAGGCCTGGTTTTGTCGAAATATGTACTGTTAGTCTACTTGAAATGATTCTCATGAAATCCTACTGTTTCGTTCACTACATTCATGTAGACCCCACTACAAAAATCTGATAAAATGTCTAATGCGGAAGCACGGATATTAACTCTTCTTGCACCTCTTCTTCTTCTTCCTCTCTTCAGGGCCTACGGTCAGTATGTTGACCATTCTGGCACCTTGGGCGAATAATTATATCTCTACACTCCCACCAAATGCAAAGACATTCACCGCCAAGCACCCTGCCATGTGATTTTGCTTGTTTTTAGAGCTTGTGTCACTGTGGCTACTGTTAAAGAAATACATGCACACTCGAAAAAACTCTAGTTACTTCCCTCTTGTCAGTCGAGATGCGACGGACAATCAAGAACGTAAAAAAGAACATGGGGCTATAGGCCTTTGCAACTAGGGTTATTAACGCCCTTGACAGTGAGAGTAACTGCTCTTGCTGGTCAGTACTGACAAGGGCATTCACTCTTGCGAAAGGCAGCCATATAGTGGCATCAAATAGGGGTAATTGGCGAGGGTTATCCCCCTGTCTGGTCAGTACTGAACCATCTTCCCCCACCCTCTAATGGCATTGACTCTTGCAAAAGGTGTTCGTTGCAGACCCCAATAAGAGTTAATGAGATTCGTGTACAGGGGACTACTAATACAGTGAGCAAAACTCGTAGGATTTACTGGGTATTTAGATTCATTAAGACACTAGTGTTTATAGACAAGCCTCACAAATGTCACAGTGGGATAGTTGTACGACTTCAGTTGGACAAGTGGGTCGGCCCCTTAAAATTTGAATGTCCTAATTTAACCCTATCACCGCCAATGTCGCATTTATGCACCACAATCGCTTAACACCTATGTCATTAAATGGCATCAAATCAGGGCTGTTATCCGAAGACCCTATTTTCTTAATACTGTGAGGTAAGGACAGGCCCAATGTTATCAAAATCACAGAGGAATTCCCAATTTTGCAGCTTAGTTTTTTCTCTCTACCCAGTTAAGTTCAAAAGGTATTTTTTGACTGAAAATGGCTGGCGGTGAAACCCCTTCGTCAAGAGTGTTACAAGGCTACCATTGTACAGTACTTTCAACTTCATTTACTTTAACGCACCTAATATAACTTAATAACTGTGACATCAGTGTGGTTTAAACAATTTTTATCCGTAAACAATCATGTACTAAAGCAGCATCAACACGAAGATCGCAGAGAACAACAAGCTAAGAGCTTATACCCGGTGCTCAAAACATGTAAATGACATAGTGTTGACTGCAACAAGTAACATCAATACCCAAACCGCTCTTAAAACTCACCTCTTCCGGCAATGCCTCTGATTTCTTCCTTGTCCTGTTTCCTGCCTTAAAATGATGTCCCCCACATTGTGGGTGTGTGGGTGTGCGCGCGTATGTGGGTGTGGGCGTGTGCGTGTGCGTGCGTGCGTGCGTGCGTGTTGTGGCTGTGTGCATGTTTGTGATAGTTGATATTGTAGTAGCTTATTTATTATGTATGTATTTATTTCAACAATTGTGAAGCGCCGTGAGCTCAAGAGAGAAAGGGCGCTCTATAAATGTTATTTATTATTATTATTAATATTATTATTATTAACCCTTTCGCCGCCAGCCATTTTTCAGCCCAAAACATACCATTACACTTATATAACTGGGTAGAGAAAAAGAAATAGCTGCAATATTGTGAATTCCTCTGTGACGTTTATAACATTAGACCTATCCTTACCTCCCAAAGTTAAGAAAATAGGATCTTTGGATAACAGGCCCTGATTTGATGCCTTTTAGTGACATGGGTGTTAAACGATTGTGGTGCTAAAATGCGACATTGGCGGTGAAAGGGTTAAGATCAGTACACTGGGATCATGAAAGGAAAGGAAAAGGAAGGAAGAAGACTTTGAACAGTGAGCATTTCGTTGTGTTTGGGGCATTTTGTTCATTTCCACATTTCCACATTCCACATTTCCACATACGTATGCACGCTAGTCTGCCGTGTCTGACCGTGACTTCCAGATAGCAGAGGCTGGAATTTGTTTATAACGGAGATGCCTTGCCTAGGGTACATCCCCACTCTCTCTGTTTATAAGACTTCGGGGATTGGAGAAGGTCCCAAAAGGGAGAAAGGTGGCAGAGTGGCTAAGACGTTCGCCTGCTAAATGTAATGCGTGACTGCAGCGTGAGTGACCCGGGCTCCAATCCCGGCCTCGCCCTTTCTTTCTAGCTTGACAGGAAATGGGGTGGGGACCTAAAGCTAGTCTGACCCGTGCGCTTTACGCACGTAAAAATCCCACGGCAGTTGAAAGTCGGTAAGAGCAGGGATAAATCCCGCTGCCTGGTATTGATAGCTAGGTTTTCCAATTGTGCCCACACCCCCTCCTCACCCTGTGCCCCCCCCCCCAAAAAAAAAAGGGCAGGCGCTGCACTTGCAGCGACGCGCTCTCCGGGGGAGAGCAGCCCGAATTTCACAGAGATAAGTTTATGTAAGAATATACCAAATACCAAATACCAGCTGATCCCCTGGTTGCCGTGTGAAGAGTCAGCGCAAATTACTGCTAGTTAGAGAGTCATAGGCTTTCAAATCAAATCATATTTACTTGTCTTTAAAATAATGGAAATCATTGTTCATAATGGACATGCTATAAACATTTAACATCACGCAATACAATACATTCCTTTTTGACATAGAACAATGAAGTATATTTCTTAATAAAATACACCCCTTTACAAAAGATTAACTAATACCACGCTTTTCCTTAGCTGTAAAAAAATCGATTACATGTATTTTACAATTCTCAAGGTACTATTGGCCCACAATTCGGGATTATATCACCCGATGCCTATAGCCATTTAGTGTCAAATATTTATCACAATCTATTATTAAACATTCCTATAGGCCTATGCGATTAAACAAATATGTCCAAAATAAAACTGAATGTGCCTAAAATATGAATACAACTACAACAACATGCAAATAAACAAGCAAACCCTTATGGGTTGTTTTTCAATACACAAATTTGACAGATAAATCAAATATCGAGCAACAAATTGAAGGCAATTTCTAAGATGACACGAGATTGGCCCTAATTCCAGCAAAAAAGACATAAAATGAAATGACATCTAGTATTAAAGGCTTGACCTCTGCAAACGCATAAGTTTGAAAGCTTGAATCTATTATGAATATTTTTAATCGTTTCTAGTTTTCTCCACCAAAGCAACAAAGCGTTTGTTGCGTGGCTTGTGAGTGATTATTACGGCTATTGAATGCAGCTGTTGCTTTATTGATTGCATGCTCGGATAAAGAATAGCCACATTAGGGAATTTAGAGGGAAAATCTATGTAACGGTTAGTGGTAGGAAGGTTAGGGGGCTAGAGTTGAACGAAAACGGTGAAGGTGTAGAATAAGGAGGAGGAGGAGGAGGAGGAGGAGGAGGAGGAGGAAGTGGAGGAGGAGGAAGTGGAGGAGGAACTAAACTTGATTTCGAGAGAACGATGAGAGAGAGAGAGAGAAAGAGAGGGAGAGAGAGAGAGGGGGGGGGAGAGAGAGAGAGAGAGAGAGAGAGAGAGAGAGAGAGAGAGAGAGAGAGAGAGAGAGAGAGAGAGAGAGAGAGAGAGAGAAGACAGACAGACAGACAGACAGATACGCAAAGAGAGAAGCTGACAGAGAGAGGAGGGTCTCACCAGTTTCTCTGTCTATCTCCGCACCGTTCTCAGGCCTGTAAACCTTCCACCAGGGATGACCTCTGCCGCTCTGCCCCCCCCCCCCCCCCCGCCCCCCTGACCAATTTGAACGGGGCAGACGCGGGGAAAATTGGATCTTGTCAAATCGATTCAAATTAGTTTGATCACTCCCCCTTCTCATCAAGCTTCGCGCCACTGTGCTTTTTTTACGAGGGGGAAAAAAGGGGGGCCCGCCACTGGTCCGAACAAGACGCTGCCTTCCTGTATGGCGCACAACTTCAAAGCTGGTCCTTCACAATTGCTCATCAATGCGCCATGCCCGCCTCTGCTACGCCGAGCGTATCATCAGTTGCTTTCTTCCCCCCCCCCCCCCCCCCCCCTCCATCTCGCCACATTACCCATTTCTCACTCCCATACTCACCGTTATCCCCTTCCTCTCACCTCCCCAATTTTTGTGTGACATCCTTTTTTTCTTCTGAATCCATTCAGTCTTTCCTTATCAGTCCTTTTCCCAGTCTTTCGGTGAGCGACTTAGCTGGCTCTTTTGCCCGCCAGGTGTCATAACGCTCGAGTGGGGCTAATCCTCTCTATATTCTTGGTTGGGGATAAAGAGAGAGAGAGAGAGAGAGAGAGAGAGAGAGAGAGAGAGAGAGAGAGAGAGAGAGAGAGAGAGAGAGAGGTAGGAGTCCAACCCCCCTCTCTCTCTCTCTCTCTCTCTCACTACGCCCAACTAAGAATATAGCGTGATAAGCCCCTAGTGGCTTGACTGCCCCCTGGCGGTCAAATAATCGCCATAAGTCGACCATTGTTCACAAATCAAGTTAAGCCACCAGGGTCTGCTTCAGCTCGCGATGGTCTGTGATCCTTAAGGTTTCTGTCGGAACATGAAAGATGAAGGAGATCTGTCTATCAGGCAGGCGAGCGCTGCATGGAAATCAAGAGCACAACATTCTGAAGGGTCAAGCCGAAATGAAAGAGAAGACTACAATCCTTAACTTAAAACAATCAGTATGAAAAGGTTCGATTTCGCAGCTAATATCGTTATTGGTTTCCTTTGCTCATAGAACAAAAAGACCACGAACAAAAGACAAAGAACGCCCTTGCTTTGCCACAAAGCTGAACGTGGTTCTTTATAGGCACGAACCATCAGAGAATGCAGCCACCAGTCAATGACAGCGTTCAAGGTTTTGAATAAACAAAACGACACAAGTCCAACAAGTCTTTGATGATATCCGTTCCAATCACCACCTCAGGGTTTCCCTGCTATGATCCCTGTTAACATCCCAGTGTGTCTTTGCCATGTCTTCACAAAGGCTGACATCGTTTCAAGTTTAAAGTTTTATTCAAAACGTCCAGCCCAGAGGGCGTCAAAGTTATAAACATTCAAAAAACCATTGAAAACAATGAAGAACTGGAGATAAATTCACTTTTTTTGTACAAGTCAAAGAACGGGTTGTGGGGCTTTGTCTTATACGACAGCGGCTCGCCTTCAGCGAGAATTGTTTCCCTTTCATAGATTGGACGTTGTCCACGTGTCTTATTACAATTTTGTAGTTTCCAAGAGAAACTAGGCTCCAACCAGAAAGTTTGAAGTGTTTACAAGGGAAGTACAGTCTATCGAATTGTAGATCTACTTAATCAGTGAATAACCCCGCCGTTTTGTCTATAGACAAAACGGCGGAATTTGGACAAAACGGCGGTTAACAATGCCAGAGAACGTACTTGCTTGACATGTAACGTTATTTCGCTGGTTAAAAGTTTGATCCGATTTAGACTAGATAAACGATTTCTGTAATCGCTTAAGATCTTCGCTTTGCTTAGGTACATGTGCCATGAACAGATCAACTGAAAGAGGATGAGAGGCGTTAAGCTAGCTCTTCCATGAGAAGCATCAACAAAAGACAGGGTGTTTTGCCGGTCACTCCAGCTTTTCACTGAATACACCCACAGCATCATTCTGTCCTATATACACAAAGAAGAAAGTTAAGCACCCCACCACTTAAGATCTTCGCTTTGCTTAGGTACATGTGCCATGAACAGATCAACTCAAAGAGGATCAGAGGCGTTAAGCTAGCTCTTCCATGAGAAGCATCAACAAAAGACAGGGTGTTTTGCCGGTCACTCCAGCTTTTCACTGAATACACCCACAGCATCATTCTGTCCTATATACACAAAGAAGAAAGTTAAGCACCCCACCACTTAAGATCTTCGCTTTGCTTAGGTACATGTGCCATGAACAGATCAACTCAAAGAGGATCAGAGGCGTTAAGCTAGCTCTTGCATGAGAAGCATCAACAAAAGACAGGGTGTTTTGCCGGTCACTCCAGCTTTTCACTGAATACACCCACAGCATCATTCTGTCCTATATACACAAAGAAGAAAGTTAAGCACCCCACCACTTAAGATCTTCGCTTTGCTTAGGTACATGTGCCATGAACAGATCAACTCAAAGAGGATCAGAGGCGTTAAGCTAGCTCTTCCATGAGAAGCATCAACAAAAGACAGGGTGTTTTGCCGGTCACTCCAGCTTTTCACTGAATACACCCACAGCATCATTCTGTCCTATATACACAAAGAAGAAAGTTAAGCACCCCACCACTTAAGATCTTCGCTTTGCTTAGGTACATGTGCCATGAACAGATCAACTGAAAGAGGATCAGAGGCGTTAAGCTAGCTCTTGCATGAGAAGCATCAACAAAAGACAGGGTGTTTTGCCGGTCACTCCAGCTTTTCACTGAATACACCCACAGCATCATTCTGTCCTATATACACAAAGAAGAAAGTTAAGCACACCACCACTTTTTTTTTGCTGTAGATGAGATGAAATCGAGATTTATTGCAAATAATCAATAAAGAATGATACAACATTGATTGGTAAGTGAAAGTTTGACTATCTGACTATAAGAAAACGCATAATTTAATGTATGGTTTTACAAATGCATTCTGATATTCTGAAACAAAAATGGTTGTCATGTTCAAATTAAAAAATACCATGTTTAATTATCAATGTAACAATTTCATATGGCTATCTGAAAAGTTAATTATTGTGGGAAAACGTCATGAGGAGTGTCCAAAACTCATTTGGCAAATCAAAGTTCAGTAGCGTGTGTTTCCTCCCTGTGTCTGGATGACTGCTTCAACCCTGCTTATAACGGAATAATGGTAGCCTTGTAATAGCTAAGGGGTGCTTAACTTTTTTCTTTGTGTATAATTATGTTTATATTTTACGCCTGCTATTACACTACTCTTTCCTCTTCACGTATCTAGCATTAGATATTGCGCTTATTTTTGCTATGGTACGTTCGCGTTGGACAACGGCTCTTCCCCACGCTACGTTACTTTAATTAAACACTGCCCCTTTCTAATCCAGTGCTACGTTGGACGAGGGTCCTCTAGCACGCTATGTTACGTTGGACACTGTCCCTTTCTCGTGCTATGTTGTTACACACTGTATTTTTCTCAAGTTGAACATTGTCCTTTTTTCTGCTATGCCACGTTGGAAGCTTTCCCTTTCTAATGTTATCCAACGTAGGAGACTGCCCCTTTCCTGTTTCCTGTTTCCAGCATTCCATATTCTCAACTCCTCCGACTCCGCCGCCTTTGCTCAGATGACCATGACTTTGAAATCAAAGCACAGGAAATGATGGATTTCTTCCTAAACCGGAATTACCCTCTCACAGCAATCGAGTCTGCCCTCACCCGTGTCAACAGAATTTCTCACTCTGAAGCCCTCCAAACAAAGCAGAGACCAGAAACAGATGACAGACCCATCGTCAGCCTACTGTTCCACCCATCCATTCATCGTGTGCGCAACATCCTCATCTCCAACTGGTCACTTCTAAAATCCCGTGAACAGGTAGCGGACATTTTCGACCAACCGCCCCTCGTGACCTACAAACGTGACACCAATCTACGTGACCTACTGGTTCGGTCTAAATTGAAACCAAGAAGCCAACATGCTCCAGGAACCTCTCCATGCCAAAACCCCAAATGCAAAGTGTGCCCATTCATCTGTACTTCAACACAGGTCCATGGACCTCTTTCGAAATTCAACATCACCAAACACTTCACCTGTCAGACTGAGAACATTGTGTACGTCATTCATTGCCTCAAATGCAAACAACTGTACATTGGTGAAACTGGCCGAACCCTTGCCACCCGCTTCAAAGAACACTTAGCTGACATCGTGCACCAGAGAGACAAACCTATAGCCCACCACTTCAACCAGCCTGACCACTCCACATCAGACATACGCGTCAAAGGGATGTGGCTCCTGTTCACAAAAAACACAAACAACAGAAAGGACATGGAATCACACCTCATCAACAAACTGGGCACCAGAAAGCCTCATGGACTGAACGATAAACCTTAAGCCTCATTATATATTATTCTGTGTCATTTTAATTTTGCCGTAACATGTTCTTGAACCCATCTATCCCCCTCCTTCACCCCTTCCCAAAACTCCTCCCCGCCCCCAACCCTCCAACCCTCCCCCTCCCTGCTTAGGTACATGTGCCATGAACAGATCAACTGAAAGAGGATCAGAGGCGTTAAGCTAGCTCTTGCATGAGAAGCATCAACAAAAGACAGGGTGTTTTGCCGGTCACTCCAGCTTTTCACTGAATACACCCACAGCATCATTCTGTCCTATATACACAAAGAAGAAAGTTAAGCACACCACCACTTTTTTTGCTGTAGATGAGATGAAATCGAGATTTATTGCAAATAATCAATAAAGAATGATACAACATTGATTGGTAAGTGAAAGTTTGACTATCTGACTATAAGAAAACGCATAATTTAATGTATGGTTTTACAAATGCATTCTGATATTCTGAAACAAAAATGGTTGTCATGTTCAAATTAAAAAATACCATGTTTAATTATCAATGTAACAGTTTCATATGGCTATCTGAAAAGTTACTTAATGTGGGAAAACGTCATGAGGAGTGTCCAAAACTCATTTGGCAAATCAAAGTTCAGTAGCGTGTGTTTCCTCCCTGTGTCTGGATGACTGCTTCAACCCTGCTTATAACGGAATAATGGTAGCCTTGTAATAGCTAAGGGGTGCTTAACTTTTTTCTTTGTGTATAATTATGTTTATATTTTACGCCTGCTATTACACTACTCTTTCCTCTTCACGTATCTAGCATTAGATATTGCGCTTATTTTTGCTATGGTACGTTCGCGTTGGACAACGGCTCTTCCCCACGCTACGTTACTTTAATTAAACACTGCCCCTTTCTAATCCAGTGCTACGTTGGACGAGGGTCCTCTAGCACGCTATGTTACGTTGGACACTGTCCCTTTCTCGTGCTATGTTGTTACACACTGTATTTTTCTCAAGTTGAACATTGTCCTTTTTTCTGCTATGCCACGTTGGAAGCTTTCCCTTTCTAATGTTATCCAACGTAGGAGACTGCCCCTTTCCTGTTTCCTGTTTCCAGCATTCCATATTCTCAACTCCTCCGACTCCGCCGCCTTTGCTCAGATGACCATGACTTTGAAATCAAAGCACAGGAAATGGTGGATTTCTTCCTAAACCGGAATTACCCTCTCACAGCAATCGAGTCTGCCCTCACCCGTGTCAACAGAATTTCTCACTCTGAAGCCCTCCAAACAAAGCAGAGACCAGAAACAGATGACAGACCCATCGTCAGCCTACTGTTCCACCCATCCATTCATCGTGTGCGCAACATCCTCATCTCCAACTGGTCACTTCTACAATCCCGTGAACAGGTAGCGGACATTTTCGACCAACCGCCCCTCGTGACCTACAAACGTGACACCAATCTACGTGACCTACTGGTTCGATCTAAATTGAAACCGAGAAGCCAACATGCTCCAGGAACCTCTCCATGCCAAAACCCCAAATGCAAAGTGTGCCCATTCATCTGTACTTCAACACAGGTCCATGGACCTCTTTCGAAATTCAACATCACCAAACACTTCACCTGTCAGACTGAGAACATTGTGTACGTCATTCATTGCCTCAAATGCAAACAACTGTACATTGGTGAAACTGGCCGAACCCTTGCCACCCGCTTCAAAGAACACTTAGCTGACATCGTGCACCAGAGAGACAAACCTATAGCCCACCACTTCAACCAGCCTGACCACTCCACATCAGACATACGCGTCAAAGGGATGTGGCTCCTGTTCACAAAAAACACAAACAACAGAAAGGACATGGAATCACACCTCATCAACAAACTGGGCACCAGAAAGCCTCATGGACTGAACGATAAACCTTAAGCCTCATTATATATTATTCTGTGTCATTTTAATTTTGCCGTAACATGTTCTTGAACCCATCTACCCCCCTCCTTCACCCCTTCCCAAAACTCCTCCCCGCCCCCAACCCTCCCCCTCCCTTTTTGCCACCACCTACCCCCTCCCCCCCCCCCACTTCCCTGCGTGTCCCGCCTGGGTTGGGGGGACAGGGGTCCAATAGCCACAGCTAAGTGAAGGAGTGACCCTTGTATACTGGGCAGTGTGGTAGGGTTCAATAGCCACAGCTAAGCGAAGAAGGTTCCCCCCACTGCCCGAAGCCCCCTCCCCCGGTGTGGACCTCTGTATTCCTAATTATTTTACAAACTTGCTTGTAATGGAATGTCTAGTTTTCATTTCCCCCATTTCCCTGTGTGTCCCGTCTGGGTTGGGGGGACAGGGGTCTGATAGCCACAGCTAAGCGAAGGAATGACCCCTGTATACTGGGCAGTGTGGTAGGGTTCAATAGCCACAGCTAAGCGAAGAAGGTTCCCCCCACTGCCCGAAGCCCCCTCCCCCGGCGTGGACCCCAGCATTCCCAATTAATTTACAAGCTTGATTGTAATCACTAATGATCAATTTGATTCCTATCCATATCTACCGCCCAATACCCACCCACCCCCTCCTTCCCATAACCCCCTCCCCACCCCTCCCTTCCAAACACTCCAATGTATACCATTGCTTATTTTGCATTCCTCTAGTCCCAGTGTGTGGTTGTGTGTGAGAGTGAGAGAGAGAGTGTGTGTATGTGTTTGTGTGTGCATGTGAGAGGGGTTTGTTGCACTTGTCTTTGACCACTTGCGCAGGTTTTTTTTTTCTCCCAGAGAGTTTTTTTCCCCCTTAATCCTTTATTCCTTTAAATTTGTTTACATTTTTCATGTCTTAGACAAGTGTGTCTGACTAGGGGTTTTTTTTTCTCGGAGAACTTCCGTTTCCCCCCTCACCCCTCGGTGCCAGGGTGGGGCAACCCACTTTGGGGTCAGACATGGGTTTGATGCGCTAGGCGGCCCCCCCCCCCCCCCCCCCCCCCCCCCCCTTCTCTCTCTGTCCTTTTCATTTTTCAATTGAAATGTAATGTCAACTTTTGCTACATGTGTTCACTTTAGCACGAGATTTGTTCTTTTCACCAAACCTCCCCCTCCCCACCCCTTAAACACAACTGACCCTTGTTTCCAACTTCTACCATCTGTGATTGCGTACTCACTGTCCCCAACCTCTCTCACTTCCCCCCCCCCCCCCCCCCCCCCCCCCCCCCCCCCCCTTGATTTGTGTTCACAGCCTTGCTCTTTGGTTTCAACTTTGTTGTATCATTTACACGTTGGACTGTAGAGGGGAAGTATTGTTTTTATTTTGATCTTGATGTGTGTGTTTTTATTTTTTGCTCCTTCTGTTGCCTACTTTTTGCTCCTTTTGCTATATTTGATGTTTGCTGTTTAATTGCTTGTCTGTGTTGATAAAGGCGCATTCGCCGAAATATCCAGTAGTTTTGTTTTGTCTCTTGTGAATAAAATAACGTCACTTTGCACTTGTCGTGTAGTTGTTTGTTTGCTGTATCTCTATTTGGGAGTTTAGCCTGGTTTGCATGGATATGGTGTTCCCCCTTTTGGATGTCTGGGCCGTACTCATGACTACAGAGTCCACTGAAAGAATAGTCAGCTGATTGTTCCATTGTTGGGCTGATTGATGTATTCAAGGTTCTGCTGGTCGGATGGTTGTTTCATTGATTATTTTCTTGATTGTGTTATCGATTTATTTGAAACAAATTTGAATTGATTTATTTAGTTAGTTATTAGTCCCCGAGCCGAAGATTCGGGGAGCTATTGTTTTTGTCTGGTCCGTCCGTCCGGTGTCCGTCCGATGTCCGTACGGTGTCCGTCCGGTGTCCGTCCGGTGTCCGTCCGGTGTCAGTCCGGTGTCCGTCCGGTGTCCGTCCGGTGTCCGTCCGTCCGTCCGGTATCCGTCCGTCCGTCCGGCGTGCCTCCGTCCGTCCGGCGTGCCTCCGTCCGTCCGGCGTGCCTCCGTCCGTCCGGCTATTCGTCCGTTTTTCTCAAAAACTATTCAGTCTATCATCATCAAATTTGGTATACTAGTTTGCCAAGATGCAAGCTATCCACTGAAGTATTTAGTTTTACATTAAGGTCAAGGTCGCGCCAGTTACGGGGTTCAAACCCCGAAACACATAATCGCTAATATCTCGCGAAGTTTTGCATGTATTTTAATGCAATATTTTTCACAACATTTCTTGATGAATGGTCTATAACACAGTTGTCATGAATTTTTCTGTGCGCGCGTGTGCGCATGATCGCGCGCGCTCAAATCACGGGTCCGACCCCAAGGCTATATATTAAAAACTATTCAGTTACGTGCTGTTTTGATGCCTTTTTATGTAGATACGTGCTGTTTTGATGCGTTTTTATGTATGTGTACAGCCGACACATTCCGATTTCGGAGTACCTCGGCGATGCTGCGAGAGGACTTTGCAGCCGCTCGGCGTTGCACTTGTTTGCTTTTTCGTTTATTTAATAGTAATAATAATAATAATGGGAATTTATATAGCGCTCTTTCTCACATGAGCTCAGTGCGCTTTACATTGATAACAAGAACATTAAAGGCAAACAAATAATTAATCATTAGAAAGTAAAATAAGCACGATGCTT
>CM065683.1:39804351-39806851 GCA_017654935.2 Phymorhynchus buccinoides | reverse complement strand
GAGTTTTCAACGTGTTTGAAGAAAAGTCACACACAGTGGATGAAGACAGTCAGGTTTTAGAAGTATTGAAAAGAAACAGTACTGACTGCAAAGTCACTGGAACATACAACAAACAAACAAACACTCAACACATGTGAAGTAACGTTATTGTTTACATGAGACACAACAAAACAACTGGATAGTTCGGCGGCTTCACCTGTGTCAACATAAACACACAAGAAAACACCACACAATCAAATACACAACAATTGCAAAGTGACTCTCTCTCTCTCTCTCTCTCTCTCTCTCTCTCTCTCTCTCTCTCTCTCTCTCTCTCCCTCTCTCTCAGTCCTTATTCTATCTGGTTCTGATTGAATATGAACAGCTATCTGACTGCAGTAATTGTAATGTGTGGAGATACTATTATCATGTGTATTGATTGTTGATGACGAGATGTATTCCAATTTTTGTTATTTGATTGATTGCTTTAAGTTAATAATGGTTATTGATCTCTTCTCTCTCTCTCTCTCTCTCTCTCTCTCTCTCTCTCTCTCTCTCTCTCTCTCTCTCTCTCTCTCTCTCTCTCTCTCTCAAATTATAAATCTGTTTTGTCTTATTTTACCTTACGAATGACAATACATATGTTCACAATACACGTTTAATTATGTTTATATATACATTCAAATGATATTACAAGGTGTAGAGAACATATAAGATTTATGTGAACTGATATACATGTACATGTACATAATATAAGAATGTGTATGCATGTATGTATGTGTGCATAGGTTTGTGGGGGTGGGGTATGTGGGGGGTGCTTATGGGTGTGAGTGCGGGGGGGGGGGGGGGGGGAGGGGGGTAGAGACTGGGAGGTTGTTGTTTTTTTGGGTTTGTTTGGTGGGGTGGGGGTCTTTAATCTTGAATTGCTGTTGTGTGGCCATTTTTGCCTTGTTGTATTATATTACTTTTACTTGTATATTTTTGTCACTATTGTTGCCGGTTTTGTTGTTGTTTTTACGTTTCTGTTAATCATTTTCTTCATTAATTGTTTATTTGCTTGAGGGCAATAGTGTAAAAAAGCTACCCAGCTTATCTGTTTTACCCTCAATAAAAAAATTCGTATTCGTATTCGTATTCTCTCTCTCCTCTCTCTCTCTCTCTCTCTCTCTCTCTGATGATGATTTCATTTCTCGCTATCTGTCTGTCTCTTGCGGCTGCTGCTGCTGCTGTTTTCGTGCAAATCGTATCATTCCTAATGAAATTCTACCAGCCAAGCATCCAGCCCTACTCTCCCCCCCCCCCCCAAATAAACAAAGCATTCTGGAACAAAAATCGCGTTACGTTCGACATGTGGAGGTGTGATTACGGTCGTGATCTTGTTGTTTCTGTGCTTCAAAACTCACCGAGGTGATCGCAACCGCATTTCAATACAATTAATCAAAAGCTTAATAACCATGACAGAAAGGTCAGTGTAAACAGCATGCCTAAGATGAGAAGGGTTTTTATGAGAAATAATGCAAAGAAAAGAAGGCTCGAATGGTGCTCTTCCGTCAAATGAGATGCCACCGAGCCTGTGGTCTTTTTCTCGCCAATGAGTCAATGAAGCACACCCCTTATGATGAATGAATATAACGTGCTAATTGCCTTTTAATGAAAGAACAATGTCAAGAGCAGACATGGGACTTGGAGCACATATCGATATCTTCCTTTGTCCTTTTGTTGCAATTGTGGTATGTCTATTCGGTTTCTCTTCTTCTATTCTCTACCACTACACAGGAACAGTGAATTCAAAGGGGAATAACAAAAACAAGTGAAGCGATTGCCAAGAACTATTGCAGATGAAGAACACATGATGCATGGAAATGTTAACTGAAAATATACCAATGTGCATAGATGATTATTATTATAAGAATTATTTGCATAACAAAATATTATGTCTTTCGTTTACTTTATCACAGAACTTTTTTTTTAAAAAGCCCAAAAAAACAACAGCAGCAGATTGCGGACTAAACACCACTGAAACCCTGACGAGGCTATCAGACAAATGGAAATGTGGAATGGAAAGCTATGATATATAAATACTGTATGATTAATTATTAACCTATATTTCAATACTCGGCAGACGAGAAGACAAAAGGAATCGATACATACATGACTATGTGAATCATGAATCCATATTTATAGCACAGTGAATGATTTTAACCCTTTCACCGCCAACGTCGCATTTATGCACCACAATGGTTTAACAACCTCGTCACTAAAAGGCATCAAATCAGGACCTGTTATCCAAAGACCCTATTTTCTTAATTTTGGGAGGTAAGGATAGGCCTAATGTTATACATTTCACAGAGGAATTCTCAATATTGCAGATAACCGTTTTTCTCCACCCAGTTAACTATAATGGTAGGGGAAGACGGGGTAAAAAGCGCATGGGCGGGTAAGAAGCCCACCCCAATTATCTCATGAAATGAAGCAAATTTCAGTCTCATTTTGCCCATGAGACGAGCGTTAATGTCTAGCA
>CM065683.1:39759351-39789351 GCA_017654935.2 Phymorhynchus buccinoides | reverse complement strand
GAATGTGTCGGTTGTACACATACATAAAAACGCATCAAAACAGCACGTAACTACATAAAAACGCATGAAAACAGCACGTAACTGAATAGTTTTTTTATATATAGCCTTGGGGTTCGGACGCGTGATTTGAGCGCGAGCGATCATGCGCACACGAGCGCACAGAAAAATTCATGACAACTGTGTTATAGACCATTCATCAAGAAATACATGCAAAACTTCGCGAGATATTAGCGATTATGTGTTTCGGGGGTTGAACCTCGTAACTGGCGCGACCTTGACCTTAATATAAAACTAAATATATCAGTGGATAGCTTGCTTCTTGGCAAACTAGTATACCAAATTTGATGATGATAGACTGAATAGTTTTTGAGAAAAACGGACGAGTAGCCGGACGGACGGAGGCACGCCGGACGGACGGACGGACGGACGCCGGACGGACGGACGGACGGACGCCGGACGGACCAGACCAAAAACGATAGTTCCCCGAATCTTCGGCTCGGGGACTAATAAATAAATGCTTCTTCAAGACATACACATTAACATAAATACATAAACAGAGAGAGAGAGAGAGAGAGAGAGAGAGAGGGAGAGAAGGGAAATATTCTATTCTGCATCAACTTTTTCACCTGCGTAAATTATGATTTTTGTGTGTGTTTAGCATAGTAAAACAACCATTGATCTACAATTAGATCCACCCCAGTCAGTTATCTTAGTGAAACAACTATCAAATTGTTTCCCAATTGAAAACACTTTCTCTCTGTAGTCACCTTTATTCAAAGAACTGCTTTGCATGGATAAAGAAAGGAAGAAAAGGAGTGAGATTGTACGTACGCAATCAGGTACAGATTAATCCCAATCTCTCTTTTGCAGACAGTAACTCTTAACTGATCGGTTCATCCTCTAAATCAGATTAGTCAGTCTGGCAGTCACGGTGAATCAGATTTAGTCGTATTATTCTGCGGGGCTCATCTAAGTTAAACGTTTCACACGCTGATCTAAACCCTCCATTTCATGCATCCATTCGATTCTTTGTAATGTAGACCCAACAGTTTCTTTGCTATAATAAGGAACGACCGTAGCAACTCTTTTTCACAAAATAATACAGGTCTAAAGCATATCAGTTCATATCATGGACAGGCGTGTCTTAGTCAAAGAGTACTTCAAACAGTCTTCTTCTTCTTTTTCCGATTGGGGATGTTTATCCTGCCCCACGTCCACAGTCTTCGTTTAGACTGCTATTGGCGCACAGGATGCATACTTTGTGAGTTCGTGTCACCCATTCCACACGGCCTCCTCGTACCGAATTGTGGAATGGGCTTTAACGTGCGCGCAAGATCATGTGCGTGCGTGCGCACACGGGACCTCGGTTTCAGGTCTCAAACTGGCGTTCGGGACAGTTACTTGAGTTCGACAGGAACGTTTTCATGAAGTTTTCATAGGCCTGTGGGAGCGCTTAAAACATGCAAAATATTGTTACCGAACTCTAGAACTTAACCGTATCATTATAACGAACCATTACTTGTATCATTTAACACTTAATGTATAGTGTATAGTGTGCATAGATCACGGGCTGGAATCAGTTTGTATCATTATAACGAACCATTAGTATCATTTAACACTTAATGCATAGTGTATAGTGTGCATAGATCACGGGCTGGAATCAGTTTGTATCATTATAACGAACCATTACTCGTATCATTTAACACTTAATGCATAGTGTATAGTGTGCATAGATCACGGGCTGGACTCAGTTTGTATCATTATAACGAACCATTACTTGTATCATTTAGCACTTAATGAATAGTGTATAGTGTGCATAGATCACGGGCTGGACTCAGTTTGTATCATTATAACGAACCATTACTCGTATCATTTAACACTTAATGCATAGTGTATAGTGTGCATAGATCACGGGCTGGACTCAGTTTGTATCATTATAACGAACCATTACTCGTATCATTTAACACATAGTGTATAGTGTGCATAGATCACGGGCTGGAATCAGTTTGTATCATTATAACGAACCATTACTTGTATCATTTAACACTTAATGTATAGTGTATAGTGTGCATAGATCACGGGCTGGACTCAGTTTGTATCATTATAACGAACCATTACTTGTATCATTTAGCACTTAATGAATAGTGTATAGTGTGCATAGATCACGGGCTGGAATCAGTTTATTTCGCAAGTTATTCGACAGGGTCATTGACTATTTAGAGGCAGGGTATAAGCATACACATGGACGCACACAAACACACGCACGCACGCACGCGCGCGCACACACACGCGCGCGCGCACACACACGCGCATGAACACACACACATACAAGTTCAAGTTCAAGTTTAGTTTAATCCTTGTACCCCTATTGGGGTGTGGAGGACACAACACAAAACAAAAATGATACATCAAACGATACACAAAAATTAAACACTTGTTTAGACTTTTAGAAATAACGTTTCACATAGTCATTTAAATCAAAACAATAAATGTATGTTTTTAGAATTATTCACATGAAATGAATTTTAAACAATTTTAGCCTGTTTTATGAATTTACTCAATTTAAGTTGTCTTTTCTTGTTAGCTTGGAACAAATTGCAAAGATTAAACATTGATAAACAAGATCGATATTTGTTAGCAATAAACATTCTCCGAAGTTGACTAAATTTTGGGCATTGTAAAACAAAATGAAACTCATCACCGACAGTATTCATGCTACATTCTCACACACGCACTCACACACGCACGCACGCACGCACGCACGCACACGCACGCACGCACGCACACGCACGCACACACACACGCACACACACACACACACACACACACACACACACACACACACACACACACAAATCAGCGTTCCCAAAACTTTACTTTTGGATCGATTTATATTTGCAGAAAAAGCAAATGGTTCCAATGTCGTCGTCGAACAGCAGAACTTTTCAAGTTCCCTTTCAACAACTTTTGAGGTAAAAAGAACCCCCAGATTCCGAGTTGAAACTAAACACTCCGTAAGACTCATGAAATCTAAATACACGAATTCGAAACCACTCCACCGTTTTCCACCGTGTTCTGTCAATCCAGTTCCAGAACTGATTTTGAGTGCTGTTCAGGACTTCTTTACACTCTCAGGCTTTTATATACAAACCGCAGGTCGACTGCAAACACGCCTACGCATTTCTAAACCAGCCAACAGTTTGGTGTAAATAAGAGAGAAACAAATTATTGTTGGGTGACGGAGTCTCAACACGGTATACTTGTTAGAAACATATCCATGTGTCCTACCCTAAATTCTCCACATTTGTTTTGTATTTCGGCCTGCTTTTGTGTGACACGATGTTCTGATTTAGTTTCCCAATATCTGATTTTATAATCGTAGCCTACATGCTGCTGAACAAACGGGGTAAAAGCGGAGCAAAACAAAACCGCAAATAATCTACTAATCACACATCCATACATCTATAATTGTTTTCGATTTCACAGTTTTGTTGGATCGCAGTCTCTGTGTTGCAAATGTATTGGCCACTACAACTAGGGCTATTAACGCCCTTGACGGCAAGAGTTAAGCCCTCGTTGATCAGTATCCAAAAGGGAATTCACTATTGCAAAAGGCAGCCATTCAATGGCCTCAAATAGGGTCATTGGCGAGAGTTATTCCCTTGTTTGGTCAGTACTCAACCATCTTCCCCCTCCCACCAAGGGCATTCACTCTTGCAAAAGGTGTTCTTTGCAGTGGCCAATAGAGCCCAAGCTCTTGTCGAATGCATTTGAAATGTTTATCTGAAATGAAATGTTTATCGTTAATTTTGAGTCTTGGCCAATAAGCCGCCGTTATCGATTTGGCATCAATCATCTGATTCATCACCCTAGAAAATGTCGAGAGGTAATTACCTCAACGTTCTATCACCTTTCTTTATTCATTTTGTTATAGTACACTTAAAGGTGGACCCTGACGGATGTGTTTTTGCAAGAAACACATCGAGATCACCAGAAAGACATCATTTTCAAGGATCGGAACACTCACTTTGCTCTGGTTTCCTATAAATTAAACTCTCACAACGGCGATTCCTCCTTGCCGGAGATGCCGGAGAGAGTAGCCATTTTGGATGGGGTGGGTGGAGGTCACTCCTTGTGGTTGAAGCGTTTTCTTTTTTTGTAGTGCAGTAAAACAAAAATTGGAGCTATTTCCTTTGTTGTGAGCGAAACTCCTTTAGATAAACTGTATAAAAAAATTAAAAAAATTAAAATAAAAAGGCTTGTATTTTGAAAATTTCGTGCAAGCGATTTGGCGGCCATTAGAAAAGAGACGACACACGCCTTCTCTTTGGGAGAAAGGATTTGACTTCCAGCACCTCCACCAAGGAGGAATCGCCGATTTGACGGTTTGATTTCTAGGAACCCAGAGCAAAGTAAGTGTTGCAAACTCTGTAAAGGGTGTTTTCCTGGTGATCTCGACGTGTTTCATACAAAAAACCCATCCGTCAGGGTGCCCCTTTAGGCAATTAAGTCTTACCCCTCGAAATGGTCAGGAAGGATTAGGATTAAGATTACAATCATAACCCCGTCGACAAGTAATGCCATGTCAGGGCTCTCACCACATTACAGGTCAGGAAGGAAGGGAAGCTTTCAATAAAGGAAGATAATTAAAAAAAAAGGAAAATGAGAAAAGAAAGAAAGAGGAAAAGAACGAGCGAAGGAAAAACAGAAATGCAAATGAAAAGAAAGACAAGAAATTATAGAAGAAAAATAACAGACAAGGACATTTGAAACACTTAATTCACAGTGGGGTTTAAAATAACGGAACCAAACAAACACAGAGAATGGGTGCAGCTGGACAGAGGGAGACAAAGACGAAAGAGACGAGGAGAGGAATCAATGAATGTGGTAGAGGCCCCTTATTAAAAAGAAAATCGAGTGAACATGCACATGCAGGCCAACAAGCGCGCGTGCGCACATACACACGCACGCACGAACGCACGAACGGACACTCACACACGCAGACATACACTCTGTCTCTCTCTCTCTCTCTCTCTCTCTCTCTCTCTCTCTCTCTCTCTCTCTCTCTCTTTCTCTCTCTTACGTTCTAAATATTGATTGATCGATCGATAAACACACACACACACACACATACACACACACACACACACACACACACACACACACACACACACACATACACTCACTCACGCACGCACGCACGCTCTTCTCTCCTTCTCTCCCACCCCACCCCACCCCTATCTCTCTCCATTTCTGCGTGTCCATAAATGTACCATCTTCAGCAAGGTTATTGTCAGGTTGTCGCTAACTAGTGAGAAGTAAATGGCACCCACAAACAGGCCATCAGTTATAAACCACACGCTTGTGGCTTTAAAGACCCACCAGATCACGTGTCAAAATCACGGGTTTCACGTGTTTTCCCTCTTATAGCTGGAAAGAAATCTTGTTTTGACCAGGTCTTACTACCATCCATACAAATGCCCCCAAATTCAAAGCGAAACATCATTTTAAAGAGCAGCCTCAATTTGAACATGGGGACATTTCTAGGTTGGTCACAGCTACTCAGAAACCCCCCCCCCCCCCCCCCCCCCCCCCCCCCCCCCCCCCAAGGGACTTAATCTTGGTGCGTCAGTGTATCTTTAAATAAGCAGAGGACGCTTGTTTTGTAAAGTAACGTTCCCTGAAGACACCCTCCAGACTGACCACAAGTTGGACCACGAGCGCTAAGGTATCCTTGAGCTGTCCAGGCTCCTGCTAGTCTTCATTAACCAGCTCTCCAGTCCTGGGGATTGGCCTGCCAGGTACAGCCATTTGCCGTCGCGTCTAATGAGACCGTGGGCTGATTTAGACACAAGGTGAACGTACACATTATTTGATCGACGTTCTAATCCTTTCTGATACTTGCGCGGTAGTAGTTTGTGGTTGTGATTACTGTGTGCCTTAACGGGCAATGCCTCAGCAGCTAACATGGTAATTGTACATACACACACATTCTCTCTCTCTCTCTCTCTCTCTCTCTCTCTCTCTCTCTCTCTCTCTCTCTCTCTCTCTCTCTCTCTCTCACACACACACACACACACACACACACACACACACACACACCGTTGACTTACGTATTGTGCATGTCTACATTGTCAAATGGGTTTGTCGCATTTATTGATGTAAGTATTGCATTATGTTTCTTTGCTGGTCGCAACCCCACCAAACCCAAACTCCCCTACCCCTCATGTCCCTTTGAATTGTGGCCCATGGCCGATGTTCAGTAAAACACTTTCGTTTGTTCGTTCGTTCGTTCGTTCTCTCTTCCTCTTTCTCTCTTGCTCTCACATTGGCCAAGACATAAAGAGAGAAAAACAAGGACAGAGAGAGAGAGAGAGAGAGAGAGAGAGAGAGAGAGAGAGAGAGAGAGAGAGAGAGAGAGAGAGAGAGAGAGAGAAAAGGGGGTGGGATGGGGCAGACAAGAGGAGGGAGAGAAAAACAGAGTGAGGAAGTGAGAGAGAATGTGTTGAATGAATGAATGAACGCATTGATGAATACATGAATGAAGCACTAAGGCAATAGCTCCACCAGCTCATCAGCGAGATGATCGATAAACAGATAAACAATTTGTGAGGTTTTTTTGTGGTATAATTTGTTCATAATTATATTCCACTTCGGTGTGTGTGCCACAGGCATCCAATATTGGATCCACTGCCAACTCTTTATGCACTGACTTTCCAGCTCTTTACATGTTGGGTTCAGGGAGTAGCTACACTACAAGGTTTACTTGCATCCCTTTAATTAGAGGATCACCTCAGTGGTCGGCTCTTTCTACCCACATGTATTACATTTTTCAAATCGCAATTTCCGCATTTTAATAACTTATCTATTTTACCCAAAATGTTCTTCATTTTTCTTTTCACCTTGTGCTGGTTTGCTTAAATTGTGGACTTTTCGGCCTAGTGCAGAGAAGACACCATTCTTTTATTAGAAATGTCTTCCTGTTGGGGTTGATCCACAAGATAGTGTTTGTTAGCAGATATACATACTGACGAGAATTCCATAATTCGAAAGAGATCTCTCTATGTACCATGCTCATACACTATCTGTCCCCCCCATTGGGACAAAAAGTAAACCAGCACAATCTTTTACTTTTATTTTATTCTTTTCACAGCACAGAGCTACCTTCAAAAAGTATACACAGTTAGTGGTGTTTGTGGTTTCTTTGATCAAACAATTTTTGAGAGAGAGAGACTGGAAATTGCATTGTCATTACCACACTGGTCTGATGAATATTTTCAATGAAATAACAGTATTCGACAACATAAACAAAAAACAAATGAAACAAAAGAAATGAAAACAGAAAGAAAACATTCATAGTTACCGACCATCCATTATATAATCAACTTGCAAAATTACCAAGAACAGAGAGAGAGAGCGCGCTCTGGAGGAGTAATTAGAAGTCCCGTCAAATGACACGGAGGTAGAGATGTCGACTGAAGTGTATTTCAATAGTCTCCAGCACCAAGACGTTTCCCCCCACTGTCATCAAACTTAACCGAGGGGCCACCCAGCCAATCTCCAAAGCTTGTAGTCCCTCACTAACTCTGCCACCCCCAGTCTTGTTCCTAAAATAGGACACTACAAGGGAAATTGTTTTCAAGAAGGACTACCAAAGTACCCTCAGCTGCCAAGCGAACATTGCCCTAAGAAGATTACTTTTTTTGTTGTATACTGACGCGTGAAAGAACAGCACAAAAACCTTTACTGTGCATTTCGTAACCGAATAATATTTGTTTTCTTTTTTTAAGCAAACAACTTTTTGGTGGAATACGAAAAATGCACCCAAGAAGCAAGCATGAAAAAATATGCAATAGGATGTCATTTATGAGAAGCCAAAAAGGGATAAATAAATAACAGCATAAACGTGCTTTTGTGGTTAGTATGTAAAAATGTATTGTAACAGAACAAGAATGCAGATAATTGCCAACATATTGCTTTTGTCATAATTATTTCTTCAATTATTGCTTCCATTATGACCGTGGTATCCTCAGACAATCAATGTCAGCATTTAATTACTGTACAATCCCTAGCAAACGCCCACCACTCTCTCCGCAGAGATTTAGGGCAGAAATAGGGTGGGCGGGCGTTTGCTAGGTACACACCGAATAATATTGTTCATTGACTTTGCCTGATGGGGAATGGAAACAACTAACAAAACTAGACAAACAAACAAGAAGGCAAGCAAACGAACCATGCTTCGTTCCCATCACTCTGCCTTCCTTCACCGCTTTTCTCCTCACCCCCTCCTCTACCTACTCACACTCTTTCCTTCTCTTCTCCTCCTTTTCTTCCTACTCTTCCTCCTCACACCCCTCCCCTCCTCCTCTATGGAGTTTCCTACAACTAACTGCCGATAATCTTGCAGGCCAATGGAAGACACATGGACACATTATTCATTTAGTATTATTTGGTACTTCATAGTCACAGAGGCGTCTCTGTGAAATTCGGGTTGCTCCCACCTGAAGAGCGCGTCGCAGCCAGAGGCGCGCCACCTATTTTTTTGTTTGTTATTTGCATGCGATATTTGTGAGAATAATAATGAAAGGAAGGGGGGGGGGGGGGGGGGGGTAAATTTTGACCAACATAACAACTTTTTCGTTGCCACTGGGTTTAACGTGTGCTAAGTGCATGGGCACACGGGACCTTGTTTCATAGTCTCATCCGAAAGACTCTATGTTCAGACCATAAGGCCTAGTGCAGAGTAAGAGGAAAAATCCCCTGTACCAAGGATCGAACTCGGGTTTATCGTGCACGAGGCGAACGCGTTACCACTGTGTCATGGCTTCTTGGAATGTGTGTGTGTGTGTGTGTGTGTGTGTGTGTGTGTGTGTGTGTGTGTGTGTGTGTGTGTGCGTGTGTGTGTGCGTGTGTGCGTGCGTGCGTGCGTGCGTGTGTGTGTGTGTACACGCGCGCACGCGCTGACATCCACTTAACTGATAAATAATTGTTGTCATGCGGCCTTTGCTCATTTATAGCAATAGAATTTAACACCATAATAATTCAAGCGTCTCTCCACTTAAGAAAACCCACAACCCATTAACACGCAGATATGCAAACAAAAACCAAGATCCAAACACTCAACACTCAACAAACAAACATGAATAAAACAAAGACAAAACACCACTGACAGACTTGAACTTTCACACAGCAAAGCGACGCTTGGAAGTGAGTTACATCCCAAGAAGAGGAGAAGAAAAAATACAGGCTAATGGCTCGCGACACAAACAGCACAGGGGGTCAATTGTTGCCATATATCTCTGCCATCTCTCTGCCACTAGCCTGCCATGCATCACCGGTGGGATGAGCTGAAAATGACTCAATGCCAATCGACATCCCATACTTCGTTCGCACCACTCTCCCTCCCTTCGCCGCTTTTCTCCCCCCCCCCTCCCCACCCTCTCCTCTACTACTACTACTACTACTACTACTACTACTAATGAATATTTAGGGCGCTTAATCTTAACAAAAGCCCTAAGCGCTTACAATCATGATAAAAACAATGCTAACAAAATGAAAAGCTAGACAACACACAAAACACTCACACGAATTTGAGGTCAAACACACACACACACACACACACACACACACACACACACACACACACCAACAAAACACACACACACCCGCGCGCGCGCGCGCACGCACGCACACACATTACTAAATGGATAACCTTTGCAGGAGGAGGAGGAGAAAGATTATGTTTCACACTCTTTCCTTCTCCCCTCCTCCTCCTCCTCATCTCAGTTCCTCCTCACACCCCTCCCCTCCTCCTCTATGGAGTTTCCTACAACTAACTGCCGCTAATCTTGCAGGCCAATGGCTCACAATGTATCACTCCATAGGAAAAAGGTCTTTTGATGTTGATCTACAATCATCATGAAGATTGCTGCGTAGCTCGTTGACTCTAAAAAAACTGGGGGCAACATTGCGCGATGATAAACGATTTGTCTGAACAAGAACCCAAACTTGTAGGCTTACTAGCAGCAGCGGATATGCACAACATTGACAGGAAAAAGGACAACAAAATTTAAACGAATGAGTTTGTTTATACCTTCTCCACCATAGATAAATATGCCCTATAAATTCTGCTGTTGACCATCTGTCTGTTCGAAGTATACATCATACTGACCCTTTGTCTATTTGAAGTACACATCATGCTGACCATTTGTCTATTTGAAGTATACATCATGCTGACCATTTGTCTATTTGAAGCATACAATAAAAAAAAATAAAAAAAAGTCATCATGCAGACCCTTTGTCTATTTTGAAGTATACATCATGCATACCCTTTGTCTATTTTGAAGTATACATCATGCAGACCCTTTGTCTTAGAGCTTAGAGCCCCCCGTAAGGAGAATAAGCGCTATATAAGTTGTCATTATTATTATTATTATTATTATTTTGAAGAATGCATCATGCTGACCCAGTGTCTATTTGTAGTATACATCATGCAGATTGTTGTTGTTTGTGTGGCTATTTCGTATCTTGCTGTTCTCTGCCAATGGAGAGTTAAAGTGCCATGACGGATGCTCTGATGATAAGGGGTAGATCTCGACGTCCTCTGTTCTCAGCGAGGCGCTACAGGGATAGAAGTGGTGTATTCTTTATGTTCATTGAATCGTCGTTTTTTTCCTCGACTTCATCTAATTTACTGCGTACGTGATAACCAGTTCAACACAAAGAGACTATTTATTTATTTTTCTTTCAAAACCCCTAAACAGGAAAGACAAAGACAAAGAAAAGTGTGGCTTTTTGTAACTCTGTTATGCTTTGAATGGGTGCATCTGATCGTAATAACAATGTCATTCCATCTCGCTTAGCAAATATTCACATGATGCGTGAGCGCACAGATCTGTAATTACAGGTACTGTGTATATACCGACATAACCTCACACATACACACGCACACACACACACATGCACGCACACACACACACATACACATAAACACACACACACACGCACACACGCACACACACACACACACACACGCACGCACGCGCGCGCGCACGCGCACGCGCGCACGCACACGCACGCACGCACACGCACACACACACATTAATGTACGGAATATTAATTTAAAAAATTGTAGTACTGGTTTCTCCTTTGTGGACATTCACTTGCAATCGCATACAGGTCATTAATTTTCATCTATGTGTGATGGGGTGTTAAGGGTAAGGGATACGGAGGAGTTGATGAGGGATAAGGATCAGGATAAGGATTGGAGGGTGTTGATGGGCACACACACCATGCAGGCCAGGAACATATAGGCGGAAACCAGGCAGTTGTTTGACTTTGTTTATTTACTAGGAAAGACTAAGAAAGACAGTGCAGCAGTTTGATCCTGCAACAACACAAAATTACAAGAATAAATATAAACAAGAAATAACAATGATTAGGTATGATTGTAGGCCTTGCGCCATAGCACTGAATGTTCAATAAAATGAGGAAATACACAGTCACAACAGTGGAAGGAGCTCACTGCATGACTTAGATAGCATGGTTAAGCTGACATTGACACAAGCCTAGCTGGGGTTTGGAAACATAACATAGGCCGGTTCTACCTGACCCTATGCTTGCTTAACTCATACACAAACATTTAAGTTTATGCGAGTTAACCCAAACCAAGCATTGCAACACAGACATCAGATGCTGTGTTACTAGAAATAGACTACACGTCAAAGTAGGCTGATCAGCTTTAAGTGGAAAACTGACTAAAGACAAATGTAGGCCTATTGAGAGTTTATCATTGAAGTAGCAACAAACGCAATCAAAAGAAATGCCTTATTAATACTATAGTAGCAGTATTAACACAACACCACACTAGGCTTAGCACACACCCTAATCGTAGGCCTATGAGTATGAATGGAACAGTGCAAAGTAGGCCTACACCATAGTATGGTATAAGCCTAGATCAATAATATTAATAGCATGGAAATGAGCAACTGTGGCGGTACCATAGCTGATGAGTTTTAACCGAGGCGTGGTTACTGCTACACTTATCTATATTGCTAAAAAAACGGGACTTAACTGGTGTTGCACTGCCTCCGGGCATTGCCTCCAGTATCGTTCCCACCATTTTTGTATTTACAAATGTTCTATATGTGTCTGTTCCAGACCGAGAGGACGTAAAACACCATTTTCATCATCAGCAAGATAGGCCTTTAAAACAATATAATATGAATGTAGGCAAAGTTCCCGTACATTGTTTACACAGTAAATCGACGTCACACACGAGTGGATGTGACGATGGCACAGAACTGACGTCAGTTCATTCATAAACATGTTCATGTCTTATACCACCCCATCATATATGGTTTACATAAGGCTTCATCAAGTTAAAATCAACGTTGTCTGTATAAGGCACAGAACTTTCTGACGCCACGAACGTCAAACGTTCCTGACGTTAAGATTTCCCATTGGCTGGGAGAAGTAAACATAGCGAAGATTATTTCAAAGTTTGTGCAGTAGAGAATACCTGGACGTTAAATGGCGTGCTACTGACAATAATCAGTGTTACGCAGCTTTGTGCACCCGTCTCTATGTGCCCCCACTTTCGTCTTTAAGTGTACCCGTCTCTGTGTCCCTGTGCTCTATATTTCCCCGTCTCTAGGTGTCCCCAACTCTATTATATGTCCCTGCCATAAATCTCTATGTCTGTGTGTGACACAAACACCTAACCCTAAAGGGCCAGCCACACCTACACTAAAATCGCACAACTGTACGATACGATTAGATCACGTGGTCTCCAAGAACAAATGGGATTAGCGCTTCGAGATCACGTGATCGAATCGTGTCGTACAGTTGTACGGTTTTAGTGGACATGTGGCTGGCTCTTAAGCCTAATCCAAAACCCTGAACCTAATCTTAGACCCTATCCTTTTGCCTAACCCAAACTCGAAACCACAATTATATCCCTAACCCTACCCTTAACCCCAGGGGATACATAGACACGGGGGCACAACGAGGGTGAAACACATAGAGACGGGTACACACAGAGACGGGGGCGCAATGAGGGTGACATATAGATAGGTACACACAGGGACGGGGGCGCAATGAGGGTGACATATAGATAGGTACACACAGGGACGGGGGCGCAATGAGGGTGACACATATAGATAGGTACACACAGAGACGGGGGCGCAATGAGGGTGACATATAGATAGGTACACACAGGGACGGGGGCGCAATGAGGGTGACATATAGATAGGTACACACAGAGACGGGGGCGCAATGAGGGTGACATATAGATAGGTACACACAGAGACGGGGGCGCAATGAGGGTGACACATAGAGATGGGTACACACAGAGACGGGGGCGCAATGAGGGTGACATATAGATAGGTACACACAGGGACGGGGGCGCAATGAGGGTGACATATAGATAGGTACACACAGGGACGGGGGCGCAATGAGGGTGACATATAGATAGGTACACACAGAGACGGGGGCGCAATGAGGGTGACATATAGATAGGTACACACAGGGACGGGGGCGCAATAATGAGGGTGACACATAGAGATGGGTACACACAGAGGGACGGGGGCGCAATGAGGGTGACACACAGGGACGGGGGCGCAATAATGAGGGTGACACATAGAGACGGGTACACACAGAGACGGGGGCGCAATGAGGGTGACACACAGAGACGGGTTCACACAGGGACGGGGGCGCAATGAGGGTGACACATAGAGACGGGTTCACACAGGGACGGGGGCGCAATGAGGGTGACACACAGAGACGGGTTCACACAGGGACGGGGGCGCAATGAGGGTGACACATAGAGACGGGTTCACACAGGGACGGGGGCGCAATGAGGGTGATACATAGAGACGGGTACACACAGGGACGGGAGCGCAATGAGGGTGACACATAGAGATAGGTACACACAGAGACGGGGGCGCAATGAGGGTGACACACAGGGACGGGGGCGCAATGAGGGTGACACATAGAGATAGGTACACACAGGGACGGGGGCGCAATGAGGGTGACACATAGAGATAGGTACACACAGGGACGGGAGCGCAATGAGGGTGACACATAGAGATAGGTACACACAGGGACGGGGGCGCAATGAGGGTGACACACAGGGACGGGGGCGCAATGAGGGTGACACATAGAGATAGGTACACACAGGGACGAGAACGCAATGAGGGTGACACACAGGGACGGGGGCGCAATGAGGGTGACACATAGAGACGGGTACACACAGGGACGGGAGCGCAATGAGGGTGACACATAGAGACTGGTACACACAGGGACGGGGGCGCAATGAGGGTGACACACAGAGACGGGTTCACACAGGGACGGGAGCGCAATGAGGGTGACACATAGAGACGGGTTCACACAGGGACAGGAGCGCAATGAGGGTGACACATAGAGACCGGTTCACACAGGGACGGGAGCGCAATGAGGGTGATACATAGAGACCGGTTCACACAGGGACAGGAGCGCAATGAGGGTGATACATAGAGACGGGTTCACACAGGGACAGGAGCGCAATGAGGGTGACACATAGAGACCGGTTCACACAGGGACAGGAGCGCAATGAGGGTGACACATAGAGACGGGTTCACACAGGGACAGGAGCGCAATGAGGGTGACACATAGAGACGGGTTCACACAGGGACAGGAGCGCAATGAGGGTGACACATAGAGACGGGTTCACACAGGGACAGGAGCGCAATGAGGGTGACACATAGAGACGGGTTCACACAGGGACAGGAGCGCAATGAGGGTGACACATAGAGATAGGTACACACAGGGACGGGGGCGCAATGAGGGTGACACATAGAGACGGGGGCACACAGAATTGATCCAATAGTCACGCTTAGCCCTGTCACAACCCTTGTCGTCATCAGGAAATTAAAGAATGTTCAGCTGTGGATCGATTCTACCAACCATCCGGCACCATTGCCAGGGGTACCTGTGAACTGTCTGTTTGACTTTTCAAAGCAATTCTTTTCAGATAGACTTTTTGATTAGAAACTGTCGATTTGCTGATGAATACTATAGTATTTCGTCAATGCATGAGTGTAGCAAAGCTATTTTTGTTGCAAAAGAGTGAAAACAAAACCGCATTATTTCGCTCTGCTCTGCCAAATTACTTTGGCCACCGTTCTTTCTCTTTCAGTGCACCTACTGTTTGGAAGTATCTCCCTTTTGACATTCGACATGCAAATTCTTCAGATTCCTTCAAAAGAACACTCAAACCCTATCTCATCAAACAGTACTACAACTGACTCCAATTATGTTCCACAAAATCTTTTTTCCTGAGGTTTGATTAATCGGGTGGAGTATTCTCATGCGTGCGTACGTGTGTATGTGCGTGTGTGAGTGAGTGTATGCGTGTGCGTGCGTGCGTGCGTGCGTGCGTGTGTGTGTGTGTGTGTGTGTGTGTGTGTGTGTGTGTGTGTGTGTGTGTGTGTGTGTGTGTGTGTGTGTGTGTGTGTGTGTGTGTGTGTGTGTGTGTGTGTGCTAACTAACATAAAAATCAAGAACTAAAAGTTCACGTGCATTCAAATCTCACAGACACAAAAACACACATACAGCTAATAATCACAGGCATTTAAAATCTTTCTCTCACACACACATGTGAGATTTTAATGCACATGAACTTTTATTTCTTGATTTTGATGTTAGTTTGTTTTCAAATGTATGTTTCGGTATTTTTTTTAAAAAGTATTCAAGTGTTGTATCTCTCATTCATCATTTCTGTTGTAAAGCGCAAAGAGCTCACGTTTTTATGTGAGGTGTTGCGCTATAAAAATAATTTCTTTATTATTATTAATTTTTGTTAATAATTATTATTATTATTATTATTATTATTATTATAGTGGCAAGCTTTTACAGGCATAGGGAAGCAAACATACGTCTAAATGACTCTTCTTTACTGATGCTCTGTGGACCCCAAAAAACACCCGTGCCTTTCTCGCACAGGCAAGATTTGTGGGTACACGTCTAAAAGTCCCTACTTTACTTATTATCCTGACAATGAAAGAAAGGAAAGAAGAAAACAACAACGAATTCCACCTAGACTTCTTTCTACTGGGCTCAGTTCTCTGATCACGTTGGTGGCTGATCACACGCCACAGGGCCGGCCATCTCGCGTCACAGGCCAGACGACCAGACAATAACCGGACCCCCTATTGTAGGCACTTTATGGCCTGGCTGCTTTGGCTGGGAGAAGGGGAGGAGGGCGACAGATAAAGAGAGTAACAAGACAGTGAATGTAATAAAAGTCCAGAGACGTATCGAGGGGAAAAGGGGTCGGTCGGCGGGGGGTATTAGAAGGGGGAAGCGCGTGTTCATGCCAAAAAGAGCGCACGTGAATGTGTGGTTTTCGTGCTAATAAGCGCGCATAGGTCAAATCGTTCTCACCAGACATTTACCATTTGCACTCGTCTGTTTGCTAAACTTCAGTCTTCTTGCTGTTTGGGAGAAAGAAACGTTCGATATGTCCACGATTCAACACATCACCACGTTAGGGATAGGGTTAGGGTTTAGGGATAGGATTAGGGTTAGGGATAGGATTAGGGTTAGGGATAGGATTAGGGTTAGGAATAGGATTAGGGTTAGGGATAGGATTAGGGTTAGGGATAGGATTAGGGTTAGGGATAAGATTAGGGACAGGATTAGGGTTAGGGTTAGGGATAGGGTTAGGGTTTCACATCACATTTTACAACGCGCTCTTTTTGACATCCTCGATCTTTCTTAGGTTCCAAAGATGCGCGCTTATTGGACAAAGCATTGCGCTCTTTCTAGCTTCATTTTTGGGACGCGCGCTTTTAGAGAGTAGGTAAAACGCGCGCTTATGGGATGCACCCAGGACATGAGGTAGCGAGTAGACATGAGGATGTGAGGAGGGAGTAGACATGAGGATGTGAGGAGGGAGTAAGGACAGATCAGATGTATTATAAAGAGAAAGAAAAACAGAATGAATAAATGAATGAATGTCATTACTATAAACCGTTAAGCCCATTCATTTAAGGCAATGTGAGGCATTATTGTTTTTTAAATTTGACAATATATAAACTAGGAATGCTTAACCCTTTCACCGCCAATGTCGCATGTTTGCACCACAATGATGTAACACCCATGTCATTAAAACCCTTGAAATCAGGGTCTATTATTCAATGGTAGTGTGTCCCTAAATTTGGGAAGTAAGGATAGACCCCATTCTAAATATGTTACAAAGAAACCCGAAAAGATTGCAGACAAAATCTTATTTGTAGCCAAGTAAATTTAATGGAAATGTTTGGCTCAAAGATGGCCGGCGGAGAAAGGGTTAACTGACAGTAACTGATAGTACTATGAACCCTGAAATCAAAAAAGCTAAGAAATTAGCCATAATTTTAGCCGTTGCTATGGAAACCAATGGAAACAGCCGCCATATTTGATTTTTAGGAAATGGCTTTACAGAGGTGTTTAATATCACACAGCAATTATTTTTGCCACAAATGTACATTAGGGGCAGCGTTACATTTTTGTAGAAAGAAAGTTTTGATTTTGCTTAAAATTGAATTTTTATGATTTTCTTTTAAAGACGTACATATTAAATTACGCCCGCTACCAAAACAATCAAAACTAATACAGATATTCCTAAAAGGTTCCATAATAATGTCAGCAAGACAATAATGTGCACATGTGCCAAGTTTCATTAGATTTGGATAGACAGGTTTGTTCAGGAGACAGAAGACAGACAGACACACAGACAGACATACAGAGAGTTTGTTGTAGGGGAAGACGGGGTAAAAAGCGCATGGGCGGGTAAGAAGCCCACCCCAATTATCTCATGAAATAAAGAAAATTTCAGTCAAATTTGCCCATGAGACGAATGCTAAACATTAACGCTCGTCTCATGGGCAAATTGAGACTGAAATTTGCTTCATTTCATGAGATAATTGGGGTGGGCTTCTTACCCGCCCATGCGCTTTTTACCCCGTCTTCCCCTATGTAGTAATGCTAATCCACTGTGCATAAAAGTCCAGGCTATAAACTACACAAAGCACCGTGTTTAACAATCTTAATGCTTTCTTCTTTTCTTTCTTTGTCGATCGATCAGACAGCTTCTTGTCATAAGAGCGCAGATGCGTCATGCCGCCGTTATGCGCCTAAATTAGAAATAGTTAGGCTCAGCATGTCCGTCTTCGGACGGAGAAATGTACTGGTAAGAAATTCTAGAACAAAGGCGGGAGAATGGACCACCCGTAAGGCAGAAATACAGTAGATGACAGTAACAAAAGGAAAAGGCAGAGTCAAAGAGAGTGACAGAGTAGAGGAAGGTACAGAACTTCCGGCAGTTGGGCGAACAATTATTTATAAGAAAGACCCCCTGGTATCCCCACGGGGGAACAAGCTTATTAAGAATTTACATACAATCTGAACTGTCTGTTGCTATATGAATTGTGAATACAAATGTATGTATTTGTGCTGTGCAGTCTTTGCTTTACTTTTTTCTGATTTGCGAGGCATTTTCAAAAATATTATTTAAGGAGAAATAAAATCAGAAAAAAATCTCTTTTACATCCGTTGAAAGACAGCTTATTTCTGATTCTGGAAGGAACTTGTAAACAAGTGCTCTTTTTCTCTTTCACTCTCTGTCTCTCTCTTTGTCAAGCACGCACACACACTTGCGCGTGCGCGCATGCGCATGGACGGATGCTTGCACGCACGCATGCAAGCACGCACGCATGCAAGCACACACACGCACACATATATTAAGGTTTCTATTTTGTTGGACAATAATCGTCAAACACTTTACTGAATGTATTTCGCTTTTTCTTTGTTTGTGTTGTGGTAGGGTGTAAAAGGGCAGGATAGACAGGGGGGAAGGAAAGCTCGCTCTTTCCCACAATCGCAGTAACAGCAGACCACATGGGGTGGTATACGGTGTTTGACCTATCTTTTATTTCATCTCAGCAAAACAGAAAACTGACTTGCCGCAAATAGACCTAGTGGTAAGACTCAGCTAGATCAAAGCCCACATAATGAGCCGTACGCAATCTTCTCTCTCAACCACATAAACATTAGCAAATGCTGTCAAATGAAATAAACATGATTAAATTGTAGCAAAAACAATGATAAATAATGCACTTACAGCCCATTATGTCATGAAAGGCCAACAATTCGAAATGCAGATCTTCGATCATCTCGCCTCCTCCTCTCTCCAGGCGCATTAGATAGGGAAGAAAGACAATTCAAACGTAAAGGGTCAACTGACCGGTTGGCCACGCGCAAAAGAAAAGAATCAAACTGGCCAATCAGTAAGTAGTTAGTGTGTGCGGGCGCCGACAGTGCAATGACCGGCAGGGTCATCTGACTGAGAATTATGAAGTGGCTTAACTACGGTGCTTCTTTTGTCTCAGAAGTTCAAAACTGCACCCTATAACACTGTCATTGTTTGTATGGATGTATGGATGTTTGCTTGGAGGTATAGTTGCGAGAGAGAAAAAAATCGATCCTAAACTGTCCCCTCTCCTCACGCTTCCGGTAGCCTACATCTGATTTCTAAGCAGGTTATGCAATACGTAAATAAAAGTCTTCTTTTACAATCAACACCCAGACATATTCAATTACGGAGTACGAAAACACATATTCAATGATGAACTACGAAAGTAAATTCAATTTCGCTGTGGAATATTTCAAGAACACACGACGAACTTAAACCCCCGAATGAAATGTATTATGACATTCTGCCCACCCACCCCCTCCCCCTGCAAATATTTAGAATTCCATAGCAAGAGGTGGCGGGGGGGGGGGGGGGGGGGGGGGGGTCTCTATCTCTATCATCCTTTTCCTTTCATTTCAGCTTTGACAACATCATAGCCTGAAGCAGTACGTATACGTCAATAACAATCATGTAAGGCCTGTCCTTGAATGAAGAAGAGAGGGAGTGGAGAGGGAGGGAAAAAGGGGAAGGGGGCTGCACTGCTCAGCTAGACACATCTTTCTCCGGTTACGTAGCATTGTGCCCCCGCCTCTATGCGTCCCCCAATTGTGTCTCTATATGTCCCCCGTCTCTATGTGTCCCCAATGTCGTCTCTATATATATGTCCCCGCCTCGTCTGTGTGTCCCCCGGCTCTCTCTATATGTCCCCCCAATTTCGTCTCTATGTGTCCCCAGTTTCTATGTGTCCCCAATGTCTCGTCGTCTATGTGTGCCCGGCTCTATGTGTCCCCTATATGTCTCTCTATGTGGTCTCTGTTTTCTATGTTCCCCCAATGTATCCTAACCCCCGTCTCTATGTGTCCCCAATGTCGTCTCTATATGTCCCCCGTCTCTCTATGTGTCCCCAATGTCGTCTCTATGTGTGCCCGGTCTCTATGTGTCCCCAATGTGCGTCTCTATATGTCCCCCGTCTCTATGTGTCCCCAATGTCTCCGTCTAGTCCAATCAATGTCTCCTAACCCAAACCTTAACATACTACTACCTCTAACCCTTACCTCTATACTCCTAATCCAACGGGTCTCTATATAGAGATGTGTGCCCGGGGACTAACCATAGAGTAGGGACAGATAGAGATGGGGACACACTACCTCTAACCTTTACCATTACCCTAATCCACGGGGACACATAGAGATGGGGACACATTACGGGCACTTACAGACGGGGACATATAGAGACAGGGACACACGGGGACACATAGAGACGGGGACACAGATAGAGACGGGGGACACATAGAGACATAGGGAGAATGGGACACATAGAGACGGGGACACATAGAGACGGGGACACACATAGAGACGGGGACACATAGAGAGACGGGGACATACAGAGACGGGGACACATAGAGACGGGACACTTACAGAGACGCGGGGGGGGACACATAGAGACGGGGACACATAGAGACAGAGACGGGGACACATAGAGACGGGCACTTACAGACGGGGACACATAAAGAGACATTACAGAGACGGGGACACATAGGGGACATAGGGACATAGAGACGGGGGGACACATAGAGACGGGGACACAGAGAGATGGGGGACATAGAGACGGGGACACATAGAGACGGGGACACATAGAGAGACATGGGGACACATAGAGACGGGGACACATAGAGACGGGCACTTACAGAGACGGGGACACATAGAGACGGGCACTTACAGAGACAGAGACGGGGACATGGGGAGAATGGGACACATAGAGACGGGGACACATAGAGACGGGGACACATAGAGACGGACACTTACTGAGACGGGGACACATAGAGACGGGGACACATAGAGACGGACACTTACTGAAACGGGGACATAGGGAGAATAGAGACGGGGACATATGAACGGGGACGTATAGACACCGGGACATGTCGTAGTGCTGGTCCCTCTTTCTCCACCGTATCGCAATGCAACGTGAAGACGAAAGGAAAGCGGGAAGCGGAGAAATCCCTTGCAGGCCTTGCTGATCCCCACCCCCTTGCTGTGGGAAGAGCTGTGGCTGAACACTAAAGGCTGGCACCGAGGAAATAGCAACAATCAGCAATTCCATTAAACAGAGACCTGGTCCTCTGCACACAGCCCAGCAGAGAGGGGAGGAAGGGGGCGGGGGCTCGATTATATTGCAATGTACGTTTGTACTCGTCGTTGGTTGGTTGGTTGGTAGTGGAAGGTTTAACGTCCTCATAGCCGAGGCTCTTAGGGACAGGTTTCGCTGGTGCTGAGTCGGTGCACTCGTCGCGGGGACATCTGTATATATTGCACCCACCCAGCCAGCCAGCCAGCCTTTTACCGTCCATAAGGGTCTCTGACCGATGGGACGCTAATCTCACATTCTCTAGCCAGCCAGCCAGAAATAGGACGAACATTTACCACTAATACAGAGCGGAAAGGTTGAATGGTGCAAAGAAACATTGCGCAGAGAACTGATGTATACTATAGGATAGAGACGGATGAGAATCAGAAAGTATGCGTGACACAGGCACAGAGAGAGAGAGAGAGAGAGAGAGAGAGAGAGAGAGAGAGAGAGAGAGAGAGAGAGAGAGAGAGAGAGAGAGAGAGAGAGAGAGAGAGAGAGAGAGCACTGTACACTGAACACTGAAAAACGTTTTTTTAACAAGGGTGAAGATTTTAGGCAATGCCTATTCTTACAATCTGTTCTTGAGAGAGAGGGAGAGAGAGAGAGAGAGAGAGAGAGAGAGAGAGAGAGAGAGAGAGAGAGAGAGAGAGAGAGAGAGAGAGAGAGAGAGGGGGGGGGGCGACTGAAGACTGAAAAACTTTTTATTTTATTTTTTACAAGCATTGGGATTTTAGGCCAAGATTGTTCTTCCAATCTGTCCTTGGGACGAAAAAAACAGTG
Source organism: Phymorhynchus buccinoides (assembly GCA_017654935.2). NCBI lineage: Eukaryota > Metazoa > Mollusca > Gastropoda > Neogastropoda > Raphitomidae > Phymorhynchus > Phymorhynchus buccinoides. The sequence continues at coordinate 39,767,012 of CM065683.1, read as the reverse complement.
TAAGACAAAAAGCACAACAACATGCACAGATACTATTTTAGTTATTACAACAGTTGTATAAAACACTTGTATTATAACACGAGAGAGAGAGAGAGAGAGAGAGAGAGAGAGAGAGAGAGAGAGAGAGAGATATGTCGGAAGGTACATTGGACTCAGTTGGGCCGCAATACAATGTTTGGGAGGGGAGACAGGGGTTGGAAAAATCCATCAAAACTGTTACCAGTTGCAATTAGTCAGCGAAATATGGGCATAACAGCACACACACACACGCGCGCGCGCGCGCGCGCGCACGCTCGCACGCACGCACGCACACACACACACACATCTTTTTCCAGTTATTATAACAGTCAGTTATACCAATTCAGAGTAGTAATGGCTCTTTTCCTTCTATTTAGAGCATGAAAAACAAATCCAGACGACCTCTCTGAGAGAGAGAGAGAGAGAGAGAGAGAGAGAGAGAGAGAGAGAGAGAGAGAGAGAGAGAGAAGAGAGAGAGAGAGAGAGAGAGAGAGAGAGAGAGAGAGAGAGAGAGAGAGAGAGAGAGAGAGAGGGGAATGGAAGAAAAAGTGAGGATGCCATGGTTAATTCATCTTGTATTTCATTTTCTTTAGAAAGAGATAAAGCCATATCTTGTACATATTTTTTCTTTCTAAAATCTGAACTGGCACGACGCTTACGTTAGTCAATGCCACATTACGTCTTGGGTGTCTCCTTAGGACAAGGAGGGGGTGGGGTGGGAGATGGTGGGGGTGTTCTGTGTAAATCAACTAGTCTGACTGTCTGGAAGTCAGTTGTGAAACCTGGCAAGCGTGAATGTTAAATTGGCAAACAGTCTGATGATGCCTGACCCCTCTTACAGGTTCAGTATAATGCAATCACTTTAAACGTCAACGTCATAAAGTGTCGTCTATAGGCCCGGAAGAAACATGACTTTTCTTGTTTAACACAGTATTTGTTTTTTTTTATATTGGCAAAGGTCTAAACATTAGTCCTTTGCTGATCAGCATGCTGATCATATATTAAACCTAACAACAACCATCATATTTTGATAGCAGTAAAAATATAGACCAAAAGAGCATCGCAGAGTTTCAATGCGTTTGATATTCTACAATTTCCCTGTGAAATAAGTACAGTATTTTTGTTTGCATTATATGTCACACTACAGTCTCACGTCAACCGGAAGTGTAGAATTCATATTATGCCATTTCACTATTTCTCTCCTTTCTTGCAAGTACTATGGTCAAGCTGTTCGCCGATCGTACGCCCCATTACTCTTTCACGAAATGTACATTATTAGTATGAAGACAAGGGAGACATAGTTGTGTTTTTAGACGATAAGCAATAATAATAAGAGGAGAGCGCTATACTTGAAACCTGTGTGAATATATGCCTCTTTCTTACAAAATAACACAAACAGTTATAGCAACTATGATGCAACAGTTACATAACACAGCTTGCTATATTTCGTCTTTAATTAAAATCATTCAAATTTTCACTCTATGCCTACCAAGTAGGCCTATGCGGAACCTCCACGTTTATCCTGTCACTTCTACGATAAGCAACACCACTGATAATCATTTTTTCTGCTACAAACAGCATAACTGATAAGCATTTAAAAAAAAAGAAAGATTACCGCTTGAAATGATGAAACATGTACTTTTTGTTGCTGAGATATAGCGACGGTTGCCACACAACGTGGGTGACTGACATCCCATTGGACAACAAGGATGGGCTGGCTAAAATAGAGGAAAGAATAAGGGAGACGGAAGTGGGTGGGAGAGAGAAACGCTCGTATTTATTGGCAGGAGGTGAGCCGCAAAAGAGAAAGAAAAGCCAAGAGTGACCTGTCATTTGACAGAGTCCTTTCTGGCTGTGGTCCATCCATCTTAAGCACACCCCATTATTTAAATGTCCTTGTCTTTTACACTTTCTTCTTCTCCATTCACGGAAATGATGAAAGACTGGTTGTTGTAAGTGTTGTCTTCGTGATGTAAGACCATCTGCATGAGGAACAACGCACAATGGTGCAGAAATGTGTACTGTTATTGCCCGTTTGCATCACCATCGTTATTGTATTCTGTGCACCCCCCCCTATCTCATTCTCACACACACACTCTCTCTCTCTCTCTCTCTCCCCCTCTCTCTCTCTGATTGTGTGTGCGTGTGTGCACGGGAATATGCGCGTATCTCAGTGTGTGAGTGAGTGTGTGTGTGTGTGTGTGTGTGTGTGTGTGTGTGTGTGTGTGTGTGTGTGTGTGTGTGTGTGTGGTGTGTGTGAGTAAGCGTGTGTGTGTGAGTATGTGTGTGTGTGTGTGTGTGTGTGTGTGTGTGTGTGTGTGTGTGTCTTTGTGTGTGTGTGTGTGTGTGTAGTGTGTGTGAGTGTGTGTCTGTGTGTGTGTGTGTGTGTGTGTGTGTGTGTGTGTGTGTGTGTGTGTGTGTGTGTGTGTGTGTGTGTGTGTGTGTGTGTGTGTGTGTGTGTGTGTGTGTGTGTGTGAGAGAGAGAGAGAGAGAGAGAGAGAGAGAGAGAGAGAGAGAGAGAGAGAGAGAAAGTGTGTGTGTGTGTGTGCATGCACACTGAGCAATGGGATATTACAAAATGTAATATGATGTTTGGCTGGGACATACTTGTGATGGAGTTCTTTAAAATGTCCAACATATCCACCACAGCTTACAAAATGGCCAATGCCTGTACACATTCAAAGAAGCATTGACGCCAATACGAGGTAGTTCAATATTTCCATTCTTTGTCCTTGAATGAGAAGCAAAGCAAAGGAAAAGCACAGGAAAGGAGAATGCCCCTTACACTCCTATCTCCAAGGTAATGCAACGTGAAGATGAGAGGGAAGCAGGAGTGGAGCAATCCCTTGCAGGCCTTGTATTGCTGATCCCCCCTGGCTGTGGGAAGAGCTGTGGCTGAACACTAAAGGCTGGCACCGAGGAAATGTAACAATCAGCAAATCCATTAAACCGAGCCCTGGTCCTCAGCACACAGCCCAGCAGGAGGGGTGGGTGTGGACAGTGGGGGGTGGTGTTCTATTCCTGCAATATAGATCTCACTTCACAGGGAGGCTTTTACACTGCAGTTGTATCCAGAAATAGAGCTTTTTAAAAGCGGATGATTTGATTTCATGAGGAAAGGTAAAAGAAATATCAGACTTGTATTTTGTAATGGAATATAATTGAAGATACAGTTAAATAAATATGACAGAAAGGGGGGAATTGAGAAGGAGATAGAGACACTTGACACTTTGACACTTTTATTCTTTAATGACATTAGCCAGATACAGCTTTCGCGTCATGGGGGTTAGTTCCAAAACATCATTCTTTCGTGCAGCATTTTCTTGCAAAACACATTAAGCATACACAAACATAATGATCAAGAACAGAAGATTTGTAACTAAACATATCAACACACATGCACATACACACACAAACGCGCGCGAAGAGAGAGAGAGAGAGAGAGAGAGAGAGAGAGAGAGAGAGAGAGAGAGAGAGAGAGAGAGAGAGAGAGAGAGAGAGAGAGAGAGAGAGAGAGAGAGAGAGAGAGAGAGAGAGAGAGAGAGAGGGAGGGAGAGAGAGAGGGAGAGAGAGAGAATTGACAAGTGATAATGGTTTAATTGTATATAGACATGTGGTCCGTTACAATGTCGCAACAAAAGCAAAAAAAAAGAAAAACAGAGAGAGAGAGAGAGAGAGAGAGAGAGAGAGAGAGAGAGAGAGAGAGAGAGAGAGAGAGAGAGAGAGAGAGAGAGAGGAGAGAGAGAGAGAGAGAGAGAGAGAGAGAGAGAGAGAGAGAGAGAGATTAAACGGTTTGCAAAACGCCCTTAGAAAATGAATACAAGTCAAGATTTTTGTTCGTTGTTTGAAAGATATAGTTACAACATAAGAAGAAAACAAAATAAATGTAGCCGTATTAGACCTTACGCTTCATGAATCAATGTCATGTCTTCAAGGTATTGATGATAAACAAAGGGGGTGCGGGCAACTAATTGTTCGTGCTGCCCTAGCCTATATCTCTGCCATCTTTCCTAGCTGCCACGTAGCACTAGTCGGATGAGCTGAAGATGGCTACGAGAAGGCGCCACCAACACTTCTTCTGTCATCACATTATCATCCCCCCGTTACTTCTTCTCTTCCCTCATAGTTTCACCCTTCCCTTCCACACATCCTTCCTCGTCTAATTGCCAACTGTCTCCCAGGGCAATGCCCCACAATTAGGGTACTTTATTAGGGTAGTTTATAGTCACAGAGGCGTCTCTGTGAAACTCGGGATGTATCCCTATAACGAAAGTGGGTTTTAAGTGTTGATCTACTACTTCCAGGAAGCAAGCTACTTAATAACAAGTGAACTCATGAGGCAGGGACCTTGAACAGCGATGAATGTATCCCAGAACGAAACAAAAATAAACATGTTGCTATAATAACGGGGATATTAAAACAAAAATCAAACTTAAAAAACAAACCCAACGATTTTCGTAAAAAAAATAGAATGTGTCTTTTTATTTACCACAAAGACGGATTGTCCTCCATGAAAAAGTAGGACAAACACAAGGCGTTTTTCCTACCAATTAATGAAAGGTCACTCGCGCAAACCGCGAAATTATGTCCCTTGGCTAGTTGCGAACATTTCCTATTGAAAATAGATCCCCCAGTCTTTTTTTAATTCTTGGATTTGTCTTTCAGCACCTGGCTATCTTGAAACAAACATGGTGATACTTGTTTTCTGATTGTCATTGTCCATTGACTAAAGATATTAGGCCGCCTGGATGAATCTTCTAGTACTCATTGATCTACTTGATCTCTTCATCAACAGATAACGCGGAAGGTTTCAACCCTTTCACCGCCATAGTCGCATTTTAGCACCACAGTGATTTAACACCTATGTCACTAAAAGGTATCAAATTGGGGTCTATTATCCAAAGACCCTATTATCTTAGTTTGGGGAAGTAAGGATAGACCTTATTTTACATGTGCCACAGAAGAATCCCCAATACTACAGATGGATTTTGTTCTCTACCCAGGTCAATTTAATGGAAATGTTTGGCTGAAATATGGCTGGCGGTGAAAGGGTTAAAACCATTTCATTGTCATGGATTGTTTCCATTCTGGCCTGGTTTAATAATAATTATAATAATAATTGTACATTTATATAGCGCTTTACCTCAGATGAGCCCAAAGCGCTTTACAATCAATGATTAATCAACAGACAACAAAAACAGCATTCAAGAGTGACACCAACCAGCAACAGCGCATATACAAAGCAACTCTCTCTCTCTCTCTCTCTCTCTCTCTCTCTCTCATCTCTCTCTCTCTCTCTCTCTCTCTCTCTCTCTCTCTCTCTCTCTCTCTCTCTCTCTCTCTCTCTCTCTCTCTCTCTCTCTCTCTAACACACACACACACACACACACACACACACACACACACACACACACACACACACACGCACACACGCACGCACACACATAAACACACACATTTATCGAAGCCAACTCGTTCATACCCCATTCGGTAAGCCACAGCAACCGAGCCGCATGGACTGACCACATACACCAACACACATACACAAACACCCTCACACAAAAACGTACGTACGCACGCAGACAGACACACAGACACGCACACAAACACACACACATGCGTGCACACACAACCCACAAAACCAAAACACACACAAGCACACATGTATGCACACATTCATGCTCACACACACACACAACACACACACACACACACACACACACACACACACACACACACACACACACACACACACACACACACACACACACACACACACACACACACGCACCACAAAACACAGCACAAACCTCTTATTCAATCTTCCCTCACGTGCACACAACGATAGACAACTGATCAAATATTTAGGGCGCAGCAGGAAAAAGATGGGTTTTAAGAGAGGTTTTTGAATGAGGAGACTGAGTTGGAGTGTCGGAGAGGAGAAGGCAGAGAATTCCACAGAGATGGTGCTTGACAAGAAAAAGAACGTTGGCCAGCAGATTTGAGACGGATGGAGGGAATGGAAAGGAGACGAGAATCAGAAGACGAACGTAGTTGGCGAGCTGGGACATAGAGATGAAGAAGATCAGAGAGATACACGGGAGCTTGATCATTCAGTGACTTGAAGGCAAGGAGGAGAATTTTGTAGTCAATACGTGATTGAACTGGGAGCCAATGTAGGGAACGAAGAACCGGAGTGATGTGATCGTACCTAGGGGAGCGAGAAATGAGACGAGCAGCATTATTCTGGACCCGTTGGAGCTTAGAGATGAGAATTGATGGACAGCCAGCAAGAAGTGAGTTACAGTAGTCAAGGCGAGACAGGACAAAAGCACATACTAGAGTCTTCAGGGCATCTTGAGAGAGGAAACGGCGGATGGAACTAATTCTTCGAAGTTCTAGATAGCAAGCCTTGCAAACATTGGAAACATGCTGTTTGAAAGAAAGGGTTTGGTCCAATGTAACACCTAGATTGCGGACGGATGCTGATAGCTTGATCTCAGTGCCATCAATGTCGACAGAACCTGGGAGAACCTGAGTTTTAATTGTGTGGTTAGAGGCTACAAGAATCATCTCTGTCTTTTCAGCATTTAGTTGCAGTTTGTTGTAAAACATCCATGTTTTAACAGCAGAGATGCACAACTTAGAAGAAGAAATCATTTGATCTAATTGACTCAGGTGGGCAGAAATGTACAGTTGATTGTCATCAGAAAAGCTATGATGTAGAATAGAATGCTGGTTGATGATGGCGGAGAGAGGTTGGGTATAAAGAACAAAAAGGATAGGGCCTAAGACTGAACCTTGGGGCACACCGAACTGAAGACCTTTTGGAAGAGATGAAGAACCATTGACAACAACTGTCTGTGTGCGATCAGAGAGGTAGGAAGAAAACCAGGAAAGAACAGCCCCAGATAGACCAAAGGAGGTGTGAAGTCTAGAAATGAGGATGGAGTGGTCGATAGTGTCAAACGCTGCAGAAAGATCAAGGAGAGAGAGAAGAGAAACCTTGTTTTCATCCAAGGCAGTGAGCAGGTCGTTCGTTATCTTTAAGAGGGCTGTCTCAGTACTGTGACCTGCTCGATAAGCAGACTGGTTTGGATAGAAAAGATCGTTTACCTGAAGATGGTCAGACAGCTGTTTAAGAACCACCTTTTCCGTAAGCTTAGAAAGGAATGAAAGATTAGAGACAGGCCGATAGTTCTTTAGATTTTCAGGATCGAGACTAGGCTTCTTTAAGAGAGGTTTGACAACTGCAGATTTGAAATGAGTTGGAAAGCGGCCTGAACATAGAGATTCATTGATGATGGATGTAAAGTAAGGAAGGAGATCATCAAGACACTGGGAGAAGAGAGATGAAGGTAGAGGGTCTAGTTCACAGGTTTTAGTCTGAGTTCGGGTCAAAATCTTCTTAACCTCATCAGTGGAAACAGAACGGAACTCAGACCACATACTGCCAGAAAAGGAGGGATCAGGGACAGAGTCAGTTGATGGTGGAGCAGATTGAGAATCAAGATTGTGGCGGATGGTGGCTATCTTGCTGTGAAAGAAATCAGAGAAACGTTGAGGGAGTTCAGACACAGGGATAGAAGAAGGTAGAGGTGTGGACTTTGGTTTACCAAGGAGGGAGTTGGCTAAACTAAACA
>CM065683.1:39731851-39736851 GCA_017654935.2 Phymorhynchus buccinoides | reverse complement strand
AACTACCTATACCCATGCAAACATTGAGGGTCATAGGTCCCTCCCTTCAAACGTTATCGTGGTAACGTATATAGACAGACAGTCAGCAGTCAGCCAGCCTGGGATAAATGCCACCCCTGAAACCGTCATGATTTCGCCTCGCGGCTGCTTAAACATTACCAGCGTCGCTACGCGGATGGCAACAATCTCTTGAAACCACGTTCCATTGGGCCAATGAGTCAACACCCTCACTAGTTTCAACCAACAAAGTTTAACCGAGAAATTAAAGCACTACTTTACGTTGATTGAAGAATATAACCTAGAAATGACAGGTTTTTCCCCCTACCAGAAGCGCAGCGTTTCTATCGCTGAAAGTAAAAATGTTACCATTTATTACCTAGAAATGACGGGGTTTTTTCCCCTACCAGAAGCGCAGCGTTTCTATCGCTGAAAGTAAAAATGTTACCATTTATTGCCAAGAAATGACGGGGGTTTTCCCCTACCAGAAGCGCAGCGTTACTATCGCTGAAAGTAAAAATGTTACCATTTATTACTTAGAAATGACGGGGGTTTTCCCCCTACCAGAAGCGCAGCGTTTCTATCGCTGAAAGTAAAAATGTTACCATTTATTGCCAAGAAAGTTTTCCCCTACCAGAAAACTATCGCTGAAATAAAAATGTTACCATTTATTACCTAGAAATGACGGGGTTTTTCCCCCTACCAGAAGCGCAGCGTTTCTATCGCTGAAAGTAAAAATGTTACCATTTATTACTTAGAAATGACGGGGGTTTTCCCCCTACCAGAAGCGCAGCCTATCGCTGAAAGTAAAAATGTTACCATTTATTGCCAAGAAATGACGGGGGTTTTCCCCTACCAGAAGCGCAGCGTTACTATCGCTGAAAGTAAAATTTTTACCATTTATTACTTAGAAATGACGGGGGGGTTTCCCCTACCAGAAGCGCAGCGTTTCTATCGCTGAAAGTAAAAATGTTACCATTTATTACCTAGAAATGACGGGGTTTTTTCCCCTACCAGAAGCGCAGCGTTTCTATCGCTGATAGTAAAAATGTTACCATTTATTGACTCTGCTCTTCTTAGCCTAGTGCTTTCGATGGGGGCTGTAGTTTGAAAGGAAGAAAATTGGGACCCTACAGACGAAATTAACTATCTTAAAAGATCGTGTTTCCGAGACAGTTGTCCTGTTCAAAGCGCTTCTAGCCTTAACCCTTTCACCGCCAACTTAGCATTTTTGCACCACAATGATTTAACACCTACGTCACGAAAAGGCATCAAGTCAGGGTCTGTTATCCAAAGACCCTGTTCTCTTAATTTTGGGAGGTAAGGACAGGCCTTACTTTAAATATCTCACAGAAGAATCCCCAATATTACGGACAGATTTTTTTTCCTCAACCCAGGTAAGCTTAATGGAATTTGTTTTGCTGAATAATGGCTGGCGGCGAAAGAACGTGTCATAATGACAATCAGCCATCGTCACTTTTAATACATGATATTACTCATTTCTTTCATCATTAATTTTGTAATCGCAAAAGGCATCACATAATTATTATAAATCAATCATTAAAATGTCAAATCAATGATGCCAATATAATTCTTTGTACGCAGAGCTTCTCTTTTGTCTTGTACTCGGGATTTAGCACGGGCTTTCATGGCTGGTGTAGGTCTGCTCTTGTGCTGGTAGGGCAGGTGGGACCGGTGCGTCTCTGGGTCCCATCAGCACCTTCGCGTGTTTATTTCTCACTGTTTTCATTTCATTGTATGAAATCACCTACAAGTAGTCTAATATTCTCCAAATGGAGGTATTTGCTTTTACTTTTAACTCTGAAGCCTTAAAGGTGGACCCTGACGGGTGAGTTCTTGCAAGAAACACGTCGAGATCACCAGAAAGACAGCCTTTTCAAGGATCGGGACACTCAATTTGCTGTGGTTTCCTAGAAATCAAACCGTCAAAACGGCGATTCCTCCTTAGCGGAGATGCCGGAGAGAGAAGCCATTTTGGATGGGGTGGGTGGAGGCGGAGATTGACGCTTTTTCTTTTTTGTAGTTCAGTTAACAAACATTGGAGCTATTTCCTTTGTTGTAAGCGAAACACCTTTTGGTAAACTGTATGAAATTTTAAAAATAATAAAAAGGCTTGTATTGTGGACATTTCGTGAAAACGATTTGGTCTAAACTCACGCGGCCATTATCAGCACATGCCTTCTCTTTCACTGAAATAATTTGACTTCCAATACCTCCACCAAAGAATTCTGATCGCTTCTCGGCCTTTTGGCTAAGACAGTGATTCAGGAACATAAATTTTTGTTTATACCCTGGTTGGTTTGTTCAGCCCGTCGTACATGGCGAAAGCCGATACGCGACGTTAAACTGAACTTCCATCCTACCTCCACCAAGGAGGAATCGCCGATTTGACGGTTTGATTTCTATGAAACCAGAGCAAAGTGAGTGTTGCGATCTCTGTAAAGAGTGTTTTCCTGGTGATATCGACGTGTTTCTTGCAAAACCTCATCCGCCAGAGTGCCCCTTTAAGAACCACAGCGAGGCTTTAGGGACCCCTGCTAACGAAAGTTGTAATCATTCACAGCCGATCAAGTGGATATAAACAAATTCCAGCCAAGCTTTCCAGGATAGCCGTAGCCGTGATTTGAAAGGACTATCCAGCACAAGAACGGGTTTTCATCCGGGACATCACATCCGGGGCTTCCATTGTTATTTTTTTCGCGCCCACAAAGGGAGTTAAAAATGATGCATGCTGACAAGAAGATGGGCAGATCAACAAAAAACATGTCTTCACACCTTCACGGTTTGTTTCTCTTGTGGAATGAACACGATGGCTTCCCAGATTGTATTCCTATTAAAAGCCATGCCGGAGAACTGAGTGTCCACCACACGACATCAATATGAGAATAATCATGTTATGAAGCTTATTCGTTTTCCGTGTAATGATGTTAGTTGCAAAGATCTCTCCCCCCCCCCCCACCCCACCACTCTCTCTCTCTCTCTCTCTCTCGCTCACACATACACACACACACTCTCTCTATCTCCCTCCGTCTCTCTCTCCCCCTCCCCTTCTCTCTCTTTCGCTGTCGTTCTCTCTTTGAGTCTTTCCGTCTCTGTATGTTTCTAGATGTGTCTATCTGTCTGCTCTCTCTCCCCCCCCCCCTGTCTCTCTCTCTCTCCCCCCCCCCCCCCTCTCTCTCTCTCTGAGGTAAACTAAAATGAATATAGCGACTTAGTAAATAAATGCAAAGCAAGTTAATATTTTAAAGACATGTCGGTACAACAACTATGACTAAAAAAACTGCCTTGTTCGCTGCGAATCATATAAAACTTAGCTCATGAATAATCATTTATCTAAGACAAAAATTACTTTTCTTTAATCTCGACGGATATGGCTTGCTATCAGTGTATTCAATTTCGGAGAAACAACAACAACAACAAAACTCATTAATTGAATCGTATTCCATACTATCTGCCTTTTAAGTAATCAACCAAACTGTCGCTGGGCTTTAACCCTTTCGTCGCCAGCCATTTTTCAGCAAACAATTTCCATTAAACTTACCTGGGTAGAGAAAAAACCCAGTCTGTAATATTGGGAATTCCTCTGTGTCATATTTAAAGCAAGGCCTATCCTTACCTCCCGAAATGAAGAGAATGGGGTCTTTGGATACCAGACCCTGATTTGATACCTTTTAGTAAATCATTGTGGTGGAAAAATGCGACGTTTGCGATGAAAGGGTTAAAGTCGAAGGACAGTATTTGTCAAGTTTGTCAATTAATAACCATTAATATTTTTTATTCTGAGCCTTAGAAAAATACAGCGTTTTATTAACATGCATTCAACCAGTGACAAGAAAGGAGTTGATTAAAACTAATGTTATGTTGCGATGGCTTGGAGTCAAAACTATCTGTAGATAGTCCATTGACATAGTATTGAACTTATTACGAAAACTAATAACTTGTATAAAAACAAGCGCGGAATCGCAATAGTTTGTGGCACGCGGTCTATTTTTACCACTCCAATCATGAGTCACCTCCCCTGGCTTTTCAATAATTTTAATCTGTAAACCAGAATGTTATCTCTGCACCATTTCGTAACTTTTTATATGTTTTGGAAAACATTTAAAACTATTTATCCTACTTATACTCATCGAAAGAAGCACCGCATACTCGTCGTGTCTGTTGCATTGTCTGTATTACGTATGTTTATTAGTTTATACGCTTTAAAAAACACATCATTTTAAAGAGCAGCCTCAATTTGAATTGCAGCCTCGATTTGAAGTATATTGTGGCAGTACCATAGCCAATGAGGTTTAACCGAGGCGTGGTTACTGCTACACCTATCTGCATTGTTAAAAAATCGGGACTTTACTGGTGTTGCACTGCCTCCGGGCAATGCCTCCAGTATTGTTCCCACCATCTTTGTATTTGCAAATGTCCCATATGTGTCTGTTCCAGACCGAGAGGACGTAAAACACAATTTTTCTCTCTTCCTCGATTTGAAGTGCGACAATTTTGTAGCCTCGATTTGAAGTGCGACAATTTTGGACCGACCGACAGACCGACAGACCGACCGACAAAGTGAGTTATAGGTTTGTGGCTGGCTTGAGCCACAAACAAAAATGACTGCTGAAATATAAAAAAAGCAAAAAACCCCTTTTATATTTCTGCAGTCCTTGTTTGGTTCAAGTTAGCAGTTTTTGTAATGAATCCAACAATACGTCACACAGTACACAAATACCCCACGTTCTGGTTCCTTTTAGTTTTCAGAGAGCTTCAAGTTCAAGTTATTTCCTTTAACAGAGGCAAATATTATTTTTATTGATTGCGGTTAGGGATAGGAAAAGACCTTACAAGTGGCGTACCACCATAAAACAATGCAAGCCTAATGTTTAAAACATTTTAAATTGGTTTATGCTGGTGACGAGTGTTAACAAAAGGCATGAACTGAAAGGAGCTGAGAAAAGCTACTGTGCCATTGAATTTCTGAACTGCATCAATGG
>CM065683.1:39714351-39729351 GCA_017654935.2 Phymorhynchus buccinoides | reverse complement strand
CTTGGGGATCTACCCTGCCGACACCCCATACAATTCTCCTCTCTCTGATCTTCGTGATGCAAAGAAACTGTGCTCATCACCCACTGCTTAAGGGCGCACTAAGCTGAAGCTGAAGCCGAAAGCAAACATGGATTTCACTTTGCCATTGAAGCCCCGATTGTCGTTTTCCCTGCAGGCTTTTAGCTTTGTGCTGTTGGTACACAACTGGCCAATTCCATTAATTCATCTTAGCGTTTATGTTAGCCAAGGCAACAAGTAGAAAAAGAGATTCGGGGTAGTTGCGTGAAAGAAAACACCCTTGTCGAACTTTTATCCATTGGACTAAGGGTATATTCCGATCACGATTACATTTGAATAATTAATTATGTTTACTTCTCTTTGTTGCAGTCGCTTAAACTAATAAAAATGTTTTTGGAAGAAACGAAATATGAAGAGCACTAGACAACGGGTTGAGCCTGAAACGTCGTGACTTGTTTTGTTTCTGTGATTACATCTTTTGTTTTGGGTTTCAATTTCGACTTTGTTTCAATTTGTTGTAAAACAATAAATGGTAGTGGAACATGTGAAAGTTGTAGGAAAACAAACCCGCAAACATACCTACAAAAAGATAAAACGGACAAAACTAGCAGAAACTAAAACAAAAATCCATGAACATCAAACAATTAAGTAGACTTACGCTTCACTTTACAATTTAATTTGCATTACAGTAATTATTATTAGAGAGACAGCTACCCCACAGAACAATACCCATAGCAAAGCATCTACTGTACCGTCTGGTAAATACGTAATAAAGTAACATAAGCATTTTCAAGTTATTACAGTTCAATCCAACAAGATAATGGCAATTATAATTATGGATAGATGTTGATTTGTTTGTATGTTGTCCTCTCCATCATTGTTGATGTGTACTGTGTGGGTGGAGGGTCATAAAGGCGAACTTGGCACATTCCTTTTTGAGAATGATGCTTTGTTGGTCTCACTTTGGTTCTGACCCACGCACTGCTAGATGATTGGCATCGTAATCGACTTTGGTGGATGGGAGTTAATTAGAAAGAGAATATTCACCCTTTGTTCAATTTCGTTATAATCATGCATGTTTTACAAAGTCTATTTGCAGTATTATTCAGTTCTTATTGTCAGTTCCACCATTGACCACAAAGTAAAGTGAACTCGACTACTAAATAGATAGACGTTTCATTTTTAAACTATCAGTCGATGTTTACACACTTTTTGTGTCGGCGTCAAGCAGAAAGGGTTTATCAAGAAGTCAAGATTGATTTGGAATGAACCAAACAGACACAAACAATGTGAGTTGTCAAACTTAATAAACAGTCTAGCCCAGTCTGCTTCATGTTATCTACGGGTACGTTCCAGGCAAGAAGTGTTTTCTATAACTATAAACTTTCCGGTTGAGATCGTCAAGAGAGATGACTCATCTGGACAATGTAATATTTCGGGGTTTATTATTTGTGTCATACTGTAAAGATGATCGGACTCTTCCTTCCCATGTGACCAAAAGCATGGTTTCTAATTCCCATTAGACTTTAAACAATGTCCATTACATCCTGGAACAAGTTCCTTCCACAACCGAAAGAGGGCAAGACAGAATGAAACATGCAAATTCCCAGACTAACCAGATTAACCAAACCATCTTTAGTACTATCTGTGCATATGCACAAAAACGTGAGTGTTCTTTGTATGAAACGAATTTTAAAAAATATTCTTTGACCATGACTGCAAAAAATATTCAGCCCTGATAACAGATATAAAGGAATGAAAACACGAGTCATTCTTTTTGAAAACGGTGTGTACAATCCAGCAAAGCGCCTACAAACGCTCTAAAACGCTTGGGGTATTTTCCAACCAACACTATACCAGTGATACGAACTACGAAACCAATTGTTGAACAGGATCAATAGTTAAGGGGTCATTATCCAAATCGTTGTGCCTGGCCTCTACTGGATGGGAGGCCTGACCAGCGGCACAAGTGGCGTTACAACACTGAATAATGGATGTAACTGAAGAAGAGCCCCGAACCAAAAGAGCAGGCAATATGATGACACTGAATGAGTCATGCAGAAATAATGATGTCAATAGCAGGTGATCGCAGGAGTTTGCTTTTCCATACATAATCGGTTTTTATGAACATAAATCAAAGCCGTACAAGAAAACCGTTTCAAGAAAGGTTAATAGATCACATTCTAAATGGGCACCGGGTCTACTCTTTAAATAATAAGCTAATGGACGGATACTAGGCTCATTGCAAGAAGGATGTATTTTGGAAGATGATAACATGGTTTTTACTACGGCTATAGTTTAAGCTTGTTGTTTTACTTTGAAGATTGGTTGGAAAAGTGGAAAAGACTCTGGTTCCGTTTCATTTTATATTGTGGATATTTCCGAGTTACCTCATTCTGAAACCAACCGTCACTAGTGAATGTTACGGTACATTAGGTACGTATCCTACTCCTGCGTTTCATATCGATTATGTCAACAAGTTGAATTGTTTCTCACCTCTATGTATGCTTGCTTGTCATTTCAATGTTTCTATCATTAACTACTTTATTTGAAATGCGATATTATTTGACATTTTAACCAAATAATTAGGCAATATTAACATTTCTTCCCCTCAACCCCAAACGGTACAAGTGCAGTTGTAGTGCACGCGCATTATAACTTCACTTGCGCTCCAAGTGTCAAGTGTACTATCCGGGACAGAAAATATTGGTGATTTTTTTGGACGGAAACAGTGATATTTTCATTCTTCAAATCCCCTATAGAGACAGCACTTTTTCCGTCTAAGCTGGTTCAGATAGTGTTGTGAGGGGAAGAAATGTTAATATTGCCAATAATTAGCCATCGCGTACGTTTTCCTGATCAAGTTCATACCGCGTGTTCACGAACGTTTATATTGTTCGCTTTCGTTCTACCGTTACGTGTATATATTTCGGGTTCTTCGGTGGGTTAAAAGTGAACTGCACCAGTAGGGGAAGTGTACACGCCTCACTGCTCTTAAATCTGGTACGCAATAGCAACGGCCTCTTGCTGCTGTTCCTGTACCAGGATTCCAGGCATTCGTTGAGATTGAGGCTGGGTAAAGGAAATCACTAAACTGACTACTATCGATCTCAGCCTGTCTTGTCACTGCTTCACAACCGAGTGAAGCCCTTTATTGGTCTGGCATTCCCAACACACAAAGAAACCTTCCCACATGGTGAATGGACATTTCCAAATGGACGTAGATGTAGCGTCTTCTTCTTTCTGTCTTTTTTATATTTTATTCGCTGATGCAAATGCGCACGGCTCTTCCGTTTTGTCCAAGTTGTGCAATGCTTAGAGTGTCAGTCGAGTGGCAAGAACGCGTGTCTCCACAATCAACTACAACTGTACAGAAACGTTCCTTCAGTAAACACAGGGGACAAGTTCGTTTGAAGATCGATGCTGCTTTAAGGGCAGGGAGTGTGTAGTGGAGTGGGGAAGAAGGGAGGGTGGAGTGGGGAAGAAGGGAGGGTGGGGTGGGGACAAGAAAACGATGCTTGGGTGGACTTTTTTTTTATCGAGAGAACAGAACATTTTACCCCCCACCCCCCTCATGTACACCTATACGACCATCACTCTCAAACTCTGCTTCTTTCAGTGTTATTACAACACTCCTAGGTTTATCCTAGCCCTATCCATTTCTCGAAAATGGCAGAATGTTGCTTTTCAGTGAAGATTTTCAATATGAAAATTTGAGGGTAGTGATGCGTATTGTATCAGATAGCCCTTTTCTGACCAGGTGTCGTTTTGTTTACTCTTTATCGGAGTATTGTTCTACATTAGTAGGACTATTGTACATTTGTCATTTCATTGGAGTGGTGTATTGAGCAAAAGCGGTATACAGTAAAGTAAACAAGAACAAACACCTTACCATAATATGGGCATTTCAAGTACAAATGTCACATAAATGGAAAGGGTCCATTACTTTAAAGCCTACTTGCAGATCTTCGAAGTTACGCCTAGCCTCCCTCCATTCACAACAAAGCAAGCGGCAATTCAACCAAGCAAGTTGCCAATCAACACAAGTATTACAAAATAAAAAGCATTGGCATTAATGAATTTCGTTTGATCGCTAAGACCCTTTCATTGCCACTATCGCTACTTGGCTCCACATTGATTTAACACCCATGTTACTGAAAGGCATCAAATGAGGGTCTGTTATCCAGTGACCTTATGTTCTTGATTTTGGGAGGTAATGATAGGCCCTGTTTTATGCATGCCACAGATGAATCGCCAATAGTACAGACACAATATTTTCTCTACCCAGGTAAGTTTAAAGGAAAGTTTTAGCTGAAAAATGTCTGGCGTTGAAAGGGTTAAGGATGGACACCCTTCGTAGTACTGTTCATTATCAGACTGTGGCTAGGACAGCTGGCGACTTCGCGCGTTGTGAGCTTGAACTGTCACAGGCGTCAACATTTTGCAACGATGGACGTTTGCACTTTTAACAGAAAATTTAAAAAAACAAAAGAAAGAGAAAAACCGCGATAGTAATGTAAACTATGCTCTATTTTCATTCGATCCATGTTTAAATCGTACGTCTTTTGCTGTTTTGGTCGATATGTCTAATAGACAGTATTAACTCGTTTTTATTGTGTGCGTTTTTATCAGTTAAGACACATTCAAGTGCGGGAGTTGCACCGTTCTTTCTAAAGCAGTATGGTTTATGTTCATATCAATCTTCTAAATCGTGAACACTAGCAAGTCTGAAATCCAGGTGAAGACTCTTCCCGTTGAGATAGATAAAAAATGTTCGCAGCCGTTAAATGGATGGGATGCAGCATTAAAGGTGGACCCTGACGGATGAGTTTTTGCAAGAAACACGTCGAGATCACCAGAAAGACAACCTTTTCAAGAATCGGAACACTCACTTTGCTCTGGTTTCTTAGAAATTAAACCGTCAAAACGGCGATTCCTCCTTGGCGGAGATGCCGGGGAGAGTAGCCATTTTGGATGGGGTTTGTGGAGGTCACTCATTGTGGTTGAAGCGTTTCTTTTCTTGTAGTGCAGTAAATAAAAAAAGGAACTATTTCCTTTGTTGTGAGCGAAACTCCTTTAGATAAACTGTATACAATTTAAAAAAAATAAAAAAAATAAAAAGGCTTGTATTGCGAAAAGTTCGTGCAAACGATTTGGTCTAAACGCAGGCGGTCATTAGAAAAGAGACGGCACACGCTTTCTGTTTGGGTGAAATAATTTGACTTCCAGCACCTCCGCCAAGGATGAATCGCCGATTTGACGGTTTGATTTCTAGTAAACCAGAGCAAAATGAGTGTTGCGATCTCTGTAAAGGGTGTTTTCCTGCTGATCTCGACGTGTTTCTTGCAAAACCTCATCCGTCAGGGTGCCCCTTTAAGGACAATCTATTTTCCTCACAGTTAAATTGACCGGTCTTCAAATTGAATCTAAGATGCAACCTGACACAGGGGAGAATAGCGAGTTATTTTCCTTTCTGCTCAGGCACTGGGCCACGGTCCTCCATTCCACTTACCGTATCGTGTCCCATCCACAGTCTCTCGGTGTAAATTTCATTAAAACGAACTCAATAATGATTCTTGTCACTCTTGATAAACCTGTTCTCCTCTTTTTTGGACCACTTGAAATTCCTTTGTAGCCCTCTCTTCCACTTTCCTTTTGTTTATAGCTCAGTCTCCTGGTGTACATAACTGTATCCCAAGCACGGGACGGTGGCCACTCCATCTGGCTCACACGTCATTTACAGTTTGAACAAATCGTACATAGATCAAAACACGAAATAGCATGAGAATGAAGAAGAAAGAAGCGCAAACAAAACCCGGAAAAGTTGGTATTAGAGAATCGTAAATGTCTAAGCTGAATTTGTTTCAGTACTTTCAGCAATGATGGTCAGCATCTTTCAGACACCATAATCAAATGTTCATTCCTTGTATTCCAATAATTTCCTTGTTAACAAGGTATACTGTTGATATCGAGATTTTGACAAAACTCTGTTCTCTGTGTGAAGACCATTGCAGCAGGTAAGAACAAGAATAAGAACATAATAATTATACGTCCTGTGACAGAATGCTAGGATCGATATCATGAGATTACATGCACCTGTCCATTGTGACACGATCGAGAGTCGTGTGGTCTGGAAAATCATGGCAGTACTGATTAGTGGAAAACAATACGACCACAATTGACACACTAACTGGTCTGTGGACCACTCGCCGTGGAGTGCCGCTTCTCACACCAATCCCTGAATGAAAGCTAATCCGATTGTGGTTGACGAATGACGTCTAGCAGCGCACCCAATACATATCGTATTGCTACAATGAAAAAACAAGCGCGAAATCGCAATAGTTTGTGGCACGCGGTCTATTTTTACCACTCCAATCATGAGTCACCTCCCCTGGCTTTTCAATAATTTTAATCTGTAAACCAGAATGTTATCTCTGCACCATTTCGTAACTTTTTATATCTTTTGGAAAACATTTAAAACTATGTATCCTACTTATGCTCATCAAAAGAAGCACCGCATACTCGTCGTGTCTGTTGTAGTGTCTGTATTACGTATGTTTATTATTTTGTACGCTTTTAAAATACATCATTTTAAAGAGCGGCCTCAATTTGAAGTGTAGCCTCGATTTGAAGTGCGACAATTTTGTCAAAATGTGCGACAATTTTGTCAAAATGTGCGACAATTTTGGACCGACCGACCGACCGACCCGACAGACAGACAGACCGACCGACCGACCGACAAAGTGAGTTATAGGTTTGTGGCTTGAGCCACAAACAAAAAGCCCACTCTGAAACAGACCTTGTCACTAGTCCTGCAGATGATATTGAATGATTCTCTCTTTTCTTCTTATATCAACGTGTCCTTCCTTTCTGCATATGACGAACAAAAAACCGAACGCACACGTTGTTGCTGGTAATATTTCTGGAATTTATTGACTTCCCTTTATGAAGTACAATCATGGACTAAATTTAAATTGGCTGTGCTGGCCACACTCAAGTTCAATCTTATGAAGACAGTTCACTGTTAAAAAAAACAGCAACAAAAACCCAACTCACTCTGGCTAAAGTTTCACGTTCAAGTTAAATCTCATGAAAAAACAAACAGTTCACTGTAAAATAGAAAACAAATAGAAAGAAAGAAGTAAAACAATAAACAGTAAAAAAGGAGTTGATCAGAAAGAAGAAGGGGACAAATAGGACAAGCAGGAACAAGAAGGATGGAGAGAAATGAGGAAATAAAATGTAAATAAAACTAAAAAACATAGTAACAATATAATTACTGTTTTCATTGACACAGTGTTTCCGTCCTTTTTACATAGTAGGAAAACGTATGGCTTACATTTGTGAGCCCTTCATTTTTACACTCTTTTGATGATATGGAGATGGGAAATGACGCTTCGTGTTTCTGACTTATTCATTTTACTTCGTGATGATTTTTGCATAATCATTTTATCACTAATTCTAGATAATGTGATTCTTTATGTTGAAGCATGCAGAAAGCGGGTTTATACATTATATATATTTGTTAATGTCGATGGTAACGCACCACAAACCATTGCCTTTAAACTGTGCCTGTACCCTGTGCACATGAAAGCAAGAATGTTTTTTCCTATGAGCTCTTCATCTGATCGATGTTACTTTAAGACTTTTGCACAAACAGAACTACTCACTAATTCTGGTATATTTATATCGCGTTTAAAAGCAAAGAAAAAAAGCATCCACTTTAATGTACATTTCTGTGACTAATATAATTTCCTTCTACATAAGCTGAAATCAAATTGCCATGTGTGCAAGTCACGAAAATCTCAAACTCAAAAAACTTACAACAAATAAATTAATCAATTTTGCGATTGTTAAATAAAAAACGTTTCAATAATAGACAAGATTTTCGAAGTGTAGGTGCAATGTGTACACTGTCATGCCTTTAATTAAGACTGAGAATTTAAAAAGCACAGCTAAAACAATATGCAATACTCTTACATACAGTCCATGTATGTCCCTCTATCTCTCTATCTATTTCTCTATCTATATCTCTCTCACAAGCGCGTGCGCGCGCGCACACACACACACACACACACACACACACACACACACACACACACACACACACACACACACACACACACACACACACACACACACACACACACACACACACACACACACACACACACACACATACACACACACACACACACACACACACACACACACATACATATACACACACACACACACACACACACACACACACACACACACACACACACACACACACACACACACACACACACACACACACACACACACACACACACACACACACACACACATTAAAACCCACGTGAAAGATCAGAAATGCAGGAAAGCAATAACAAAAAATATGAAAAGAACAGGGATAGGGGTATGGATAAACTTTCTCAACGATACAAACCGCGGCACGTGAAGGTTAGGTGTCAGAAAACACCGTGATACTTTACGTCAACCCCATGTCAATAATGGAGGAAGAAGAATCACATCAAGGAAACTAAAAGGCAGTACAGTAGCACGTACGAACCAGCAGACCAGAAAATAGTCCGGAAATGGGTGCAGTCCCTTGCCTCAAAATGGCGCTTTCGACAGGCAGGAAAGGCAGACAAATGGAGAAAACTTGGACGAGTGTCAGCATTCTGTCATCGATTTTGTGTTCTCCAGAACTATGGAACACGAAAAGGGGAACCATTTTGTAACTAGACGCATATTTACCATGCCAGAAATTATGACTGCTGTGTTGCTTTCTTTAACCTTTTTAAGCAAGTAAAAGAGTCAGCAAGAATATTTTGTTTTGGAACAGTCAGTTGTATACCATTTTATGCAGCTCTGAAACCAAGGACTATGTGTATCGTTACGATTGCACCACAAGTAATAAGAAGTAACAGCGACACTAAATAAAATACGGTAAAGGTCACAGCACCATTTCCTTGATCTCAAGAATAGAAGACAAGCTCCATAGTAAATCGCAGAGCTCAAAGTATAATTAGTGTCAATGTTTACACACACGTTAGATTGATAATCAAATTACTGTTAAGAAGTAATGTCAATGTTTATACTCCTGTCTCGAATCGGACCAAAGTCTACCATACTCGGCTTGAACAAACATAGCATCTCAGACGTAAACTGAAAGCTAAAAAGAGAACTGGTTTTGACATCAGACATCGGGGTGAACCTATTTTAAGCCATCCCAGTGCTTGAAGAATTGGTTAGTTTATCTACGACGTTTTGTGGACACAAGAGCAGTCTAAGGCATTGTAAGTCAACACCCAGCTACGTGTTTGACTACGTTCTGTGGATCAAAAGTGCCTTTTAAGAGAATCTTAGTCATTACTATGGTTGTGGGATGCAAATGTAGAGAAAGTGTTGAGTGTCACCATCTCTTTGAGTGAGTATTGTTCTGTTATTTTGTATTTGGATGATCGATTTTGTGTACTTTGAAATATTGGCACACACCCTTCTAATGGGGCAATGCCTTTTCGGGAATAAAACATTGTCATTGTCATTGTCATTGTCATTGTCTCTTTCTTGGAAAATAAAGTTTAAGTTATCTCTCTCTCTCTCTCTCTCTCTCTCTCTCTCTCTCTCTCTCTCTCTCTCTCTCTCTCTCTCTCTCTCTCTCTCTCTCTCTCTCTCTCTCTCTCTCTCTCTCTCTCTCTCTCTCTCTCTCTCTTTGTAATCACCATATATTTGTTGTTATATTTACCCACCCACCCTTTTCCCTACTTAATACGGGCAGAAAGGCCTAATCAATACAAGTTTTTGGATTGGATTGGATTGGATCTCTCTCTCTCTCTCTCTCTCTCTCTCTCTCTCTCTCTCTCTCTCTCTCTCTCTCTCTCTCTCTCTCTCTCTCTCTCTCTCTCTCTCTCTCTCTCTCTCTTTGTAATCACCATATATTTGTTGTTATATTTACCCACCCACCCTTTTCCCTACTTAATACGGGCAGAAAGGCCTAATCAATAAAAGTTTTTGGATTGGATTGGATTGGATCTCTCTCTCTCTCTCTCTCTCTCTCTCTCTCTCTCTCTCCTCTCTCTCTCTCTCTCTCTCTCTCTCTCTTCTCTCTCTCTCTCTCTCTCTCTCTCTCTCTCTCTCTCTCTCTCTCTCTCTCTCTCTCTCTCTCTGTCTGTGTGTATGTGTTTGTAAGTGTGTTAGTTATTACTGTGCGTGCCTCTTTTGGAACCTTTCACTCTCCTTATTCGTACTTGATGATCCCTCTGACTTTATAGATATTAAATATTACTGCCTGCGTCACCAGACTACTGAAGTACCCGAGTGTGTCTTTCACCGACGCTTCTTACTACCAGCAATAAAAGAAAACTCTTTGTTTTATGCCATGTCTGGTCCACATGAGCCTTTTCCTCTTCAAATCTCAAGAGGTCGTAATTTGTCCACGACTTTTAAAGACCCACCAGATCACGTGTCAAAATCACGGGTTTCGTGTGTTTTCCCTCTTATAGCTGGTAATAAATCTTGTTTTGGCCAGGTTTGACCCCATACAAATGCCCCCAAATTCAAAACGAAACATCATTTTAAAGACCCCGCACATCACGTGTCACATTCCCTCTTATACTAGGAAGATATCTTAAGATTCCTTACTAGCTATGAGAGTGAAAACCGTGCTTTTGACACGTGACATGCGGGGTCGTTAAAGAGCAGCCTCAATTTGAAGTTGGGGGAATTGGTATGTGGGTCACAGCTACCCAGAAAAAAAACTAGGGACTTAATCGTGGTGGGTCAGTGTGTCTTTACGGAAGTGTGCGGAAAATAAATCCTTAGTGTGCGACTTTTAGTTGGCTAAATATTATATTGGTACGGTTATGCCTATTTGTACCCCCAAGAACCGTCGCTAGTGTCTTCGCAGAACTTTTCCGAGTCAACACACACACGTCCCCATGCCTTCAACGATTGTCCTCTTTTATCGTTTTCATTTCATTCAATGCCCCCTGCCTTCAATCTAACCTAGACTGAATTCTATAATGATCTCTGCTGGTTTTGTTAACGGGACTTACTTTTTAAGGAAAAGGTTGTCAGCTGTTGGGTTTTCAACAATAACGGCAGCAACAATAACAACAGCAACAATGACAACAGTTTAGTCCATAAAAAGTCACACAGGTTCATAACCACGAAAGCACTGACATGCGCAAATTTTAAAACAAATCTCATTACAAAATCACCCAAACACTTGAAATATTCACAGAATAACAGGAAAATGAAAACGAAAGAGACAAAACAAAAGTTCATAATTCATTTAGTTCCACTTCCCACATTTCTTTTACTCGTTTTTTCCATCCCTCTGTCTTTGTCTCTCTCTCTGTCTCTGATGTTAGTCAATAACGAGTTCAGTTTTTTTAAGTCTCTGTCTAAATGTCTCGCTTTGTCTGTCGATTTATCTGTTTGTCTGTCTATCTATCTCTTTGTTTCGCTCTGTGTGTATCCTTTACTCTCTCTCTAGCTCTCTGTCTTCGTCCGTCCGTCCGTCCGTCCATCTGTCCGTCCGTCTGTCTGTCTGTCTGTTTCTCTCTCTCTCTCTGTCTGTCTGTTTTTCTCTCTCTCTCTCTGTCTGTCTGTTTCTCTCTCTCTCTCTCTCTCTCTCTCTCTCTCTCTCTCTCTCTCTCCCTCTCTCTCTCTCCCTCTCTCCCTCTCTCTCTCTCTCTCTCTCTTTCTCTCTCTCTCTCTCTCTCTCTCTCTCTCTCTCTCTCTCTCTCTCTCTCTCTCTCTCTCTCTCTCTCTCTCTCTCTCTTTCACTTATTCACTCACTATGTTGGACATACACTATTCTGGAACTCATGTAGGACACTGAACGGCAAGCAATAATTATCAGAAGAGTAGCCAAATGTGGAAGAAAAGATAGAAAGGTTTGACTCAATCACGTTTACTAGTCATTAGTAATGAACGTTTATCTCCTTACAGCCTCGACATAACAACCTGGTGCTAATTCCTATGGACGTGCAATTTCAAAACCTCCCAAAAGATGGCATCGTCATTTCGTGCTGGAAAGTACGCTCGAAATTGGCCATCTATTTTCTTAATAAAAGCCAAACACGAACAGAACTATTTCTCTGAATGTCATCTGCTAAAGCAAAAAAGTAGCGAAGAAAAGAGAAGGCCAGCAAAAAGATAAGAAAGGCTTTTTGCACTGAGGGCAAAATATGAGTTTATAGTTTTCCCCCCTACCTAGACAGACGACTTTAACTGCTAGTCACCAGGATAACCCCACTAGGAGAACAGTTTGAAGGGTTCTTGTCGATGTGGTAGTTTGCAGTGCCCCGTATTTTCTGACTGCAATTTAGCCCAGCCACTCTTTGTGACTGAACATAACAAGTCAGTGGGGGAAGCACGACTGGACCCTGCATAGATAGAGTAACAAGCTTGGGTAACTAATAATTATTACCAGCAGAAAAGCTTCGGTTTATCCTAGTTCAAATCTGGCATTATATTCCAGCAATCAAAGAGGAGGAGGCAGGCCATCACGAGAGGGCACAAAAGTAGAATCTCAGATTCACTCGCGTCATACTTTGTTCCGTAAGTTTGAATATCACCACTTTGATTATTAAAAAAAAGGGTGTTAGCAAATGCAGCACGTTCAGACAGATTTGGATTATAGTCGAGGAAACACAATTAAAAAGAAAGAAAGAAAAGAAAGAAAGAAATACATTTTATGAAACTGCCTCAATTTGAAGCATCTTGATATCTTGTAATGCTCAAAACTATTTTCAGTGCGTTTCAGGAAATACCATTGGAAAGAAAGCGTTTTGCGCTTCAATTACTGCAACATTATTCACACCATACCATCCTCCCTAACACTTGGATCGTCTGAAACAGAACTCGAGACAGGAGAAAGTGTTAGTTATTAGCTACTTTAGAAACCATTCAGACGCTAGTGTTGCACCCTGCCCATCCACACGGTATCTCTAAAACATCTACTCTTCTTTTGCTACACCATTTAAAAATAAACTGAAATTGTTTCTTCATACATTTTGTTATGTGTTTCTCTCTCTACGTTTTGACAATCTAAATGCCTTCTAAATCGTCATTTAACGTAGTTTTCATGACCGATTCTTCCACCCAAACGAGCAGTTAGACCACAGGAATGTTTGTTCAACTGTGAGTGAAAAAGGAAGCGGATACTTCAGATTTGATAGAGAAATGACAAGAAACACCAATTTGCCTTTGTCGGTTCTATGACTATTATGCTTCGCCAAAACTTGTTAACATTTTGGGAATGCATTTTCTTTGTTCGCCAAGTCGTTGTTCCCTTGCCAGTAAAAGTAATCTAAAAGCCTAGTCTACTAATAATCATATAGTAAAAAGCCAACTGTCCGTGTGTGTGTGTGTGTGTGTGTGTGTGTGTGTGTGTGTGTGTGTGTGTGTGTGTGTGTGTGTGTGTGTGTGTGTGTGTGTGTGTCTGTGTGTGTGTCTGAAACACAAAACGGGCCTTATAACTCCGCCGTTTTTCGACCGAATCGCTTCAAATTTGCTGTGAACCCTAACGGGGCGATGGCAACGGCAACCGAGGCGGCCATGTCATTTGCGCGGTTTCGCAAATACGCGAAACGCGCATCCGCCGGCCTCTCGGCGCCTGTATCTCCGCCGTTTCTGGGCCGATTGCCTTCGAATTTGGCAGGTAGATGACCGAGGACGGTGACTATCAGTGTACCAAACCGAAAGCGAATCGGTTCAGAAACGCGCGCGCTGTACGACTCTGCCGTTTCTTAACCGAATCGCTTCAAATTTGCTGTACTCAGCGTTACCAGTACTTGGCGTTACCGTTACTAGGCGTTACCATTACTAGGCGTTACTGGTACTCGGCGTTGCGCTAGTATTTTAGTAATTGTTATGACATTTCGCGAGAGTACGCGAAGAACAAGCTATTCATTTTTCAGAGTCGGTCTTTCAAAAGAACTTAAGTTTGTTCTAACAGTCAACTTCGTCTATTCCTCAATCACCGAAGAGACAGCGGTTCAGTGCTTAATTTTATGAAGTTCTACTAAAGCCTAAGTGGGAAACTAAACGTTGTTACTTTCTAAATTAAGTAAATCGGGGAAACTAAACGTTGTTACTTTCTAAATTAAGTAAATCGGGGAAACTAAACGTTGTTACTTTCTAAATTAAGTAAATCGGGGAAACTAAACGTTGTTACTTTCTAAATTAAGTAAATCGGGGAAACTAAACGTTGTTACTTTCTAAATTAAGTAAATCGGGGAAACTAAACGTTGTTACTTTCTAAATTAAGTAAATCGGGGAAACTAAACGTTGTTACTTTCTAAATCAAGTAAATCGGGGAAACTAAACGTTGTTACTTTCTAAATTAAGTAAATCGGGGAAACTAAACGTTGTTACTTTCTAAATAAGTAAATCGGGGAAACTAAACGTTGTTACTTTCCAAATTAAGTAAATCGGTTTACTTAATTTAGAAAGTAGCAACGTTTAGTTTCCCACTTCAGCTTTAGTAGAACATCATAAAATTAAGCACTGGTGCGTACTCGAATTCGTGACCAGTGTGATTCTTGATGGACGTAAAATGTTAATTAAGCATTAACAGAGAGACAATGTTGCTGTCAAAACAAAGAGAGGATAAGTGAATTGGGGGATGGAAAATTAAAAAAAACATATATTGAATTATATGTTAAAAATGTCTTCAAGTTTTGGTAGGAGAAATACTGAGGAACCTGAAATTATCTCCTAGTTTACTTCTCTTTACAAGCACAAACGACACCCCTTCCCCCCACCCCAACCCCAATTATACATATTCTCATCACCACTCCAAAACGTCTGTTATTTCTTGAAAGGGGGGAGTGGGGTAAGCTTATGTAAATCAAACGGACGAGTAGTATTTTGGTATTTGGTATATTCTACTCACAGAGACTTATCTCTGTGAAATTCGGGTTGTTCTCCCATGGAGAGCGCGTCGCTGCAAGCGCAGCACCTAGGGGAAGACGGGGTAAA
>CM065683.1:39694351-39699351 GCA_017654935.2 Phymorhynchus buccinoides | reverse complement strand
GTTGGCTTTTTCTCGGGAACTACAAGGCGTACATTGTTCAAACGTTGCATACACATAGATGTTTATGCAATCTTTCAAGAAAGATAATTTGCATATTGAAATTAACCAATGACCTTGACCGTTGACCTTTAACGTTGATTTTATGTCTTGGCCATATTTTTCACAGTTTCGCAGTTAAAGTCCCCAAATTAGGCATGGTGGTGCATTAGCCTAAGGTGATATGGTATCTATGGTGACTTTTAATCTCTTGACCATAACCTTAACCTTTGACCTTGAACATCATCAATTATTTGTTTGGGCCATATCTTGTATATCCTGGCATATGTAGTCCCAAACTTCGGCAAGCAGGTAGACTAGCTTAAGATCAAATGGGATGCGAAGTGTTGTTAACCTCGGTGACCATGATCACCTTGACCTTTGACCTTGAATCTTTGTCTATCACAGTATTACATGAACCGCTGCACGGATTCGCTTAATATTTGGTAGGGTGATTATATCGCATCAAGCTGACGAGTCCAGCAACATTTTGATATGGAGGTTTTTTTAAGTAAACGATTTGGCATTTAGATCTATTTCCCCCCGAAAAACCACAGCGAGTGAGCCTTGAAGGCTTTGTCTCTTGTTTACCTTCGGTATACCATTGTGTTTGTAGGTTGGAAGCGGGAGGGTTGGGGTGTCCTTTGCCACAGTAAGTCCCATGCCCAAAGTCCGGACCCGTTCACTTTCACGTTATTTATGTTGGTCTGGCTCTGGTTTCAGAGTAGATGGGCCACTTTACTAACAGCTAAAATATGTTTTCTAAGACGTGGCTTTTCGAACGAGAAATGGTGGGTTACAACTGAAATGAAAAACACAGTGATTTTCACGACCGCAACTAAAATTGGTCATTATTTGTTTCTAAAATCCTGTCCAGATCTTTTTATATAGGCATTATCTATCCTGTTTCACGCACACTTTTGCTATGTTTTAACCATGATCGTTTGGCTCATTTCAGTTTTACTAACACATTTTGTTTCCACATGTTTAAGGTCTGTGTACACGTTAACACTATTCACAAGATATTTCTATTTCCCCATAGCAACACGTTTCGAGCTGTGAGTCATATTCTAATTTAAGGGCTAGCAGCAAGTAGTTCTGGTGCGACTGTGTACTGGCCACAACAGGCTCAACAATCACATGCATCGGAAGTTGAAGCTGGCACCACCTGTCTGTCCTTGCGGTCTGGAAGACCAAACAACCGATCATGTCCTGCAGAGATGTCCCCTTCACACGGAGGCAAGAGCTGAAGCTGGCACCATCACCAGTCTGTTCCTGTGGTCTGGAAGACCAAACAACCGAACATGTCTTCCAGAGAAGTCTCATTCACAAGGAGGCAAGAGACGAAGCTGGCACCATCACCAGTCTATCCCTGTGGTCTGGAAGACCAAACAACAGAACTTGTCCTGCAGAGATGTTCCCTTCACAAAGGAGGCAAGAGCGGAAGCTGGCGCCATCACCAATCTGTCCCTGTGGTCTGGAAGACCAAACAACAGAACATGTCCTGCAGATATTATGTCTTCTTCACAAAGGAGGCAAGAGATGAAGCTGTCACCATCACCTGGAAGACCAGACAACAGAACATGTCCTGCAGAGATGTCCCCTTCACAAGGAGGCAAGAGATGAAGTGTGGCCCATCAGCACACCGCTGTCTACCAGGCTCTATGCGTCCAAGGAAGAGCTGGAGAAGACGGCTCTATTTGTCAGCAGAGCTTCTTGGGTTGTGCAGCGTACGCCAGAAGAAGAAGAAGAAGTGTGGGCTATCACTATGTTGCCATGGGGAAATATCTCGCGAATAATGTTAACGTGTACACAGGCTTAAAGTTTATACAAAGCATGAAGGATATTCGTCACCGTCTGTCTACAAAACAGGAGAGTTGCATGTGCATCAACTATGTGCATCTCCTCTCTCCCCCCCCCCCTCTCTCTCTCTCTCTCTCTCTCTCTCTCTCTCTCTCTCTCTCTCTCTCTCTCTCTCTCTCGCTCTCTCTTTCTACTTTTGTATAATGTATTTTGTCCAGAGGGCTGGATGTAAAAAAGCATGTTATTGCTTACTCTATTACCCTCTTTAAATAAAATTCATTCATTCATTCATTCTCTCTCTCTCTCTCTCTCTCTCTCTCTCTCTCTCTCTCTCTCTCTCTCTCTCTCTCTCTCTCTCTCTCTCTCTCTCTCTCTCTCTCTCTCTCTCTCTCTCTCTCTCTCTCTCGGCTGTTTAAGTGAGTAATGCTTACAAAACATTCTTGTATATTGCTTGACATATTGTGCACGATTTTTGTTCCTGCCTATTCGGAATTTACTTTGGTTTGTTTTCTTTTTTCTCATTTGATATCGCCCCTACCCCGCTGTTCCGTTTGACATGGGCAGATGGCCCAGTTAATTAACCCCGTCTCTCTCTCTCTCTCTCTCTCTCTCTCTCTCTCTCTCTCTCTCTCTCTCTCTCTCTCTCTCTCTCTCTCTCTCTCTCTCTCTCTCTCTCTCTCTCTCTCTCTCTCTCTCTGATGCCGTAGAACGTTTATATTCAAAGCATTCCCATGCTGTCTTTGAACGAAGTGAATGAAGGTGCCTAATTACCGACGACATGTACATGTGCTGGCATAATGACTGACAAAACGCCACATCACTTTACCCGTAATCTCTCGATGCAACCCCCTCCCATCTGATACTGCACGCAGCAAAATTAAGTTCAGTGTACAGAGCCACCCCTGAAACCCATTCCACCCTAACCACTACAGAAATCCCCACCCCTTCAAAATTCCAGACCACATACCAGTATTGGCTACATCCCAACCGATTCCAGCGTCATTTGGTGAAATCCAGATTAAGAGGAACTGATCAATGTCTGCCCACTTCCTGAAGAGAAAAGCAGGCATATCGACGGACTGACTAGCAAACAATCAGACAGACCACTTCCTGAACAGAAAAGCAGATATATCGACGGACTGACTAGCAAACAATCAGTCTGTCCACTTCCTGAAGAGAAAAGCAGGCATATCGACGGACTGACTAGCGAACAATCAGTCTGTCCACTTCCTGAAGAGAAAAGCAGGCATATCGACGGACTGACTAGCAAACAATCAGTCTGTCCACTTCCTGAACAGAAAAGCAGATATATCGACGGACTGACTAGCGAACAATCAGACAGACCACTTCCTGAAGAGAAAAGCAGATATATCGACGGACTGACTAGCAAACAATCAGACAGACCACTTCCTGAAGAGAAAAGCAGACATATCGACGGACTGACTAGCAAAAAATCAGACAGACCACTTCCTGAATAGAAAAGCAGATATATCGACGGACTGACTAGCAAACAATCAGTCTGTCCACTTCCTGACCAGAAAAGCAGATATATCGACGGACTGACTAGCGAACAATCAGACAGACCACTTCCTGAAGAGAAAAGCAGACATATCGACGGACTGACTAGCAAACAATCAGACTGTCCACTTCCTGAACAGAAAAGCAGATATATCGACGGACTGACTAGCAAACAATCAGACAGACCACTTCCTGAAGAGAAAAGCAGACATATCGACGGACTGACTAGCAAAAAATCAGACAGACCACTTCCTGAACAGAAAAGCAGATATATCGACGGACTGACTAGCAAACAATCAGTCTGTCCACTTCCTGAACAGAAAAGCAGATATATCGACGGACTGACTAGCGAACAATCAGACAGACCACTTCCTGAAGAGAAAAGCAGACATATCGACGGACTGACTAGCAAACAATCAGTCTGTCCACTTCCTGAACAGAAAAGCAGATATATCGACGGACTGACTAGCGAACAATCAGACAGACCACTTCCTGAAGAGAAAAGCAGATATATCGACGGACTGACTAGCAAACAATCAGACAGACCACTTCCTGAACAGAAAAGCAGATATATCGACGGACTGACTCGCAAACAATCAGACAGACGACTTCCTGAAGAGAAAAGCAGATATATCGACGGACTGACTAGCAAACAATCGGACAGACCACTTCCTGAACAGAAAAGCAGACATATCGACGGACTGACTAGCAAACAATCAGACAGACGGACAGGCCAGCGAAGTGATGCTGGATACATACAGTTAAGTCTGGGACGTCTGTATTACCCTGACTGTCATCCTGAACAGGACAGGACCAGGACAGGGAATCGGAAGTTTCTCTCGCTTCAGCGGCTTGGTTAGACTGCACGAAAGGTACCGCTTGTGTGTGTGTGTGTGTGTGTGTGTGTGTGTGTGTGTGTGTGTGTGTGTGTGTGTGTGTGTGTGTGTGTGTGTGTCAGTGTGTGTGTGTGTGTGTGTGTGTATATGTCTGTGTCAGTGTGTGTGTGTGTGTGTGTGTGTGTGTGTGTGTGTGTGTGTGTGTGTGTGTGTGTGTGTGTGTGTGTGTGTGTGTGTGTGTGTGTGTGTGTGTGTGTGTGTGTGTGTGTGTGTGTGTGTCTGTCTGTTTCAGTATGTGTGTGCGTGTGTGTGTGTGTGTGTGTGCGTGTGTTGCCTGTCTGTCTGTGTCGCTGTCTGTGCCTGTCTAAACGCGTGGGGAAAGGGGAGGGCGAGAAAGAAAGAGAAGAGTAAGGCAGGAAGCGATGGTGAATGTTGGAGGGACAAGAGAAAGAGACTACTGATCAATCTCCATGGAAACAGGGAAAGAACGACCAACACAAGGCGAAGGTATGGGGGACACGGAGAGACAGACAGACATACAAACACACAAGCAGACAGACAGACAGACATAGCCAAACAGCCAGACTTTCAACCCAACAATCGGACACAAATCACACACATAGACAACAGTCCCAAAAAGACAGTGATAGATTTAGCAGACCGACGATAGCAGAAAGACACAGACGGGCACGCATTGTGGGTGACCCTATCATCGTTATCGTGACTAGGACAGTCTGACACTGCTGATTCCCCAGCAGATTTCGGCTCTGGAATGAAGTGGAAGTGATTCACACCCAGCGATCTCAG
>CM065683.1:39666851-39686851 GCA_017654935.2 Phymorhynchus buccinoides | reverse complement strand
TGTTCCATCCTCCACTCTCTTTCTCCGTCTAAAGTGGTAGCCATGCGTTTGGAAATAATAATCATTTAACATGCGCCCAGTCAGCTCCTCATTAATAAATGTATATTTGTTTTAAAAACATTAAATACTAGTAGAGTATTCGTCTAGCGCAAATGTATTTCTCGTATCATTCTGTTGCAAAGGTGTGGCCTACTTGGGAAAATTTGCGGCAAACTCTAAACAGCAGCAGCTAAAATTATTCATCTAGATGTAAGTTATTTGCTATCGACGGTATACAATGTACAGTATCCTGCTGCCGTCACTTGCCTGAAATTACATCCCCTTTCTGTCACCCAAGAACAAGGACACAGAACAGTTTCAAAGAACAATAACTCTAAGTAAGAGAAGCTCAAGGAGCACGCAAATAACAATAACTCTGGAGATTAAGTAAGATGCAATAAAGATTGTGCCAAATTAACAAATTGCAATTGCATTCACAGCTTGAGCCAAATTAACAAATTGCAATTGTATTCACAGCTTGATTTATTATAAACAATTACACAGATGTTCGCTACATAGATACGGGAATAGCTCAACCGGAAGAAGAAAATGACCAGTCTTTATCTCTGCGCTTCAATTAACAATCAACATGGGAGTCCGAAAAATAGCTTATAATAGGCCTTCTAGTAGGCCTACTTGTCAAGAAAGCCTCGAAGGCTTTCCATAGTTATTTCAAGTTACATTAACCCTTTCGCCGCCAACCATTTTTCAGCCAAAAAAAATCCATTAATCTTAACTGGGTAGAGAACAAAGCATTTTTGCAGTATTGGGAATTCCTGTGTGACATGCGTAACATTATGCCTATCCTTACCTCCCAAAAGTAAGAAAATAGGGTCTTCAGATAACAGGCTCTGATTTTATGCATGTTAGTGACATGGGTGTTAAGCCATTGTGGTGCATAAATGCGACATTGGCAGCGAAAGGGTTAACTAGAGGATACATCAAGCCTCTCTTTGCTAGCCAGCCGTCACACCAACACACATGCACGCGTGCGCAGAGAGAGAGAGAGAGAGAGAGAGAGAGAGAGAGAGAGAGAGAGAGAGAGAGAGAGAGAGAGAGAGAGAGAGAGAGAGAGAGAGAGAGAGAGAGAGAGAGAGAGAGAGAGAGATGAAGATGAAGAAGGAGTGAAGACATATTGTGTAACTTCACAAATATTTACTGTAAACAAACCAGCAATACACCAATGTAAAACGCAACGTCACACAATAAAAGCAAGCTTGAACGACCCAGTCTTTAGGGGCTCGCTTCTTTTGATTCTGATGTTGCTTCATATTCGATGCAAGCAAAGTAAATATTGTCCTTAAACAAGACGCAAAAAAAGATGCAAGTTCTGTTTTAATACGACTGTTTGCTATTTGATGTGTATTCTTGTTTTTGTTTTTGTTTTTTTGCAATAGCTTTTCCTAAAGGGCAAAAATAATTATAAGCCTATCTTTTATTTATTTGGATCGGTTATTTATCAATAATTGAAAAAACAGGATTTTGATATCATAATCAAAAGCAAAACGTGTCAAAAACGATTAAACCAACACATTCCTCTGTAAAAAGGTTCCTGTTTTTAACATATAAATATAAAATGGGTTTAGCTATAATTTTATATAAATAGTGCATCACACACACACACGCACGCACGCACGCGCACGCGCACGCACACACGCACACGCACACACGCACACGCACACACGCACACACGCGCGCACGCGCACACGCACACACACACACACACACACACACACACACACACACACACACACACACACACACACACACACACACGTAGACACACATGCAGAGAAAGAAAGGAGAGAGATGGAGTGAAAGATAAAACACTTGCAACTAAAAGCATGGTAAATATTACAGCTGCCACAAAAGTCATATGGTCCACAATAAACCAAAACAAATAGCAATCCTTACACTACACACCACATATTATAAATATGCATTACTAAAGGAAGTTGGGTATCTTTATCGAAATACTGTTTGATTTGCGGTGGGTAGGGGCAAAGACTGCATAGGGAAAGACAAGCATCCGGTCTCTTTTCCCTATATGAGTAGTGAGGACAGAAACACTGGTTATGTCCCTTTTAAACGTGACACATTTACACGTCGATAGGCCAGTTGAATTCTCCGTTCAAATTCCAGTCTGAGTTTTTGGATAGCCGCCGCTGTGAATGGTGTATAACTACCCCACTAACGATAACTCTATCAGACCGGCTCGCCGTAACTCTTAAGTAGGCCATCTTACCCTTTTAGAATCTTTGGTAGGGGTGCGGTTAATTTGATGTGCCCTGGTTTGCTTGTATTTGGGGTGGTACGTGTTGATTTGTTTTAAGGTCGTGTGAAGTGCAATCATTTCATTTAGTTTGGTCTGCTGAAACCAATTCATTGTTGTTTTTAGTTTGTTATAGGTCTACAGCGGCTTAAAAATACTATGGTATGGTATTAGTTAGATTGCTTTACCTTGGTGTAGTACTGGGTCATTTACTTTAATGTTTATGTTGCCTTGGTAATTCAATTGTTTACATTGGCATAATACTAGATTTTATGTTGCATGTTTCGATACAACAATTCGATGGGTTGGAGTCAAAACGGACTATCTTTAGATAGTTCATTGGCCTATTATTGAACATACTGTGAAAACTAATAACTTGTTTCTAAAACGACTGCAGAAATATAAAAAGCATAATCCCCATTTTACATTATTTGCAGTCTTTTTTAATACAAGTGCTTGGTTTTTGCATTAGTATCAATAATGCGTCAATGGACTATCAAAAGATAGTCCGTTTTGACTCTAAGCCATCGAATTGCTATGTTTGGTTACTCTGTAGTGGCAGTAGTTAGTCGGGTATGCTGCGTTGAACGTAGGGTTGCAAAGTGTGGTAAGTCTTGTGGATAGTTTGCGGCAAAAGCCTTCGCAGACAATAGGGTAAGACGGGGTAAAAAGCCCATGGGCGGGTAAGAAGCCTATGCCAATTATCTCATGAAATGAAGACAATTTCAGTCAAATTTTGCCCATGAGACGAGTGTTAATGTTTAGCGTTCGTCTCATGGGCAAAATTTGACTG
Organism: Phymorhynchus buccinoides; assembly: GCA_017654935.2. Taxonomy (NCBI): domain Eukaryota; kingdom Metazoa; phylum Mollusca; class Gastropoda; order Neogastropoda; family Raphitomidae; genus Phymorhynchus; species Phymorhynchus buccinoides. The sequence goes on along the minus strand of CM065683.1, from coordinate 39,683,747 downwards.
CAATTTGCTTCATTTCATGCGATAATTGCCATGGGTTTCTTACCCACCCATGGGCTTTTTACCCCGTCTTCCCCTATACTTGAAGTGCCAGTAAATTGCTCTATTGTCCCTTCTCCCTAGGGTCCCAGAGCCAGCCCGCGTACGACTGACACAGCTTTGGATAAGGGTCGGGTCTACATGGAATTGGTCTTGGGGGGAAAACGGGGAAAGTAATCCAAGAATCTGTCTGTTGTGCAATTCAAACGCAAATAAGCAGGAGATTCCGAAACGTGATTTAGGAGGAAAAAAATACCCTGAATAACTTGCCTCCTACGATACAGCATCGTGATTAGAAAGAAAAATATGGATGGACAGAGGAAGGTTTATTTGTGCTTCGTAATTTTCCAACTGATTACAGTCGTTTGTTCGCTTCATAGCACCAGCGTGTAAACATGTTCCCTTTTCTTTTATTCTGGTGGCGGGGACGTTGCTATTATACGGTTGACAAAAACATGGTGGTCCTGTAAGCTATAATCGATAATGGAATATTAGTACAATGGAATATCAGGTGGCTGTATCTCTAACAAATCCATAGCTTTTTTGTTGTTGTAAATCCTTTACATGAATGTAAAAACATTAATAGTTGTGGTTGTCACATATACTAAATGTCTGTCTAACAAAGACACGGATACAAATAGACCACTATCGTGTGAATTAAAATGGGAATGCTAAAGTCATACAACAAAGGAAATTCGATTAATGACTTGATATCATTTCAATACAGTATAATTTGGTTCAAGTTTTCTGCAGCAACGCTAAATGTTTTTCTCACCAATGTCAAACAAGCTTCATTTCATTATAAGCAATCAAAACATTTATAATATGTTGATTTTCATAAGGACTTCACAATTGTCGTAAGCCCTAACTATGGTTGTTTCCTCATAATCGAATTGGAAGCAATGTTCAATTAAATCAACAATACACTCAGAGCTTAGTGAAGAATAACCAAGCATTTCACTATTGTGTAGACGACTATTTTGCTGCCGACACGATGAATTAAATTCTGCTTAACGTCCTCCGGTCTAGAACAGACACATATGGGACATTAGTAGATATAAAGATGGTGGGAACGATCCTGGAGGCAATGCCCGGAGGCAATGTACCACCAGTAAAGTCCCGAAGTTTTAACAATACAGATATGAATAACATGCTGCCGACACAACTTTTCCTCCGCCTCTTATGCGTAAGCTAGAGCCGCCCCCTTCTTCAGATTCAAGTCCCTTTCTGCACTGGTTGAGAAGCTAACAATTTGGAATTAAAAATAAACCTCTACTTAGATACTGAATAGGTGCCTGTCCTTGTTTTTTGAGAGAAATGGCATTTAATACTCAACTCCAAAAGTAAAAGCTGCCTCCGCACTGGGTGCTGGAACGTGTCAAAATCACGGTTTTCACGTGTTTTCCCTCTTACAGCTGGTAAGAAATCTTAAGAAATCTTCCAAGCATAAGAGGGAATATGACACGTGACGTGGGGGGTCTTTAAGGGGCAGACGCACTGTATACGATGCGATCCGATTGTGACATGTGTGAGGCATGATTCTTGAGAAAGTCTACTATGAAATGAATCTGATGAAATCCTACTAGTTTTGTTGACAATGTTTGTATCCGAATCTGATGAAAATAATATACGTATTTTTGTTGATATTTTCTTAGATTCGTGTATTTGGGTCTACATGAGTATATATAGTGAACGATAACAGTAACATTATTTTTAGATAGTTTTCGATAACTATGGACATATTTTCCCTATTCAGTATGCCTTTCTATCCACACTTAATCTTAGGCCTATAGTCAGTCAGCCCTGGTGCAGTCTGTTGCAACTGGATGTGATTGTCTTGGTGTTGGTTCTCCAGTGATGATGCCATTTTCGTCATGCCCCTACAAATTCAACGTTTTTGATTGTGTATTTGTTTGTTTGCTTTTGGCATATTTTCTATAGGGTTTCCACATTCGTGTTCAATCATTATTGTTGTTCCTTTTCCACGCTTAGTGTAATCTATGTTGCAGCCAATTCTGTGCAACCAACATATTCAGTGAGTAGCATGTATAAGCAGTTTCGCTTGTTGTACTCTTATTCAAACGATGTGGCTGCTTTATTGTGTCATTGGGAATAAAATTGTTTAAAAAAACAATTATTTTTAGACGGAAGTATTTCACGAGAATCATGACTCACAGACATCGTCACAATCGGATCGCAATCGGATCGCATCGTATGTAGTGTGTCTGCCCCTTTAGACGTTCGCGAAGAAGAAGATACTCACATTTCGACTGTGCTTTTTCAGTTTGTATGCCTTCTTAGGACAACCTGACTTTGACAGTCACGTTCACTGGCGTATGCCATGGTTACGACTGTAACACAAAGTAAAGACATAGTTCACCCCAGCCATACAAAGCAGATAATTGCAGCGTAAGGCGAACTGCAAAGGCAATGGGATTGCAGGATGGTTTACTGCCAGTATGCTGAGAAAAGAAGACAACAGCGTCGCTCTTTTGCCTCATTTAATCAGTCTCTAGTTATTCTTCCTCTCTGCATGCTGCCCCCCCAAACGCTTGCACAACGATCCGCGGCCATTAGTGTGCCTTGGCTCAAATAGATCATGGCTGAAGCACAGGCAATGCTTGTGTAGTTGATAGGGATATAAACAATGCGCCTCCAGGACTAACTGCTGCAACAGCTTGACCCATCCCATTTTCCACTCCTACAAAGGGTTTAGCACGGGCGAGCATTCACCATCACTACCACTTCATCTGTAATAGCAACACATCAATTAAAATCGCAACTAAAACTAAAGTAGCCGTGACGTGTTTATTCCACGATGATTATATAACACTGTCTTTTGATTGAAATTAATGTACAAAGTATGATCATGTTATTGTAAGATGACGGTATTTCATGAAAAATGCGTACACTTGCCAACAAGAAATTATATCAAGGAAAGTATTAGTGGACAAAGCAAACAGACACTCCCATGACGATGAAGAGATGCTTACTTTGATAAAGGTCTCTGTACTACGTTAACATTATTCACAAAAATATATATACTTCCCCATGGCAACACAGTGCTAGGCCACTTACAACTCACTGTGTTGCCATGGGGAAATAGTGATATTTTGTGAATATTGTTAACGTGTACAGAGACCTTAACAAAGTTAACTTGCTCAACACATTTCTGTTCACTTTTCATGCTATGCTGTTGACTGCATTAAAAAGGACCGTGTCTAGCCTGGCTTATAAAACATGGCTGACAGTTCTGAATGGACACAGTGACGCTATGATGCTAATATACGACCACGATCGTCCCCAGCATCAAGACCCGTGCTCCATTGTACAATCAAGTCACGTTGTGTCATTAAAAAAAACCCACAAGGCGCAACGTGTTAACTTGTTCATGTTCAAGGGCTAGGCTTGTTTGCACTTCAATTACGTAACTGTTAGGCTTTTGATGCCTTCCCAAACTTTGTTTTCCAACTGCTTCTTGTAGGTAAGACCTCGATCCGACCCAAGGTCACGCCTGGTTTTAATGCTTTGTCAATGGCAGCCACGGAAAGAAAGGAAAGAAGAAGTAACCATGTAAGCAGGTCAATGTAGAATAGTCAGCCAGTCCATTTGTAAGCTCGGTTAGTTTGAGAGAGAGAGAGAGAGAGAGAGAGAGAGAGAGAGAGAGAGAGAGAGAGAGAGAGAGAGAGAGAGAGAGAGAGAGAGAGAGAGAGAGAGAGAATCCGTTTACGTCCTTCGGTCTGAAACAGACACATATGGGAAAAGAGAGAGAGAGAGAGAGAGAGAGAGAGAGAGAGAGAGAGAGAGAGAGAGAGAGAGAGAGAGAGAGAGAGAGAGAGAGAGAGAGAGAGAGAGAGAGAGAGAGAGAGAGAGAGAGAGAGAGAGAGAGAGAGAGAAAAGATAGAGAGAGATCTTAATTTGGCACAACATAAGCAACAAAACATTAAAAACCAAGGGCTGAATCCAACCTAACTCGTGGTCACGATCTCAACGATGGAAATTTGATTTAGCGCGCCTGGTTTTCTGAACAGTGGACACCTCAAGGGATGGCACAGGGAAATTACACGATAGAAGGCAATCTCCGTTCTGGGCCAGTTCAGGGCTGAATCCAACCTAACTCGTGGTCCGACCACAAATTTGATTTAGCGCGCCTGGTTTTCAACAGTGGACACCTCAAGGGATGGCACAGGGAAATTCACGATCTCTCTCTCAGAAAACAACCCGACCACTCTCTCTCAATAACTCTCTCTCTCTCTCTCTCTCTCTCTCTCTCTCTCTCTCTCTCTCTCTCTCTCTCGCCCATGCGTTCGCTTGTGCAAAATTATTATTGTTTGGTTATTATTATTATTATTATTATTATTATTTATATTATTATTATTATTGTTTATTATTATTATTATTATTATTATTATTATTATTATTATTTGTTATTGTTATTATTCTTGCCTCTATTATTAGCAATGTTCGTAAAGTTAATTAATGTGTGTGTAATTAGAGTTGTTTGTGTGTAGTTCTTTGGCTTTGTGCCTTCATGATATGAGCTCCTGTGCTTACGTCATTAAACATTTGTCAATTGTCACTCTCAATCTCTCTCTCTCTCTCCTCTCTCTCTCTCTCTCTCTCTCTCTCTCTCTCTCTCTCTCTCTCTCTCTCTCTCTCTCTCTCTCTCTCTCCCATACATTCTTGCATTTTGCGACGCTCCAAAAGTATACTAGGAAGAAGGGGGAGGGGTGGTGGGGGAAGGTACGAAGGCAACACATACTGTGCCATAGTCAAACCCACAAGCACATATTAACATCCATTTACAAATAATGCGTACATTAGAATACAGGAACGAAAAAACACCCACACACTAGAATAACGGATTGTCTCTCTACCTCCTCCCTTTCTTTCTCCGTCTCTCCCTTCTTATCTCTCTCTCTCTCTCTTCTTCTGGTACCTAATGGTTGATCGATTTTGACGTGATTTGTGTCGCTCTATGTACCGTGTTTAGCTGCTTTATGTGCATTTTTGTTTCCTTTTCTTAATGAAATATGTTGTTTATAGCATTTTTGTTACTTATATTTATTTCCATGTGCCCCCAGGGGGTTATTTTTGGAATAAACCAAACTTGAAACTTGAAACTCTCTTTTTCTTTCTCTCTTTCTCAGAAACGCGTGCGCGCACATACATACCAAACACTACACATCGATAGAGACGTGCACGGTGATAGAGCTGAGTGAAGGCAGCCCAGTACACAGTCAGTCATAGCTACCCCAGCCATAATGTGATGATCAAAGCGTGATGCAGCCGGCAACAGCAGCAGGATTAAACGGATGATTTATTGCCAGAAGAAAAGACAACACCGCTCCCTGTCTGGCTGTAATCACTCCCACGTTGTCTTTCCTTCCTTCTTCTTCTTCTTCTTCTTCCTCCAGTTGGGGATGTTTATCCTGCCCCGCGCTCACCGGTCTCCATTCAGACAATTAATGGCGCACAGGATGCGAGCTATGTGAATTCGTGTCATCCATCCCGCCGGCACACACGGCCTACTCGTACCGAATAGTGGGATGGGCTTTAACGTGTGCGCAAGATCTTGTGCATGCGTTCGCACACGGGACCTCGGTTTTTGAGAAAGTCTCATCCGAAGGACTTTTTCCCCACCTGACGCCAGGTACCCATTTACACCTGGGTGGAGTGAGGAAAATAGGAGCAAAGTGCCTTTCCCAAGGACACACCACTGTGAACCGAGCTGGGCTCGAACCCGCGCACTCGCAAACCTGACGGATTACGAGCTAGCGATGCTTACCAACTGAGCTACAGCGGCTCCCAATAGTACAAGATCCATGCATAACGACCCGCCGCCATTAGTCCGTCTATGCTCAAAGATGGTCACAGTACACTCGCGCACTGATGTTACGAACAATATTTCTGATGTAATATGAAAGCCGCATGAGCTTGATCCATGCCTCTTGCAGTCGACATCTTTGTATTCTATACGATATGATTTCGTCCTTGCTGGTGGCCCTACATTTAATCATTTTCACGCAGCTGGACACTAATGACAAAAACGAATTACGGGAAAGAAAACAGGAAAATATGAGATATTGGAAGACACTGCTTCAATTTCATAAGGCTACTTTGACAAAATGATTGGATGATCTGATTGTACTAGCCTACATGTTGTTATGAGAACAAAAGCGTTGCAATAATATAATAACGTATAAAACAATACGAAGTATCACACTATTTGTGGTCTCTCTTTTTTAACAGTCATGGAGCAAACATACTCGTGAAGAAAGGGGGTGTTAAGCACTAATTTTTATACACCAGCTTTGAAATACTGATGCTTCTTTAAAATGTCGTCTGATATTTCATAAATTATGATTTTTCATGTTGTTGTTAGAATTTTGTGAGCACTTTTAGCAATGACGGGATATAATTTTAGCAGTGATGCAAATTAGCATGCAACTTCACACGCCAAAACAATTGTAGGGGAAGACGGGGTAAAAAGCGCATGGGCGGGTAAGAAGCCCACCCCAATTATCTCATGAAATGAAGCAAATTTCAGTCTCATTTTGCCCATGAGACGAGCGTTAATGTCTAGCATTCGTCTCATGGGCAAATTTGACTGAAATTTTCTTTATTTCATGAGATAATTGGGGTGGGCTTCTTACCCGCCCGTGCGCTTTTTACCCCGTCTTCCCCTAGGTAGAAGAAATTTTGGGGTTTTACGTCCTCTCGGCCCGGGAAGGCACATATGGGACATCTCTTCCCCTAGGTATGGGCACGATTTTGTTTTCCTAGTCACGCCGCACTACAGTCTAAGCTAGTCTTTCCATCAAGCGTAAAACCGGCTCATGTTTCTTGATGCCACAGACTGGTTTCCATTTGAATTATGCAAATATCAGGGACTTAGATGACTTCCCAAACTTAGTTCCATACTTTTGGGGGCATAGTGCAACCACGGATCCAACCCAATAAAGTTAAAACCTATTTTTAGCTCTATTACAAAGGGATATAACTTGTAGTGAAACGTAGATGAGATGAGCATTTTATCTAAACTAGATAAACCCGTGCTCCGCACGGCAGCATGAAGCATCTGCGTTCATAATTGATAGGAACCTGTCTGAGCGATCTAAATCGAAGAAGAAAAAGAAGAAGAAGAACTGGTTATATGTAAATATGATGAAAAGAGACCAAAAAATATGTGGTGGTGCCCCCTCCCTTCCGCCCACTCCCCTCTCCTTTAAAAAAAATGATGCCCCCCCAAAAAAAAGAAAAAAAAAAAATTCGTTGATTAAGATGCTCTGAGAACGGTTTGATATATCTCTTCGTAGATATAAGACGGTTATCAGCGAAGAACTGAAATTAGATGAAAAAGGAGATTGCTACTGTGGCATAGGAATAATTATTATGTTACTGCAATTATGCGACTGAGTAAGAAGCTGTCTTTAGACTTATCACCCCCCCCCCCCCCCCCAACCCCCCCCCCCTTCTTCCCCCCCCCCCCCCCCCCCCCCCCCCCATTATGTGGCGGTACCATAGCCGATGAGGTTTAACCGAGGCGTGGTTACCGCTACACCTATCTATATTGTTAAAAACTCGGGACTTTACTGGTGTTGCACTGCCTCCGGGCATTGCAGCCAGTATTGTTCCCACCATGTTTGTATTTACAAATGTCCCATATGTGTCTATGACCGAGAGGACGTAAAACATCATTTTCATCATTCTCCCCCTCCTCCCCTCTCTCTCTCTCTCTCTCTCTCTCTCTCTCTCTCTCTCTCTCTCTCTCTCTCTCTCTCTCTCTCTCACACACACACACACATGCACACATACATAGGCCTACACGCACTTTAACATTATTTGCACTTGCTTAAATGCACACGCGCACACAAACACAATCATACATATACATGTACTTACATGTACACGTTCAGTTTATACATACGAATAAGTACACGTTCAGTTTATACATACGAATAAGTTTTGCTATGCAAACCTGATAACAGCAAAACCCCAACCATCAAAAGCAGATGATATTACAGGTATGATTTATCGGTGATGATATTATTACTTATGAAATATGTTCGCTCGTAAATATTCTCCATCAATCCGTTTCGCTCCAGGATCCTACACAATGACCTGCTGTCATCAGTCTGTCTGAACTGAAACAAATCATAACTACGTGTCCAACACTTTGTCCGAGGTCCGTACCATCATAAACAATGCCCTTTGCTGTGCAAGTGTTTGAATGCAACTTGCATTAGGTGAAAATCATGTGCCTTTTACAGAGAGAGAGTTGCCTTTCTTTACTAGTATCCTCTCTCCTTGCCTCACTATTTATATCTTTGTTCAATTTCGTTTTCTCCTCTCTAACTTGGCCTCACTATTATTCTTTGAATAACCAAACTTCCTTTCGAGGCTTACCAGTTTGTTCTGTGTTGTGTGTCGTTTATGTGTAACATATTCAAGGCTAGAAGACTATACGCCACTCTTGGATAGATGTTGATTTGTTTGTATGTCGTCTTCTCCCTCATTGTTACCCGGACAGAGGCCGGGGTTTTGCGATTGGTTTGTGTGTGTGTGTGTGTGTGTGTGTGTGTGTGTGTGTGTGTGTGTGTGTGTGTGTGTGTGTGTGTGTGTGTGTCTGTGTATCGATTATCTTAAAAACTACTGTTTGGACTTTGATTAAAATTGGCAGAGGGGTAGACAGCTTGAACAGGAAGCTTCCTTTCGTTAATCAACACCGTGCTGACCTTGACCTTGAAGTTTGACCTTGAAAACCGAAATGTCCTTCTTTGGGCTATGTGATTTCCCCCAGCTTTATTTCGTGAACTAGTGAACAGAATCGCTTCAACTTTTGTGTGGTGGTGTACCATGGTACAAAGAAGTTTGTATAAAAGTTCAGCTGTATCTCGTGAACTACTGAACAGAATCGCTTCAAATTTTGGGCTGTGTATTTTATGCGTTCTGTAAGGGTGGAAAGTGGTGTGTTTATTGGGGGGTGGGGGTGGGGGGGAGAGGACATAACTCTGGCCGGGTTTGCATTGTCACAATGCGTTGCTGCCGCTCGGCGATGCCCTTGTTGATGAGTACATTAACGTGGCGGTACCATAGCCGATGAGGTTTAACCGAGGCGTGGTTACTGCTACACTTATCTGTGTTGTTAAAAAAATCGTGGACTTTACTGGTGTTGCACTGCCTCCGGGCATTGCATCCACTATCGTTCCCACCATCTTTGCATTTACAAATGTCCCATATGTGTCTGTTCCAGACCGAGAGGACGTAAAACACCATTTTTCGTTCGTTGATGTGTACTGTGTGGTCATAAAAGGGCGAACTTGGCACATTCTTTTTGAGAACGATGCTTTGTTTGTCTCACTTTGGCTCTGATCCACGCATTGCTAGATGATTGGTATCGTAATCAACTTTGGTGGAGGGGAGTTAATTAGAAATAGAGTTTTCCCCCTTTGTTCAATTTCGTTATTTCTATCTTTGTTTAAACAACTTCTATCGAGGCATGCCAGTTTGTTCTGTGTTGTGTGTTGTTTAAGTGCAACATAATTCAAGACTAGGAGGATATGCCATTCTTGAATTAATGTTGATTTGTTTGTGCACTAATTCTCTCCACCACTGTTGTTGTGTACTGTGTGGGTAATGGTCATATAGGCAGTCCTGGGTCATCATTCATGAATACTGTATTTTATCTGTTGTAAAAAAAAGAAATAAAAATGGGAAAATAAATGGTATGCCATGTGTTGTAAATTTAGAATGAACTCTCTTGAATTTCGTCAAAATAAGACCTACTGATGACATTCAGGGGAGTTAATTTTGGACTGTATGGTCATTGTGTATTTGTGTGTTTAATACTTCCTGTATTAGTATTGCATTGTTTTGAAATAAGATATTTTGCAACAAAATAGTATTAGGTAACACCTTTTCAGTATACCTATTGGCTTACATCCACCCATTATCTTTTAAATAATCAGTGGGTTTTTTAATATTCAAAATTATCTCAATGGGATTACGTTGATATGGCTTGTCGTTCTGTGAATCTGACATGGCGTGCAGCATCTGCAAGGTCTAAGAAATCATTGTACCAGGTTTCATCACGATCCGTCGAGTGGCTTACGCGCTATGGACTGGAACACATTTTGGCTACACACGGACACACATACACACAGACTGGACACCACATGCCTGTCGTTCCCATCCTCCAGTTCTGTCAGAACTGGGGCTACAGAAAAAGAAAACTCTCTTTTGATCACACTTGTGACGGTGCCATAGCCGATGAGGTTTAACCGAGGCGTGGTCACCGCTACAGCTATCTGTATTAATAAAAAAATCGGGACTTTTGGTTTCGTACTGCCTCCGGGCATTGCCTCCAGTATTGTTCCCACCATATTTGTCTTTACAAATGTCCCATATGTGTCTGATTCAGACCAAGAGGACGTAAAACTCCATTTTCGCCGCTCGAGAAAACGAACACGAACGCCCACATCTGCGCCCATATATGTCAGCATGGAGATGCGTGCATAAGCTATTATACACATAGCCTTAATATAATTATGGAGGTGTATGCATGTAGCCTACTTCCTTTGCTAGTCACGTCACCCTGCATGTCACACGCTGTGGTCTAAGCTAGTCTTTGGGGCAAACTTTATCCCGGCTCGTTGTGCAGCAGGACCCAGACTGGTTTGCATTTGAATTATGCAAATGACAGGGACTTAGATGACTTCACAAACTTTGTTCAATCCTTCCCGTTAAGGTTCAGACACTGAGCTGACCCAGGATTATAAGTTATTCATGGCTCCCCTTCAATGGGGTGCAGTCCTCACGAAGAGAGAGAGAGAGAGAGAGAGAGAGAGAGAGAGAGAGAGAGAGAGAGAGAGAGAGAGAGAGAGAGAGAGAGAGATGAAATGAATGACATGAAATGAACCTGTATTTTACAACGGTAAAAGTACTGGCATGGGGTAGCCATTTTTCATACTTGTTGTTAACATACACAAACAAATAGATGGAAAAAAGAAAGCGAACTAACACTATTAAAATATGGTCTTATAACACGCCATCATATGAAAGTACATTAATAAACAAATAAACAAACAAAAATGAAGAAACAAAATGGAAGGAAGCATACAAGCACACAGAGAGAGAGAGAGAGAGAGAGAGAGAGAGAGAGAGAGAGAGAGAGAGAGAGAGAGAGAGAGAGAGAGAGAGAGAGAGAGAGAGAGAGAGAGAGATTGTTTAACCAGGGTGATGAGATAAGCGTATATCGTGCTCTTCACACTCAGCCCTGAGGCTAAGCAAGGCAAGGCAAGGCAAATTGTACTGGCAAAGCCGTACATAACAGCACTACATTAAAAAAAGAGAGTCTAGGTAACTAATCAGAAATAACACAGAACATGAAAGAAAAGAGTCTATCAAGAAGGAACATAACAAGCAGGATAATTATATGATAGTCTACACCAACAATGCACAGGACAGATAAAGGAAGAGCAAGGCTGAGGGATTGACAGCAGAAATAAGGGAGAGCATATAATAGGCGTGATTACTATATAATACGATCCTTCTACTATTTAGCAATATCTCAAAAGTAAAGTTTTAACTAGACAGTAGTCTCGTACGGGCCATGGCTCATAAAAAGTAAAACCTTGACCTTTATTCAAGAGAAAAACACCTATAAATAGTAAAATAAACATCTAAAGTAAAATAAAACATATTTTTTCTCTTCCCCTTCCCCCCCTCTTCCAAACAACTAAAAATAGACCGTAATGTCCCATATGGCTTCGGCCGAGAGGACGGTAAGAATAATTAATATTTTTTTATTTAGCACCTCATTTATGGAATGCCCTCCCACAACATGTCCGCTCATCTGACTCTATCTCCGCCTTTCGCTCTGCCCTTAAAACTCACGTGTTTCGGACATATTATGATTGATTAGTGTTTGTGTGTGAGGTGGGGGTGGGGGGTCCGTTTCACTGCAGAAATCTTGTGAATGTTTTTAATTTACAACTATTTTATATTTCGTAAGTTGTATGTAGAAGGTCGATGTCTTGTAAACTTTAAACACTTGTCAATGAGGTAGAAGGGTATCTTTGTTCTTGCAAAATGTGTCCATTGTAATCATGTAACTGGTATGTCGATGGCAGTATGATTTTATTATTTCAAGTTATAGTATTCTATCCAAACTTGATTGAGAATGTGAATGTGGTCTATGTTTCTTCATAGAAATTTCATATTGTAACTATTTTACTCTAGTATAATTGTGTGCGTGCGTGCGTGCGTGTGTGTGTGTGTGTGTGTGTGTGTGTGTGTGTGTGTGTGTGTGTGTGTGTGTGTGTGTTTGTGTATGTATGTGTGTGTGTGAATGCGTACATGCAGGCGTGCGTGCGTGCATGTGTGTGTGTGTGTGTGTGCGCGCGAGCGCGCGCGTACGCGGGCATGTGTGTGTGTGAGGAAGTAAGAGAACGTTGCGTGCAATCATCGTGTTTATTTTACTTTCTAATGATTCATTATTTGTTTGCCTTTAATGTTCTTGTTATCAATGTAAAGCGCACTCTGCTCATGTGAGAAAGAGCGCTATAAAAATTCCCATTATTATTATTATTATTATTATTATTGTTATTGTTTTTATTATTATTATTATTATTATTATTATTATTATTATTATTATGATAGACCTACAATTATTCATTTAACTGACACATGGATGATGAGTATGGTTTAATTTTTTAACACAACGTAAGCACACACACACACACACAGAGGGGGGGGGGGGGGGGGTTAAGAGAGATGGACAGAGAGACAGACAGACAGACAGACAGACAAACAGAGACAGACAGAGAGAATTCCAGGTGAAGATTGCCTAACTCTTCCCACGGAGTGATGATGACTGGCCACAGTGTTTTCCAGTCAGCCACAAGAGACAGCGGGGGATTGCCAGTGTGATCAATTGCCGTCAGACAACCCCTAACCCGTTCTGCCTGTTATTTTCATCCCACATAGAGGCAGCGGACGGGTAGGACTATTGCGCAACACCCTCATTGGGACCACATCGGGTCAGATCAACTTCAACGTTCAACGATCAAAGACTGTTGTGTGTCGGTTAGACAGTCATCCAGTATGGACCATTGTGCAGCTTGCAGCCCACATAGGCTTTAAAGGGGCACCCTGACGGATGAGTTTTTGCAAGAAACACGTCGAGATAACCAGAAAGACAGCCTTTTCAAGGATCGGAACACTCACTTTGCTCTGGTTTCCTAGAAATGAAACCGTCAAAACGGTGATTCCTCCTTGGCGGAGATGCCGGAGAGAGTAGCCATTTTGGATGGGGTGGGTGAAGGTCACTCATTGTGGTTGAAGCGTTTTCGTTTTTTGTAGTGCAGTAAAATAAAAATTGGAGCTGTTTCCTTTGTTGTGAGCGAAACTCCTTTAGATAATCTGTATAAAATTGAAAAAAAGAAAAGAAAAAAAGGCTTGTATTGCGAAAATTTCGTGCAAACGATTTGGTCTAAACGCAGGCGGCCATTAGAAAAGAGACGCCACACGCCTTCTCTTTGAGTGAAATAATTTGACTTCCAGCACTTCCGCCAAGGAGAAATCGCCGATTTGACGGTTTGATTTCTAGGAAACCAGAGCAAAGTGAGTGTTGCAATCTCTGTAAAGCCGGCAACAGACTATGTGACTGCCTCATGTGACTCGATCAGGTCGTGACGTTTCACCTCATTTTCATACCATGCTGCTCGATCAGTCTGACTCAGTCGGGCCCAGTCAGGTGACAGGGCCGAATAGGGCGGGTTCTAAATTTCACTGATCGAGTCTGATCGAGTCAGATGGCTTGTGACCTCTTCTGTGCGGGGAACAAAATTTGGTCTACGTCACGACCTGATCGAGTCATTATGAGGCAGTCGCATAGTCAGTCTCCAGCTTAAAGGGTGTTTTCCTGGTGATCTGATCTTACAAAAACTCATCCGTCAGGGTGGCCCTTTAAGGGATTTATGGCCAAAACATGTGATTGAGGTGGAGGGGGGGTCTTCTCTGGAGATACGTTTTTGTCCAGCTCGCCCTCGGGTTTCTTGGTACTGTACCTTGCTGACTTTGTCGTCAGGTACCGTAACCACGAGTGCGTATTAAAACAACTAACACAGGTAGCAACGTGTAAATTAGAAGAAACTGCCAGTCGTTAGCAACGACCATTGTGTAGCTCGCAATCCACTGGCAGTTTATTCTAATTTGCATGCTATTAGCAGTGTTCAATGTTTAAGATGCACTCGTGATTACGGTACCAGGTCAATGATTGTCCCAGCTTGGCACAGGGCAGGGCTCCCAGGGACCCCTATTTGGGGGTCTATGAAGCACTAACATTCTAAAGGACCATCTGAAAGAATGTGCAGGGGATCCCAGGGATGCTCTAGAAACATTCTCTTTAGCATTATTTGCAACGCCACTGGGACCCTCTATGCTGTAAGTGAAGGAGTCTCTGGAACCCCTTGCTTTGTGGGACGATTGGGAGCCATGCAGGGTCACCCAAACCACGCAAAACATAACATAAAGTGCCCGTATCGGATGAGGTTCCATGCCTGTTGCCTCACAGACATAAGACAAGTGTCTGATCGTGGATCGCTCTCTTAGCAAGTTGCCGGGGAGTGAGGGTGGCTCTCTAACTAGGAGGCATTTGCACTGGCTCTAGTGCTGCAGCCAATAGGATTGGTTGGCCTTTGGGGACCTTCCCCAAACGCCGACTCTCGTTCTAAAATCCCTTCGGTCGAGACAGTGGGGAAGGCAAGGCTCATCCACTATAAACAAAATTGCAACCCATTCCGCCAGAATAACAGCTGCCTCCTCCGCTATCTGGCAGTCATTGTCAGAAACGACAAACATGCACCAGCAATAGCAGAGTGGTTAGCCAATGTGATTCATTGCCCAGAGACAGGCAGCACTTTATCCTTTGCTACCCCTAACTAACCATTTTAGCCGACCCTGCCGTTTTTTCCCCTTCACGCATGCATCGTACAGGCATTGTCATGTGCATTCCTGTTACAAACCCTTAAAGACCAACCACGTCACGTGTCAAAATCACGGTTTTCATGTGTTTTCCCTCTTATAGCTAGTAAGGAATCTTAAGAGATCTTCCTAGCATAAGAGGGAATGTGACACGTGACGTGGGGGGTCTTTAAGGCCTTGTCTGCGATGCAATCACTCGCTTTTCCATTATCACAACGTGACAGAGCTGCCAGGTGCATGCGAGAGGAAGCAGCGTCAGACAAGGCCTTTAGACCCACGGCGGGGGTCTCTCCAGAACAAACCTGACCAACCTCTATTTCAGCATCTTTTCACGGAGAGAGAGCTTCAAACATTCTTCGGAGATGGCTCAGTACGATTTCAAGCAGAATCTCATAACTGCCTTTAAATAACATCAGTTTGCTTTGTCAACAAAAGAAACAGCATGCTTTGGCCCATTGCCCCCAGTGGGGCATAGGCCCTCAACAACACTCCGCCATGGCATTCGGTTCTGGACAGCTCGCTCAATGCCACTCCAGTTGGTTCCCTGCCTCCCGAGCTCTGCCAGGGTGTCCCGATTCCAGTTGTTGCGAGGTCGAGAGAAGGCATAATGGTGTTTATTAATCCAAAACTTTGAGTTATTTCTATTTTGAATAAAATGTGTATTGATTTGCAGGTTGGTAACGCTCGCAAAGAGCGTTATGTCCTCACAAGTCAGCTCAGAGATGAAATAATACGGAAGTTTAACCCTTTCACCGCTAAAGTCGCATTTTAGCACCACAGTGATTTAACACCCATGTCACTAAAAGGCATCACATTGGGGTCTATTATCCAAAGACCCGATTGTCTTAGCTTTGGGAAGTAAGGATAGACCTTATTGTATTATGTCACAGACGAATTCCCAATACTGCAGATGGATTTTGTTCTCTACCTGGGCAGGTACATTTAATGGCAATGTTTGGCTGAAATATGGCTGGCGGTGAAAGGGTTGAAACGTCCGATTGGCGTTCCCCTCACCTCCATGCACACACGTCTAGTCAGCTCAAATTGATGCACATTGGGTCAGGGGAGACGCATCGACTAATCGACGGTCGCACTCCATTCCGTTTAAAATGATTAATGCCAGATAGTATTAGTACTGGTACTGGCGGTACTAGGCTAGATGCAGCAGTAGTGACGGTAGTAATACTCGCAGTAAAAGGATAAATGATTGTGGTAGCAGTAGTTGTAGGAGGACAAGACGGAGACTGAGGATTAAGATGAGGGTGAGGTGGGGGTGTAGGAACAGCAGCAGTACTACTACTACTACTACTACTACTACTACTACTACTACTACTACTACTACTACTACTACTACTACTACTACTACTACTACTACTACTACTACTACTACTTTTCTATGAATATGATGTTTCTATTCACAAACCACCTAGCGTGTCTATTGGATTATACAAACAACGATAGAATAACAAGTATGTTAAAACACTGATTATTGTGACATCTTAGACAGGCAGACAGAGGCAGAGATTGACAGACCGACAGGACAGACCGACATACTATCAGTCACTCAGTGCCAGGATTACGCAGGCGGATGCTGTAAGCCCCACTTCCGTGCACGGACGAAAGAGGCATTGTGGGGAAAGCGCAATCAATTACCGGCTGTCAATATCACCGCACTCTCTTCTTTTCTCCTTCTCTGTGACTGATCCCCCTCTGTTCACTGCCACCTTCTGGGGGCGGGGGATGGGAGGGGATGGGGGGTCAAGAAAGAGCAATCCATCTGAGGTGTCTGCCCCCAGACAGCTGCATTCCATTTTGGCAGCCTTGTATTGTTGTAGTGTTCAAGCCTTGGTGTGTTTTGTTTTTGACGGTGAA
>CM065683.1:39654351-39661851 GCA_017654935.2 Phymorhynchus buccinoides | reverse complement strand
CTCACTTCAGAAAGGGAGAACAATATGGCCGCTCTTGTGACCAGTTCGCTTTCAATCACATTATTCTGTGTGCAGAAAATGAGTGTAACATTATATCATGCTATCAAATGCTATCAGTTTGACCACAGCACGCGCAGAACAAAGTTGTGAAATGGTGCGCACTCGCGCGTTGCTTGTGTGTGTGTGTGTGTGTGTGTGTGTGTGTGTGTGTGTGTGTGTGTGTGTGTGTAGGTGAGTGTATGTGTGTGCGTGCGTGTGCGTGTGTGTGTGTGTGTGTGTGTGTGCGTGTGTGTGTGCGGTGACAGAGAGACAGACAGAGAGAGAGAGAGAGAGAGAGAGAGAGAGAGAGAGAGAGAGAGAGAGAGAGAGAGAGAGAGAGAGAGAGAGAGAGAGAGAGAGAGAGAGAGAGAGAGAGAACTCGAACTCGAACTCGAACTCGAACTCGAAATGTTTAATGAAGGATAACTGAATAAGTAACAATACTTCTTTTCATCAGGTCCTCTAAAAATAAAAATGAACAAACATCCGAACAAATAAACAAGTAGATCAATCAATCAATCATCAATAATCAACTACTACGCAAAAACAAATTATGTAATGGTTCACACATACATTACAATAAAATATAGCAAAACTCCAAGAGAGAGACTGAGAGAGAGACAGAGAGAGAGAGAGAGAGAGAGAGAGAGAGAGAGAGAGAGAGAGAGAGAGAGAGAGAGGGGGGGGGGGAGAGAGAGAGAGCAATGAAGTATTGGGGAAGAACACACAAAATTACTGGCATGAATTTATTTGCGAAAACCATCCAGATCATGTTCCTTATTAAAGAAATATTACTTCTCCAAGCAATAGCATCAAACTTGGCTACCCTCTCGACTATCGTTCACACGATAATTCAAGATTTGCATTGTCACGTGACCGCCCTCCGCACATAAGCTTCCGAGGTTGTTATTTACCAATATTTACTAGCGCCAGCAAGCTATTCGGCAGTCACTTCCGTTTCACAGCCACTGTTTTGTCAAAACGTTGCCAACAATTTCAAGTGCTTTGGAACAAGAAACGGCCCACGTTCTCCAAAGCATTTTACCACAGCACGTGCAGTTGTGAAATGGTGCGAGCTCGCGCGTTGCTTGTGCGTGTGTGCATGCGTGCGTGCGTGCGTGTGTGTGTGTGTGTGTGTGTGTGTGTGTGTGTGTGTGTGTGTAGGTGTGCGTGCGCGTGTGTGTGCGTGTGTGTGTGCGCGCGTGCGCGTGTGTGTGTGTGCGGTGACAGAGAGAGAGAGAGAGAGAGAGAGAGAGAGAGAGAGAGAGAGAGAGAGAGAGAGAGAGAGAGAGAGAGAGAGAGAGAGAGCATCTGCATACTTGAGTTTATGCGTCTCAACAAAATCCCTCTCTCATCCTCTCTGTACGCGCGAGCGTGTGTGTGCGTGTGTGTGTGTGCGCGCTTGTGCGCGTGTTCGCACGCGCGTGTGTGTAGTGTATGTTCATGTGTGTCTGTGGACGTTTGGTTATGTCAGAGTAAACAAAATGCATGCGTTTACCATTCTTAGGTAAGTTTGATGTTTTGGGCCAGCCAGCGAGCTTTTGAATTCATCCACAGAAAGCTTATAATGGTTTTGTATTTACTCAACTTTTAAGGGAATGCAAACTTTGAACAAGCCAGGATGTTTATTCTTTCCACCATGCCTTTTTTTTAATTTTTATATAAAGGCTGAACTTTTAAAGGAAACACTAAAGGAACATCGTGTTCGCTATGAACACTAAGCATACACGAGTCATGATTTAGTTTTTATTACGAATTCCTGGCAACAGTATGACGTCTCTTTGGCTATTTGAATTATTTCAGGAAAAGAGGCTGGTTTTGTTGGTTCGTCAGCTTCCATTTCCCTATTTCATGATTTTTTGTTTAAATCAAATCAAAATCAATCAAATCGTCTTTATTATCTCATAACAGAGAAATTGCAGCCAGGTGCACATAAGAAAAACAACAATAAACACATTTATTAACAACAATTAAAGAATATAAACTAATAACTAATAACACTGCAATATTGTAATTAACAAACTGGACGAATACGAACAATTACTCCAGTAAAACCAGAACGCATTTTAAAAATACACTTTAAATACATTTTAAATCAAGACATAATCAGTTGAAAAACGAGGCAAGAATAACGCTTAAAAATGCAGCAATAATAGTACCTACACCATCTCTACACAGACAATTCAGTCAAAGACATACACGGCAGTAATCTATTGTAGAACAAGGGGACTGCAAATAGGCTCTCACAAATTCAATCCCAAGGAGATGGACAGGCTGCTCAGCAAAACAATCAATCGATGCAGTGCATTAAGAGTTCAACAGATGAATTGATCTTGGCATGAAAGTTTTCTGTGCTCTTATTTTCAGTTTTAGAGTTCTGTATCGACGGCCCGATGGTAATACTTCATAGTATTGGTTCTAAAACGTATTTCCACCTTTTTGTTTGTGGCACAAGCCACAAACCTATAACTCACTTTGTCGGTCGGTCGGTCTGTCTGTCGTTCCAAAATTGTCGCACTTCAAATCGAGGCTACACGACGAAAATGGTGTTTTACGTCCTCTTGGTCTGAATCAGACACATATGGGACATTTGTAAATACAAATATGGTGGGAACAATACTGGAGGCAATGCCCGGAGGCAGTACGAAACCAGTAAAGTCCCGATTTTTTTTTGATTTTTTTTTTTCCGAAGCTACGCTTCAAAATTAATTGAGGCCGCTCTTTAAAATGATGTATTTGAAAAGCGTACACAATAATAAACATACGTAATACAGACACTACAACAGACACGACGAGTATGCGGTGCTTCTTTTGATGAGTATAAGTAGGATACATAGTTTTAAATGTTTTCCAAAAGATATAAAAAGTTACGAAATGGTGCAGAGATAACATTCTGGTTTACAGATTAAAATTATTGAAAAGCCAGGGGAGGTAACTCATGATTGGAGTGGTAAAAATAAACCGCGTGCCAAACTATTGCGATTTTCGCGCTTGTTTATGATGGGATGTTAGTGGACAACCTTGCTAAACAAAACAAAGTGATGGTCTGATTTTATGCACACGATATGGGGATAAACATTCCTTTGTCGATAAGTTATGATTCTAGTAACTGCGATGGCTTGGAGTCAAAACGGACTAAAGATAAAGTGAGTCCATTGACGTATTATTGGATGTATTACAAAAACTAATAACTTGTATCAATCAAACAATGACTGCAGAAATATAAAAAGGGCATTTTGCGTTTTATATTTCAGCAGTCTTTTTTTTAATACAAGTTATTAGTTTTCACGTGACAATGCCAATATTCTTGAATTCTCGTGTGAACGATTGTCAAGATGGTAGCCAAGTTTGATGTTATAAATTGGAGAAATATTTTTTTTTAATAAGTTCGATAACATGTCAATGGACTATCTAAATATAGTCCGTTTTGACTCCGAGCCATAATATTCTTTCGGTTTCCTTGTGTTTTAGCAAAGGACACTAAAGGGTTTGATTGATTGATTGATTGATTGATGGGGTACCAGACAATTCGCCCCATTTCCAACTCGCCCCAACCAATTAGCCCCCAAAAAACCAACTCGCCCCAGTCTAATTCTCAGTGTATTCATGTAAGGTCCTTTGCTCTAGCATCGTCAATCACAACATGCATGTATATAATAAATGATGTTTTACCTTACTCTGTCTCTCTCTCTCTCTCTCTCTCTCTCTCTCTCTCTCTCTCTCTCTCTCTCTCTCTCTCTCTCTCTCTCTCTCTCTCTCTCTCTCTCTCTCTCTCTCTCTCTTTCTCCCTCTCATCATTTATGTTTGTCACACAACACAATTACCCATTGAAATAGGTCTCAACCCAGGCAAGATTGTGTCTGTCTCTCTCTCTCTCTCTCTCTCTCTCTCTCTCTCTCTCTCTCTCTCTCTCTCTCTCTCTCTCTCTCTCTCTCTCTCACCGCCTCTCTGTCTCTCTCTCTCTTATTTATTTTTGTTGCACAACACAATTACCCATTGAAATATGTCTTATTTAAACTTAATCGTGTTAATTGTACATTATGCAACTTGCCAGATCATACCACTCAATATCCAATGATGTTTTGCCATAATTTTCTTTCCAAAATTAACGAGATAAAAATGAGAGAGAGAGAGAACTCAAATCTCAAACTCAAAACATGTTAATGATTAGGCCTTGTGACCGTATCAGAGAGAGAGAGAGGGAAAAGAGAGAGAGAGAGAGAGACGAGAGAGAGAGAGAGAGAGAGAGAGAGAGAGAGAGAGAGAGAGAGAGAGAGAGAGAGAGGGGGAGAGAGAGAGAGAGAGAGAGAGAGAGAGAGAGAGAGAGAGAGAGAGAGAGAGAGAGAGAGAGAGAAGAGAGAGGGAGAGAGAGAAGAGAGAGAGAGAGAGAGAGAGAGAGAGAGAGAGAGAGAGAGAGAGAGAGAGAGACAAAAGACAGACTCTATCTAGTTACGTTTTACTCATTAATGGTCATAATTGATCTTGTTTGATATAACTGTATCGATGTACATGACAATTAAAGGCAAAGCATTGCATCGCAGAGAGAGAGAGAGAGAGAGAGAGAGAGAGAGGAGAGAGAGAGAGAGAGAGAGAGAGAGAGAGAGAGAGAGAGAGAGAGAGAGAGAGAGAGAGAGAGAGAGAGAGAGAGAGAGAGAGAAGAGGAGAGAGGAGAGAGAGAGAGAGAGAGAAGAGAGAGAGAGAAGAGAGAGAAGTTCGAGAGAGAGAGAGAGAGAGAGAGAGAGAGAGAGAGAGAGAGAGAGAGAGAGACAAAGGAGAGAGAGAGAGAGAGAGAGAGAGAGAGAGAGAGAGAGAGAGAGAGAGAGAGAGAGAGAGAGAGAGAGAGAGAGAGAGAGAGAGAGAGAGGAGAGACAGACAGACAGACAGAACAGAGAGAGACAGACAGAGACAGACAGACAGACAGTGACAGACAGACAGTGAGACAGACTGACAGACAGACAGTGAGAGAGAGAGAGAGAGAGAGAGAGAGAGAGAGAGAGAGAGAGAGAGAGAGAGAGAGAGAGAGAGAGAGAGGAGAAAGAGAGAGAGACAGACAGACAGACAGATAGACAAGCAGGCAGACAAACAGACAGACAGTCGGTCAGTTAGTCAGACAGATAGACAGACAGACGTACAGTGTATGCCATATAGATGATGAATTTAATTAATTGATGACAAATTGTGCGCGCTAGTTTGTGTGCCTGTGTTTTCTAGATTTTCATTTCATTGACCTGGTTGATGATTTTGAAAATAAAACTTTTCAGCCTCAACCGTTCAGTCTTCAAGCATAAAGTTGATGGATGCAAGTTGGTCGATGGGGCGAGCTGGTAATGGGGCGAGTTGAAAAATGGAGCGAACTGGTCATGGTACAAGGAATTTACTGGGGCGAGTTGGTCATTTGGGGCACGTTGGTAATGGGGCGAGTTGGTCATTTGGGGCGAGTTGGTAATGGGGCGAGTTGGTAATGGGGCGAGTTGGTCATTGGGGCGAGTTGGTAATGGGGCGAGTTGGTCATTGGGGCGAGTTGGTAATGGGGCGAGTTGGTCATTTGGGGCGAGTTGGTAATGGGGCGAGTTGGTCATTTGGGGCAAGTTGGTAATGGGGCGAGTTGGTCATTTGGGGCAAGTTGGTAATGGGGCGAGTTGGTCATTTGGGGCGAGTTGGTAATGGGGCGAGTTGGTCATTTGGGGCAAGTTGGTAATGGGCGATTGGGGCGAGTTGGTAATGGGGCGAGTTGGTAATGGGGCGAGTTGGTCATTTGGGGCACGTTGGTAATGGGGCGAGTTGGTAATGGGGCGAGTTGGTCATTTGGGGCGAGTTGGTAATGGGGCGAGTTGGCAATGGGGCGAGATGGTCATTTGGGGCAAGTTGGTAATGGGGCGAGTTGGCAATGGGGCGAGTTGGTCATTGGGGCGAGTTGGTAATGGGGCGAGTTGGTAATGGGGCGAGTTGGTAATGGGGCGAGTTGGTAATGGGGCGAGTTGGTAATGGGGCGAGTTGGTAATGGGGCACGTTGGTAATGGGGCGAGTTGGTAATGGGGCACGTTGGTAATGGGGCGAGTTGGTCATTTGGGGCAAGTTGGTAATGGGGCGAGATGGTCATTTGGGGCAAGTTGGTAATGGGGCGAGATGGTCATGGGGCGAGTTTGTTGGGGCGTGTTGGCAACTGGGGCGAGTTGACTGGAAGCCGATTGATGGATGGATCGGTTGCTTGGTTGATTGATTGAATTGTTGATTAATTGATTGGTGGATGGATGGATGGGTTTATTGAGTGATTGGTGGTGGATGGATGGATTGATTGATCACTTGGTTGATTGATTAATTGATTGATATATTGATTGATCACATGGACCAATGGCCTATTCATTAAACCATTCAGTGTTCATTGTTCTTTCTCCCTCTCTCTCTCTCTCTCTCTCTCTCTCTCTCTCTCTCTCTCTCTCTCTCTCTCTCTCTCTCTCTCTCTCTCTCTCCACTACCTCTCTCTCTCCCATCCTTCTCCTCTCTTCCTCACAACTTCCCGAACTTCCCTCCTCAACCCAGACTTGTCTTCTCTACACCCCCCCACCACCCCGCCCCGCACCCCATTCTTTTTTTGTCCAATTTCTTCAAAGGATAATTCAGGGGACAGGCTCTTGAGTCTGTTCTCTTCTCCAGAGGAAGAAAGGCAGGCAGGATACTCGAAATAGAAAAGCGTGATTTGTGTTGGCAGTATGTTTCTGTCGAGTATTTTGGATTCTGTGTGTCTTGGATATGTTGTGGAAAAACGTCACATGACAAGATTTGCTGAACCGTACACACACAATCTCCTTTCTATTATGTATTTTGGCAATGTTTATATCAAGAAAGGCAGAAAGGCATTGATATATTCGGAAATTATGGGGGATTAGGGCCTATAGAGAGACGATTTAACCTCTCGCAGTTTTCCGATAATAGAAAAGCACACAGGACCGTCGTCCTCCGTAATGGCTCGAAAACTGCAAAATAAAGGATAACTTTATCAAGATCTATCCCATAGTATAAGCGGTGGAGAGTGGAACACAGATTGATTTGCACACACTCGCGCGCACGAAAGAGCACACACTCACGCACGCACGCACGCAAGCACACATACACACACACACACACGCACGCACGCACACATACACACACGCACGCACGCGTGTTGGCGAGCACACACGCACGCATGCACGCACAGAGAGAGAGAGAGAGAGAGAGAGAGAGAGAGAGAGAGAGAGAGAGAGAGAGAGAGAGAGAGAGAGAGAGAGAGAGAGAGAGAGAGAGAGAGAGAGAGAGAGAGAGAGAGAGAGAGAGAGAGAGAGAGAGAGAGAGAGAGAGAGAGAGAGAGAGAGCGTGCGCACGCGCAAGATGTTTTTTTATTTTTTTTATGAAGTCTGACACAAACAGGCTCCGAGATTTCGAAAAATAATGAAGTAGGCCTACTTTGCAACAAAAGACGATACA
>CM065683.1:39646851-39651851 GCA_017654935.2 Phymorhynchus buccinoides | reverse complement strand
TCTCTCTCTCAATCATAAAAAGACAATTTAAGAAAGTCAAAATAATTATGAAGCATAACAACTAATGTTTCAGTAAACGAAATCGAACAAAGGGGGAATACTCTCTTCCTAATTAACTCCCGTACACCAAAGTTGATTGCGATACCAATCATCTAGCAATGCGTGGATCAGAGCCAAAGTGAGACAAACGAAGCATCATTCTCAGAAAAGAATGTGCCAAGTTCGCCTTCATGACCCTTCACCCACACAGTACACATCAACAATCGTTATCTCCTCTCTTGGCCTCACTGTTTCATTCTGTAATGTTTCAGTGCCCTTTTCTAATTCACTAATACGACCATAACGCACAAAGGAAAAACGAATTAATTTGAAAAAGCAACTCTCGATATATGTATAAACGTGTGCACTATTTTTAAATAGGCCCTATCTACTTGAATTTTTTTTTTTAAAGGGAAAGTTTTTTTTCTTCATGTGTTTCACTATGTCAAATACAGAAGCTTGCAGGCTGCTGGTGACTATATAAAAAGGTAATTGTGAAAAGATCACGACTTTGATTTTGATTTTGCTTGTAGCCTTATACAGTACTATGCTTTGTCAACTGCGAAATATGTGTATGGTGTGCTTTAGAGTTAAAGCCTTGTTGCTTCCGGTCTGTGTAGCCCAGCGCGCGTGCAAAATCCCTTCAGGGTTGTCACCACATATAAACGACAAGTCAGTCCTCTAGGCCTACATAAGAACCTCAATGCTCAGACAACTGATCGCTTCTCAGCCTTTTGGCTAAGACAGTGATTCAGGAACATACATTTTTGTTTATACCTTGGTTGGTTTGTTCAGCCCGTCGTACATGGCGAAAGCCGATACGCGACGTTAAACTGAACTTCAATCCTCTAGGCCTTTAAAAAAAAAGTTTTTGTTGTTATTTTTATTATTTAAAATAACTTTGTCAGCGCTCTGAACTCTTCGGAGACCATTATTATTGTTATTTTTTTTTAATTATTTTTATTTTTTTATTATTATTATTATTATTATTATTATTATCATCATGCATTTAGATGTAATGAAATCGCGTTGCTTTTATTATACATTCGTTGGCCATGTACACACGACGGTCCCGAGACAAATAGGCAGATTCCCCTAACACCAATCTAGCGACATGACGACAAGGCATATCCTTCGCTGGTGGGTTTCATCACGGCGACAAAACCGTACCCTGCACAAGAAAGGGGAAATAAGTCTCGCTTAGCAAAAAGCTAAGGGAGACAAAAATACCCATGTGTTGTGGGTGTCCTCACGAGCAGAAGTGACGTCAAAGACTTCTCCATAAGTCGGAGGTTAAACCAAGCTATAGGCTCGCCGCTTCTGCTGCTCGCAATAACACAATAATGCACTAATTTGTGTAATCTGTGGTTGAGTAAGACTGGTCAGTTTAGTGGAGAAATACGCAAAACTGATAAGAAAACAGAGAAGTTAAGAAGTGTAAAACCTTCACTTACATAACCTTTATAAAAAAAACACACACACACACAAACGAAGCTCTCCTGGGGCGAGTTTCTCTAGATAACGGTCGCCGAGCGAATAACGCTTACGCCAAACGGGGCCTAAGAAACACTGTAGAAAGCGTTTGCGGAAGAATATTACAAGCTCTTGTCTGATTGGTCAAAATATTTTATTATTTTAAACAAACTGTAATGGACACATCGACAACAAGAAATGTATTCACTCCATGCTAGTCACGTGATAGTTCGCCACGAGTCAGTTTCTTAGTACCGTTTTTGCCTATTTGCGCTCACGCTACGTAATGTTAGCCCTTGTGAAACTTGACCCAGAAAGTCCTTTCGGCGTAAAAAACAACAACAGAAATGCAAAACAACTATACGTTTCACGCGTTCTCTTTCCCTGTGTTATCGCACCTAACTTTAGCAGCTAACACCTTAAACTCCCGAGGATAAGGCGAGAAACCCCGCCATCCCAAAACGAAACTCAATCAACTCGGACAATCGAACTGACAGCTAGTGTGAAAGCGGCAGGACGTCGCCAACCTAGTTAAAACTGGGTCAGTAGGACAGACAAAGGGGAGTGCACTCAGTAATGTTTATGACACCAATAAAGCGTTTGGAAGCAAATCCAGGTTAGAATGCCTGATCGTACTATCATTTTCATCTGCTAAAAGCCGAAAGGAACTATAAGCTTTTATAACAAAAAAGTGATGGTATCTTCTGGCAATGAAGAATAGTAGTACATCAGTTTGGCATGCTTCTAACCCTCGAAATGGAAGTGATGCCTAAGTCTACGACATAAATAGCATAAGTATGGATTTCAACTGATCTGGATGTTCTTATCGTAGAGCAAGACATCGTCAAATCCATAGACGCTTCCCCAATCTTCATTGCAACGGATTATCAGAAATTCGTCCGTAACAGCATGTGGGTGTAAAGAAGAGAGAGATTTTAATTTTTATTAGACAATAAAATGAATACGTCTATGGTAGGTTGTTTCCTTCCCTTGATACCTGTGTCTATGGTAGGTTGTTTCCTTCCCTTGATACCTGTGTCTATGGTAGGTTGTTTCCTTCCCTTGATACCTGTGTCTATGGTAGGTTGTTTCCTTCCCTTGATACCTGTGTCTATGGTAGGTTGTTTCCTTCCCTTGATACCTGTGTCTATGGTAGGTTGTTTCCTTCCCTTGATACCTGTGTCTATGGTAGGTTGTTTCCTTCCCTTGATACCTGTGTCTATGGTAGGTTGTTTCCTTCCCTTGATACCTGTGTCTATGGTAGGTTGTTTCCTTCCCTTGATACCTGTGTCTATGGTAGGTTGTTTCCTTCCCTTGATACCTGTGTCTATGGTAGGTTGTTTCCTTCCCTTGATACCTGTGTCTATGGTAGGCTGTTTCCTTCCCTTGATACCTGTGTCTATGGTAGGTTGCTTCCTTCCCTTGATACCTGTGTCTATGGTAGGTTGTGTCTATGGTAGGTTGTTTCCTTCCCTTGATACCTGTGTCTATGGTAGGTTGTTTCCTTCCCTTGATACCTGTGTCTATGGTAGGTTGTTTCCTTCCCTTGATACCTGTGTCTATGGTAGGTTGTTTCCTTCCCTTGATACCTGTGTCTATGGTAGGTTGTTTCCTTCCCTTGATACCTGTGTCTATGGTAGGTTGTTTCCTTCCCTTGATACCTGTGTCTATGGTAGGTTGTTTCCTTCCCTTGATACCTGTGTCTATGGTAGGTTGTTTCCTTCCCTTGATACCTGTGTCTATGGTAGGTTGTTTCCTTCCCTTGATACCTGTGTCTATGGTAGGTTGTTTCCTTCCCTTGATACCTGTGTCTATGGTAGGTTGTTTCCTTCCCTTGATACCTGTGTCTATGGTAGGTTGTTTCCTTCCCTTGATACCTGTGTCTAGGTTGTTTCCTTGGTAGGTTGTTTCCTTCCCTTGATACCTGTGTCTATGGTAGGTTGTTTCCTTCCCTTGATACCTGTGTCTATGGTAGGTTGTTTCCTTCCCTTGATACCTGTGTCTATGGTAGGTTGTTTCCTTCCCTTGATACCTGTGTCTACGGTAGGTTGTTTCCTTCCCTTGATACGGTAGGTTGTTTCCTTCCCTTGATACCTGTGTCTATGGTAGGTTGTTTCCTTCCCTTGATACATGTGTCTATGGTAGGTTGTTTCCTTCCCTTGATACATGTGTCTATGGTAGGTTGTTTCCTTCCCTTGATACATGTGTCTATGGTAGGTTGTTTCCTTCCCTTGATACATGTGTCTATGGTAGGTTGTTTCCTTCCCTTGATACATGTGTCTATGGTAGGTTGTTTCCTTCCCTTGATACATGTGTCTATGGTAGGTTGTTTCCTTCCCTTGATACATGTGTCTATGGTAGGTTGTTTCCTTCCCTTGATACTGTCATGATTCCAATTTGGGCCTAACTTTCCTCCCACGCGTTTCCTCCTTCCTTGTCCTGCCCTGTGACTACCCCCTCGTGAACCCACCCCAAACATGTCCAAAACCAAACACCACTCACAACCATACAAGGAGATCTGGGGGCCGTTTCACAAGGGCTAACGTTACGTAGCGTGGGCGCAAATCGGCAAAAACGGTATCAGAAACACCCTTCGTTTGCCGATAGTTCGCGTAACGTTTTGTTCTCTCTCGCGCCCTAGCATGCCGCAAACTGTTAGTTGCATCATGGGAAATGTGCAAACTTTTTTTTTAAATTTCTGGCTAAAATTAGTTCTCGCGAGAACGTAACTTTTTGTTTACAAATGGAAGACAAAGTTTAGAAAGTGGATACTGACGAATATTCTTCACTCTACAGCGAAATTATATGGGATGATTTTAGCAAAGTAAACAAATACAAGTATTTGTGAGTGCTCTTTCTTAATTTTTCATCATGTTAGATGACATAATGTAGTGCAAACTTAATTTTCTGCACACAAATAGACTGACAATGAAATCAAAATACTTGTACAACCTGTCAGTGAGGTATGATTTATCTCCCTTTTGATAGCAACTCTATTCACTCTCTGAAAGTGAAGAGTAAGCTATTAGAGTTATCTTTACTTAGCTAACGTTATTCGCGGTTAGTGGTGTTGCTTAGACCCCCTTTTGGCGTAACAGTTATGCGCGCGGCGACCGTCGTCTAGAGAAACTGACCCTGTGTTGTCAGCCCCACCAAACTAAAAGTACCTTGTCTTTGTCAAGGTACCAAACACACTCCCGACTTCAATCGTGGCCGCAGAGGTGACGGACTCTTATTGCCTCTAGACTCGGACAGCATCGGAAATGAAGCTTGCTCTTTGTCTTTCAGTTGTCTGGGCCGTCATGGCGATACAAAAACAAAAAATAACTCAAAGTTTGTATGGAACAAGCTACAATATTTTTGTTGGGCCTTTGAACAGGTCATGATGAATAGATACCGAGAGCGAACGCGTTGTTGGGTTTGACTGGTTATTGAAGCGGGAGAGAGAGGAGAGAGAGAGAGAGAGAGAGAGAGAGAGAGAGAGAGAG
>CM065683.1:39619351-39641851 GCA_017654935.2 Phymorhynchus buccinoides | reverse complement strand
GATCATCCCTTTTCACACCGTTAGCTATGGATGCATCGTTAGCCACAGAAACACCTCGTTAATTCCTTGACTTCATTTTCCAAACCATGTGAGAGAGAAACAAAACCCACACATTTTCTAAACTTTGACAACTTGGTCATTAATTAAAGATGTTTAAGATAATGACGAAACAGTATTTCCATGCTGATGTAACTGGTATGCTTAACTCATTCGCACCGCAATGATTTTGAATGATTAAAAATAGACTCACAAATCACTCCAGCCATACACACAAACAAAACAGACATAAACAAAAAGAGAACTGAAAGAAGATTACAGGTTTTTACTTCAGGTTTAGATATAGGGAAGTAATAGATCGGACTTTTTATAGAAAGACTTTATATATAAAAACTCTCTACAGCAATTAGTTACCCCACTTCAAGCCACTACAAACGCATAGTAAGAGGCAAACGTGTGTTCTAAGGGAGCGAAGCGAGTTTAGAAGTGACCAAAGTGTGGTGTGCACACATATTCACTTCCCTTGAAACAAATTCATTAAATTAATAGCTTTATATTATTTCCGGCCATATATGGGTGGAACGACTGGAGTGAGTTAAAGAAGCATGCCTAGAAATCCTGGCCTACTGGTAGAGAATTACGCCTTCACAGTGTAGACTGTATTGAAGCAAAACGCAAATTTACATAGCAACCAACAACACACAATAACATGTACAAATAATGAAACATGCACCTCGCTATTGTTCACTTCTCCCAAAGTCAATGAATATCAAGATTTAAGTGTTGCTCACATTCAGAAGCAAAGCGCTGGAATCGATCTTACTTGGTGCGCTTCTTTAGATTCTGCTTCATTGTATAGTCATGGTGCTCAACAGGGGCGGATCTGAGGGGGGTTCCCAGGGTTCCCAGAACCCCCCACCCACCCACACCCACCCACCCCCCCACCCACCCACCCCCGCCCCTTTTCCCAAAGCATGTACCTTATACAAGGATAAAAAGTAAGAACATGGCTCAAGTTTTGCTTTAATAATCACTAAATTGCAACATTATTGCGGGGCTTCGTCCCCGGGGCACCCACAAGGCCACTACACCTTAACCTAGGACCTATGCTGCTCCCTGGATTCTACGCGGACCCCCACCCCCACCCCCGCCCTTTACGAATCATTTGGTCCGCCCCTGCTCAATACTGACATAGTCCAAGGACACACACGAGTCGAGTGAAAGGGCTTCGTGCTCTTGGTCTCCTACGTCTTTCATCCTTAGTTCCACTGTCTCCCAGTTCAATGAAAATGTCAGATCTGTGAGAATGTGGCATCGCGCGAAGAGCCTGGTCACACGGGCAAGAGGGATAGTGCCGAGGAACTGAGGGTACGTGGAGGTTAAGAAGGAAAGAAGATTGGTGATGGAGAAGGCGAAGAATTTGGTGTTCGTATCCGTCTGTAAATAGATTCGTTGTTCTGAACACAAAGGCATGCAAACTCTTACGCGCGCGCGTACACATGCACACACACACACACACACGCGCATGATGCATAGCCTATATGTACCTCCTGATGGGATGCGCGCGTAAGTATGCACCCACACACGTAGACACAAACACGTGTACACAGCCTCGCAAAATACTCACTGGCAAGTTCTTCTCATCATCATCATCATCATCATCATCATCATCATCATCATCATCATCATCATCATCATCATCATCATCATCATCATCATCATCATCACCATCATCATCATCATCATCATCATCATCATCATCATCATCATCATCATCATCACCATCATCATCACACCATCATCATCATCATCATCATCATCATCATCATCATCATCATCGCCATCATCATCACATCATCACCATCATCATCATCATCATCATCATCATCATCATCATCATCATCATCATCATCACCATCATCATCATCACCATCATCATCATCATCACATCATCATCATCATCATCATCACCATCATCATCTTTTTCTTCTCTCGCTGCTACTCGTGCTCCTCCTCTTTCTTCCCCTTCCCTTTCCACCTCCTCCTCTTCTACTCTTCTTCTTTTTCTGCTTCTTCTTTCTTCTTTCTTCTTCTACTTCTTCTTCGACATGTCAATGATTGCTTCACGTTTGAGGATCTCTGGGGGCAACAGGATAGGGAAAATGTATTAAAGTAAAAACAAAGCAACAAACCCTTGCCCCACCCCCAACCCTCCTACCCTCCCCTCCCCACTCTCTCTTATGCTTTATGTGAATATATCTGTCTCTTGTTTCCTTTCTGTCTGTTCCCGTCTATCTCTGTCTCTCTGTGTCTCTCTCTGTCTCTTTCTCTGTCTCTCTCTATGTCTCTGTCTCTCTCTGTCTCTTTCTCTCTGTCTCTGTCTCTCTCTATCTCTCTGTCTCTCTCTCTCTCTCTCTCTCTCTCTCTCTCTCTCTCTCTCTCTCTCTCTCTCTCTCTCTCTCTCTCTCTCTCTCTCTCTCTCTCTCTCTCTCTCTCTCTCTCTCTCTCTCTCTCTCTCTCTCTCTCTCTCTCTCTCTCTCTCTCTCTTTCTCTCGCCTCTCTCTCTGTGTCTCTCTCTTTCTGTCTCTCTCTCTCTGTCTCTGTCTCTCTCTGTCTCTGTCTCTCTGTCTCTGTCTCTCTCTATGTCTTTGTCTCTCTGTCTCTGTCTCTCTGTCTCTCTCTCTCTTTCTCTCTGTCTCTCTCTCTCCATATATCTCTCTATTTCTCTCTCTCTCCCTATCTCTCTCTCTCTCTCTCTCTCTCTCTCTCTCTCTCTCTCTCTCTCTCTCTCTCTCTCTCTCTCTCTCTCTCGTTGTTGTTGTTGTATCCCCCAATCTCTTATTTCGCTTTGTGCCGGTGCGGGCAGCTCTTCCCAATAATGACTTCAGACGGGGGGTCGTGGAGGTGGACCATTTCTTGCGAAATCTCATAAGTATTGACGCGTCTGTCAAACTCCAAAGACAACAAATAGATTGAACTGATTTTGCGAACCTTCACTAGCTGTCCAAGACAAGCACCCAGACAACATTCATTCATTCATTCATTCATTCATTCATCTATCCATCCCAACAATCCATTCATTCATTTGTTAGCGAGTTCGTTCTTTCACCACTTCTTTTTCTTAATAAAAAAAAAAGTATATTATTTGCTTATTCAATGTCCCATCTGGAAATAAAATTTTGACTTTGATTTTGACTTGACCAGCCGACCAAACCAAGCACATAGACACCATTCATTCATTCATTCATTTGTTCGTTCGTTCATTCATCCATCTATCCATCCATTCACTCCATTTATTCATTCTTTCATTTATTTGTTCGTGTATTCGTTCTTTCCTCCATTTTTGTATTACATTGTTCGTTCATGCGTCCACTCATTCGTTCATGTATTTATTTGTTCGTGTGTTCGTTCTTTCCTTCATTTGTCATTACGTTGTTCGTTCATGCGTCCATTCACTCCATTCATTCATTCATTTATTTGTTCGTGTACTCGTTCTTTCCTCCATTTTTTCATTACGTTGTTCGTTCGTGCGTCCATTCATTCATTCATTCATTCATTCATTCATTCATTCATTCATTCATTCGTTCATTTATTTGTTCGTGTATTCGTTCTTTCCTTCATTTGCCATTACATTGTTCGTTCGTGCGTCCATTCATTCATTCATTCATTCATTCATTTTTTTTATTCATTCATTTAGTTTGCTGTTTGTTGTTCCGTTCCTTCGTTCGTTTGTTGATTGCTTCGCATGTTCGTCCCGTCTATACATTCTTTGTTTATCCTTCCATTATACTTTCCATTTGTCGTTATGACAGGTAACTGTTTATTCCCCTTCATTCTATCGCATTGCCATTCTAACAACATCTGAAAAAGAAAACGTCAGTTGTAGGACCCATGTCAGCTAAGGTCTATGTACACGTTAACAGTATTCACGGAATATTTCTATTTCCCCATGGCAACACAGTGTTAGGTCACTCACAATATGACTTACAACTCACTGTGTTGCCATGGTAAAATAGTGATATTTTGTGAATTATGTTAACGTGTACGCAGACCTTTATGAATGCTATCAAATTTGTTAGACTGTCTGCTCAAACAAACACGCGCACGCACACACACACACGTACACACACACACACACACACACACACACACACACACACACACACACACACACACACACACGCACACGCGCGCGCGCGCGAAAGAGAGAGAGATTGAGAGACAGACAGACAGACAGACAGAGACAGACAGACAGACAGACAGAGACAGACAGACAGAGAGAAGAGAGAGAAAGTTATTTTTGTTATGCATAAATGATATTGTTACTGACATTGAAGCTACAATTAAACTTTTTGCTGATGACACTAGCTTGTCACATGCCTTAAACGATCCCTTAATTAGAGCAGCCATTCTCAATGCAGATCTTGAAAGAATCTCCCAATGGTCCAAACACTGGAAAACCACATTTAGCGAAACTAAGACAGAACTACTCAATTCAACACGTGATCATACTCATATTGCACCCCTAACATTCGGAACACACATTTTAGAACCATCAAAATCACATAAACATTTAGGTGTAATTCTTCAGGATAATTGTAGATGGGATGAACATATACAGTTCATAGCCAATAAAGTGAATATGTTAATAGCATGCCTCAAACATTACAAATACAGATTATCCCGCAAGTCCCTAGAAACAACGTACAAATCCGTCATTCTGCATCACTTTGATTATGTAGATATCGCTTGGGACAACTGTACAAACAAGCAATCAAACATTCTTGAAACACTGCATTTAGAAGCCATTCGTATTATTATTGGAGGTGTGAAGGGAACCAGTCACCAGAAATTATATGAAGAATCAGGCCTTTGTCCATTAAAGGAAAGACGTAAAAGACACAAATTAATCCAGTTTCACAAAATGGTAAATAATGCATGTCCTAATTATCTATCCGATCTCCTTCCACCACTAATGTCTGATCAAAATCCGTACCATAGACGCAGGCCTCTAGACAGAGTAGTTCCACGATCAAGAACTGAACTACATAGACACTCATTTCTTCCAAGCACAACCCATTTGTGGAATGACCTCCCAGATGACATTAAAGTAACTGACTCAATCAGCCAATTTAAAGGATTTCTTTGTCTGTCTGATGTTAGTGTGCCTTCTTACTACTACACTGGTTCCAGACAAGACCAAGTTAACCACTGCTGATAACGTCTAGGAATAAGCAATATTAACCACGATCTGTACACAAGGCATCTACTAGCTGACCCCAAATGCGCGTGCGGTTACTCCCATAGAAAATGTAGACCACTATTTGTTACACTGTAAAAACTTTCATCATGTGAGAATAAACACAATTTTAACTCTAAATGTAAACAAAATTAATACCCATACGCTTCTATTTGGAGACCACAGTCTAACAAATGCACACAATGTAGCTATTTTTAAAACTGTTCAGCAATTTATTGCTACCAGCAACAGATTATAAGTTAATAAGATAATTTAGATTGTAATATAATAACTAAAAAACCATGTGCAATATATAAGCTCGTGCGATGTGTATACTTATGCATGTGTATCAACGGCACAGGGCTGGGACTTGTGAATGGCAAAAATTGTCTCTCTCCCTCTCCCCCACTCCTCTCTCTCTCTCTCTCTCTCTCTCTCTCTCTCTCTCTCTCTCTCTCTCTCTCTCATCTCTCTCTCTCTTTGTGATGTGCGTAATATTATTTATGTTCATGTTTGTGTATTGCATCTTTTCCTAATGATAAAAAAAATAATGCATAGCTGTGTTGATTCAAGTTTGCATCCACCCAGTCTTTCATTTTCATTATTTTTTTGTTCTGTTTCGTACATTTGTTTTTCACGCTTAATTCCGCCAATATTGCTGTGTACATTTTCTAACTGAGCACGCTATAAGCTTCGCTTGTTGTTGCTTCAGTCTGTTGTATTTTATGTCTATGCGAATGTAACTGAATAATAAATCGTTTAAACCAAGAGAGAGAAAGAGACAGAGAAACGAAAACGAAAGGATTTTTATTGCCGTTAAGCTTTGAGCTTCTTACAGCAAGGAACGACGCGCAGAACGATTGCTATTGTAATATTAATGTACAATTCACAAGCGCGACGTTATTTCACTGACGTGGAAACCACAGCAATGTCTTTGTCTTTCTATTTCGATTTATGATTTCCATGCAAGCAATGCAAGTGTCACAATATATCATGTTTTTCTTCTGTCACGTCGGTGCAGGACACGCGTTTTTAGCTCAGGAAAAAACGGATCAGATCAGACAGGGGAAGTTTCTCTAGATAACGGTCGCCGCGCGAATAACGCTCACGCCAAACGGGACCTAAGAAACACTTTAGAAAGCGTTTGCGGAAGAATATTACAAGCTCTTGTCTGATTCGTCGAACTGTTTTTATTATTTTAACCAAACTTAACAAACTATTAATGGACCAATCAAAAACAAGAAATGTATTCACTCCATGCTAGTCACGTGATATTTCCCCATGATCCTTCAAATAGTTCGTGGCTCGCTACCTAGATGACAGCCACAAAATGTTTTTGACGAACGTCGGCGAAATAGGTGTTTCTTAGTACCGTTTTTGCCGATTTGCGCTCACGCTACGTAACGTTAGCCCTTGTGAAACTAGACCCCGGACTTGACTTTGAAGAGCACGAGCTTTTGTCTCCGCATGTTGTGTGTTGTTGATCCTCTCCCCCCTTCGAGAGAGAGAGAGAGAGAGAGAGAGAGAGAGAGAGAGAGAGAGAGAGAGAGAGAGAGAGAGAGAGAGAGAGAGAGAGAGAGAGAGAGAGAGAGAGAGAGAGAGAGAGAGAGAGAGAGAGAGAGAGAGAGAGAGAGAGAGAGAGAGAGAGAACGCAAACGCAAACGCAAACGCAAATATTTTATTGGCAATAGCTTACATAGCTCTTCTGCCAAGGAAGTGCATTGGTACTGAAAGTACTTCTAAATTAATGGCGACAAAACAACGGAAAGTTACGATATCCTTTTCGCATTAAGGAACACATTCAGTAACAACTTATATAATAATGCCTATTCCCTATAAACAAGTAAACTATTATATGAAATTGTAATAAGGTGGTAACCAAAGCATAGCTATTGCAAAATCAAAAGTAAATTCAGATACATATAAACATACAACCAACCGACAAATCAAAATAATCAGTTGCAATATTATTCGAAGTAAATCATGACACACACACTCACACACACACACATACACACACACACACACACACACACACACACACACACACACACACACACACACACACACACACACACACAACACAACCGACAAATCGTAACACTCGATTACGGCAATGTATGAAATAAACCAACACATTTTTCAAACATAATAAACAGTAACGAGATAACTTGAACTAACACTTGATGCATACGCTTCTTCAATCAACCAAAAATGCAAACAGCAATAACATAAAAACAACCAATTGACAAGTAAAGATAAATGTATTATAACACTAGTGTAAACATTATAATATACCTGCTAGTAGCTACTCAAGGCAAGTAAGATTACCGGTACATTCACATATGATAAATAGAATGGCATAGCACGCATACAATTGTGAATTAATCAGCCAAAAGCGACACATATACAGATAGCCAAGTGATAAGTACATAATGTCACAAAACATAATGTCACATAAACTGATTCATCAAAATTCAGTATATATTCATTAGATTTTAGATTTTTTTTTCACCCTTTTTTTTTTTTTTCTTTTTTTTTTTCTTATGTCATAATTTGTGTATTTTCTACTGAGTGAAGCACTTTTTTTCTATGACTGTAAGCTTCAGCAATATATTTAGCAATAGATTGTACAGTTTTTTCATTATTAAAGAGGTTTTCTAGGTTACTATTTACAGTATAGCTACTGAAGAAATTAAACTTTAAACGT
This sequence comes from Phymorhynchus buccinoides, assembly GCA_017654935.2. Taxonomy (NCBI): domain Eukaryota; kingdom Metazoa; phylum Mollusca; class Gastropoda; order Neogastropoda; family Raphitomidae; genus Phymorhynchus; species Phymorhynchus buccinoides. The sequence goes on along the minus strand of CM065683.1, from coordinate 39,633,905 downwards.
AGTGAACTATATTCTTTACAAACAAATAAAAAATGGACTTCATTTTCAATACCTTCTTTGCAGAGAGGACATGTTGCATTAACTGGAACATTATTATCATACCATCTTTTGTTGGCGTAAAAACCTAACACTCTTATTCTAAATCTAACTAAATAAGCCCGGTGCCATCTGTGTGTCACTAAATTCAAATATTTTTCAGGTTGGAATAAATCTTTAAAGGAATTATACCAAGTATATTTTTCGCTGTCAGTTATATGAGAGTGCCATTGTTGTTGGAAACAGTCAACTAGACGTTGCTTAAATTCTAATAAGAATACTTTTTCATGTCCTATTTCTTGAAGAACCCAAACAAACCCAAACCCATTTACAAACAGTGTCCTCTTTATATCTGAAACCCAATTGCTATATCCTTTTTCCTGTTGTATTAAAAGCATTTCATAGGCTTGCTTACATAATCTAGTATTTGGTAATCTGATTAATTTCAACCAATATTTTATGCATTTAATATATGTTCTGACAAATAGAGGATATCTACCAGATTCCCCATAGCACATATTATTTGAGGAATGTAGAGGTACACTAAGAAATCTTTTGATCGCAAAAGTGTGTACATTTTCCATTGGTTTATTTTCATCGAGCCCCCAAATTTCAGCGCCGTATGATAAGATTGGCTCTATTTGAGTATCAAAAAGTTTCCAGAACAGAGAAACATCAATAGAACTTAGTCTTCTCATTGTTCTAAGAATTTCTATCACTCCTCTTCTTCCTTTTCTAGCCGTTTCTAACCATCCTGACATTAAACTTAATTTTGTGGTGAAAAAAACACCTAGGTATTTATATTTATTAGTTACTTTTACTTCTTGATTACCATACCACCACATTTCTTTTGCAGAAAGATATCCTCCCTTTCGAAAGACCATTATATTAGTTTTATCTAAATTTACCGTCAGTTCTAACCTATCTGCATGAATTTTTAAATAGTTCAGTTGATTTTGCAGACCAATGACAGTGTCAGATAATAAAATCATGTCATCTGCAAACAACATTAAGAACATTTCTACTGCTCCTGGGACTAGCTGAATACCATGTTTACCATTATTAGATATTTCTCTCCCAAGTTCATTAATAAAAAATGAAAACAACAAAGGACTTAAAATACAGCCTTGTTTTACGCCTCTCGGGCAGTTAAAAAATTGAGAATACATTTTTTTGTCACGCACGCAAGCCAACACAGAATCATAAATTCCTTTTATAGCCGTATACAATTTTCCATCAACACCGGATTTCCGTAAAATATCCCACAAAATATTTCTATTAATAGAGTCAAAGGCCTTCCTAAAATCAACAAAAGCCACGTACAATTTTGAATTCTTAGAAAGGTATCGTTGGACAAGGGCATATAATGTGAAGATATGATCGATAGTGCTATACTCTTTTCCAAATCCGGCTTGCTCTTCTATAATTATTTCTTCTCTATCAGCCCATTTTGACAGTCGTTTATTTAAAATAGAAATATAAATTTTACTAAGAACACTAGTTAGGGCAATTCCTCTATAATTATCTGGATCATTAACATCACCTTTCTTATGTAAAGGCACTACTATAGATTTTGACCAATCAATTGGGAAAGTTCCGCTTTGAAAGATTCTATTGAAGAGCTTTTCCAGGAAGTCAATTACCATCTCATTAGCATTTTTTAACATCTCATTAATTATACCATCTGGACCGCCACTTTTACCACATTTAAAATTTTTAATGCTGTTCATAATTTCTTGTTTCGTTATTGGGTCATTGAATAGTGGTTCTTGTGAGGCATCTGCTTCACTGGCATCATTGACGTCAATGTTATTAGTTTCACTATCAGTAAATGAATTAAAAACATGATGGAAATGGTCGTACCACTGTTTTATTGAAATACTATTATAAACAACGGACTTATAATTCACTGATCGAATAGTCGACCAGAAGAGTTTGGGGTTTTTTGCTGATTCTTTAAGTCTTTCTAATCTTTCTTCATCAAATTTTCTTTTCTTTTCTTTCCTTAAGTTTTTGTAGTCAGTTCTTGCCCCTACATAAGCCGCTCTACGACTAGCAAGGTCAGTTTTGGCACGCCTACAATTTCGAAGAAGACCTTTGACTCGCTTTTTCATTACTGCACACTCTTTATCAAAATAGTCATTCTCTCTTTTTTTTTCTTTCTGCCCACCATACGAACCATGCAAGCAGCTGCTCCATATAATACATTGCAGAACATACTTATACAATCATCAATATTGACATTCAATAAACCACTCATACTTTCCATATTATCCCTGAACATGTCTGACTCAAGTTCATCTCTATAGGTCTGTGCATTCTCCTCATTCCACACAATCTTTTCCTCACCATCGCCATTGCATTCACCCTCTTCGCTCTCATCCTTCCCATTCTCTCCTTTCTTCCATTTAAGTTCTACAGGTAAATGCCACGAATGTAATTTGGACGCAATATTCAGATTACAAAATTCTTGCAGTTCTTTAGAAACAATAAAATAATCAATCACACTACATCCATGGGGTGATATGTATGTAAAATCGCCACACTGATCACCTATACAACAACCATTCATAATGAGTAAGTCGTAAAAAAGGCACACATCTAACAAAGATTTACCAAAATCATTCACAGTTTCATCCTTTGATACACGAAACATATGTTCTTCATTCTCATCATCATTGCTTAGATTCAAATAATCTGTCATGTTTTCAACACCAGGGTTTTCATTTCCAGTTCTAGCATTTAAGTCCCCACAAAGGATCACATTAACATTTTCTGTCTGTAGTAGATCCTGTATATGTTCTTCTAATAACAGAATGCCATTTTTTTCATCTGTGTGATTATAATAAGGACTACCCTCAGGAGGAATATATGTTGCTATCAGTATAACATCACTTTCAACTTCAAATATACTTTTATCCATCCTAACAACAACCAAGTTATCGTGGTTGACTTCAATCCGTTTAACTAAATGAGAAAAACAATTCTTTATTAACAATAATACACCACCAGAACATCGACCATGTAGTGAAAGTTTTTTTGCAGGAGAGACAAATTTAATATAATCAAGGAAAACATTATCAAAGTTACAGTTAGAGCCAACAAATGTCTCTGTTAAACAAATAATATCAAAGGTACACACATAATTCACAAAAGAAATTTCATTTAATTTACTGAAGAAATTCTCAATATTATAGTTCAAGAACGACAGCTGCGTTGCCGGCTGGTTGTCGTTGTGCTATTTATTAGAGGAAGACCCAGATCGTAGAGCTCGCCTATCACTGTCAGTGGGTGTGTTTGCATTAGACAGAAAGCCCTTTAGCCCAGTTTGCTGCTTATCTCTACCTCTCCCCGTGTGAGCCCCGCGTGTCATTTGTTTTCCTCTTTGGCTGTTACCCCCACCCCGCCCTGTTCCCCCACCCCCCCTCGTAACAAAGCCCCCAACACTGCCGACACTTTCTCGTCTATTGATAGCGGAGGTCAGAGGCCGTGTGTCATCTGACGTCATTTGACCCGGAAGAGAGAGAGAGAGAGAGAGAGAGAGAGAGAGGAGACTCAACTCAACTCAAAAACGTTTTAATGATTAGGCCATCTGCCCGTATCAAAAAGGGAGACAAAGGGGAAGGGGTACCGGTGAAAATCCAATGATCATAATATAAAAAGAAGAAGAAATGACTGGTGCAAAGCCAAAAATAAACCCAATCCGGACGATAATATCATACAACCATTATGGATTATATATATGGGAAGCACCGAACAATACAATAATTAATATATACACATTTTAACAAGAGATAATGTAAACAGTGAGCATGACGGCACTCTTGATACAAGCACATTTCGTTTATGAAACAATAAGTAGAGAGGGATAGAACAGTGAGACATAATTATGCGTGCACATAATACATGTTTGCCTTTTATGTAACATATACAATGCTAGTATTTCTTATAGCAAAGGCTTTAGACAAATATAAAGCTAGTTTGAAACAAATTCGTGTATCAGAGAGTAACAAAGTAAGTCTGAAAGCATTTGGGTGGTTATAATATTTTTTGGGAATGAACATCTCTCGGACTTGCTTATATCGAGGGCACACTAATATCAAATGTAATTCTGATTCAGCAGTGTTTGGACAAAATGGACAATCGGTTTTTCGTTCTGTCTTTTTTAAATAGATTGACCTGTGTGTCTTTAATTGTGAAACTCCTAGCCTTATTCTTACTAAATGTTTTCTTAAATTAGGAATTCTTATCAAACACAAATACTGAGGAAGGTCTTGCAAAGGTCTGAAAGTTGAATACAGCTGAAATCGTTCCTTAGTGAAAATAGTGGAATCAAGATCTTGTATGTGACAATCGATTAATCTTTGTTTAAAGATAGATACAAACATTTTGCTGCTTTCCACACCTTGATTCTCCACACGTAGCCAAAACCATATTTGTATAATGTACACATCACATTTGTAACCCAATTCTTCCTGCCATTACAGTGGAGTGCATAAAGCATTTTGTAAGCTATCTTTGGGATACCATTTTCTTCCATCTGAGTAACTTTAAGCCAATATCTAATACATTTTGAATAAATTTGAACGTAAAGAGGATACCGTTTAGATTCACAATAAACTAATACACTTGGTGTTTTTATGCTGATATTTAAGAGGCGTTTAATTGCTAATAGATGTATTCTCTCAATAACAGTGTGATCTGCAGTTAGGCCCCACACCTCCGAACCATACGTCAAGATAGGCTGAATTTGGGTGTCGAAAATTTTAAAAAACAATTTTGGGGAATTTTCTCCTAAAGACCAAAGGAACCTCAAAACACCAAACATGCATTTCTTTGCTTTCAGAGCCATCTCTTCCAGTGAAAATGAAAAAGTCAAACCGCATGAAAAGTTTATACCTAAATATTTGTACTGGTTTACAATTTCCATCTGTACCCCACCATAGAACCATTTTTCTCTGGACGCAATATGACCCCCCTTCCTAAATACCACTATTTTTGATTTTTCCTGATTAACAGTGAGCATAAGTCTGTTAGCAGTATCGCATAAAATATTTAGTTGGCGCTGAAGGCCAATTACAGTTGTAGAAAGAAGAATAACATCATCTGCGAACAACATAACGAGGATCTGTATTAAATTAGGGGACAAGGTTACTCCATGTTTGCCACACTGCATTATATCATTTGCTAATTCGTTTATAAACAGAGCAAAAAGAATTGGGCTGCAATTATCTCCTTGTTTCAGTCCATGTGGACATACAAATGGATCGGTCACATCATTGTTAGCTCTGACTCTTGCTTTCAGTACTCATGAATACTTTTAACTGCATTATACATTTTGCCCTTAATGCCATATTTGCGAAGAATTACCCAAAGATGGTGCCTGTCAACAAGGTCAAATGCTTTTTTGAAGTCTATAAAAGCTGCATATAGTTTTTGATTGGATGAAAGCTGTTTCTGAATAAGAGTTAGCAAGGTAAATATATGATCTACAGTACCATAATTCCTTCTAAATCCTGCTTGAAAGTCACTTAATAAGTGGTTTTCCTCTACCCACGCTGTCAATCTCTTATTCAAAATGAAAGTGTACAGTTTGCTATTAATATTTAATAATGAGATACCACGATAGTTATCTGGTGTGTTAACATCGCCTTTCTTGTGTAATGGGTGTATATATGCTTCAGACCAGCTTTGTGGAAAAGTGCCAGAATTATACAGTTTATTGAAAAGTTTTGTCAAAAATGAAATAACTTGTGGGGATGAATATTTATAAAATTCCCCGCTGAAACCATCTGGCCCAGCGGATTTTCCATTTTTAAAAGCTCGAATTGCATCCTTAACCTCAGATTCTGTTATTTCAGAATCTAAAACAGAACAATCTATATTATCATCAGCTGAATATTGATGAGTAATTTCGAATTGTCACTTTCAGAGATGAGAGAATCGTTCTCAGCACAATCACTATTAAACACTCTTCTAAAGTGGTTGTACCATTCATCATTTGAAATTGAACACTGGGATATTTTATTGTTTGCTCTTCTTTTGATGGTACTCCAAAACATTTTGGGATCATTTATACTGTTTTCAAGAGTTTCAAGTGTTAGCTTTTTATCTTCATTTTCTTTTCTTTTCAAAAGATGTTTGTATCCTTTACGCTTTTCCGAATACTCGTATCTTAATCTTTCAACTTCTTCTTTGTTAGTACATGTCTGGAGAACTTTAAGTGAAAGGCGGAGACTGGATCTCTCTCCCCTACATTCCTTATCAAACCATGGTTTCTTTCTGGTTAAGTCAATTACAATTCTCTTATTCATGCAGTGTCCTGCCAGTGAAAAGCTTTCATAGAATTTGATCAAAGCAGCATCTGTGTCCACCTCAATTAGACCTATTGCCTGATTCAAAATATTATGTACTTCTTGGGATCCCTGCTTTTCGTAGTATTCATTTACTTTTTCTTCATCCCAAGCATATTTGTTGATAATGAGCTTTTTGAGTTTTACATTAATATTACGTTCAACATTTTGGATGCTAAACGTCAATTTCACAGGCATATGTTTTGATTCAATCATAGGAAGTACTCTTAAGTTTAATGCATGCTCATAAATGGATCTGGATACCAAGAAGTAGTCGATCACACTTGATCCATTATATGCAACATATGTAAACTCACCATCATCCCCTTTTGTCAGTCCATTTAATATGACGAGTAAACATTGTTCACACAATTTTAAAAGATATCGACCAAAAACATTTGTTATGCTATCTTTTGACTTTCTGGCAAACTGCACATCATTATATGTATCATCACAATCGTCATCATCACCATAACCATAATCATTTTCAAAAAGGATATTGTCAGGAATAGGAAAAGAAAAAAATTGTGCGTTAGCATTCCCAGTTCTTGCGTTGAAGTCGCCCATGATTAAAAAGGGTAAATCGCCATATTGTGGAGAGAGAGAGAGAGAGAGAGAGAGAGAGAGAGAGAGAGAGAGAGAGAGAGAGAGAGAGAGAGAGAGAGAGAGAGAGAGAGAGAGAGAGAGAGAGAGAGAGAGAGAGAGACGCACACACACAGACACAGAGAGAGAGAACACAATGTTATGATGTCAGGCCTCCGGCCAACATACCAAGTGCAGAGCACCCATAGAAAATAAATTCAGATGGAAAATAAAATGTACATGTCCATAAGAGAGAGAGAATACAAACACGAATACGAATGAATACGAATGTTTTATTGAGGGTAAAAAGGATAAGCTACAATAGCTTCTTTGCAGCTGGCCCTCTCACTCACACACTCACACCATGCAAAGAAAAATTGACATTAAAACAATCAAGTCAAGAAAATGAAACACAAATTGGCACATGAAATAATTGACAGAGAATCAAAATGGGAATTAAAAGCAAACATGGATAATAATGATCAATGGTGAACTTGAATTGGTGGTTTGAATTGATTACCCCAAAAAAGAACAATTCTGAGACAAATGACAATTTTTCAGAATAATAGCACTTTTAAGGAAGAAGAAAAAAGAAAGAAAAAAGGGTAAGATGGGAATATAAAGAGAGAGAGTGACACAGAGAGAGAGAAAAAGAGAAAGAAAGAGAGAGAGAGAGAAGGAGAAGGAGACATTCATACAGATATACAGAGAGACATAAAACAAATTTTTACAAGAAACTTGGCATAGGTTGATGTTTGTAGTAAATCTCATTCAATATTACTGATGAACAGAGAGAGAGAGAGAGAGAGAGAGAGAGAGAGAGAGAGAGAGAGAGAGAGAGAGAGAGAGAGAGAGAGAGAGAGAGAGAGAGAGAGAGAGAGAGGGGAGAGAGAGAGAGAGGGAGGGGGGGGGGATGGGGAGAGAGAGGGGGGGAGGCAGGGAGAGAGAGAGAGAGAGAGAGAGAGAGAGAGAGAGAGAGAGAGAGAGAGAGAGAGAGAGAGAGAGAGAGAGAGAGAGACGTGAGAGAGAGAGAGAGAGAGAGAGAGAAGAGAGAGAGAGAGAGAGAGAGAGAGAGAGAGAGAGAGAGAGAGAGAGAGAGAGAGAGAGAGAGAGAGAGAGAGAGAGAGAGAGAGAGAGAGAGAGAGAGAGAGAGACGAGAGAGAGAGAGAGAGACAGAGAGAGAGAGAGAGAGAGAGAGAGAGAGAGAGAGAGAGAGAGAGAGAGAGAGAGAGAGAGAGAGAGAGAGAGAGAGAGAAACAGAGACAGAGACAGAGAGACAAACAGAGAGACAGACAGAGAGAGACCGAGAATAATGACAAGCGTTCGTCTTTAGTTTTCTTAGTTTCTTTTAATCTTGTTTTTCCTTTTCCAAATAAGCAGTAAAATTCTACCTCTTCGTGATATGACCTGGAATCGATGAGTGCATGTTTCTGCTCTGTCTACTGGCCCAACTCGAAATCTGCCCCCAAGCACGGCACAGGCTAACAAACCTGCAGATAATGTGGGCAATAACAGGGCCCTCGAATTCAGCTTGAAATGATGACCAGAAGGAATTACGAATTGTTCGTCCATAAATGTTTTGGCCAAACAGCGTTATTTATCATCATACTAACGGGTGCGCTTGCTCGTTTTCCCTGCGCTACAGGGTAACAATGTTTGGCTGAGGTAATGCTAGCTCAGAACAGGCTCCACGGAACTCCACCGAAGTGACTCAGCAGCAGTGCAGTGTCTCCTCTGGTGGTTGCCTCCTCACGACCTAGCATATATTCGCTCCCTTTGGACCGCTGATTTCGGATTCTGCTACCTGACAAAATAGGGTGTGGCTGCGAGTTGGACTCTGAATGAATGGCCTGGGAGCAACGCCGCTGTACGGCCCAGAAGTTGGGACAGCAAAGAAATATTGGCTGAGGTAGGGGTCTCAGAGATGTCCATATCCAAGGTGGTCCCTCTAATACTCTCCCTGTTTCGCTAGCTCTGCCCTCCCTTCATCCTTTTCTTGCTCGGTCTCTCCATAGTGGATCTGCGTGGTTCTTGGTGGAGGTCTACATTGTCGAAATGTGCATCACTAGACTCCTCGGGTGATCGTGATCAAGACTAATGCAATTGGTCCTGGCATTTAAGGTCAACGGTTCCTTTTGGGGGTTATTTCTAGATGGGCAAACAGGTGTGACCGGTATCTTAGTGAAAACGTTTCAGTGAGCCTCTCTGCATTCTCGGGTGATGATGATCAAGGGTATTTTGGACCTACGCCCAACGGATTGTGAGTTGTGTTACTTACCTTACTACGAACGAACACGCACAGAGAGAGAGAGAGAGAGAGAGAGAGAGAGAGAGAGAGAGAGAGAGAGAGAGAGAGAGAGAGAGAGAGAGAGAGAGAGAGAGAGAGAGAGAGAGAGAGAGAGAGACAGACAGACAGACAGACAGACAGACAGACAGACAGAGAAAGAGACAGAGAGAGATGAACTGAAATCAGAAACTGCCATATGAACCTGATCACCCTTTCCGTCAGAGGTACTCTCATGTGTCCGGATTTGGCTGTCAGTCTTTTGAAGTCATAGAGCTTGCTTATATTATTCACTAGATTATGCGGAATGTCCACATATGATAACAGGAGTAGGAGTACCGTTTCGCATACTAAATCCTATTTCACCGTTCCATAATGGTTCGAGCAGCCATCTGTCTGGTCACATGCCAATTAGCCATTAATTAATTCCACACCAGGGACTGTGCCCCAACTGTCCAAATAATGCTGACACAGCAGGAAAGTAAGGAGTGTATGTATGTAGGCAGGTGGTGGAACAAGCCTCCTGATGAAGCTAACTCTTCCTGGCAGGCATGGTGCCTGAGGGGGCAGGGCAGACAATTGAACTATTTTCTTGGGGTGATTGAAAAGCCCCGAAGGGATTCGTGATTTCACTGAACGAGACTCCTAAAAAAAGGTCACGCGTACAATGGGGAAAAGACAAGTCGCTACTGTTCGACTTTGCTGTTACTGACGAACGTTCATGATGTTAAGCAAATCGACTGAGTGGACTAATGGTAAATTAAGCGTAGATCCTAGAACTTAAAAGTGGACCCTGACGGATAAGGTTTTGCCAGAAACACGTCGAGGTCACCATGAAAACACCATTTACAGAGATCGCAACACTTACTTTGCTCTGGTTTCCTTGAAATCAAACCGTCAAAACGGCGATTCCTGCTTGGCGGAGATGCCGGAGAGAGAAGCCATTTTGAATGGGGTGGGTGGAGGCCAAACCCATTGTGGTTGAAGAGTTTTCTTTTTTGTAGTGCAGTAACAAAACAAATGAAGCTATTTCCTTTGTTGTGAGCGAAACTCATTTAGATAAAATGAATAACATTTTTTTTAAATAAATAAAAAGGCTTGTATTGCGAGAATTTCGTGCAAACAATTTGGTATAAACTAAGGCCGCCATTACAAAAGAAACGGCACACGCCTTCTCTTTCAGTGAAATAATTTGACTTCCAGCTCCTCCACCAAGGAGGAATCGCCGATCTGACGGTTTGATTTCTAGGAAACCAGAGCAAAGTGAGTGTTGCGAACTCTGTAAATGGTGTTTTTATGGTGATCTCGACGTGTTTCTTGCAAAACCTCATCCGTCAGGGTTCATCTTTAATGAGAAGCTTTAACGGTGTTGTGGATGAAAAGTGAACCAAAGCCATTAGAGAACGTATTGCAGTCTTGAAGTCCCATGATAACAGTCAGTCTACTTTGCAGCAAAATATGTTTGAAATCTGTCCGTCTTCGACGCAAGAGGAGGGAAATAGTTCATTCCTAAGCATTGCGTCATGAGAAACGAGTAGAAACTGAAAGACGGTGGATGGCTTTAGCAGCAGACATTTTACCGGGGAAAGATGGGAACGCTCTCCATGTCCTAGCTATTATATCATCGATAACACCGAGCTGAGTAATCATGCTTAGCTTAACAACAGACGCTTTACTGGGCAAGGATGGGACAGCTCTCAACCATAACGCTATAAACAGCATCGTGCTGCATAAATAAACCCAGGATGGCACTTTGCGGTGTAAACATTAGCAGGGAGGATTCCCCCCAATGCATGCGTCTCTTTCGCGCATGAAATAGCTTAAAATGTTAGGGGGGAAATGTTATGAGATGACGATACAGCAATGCAAAACAATGCCCGTAAGATTAATGGCAAAAGAAAAAGGGTACATTTTTGATGGGTCACCCCATACACTTGTATGAGACTGGGACGAGTTGACCATTGGGGCGAGTTGGTTTTCGGGCGAGTTGGTGTTGGGGCGAGTTGACCATTGGGTCGAGTTGGTCCACGGGACGAGTTGGAAATGGGGCGAGTTGACCGCTACGTGATTGATGGCTAAATAACATTATTTTAAGATCGGTCTCACCGTCTAAAGGGCCAGCCACACGTCCACTAAAATCGCACGACTGTACGATATGATTCGATCACGTGATCTCGATGCGCCAATCACATTTGTTCTTGGAGACCACGTGATCGAATCGTAATGTACAGTCGTGCGATTTTAGTGGACGTGTGGCTGGTCCTTCAGTCTTTGATGTAGTGTCTTTTGTTGTAGAAACACAAGCTTGTAAAGACTAAGGGCGGTTCACATTAGACGCGTAAGTTCCGTACGGAAACCCATAAGTAAGTAAAAAAAAGAAAGGTAATAATGTACGGATTTGGGGAAATACGGACACGTGCGCAAATCTTTTCCCTTCTTTCTTTTACTTATTTACGGATTGCGCACGGGTTTCCGCACATAATCTCCGCATGTATGTGTACGTACCCTTAGTGCGATTTTCACAGTTATATACAGGTCTTTGGGTATCTTTTCTTAAAATTGTATCCCCCGGTGCAACATGTCTTTATTTGTTTGACACGTTGTGTCTTTTCCTCCGTTCTTCGTTGCGCCCTATATTTCTACACTGGTATGGCTACTGAACAGCAATACTAACGGCAATGATTTAGTATCCCCTGAGGGGGAACGATTACAGTTTTCAACGGTATTTATTTCAGTCTTAACTCTTTTGTCAAAAATATTATATTTCTGTGATAACAGTAAAACAAATTCGAGTGCTAGATTTCGATAGCATGGAATGTGTTAACCGATACATTACATTTTTAGCTTTCCCATTTACTGTGGAATAATTGGGATCTGTAAACGCGTAGACGACTGGTCTATAGAGAGACCACATTAGTAATCAACTTTGATGGAGGGGAGTTAATTAGAAAAAGAGAGTAATTACCCTTTGTTCAATTTCCACATTAGCAATGGTAATAATTTGCTTTTAAGGCCTCATAATATGTTAAAATCAAATGTTGTTTGATCGATCCTTATAATATGTTAATCCAGTTTATGGGAAGTACTATAGTGCTAAGCATTGTTTCCGTCGTGAACCAGTCCATGAATTAATATCATGCTGTGACTGAGAATCCCAACGTACAGTTTTCGTCTTTCGTTTCGATTTTGTGCTAACTTTGCTTGCTACAAACACTCGTTCTTGTTCTTTCCCTAACAGCAATATTTAACTTCATCAGGATATGACCCGGAATCGATGACTGCATAATTCCACAGCCGTAAATGTCACCACTCCAGATCTGGGCCCCTCAAGCAGCCTGTGGCTAATGCTGCCAATAAGGACACTCTGGGGTCTGGCTGGAAATGGCGGGGAAAAGGAACGGGTGACAATAAAACACAGACCCCTGGAGCGTTGTAGTTTACTAGTCTTAACATCATTAAGAAAATAACGTCAGAAAACGCCGCAGGAAATGGCGCGGGGATGAATTATTTTATTCCCAGGGTAACAGTTTTCTTAACATTACACCATGGGTGTGTTTCGTTTCTTTTTTTTAAACCCATCCCGTGTCGTAATGGACAAGGATGGAATGTTTTCACATATACCTCATACACAACACCCTAATGCATAATTCCCGATGACATTTTATGGAGAGAACGTATAAGCCAACAGGTCTCCCGGAAGGCATATTCTTGGGTGGTTGTTTTTTTTTACACGCTTGAACAAAAAGCGGTTGTGCATTTGGCTGGAGGCATTAGCAAAATTAATGGCTTCACGACTTTGCGAGAAATGCGAATGTCAAACGTGTGCATACATTCTGTGACATAATAATCTGAATAAAAGAAAAATAAACGAAAACGGTTAATATTAGTCCAAACAATTTTTTTTTTAAATCACTGTACATAGTAGTATATAGTTTAGAGCTCTTCTTTTGCAGATGTTTCGTGTTGAAGCTAAGAGACAACATTAGTACGAAGTCTTTCTTCCTCAATCAAGTGGGACTCCCTTCTGCACGACGGTCTACAGACTTATTTTTAAAAAACGATTCGAGGTTGCACTTAACCTTACCCAGTACAGAAAGGCTTAAGAGGTAAATTGAAATAAAAATCCGATTGCTCTGCCTCAGACGATTGCTCTGCCTCAGACTATTGCTCTGCCTCAGACTATTGCTCTGCCTCAGACGATTGCTCTGCCTCAGACGATTGCTCTGCCTCAGACGATTGCTCTGCCTCAGACTATTGCTCTGCCTCAGACTATTGCTCTGCCTCAGACTATTGCTCTGCCTCAGACGATTGCTCTGCCTCAGACTATTGCTCTGCCTCAGACGATTGCTCTGCCTCAGACGATTGCTCTGCCTCACACGATTGCTCTGCCTCAGACTATTGCTCTGCCTCAGACGATTGCTCTGCCTCAGACGATTGCTCTGCCTCAGACGATTGCTCTGCCTCAGACGATTGCTCTGCCTCAGACGATTGCTCTGCCTCAGACTATTGCTCTGCCTCAGACTATTGCTCTGCCTCAGACTATTGCTCTGCCTCAGACTATTGCTCTGCCTCAGACGATTGCTCTGCCTCAGACTATTGCTCTGCCTCAGACTATTGCTCTGCCTCAGACTATTGCTCTGCCTCAGACGATTGCTCTGCCTCAGACTATTGCTCTGCCTCAGACTATTGCTCTGCCTCAGACGATTGCTCTGCCTCAGAATATTGCTCTGCCTCAGACTATTGCTCTGCCTCAGACTATTGCTCTGCCTCAGACTATTGCTCTGCCTCAGACTATTGCTCTGCCTCAGACTATTTCTCTGCCTCAGACTATTCAACCCAGCCGAATGAACCTGGTTGTTCCATAGTTTTCCCTTTCTTTTAACCCTTTCGCCGCCAGCCATATTTCAGCCAAAATATACCATTAATCTTAACTGGGTAGAGAACAAAAATGTATTTGATGAGTGAAAATGGGCTACTTTATTTAAAAGTGCCAATATCCTATTACCAAACCTAAGTAGCAATATTACCTTGCATAAAACTAGTTAAGCAATATTAACGATAAAATGCAGCTCCACTTACATCACATTTGCAAACATTTTCATGTACCAATTATTTGCATACAACAATAACAAACATGTTTCCCTAACAGTACTTTATACAAAGTACATACAAACTCAACAATGATATGAACCATTTCTGAAGTCAATATCAAACCACTTTACAGAGCAACAGAATATAAAAACTTCTTAACATACACTGTAAAACACACTTTTAGGGAATACAGTTCTCATTGAAATGA
>CM065683.1:39594351-39596851 GCA_017654935.2 Phymorhynchus buccinoides | reverse complement strand
ATTATTCATAAATTATTATAATAATGTTTTTTTTACGCATTATTATGGTTATATTCTCTCTCTCTCTCTCTCTCTCTCTCTCTCTCTCTCTCTCTCTCTCTCTCTCTCTCTCTCTCTCTCTCTCTCTCTCTCTCTCTCTCTCTCTCTCCCTCTCTCTCTCTCTCTCTCTCTCTCTCGTTTTTGATGCAAATGTTAGGTGTCATTATAACCCCCTCCTCCAGTCTCCCTATGATACGGGCATAAGGCCTATTCATTAAAATTGTTTGAATTGAATTGAATTGAATTGAATTGACAAAATCTCTCTCACTATCTCTCTCTCTCTCTCTCTCTCTCTCTCTCTCTCTCTCTCTCTCTCTCTCTCTCTCTCTCTCTCTCTCTCTCTCTCTCTCTCTCTCTCTCTCTCTCTCTCTCTCTCTCTCTCTTCTCTTCTTCCCTCTCTCTCTCTCTCTCTCACTCTCTCTCTCTCTCTCTCTCTCTCTCTCTCTCTCTCTCTCTCTCTCTCTCTCTCTCTCTCTCTCTCTCTCTCTCTCTCTCTCTCTCTCTCTGTCTCGATTGACTTTAGGATAGGGTTTTTTCTCTTGATTTATTTCTACTCATCATTTTTCATTTAATTGGCTCCTTTGCGTCAGTTAACCGTGTTTGACTAGTGTTGGACGATGGCTTCCAAGTGACTGATAAGGAAGGCAATAGCTTTTAACCCTTTCACAGCCAATGTCACATTTTTGCACCACAATAGGCCTAATGTTATAAATGTTACAGAGGAATTTGCAATATTGCAGATTTTATTTTCTCTCTATCTAAGTTTAATGGTATTTTTTGGATTAAAATAAATGGCTGGTGGTGAAACGGTTAATAGACTACGTCATACGACAAAATTGGTCCAATAGACTTTCAAACCATTTTCAATGACATTTTAGTGAATGCTGGCGTGTTCTACATAATTATGCATTAACAACATACACACACAGATACACACATACACATACACGAACACACACACACACGCGCGCGCGCGCGCGAAAAAGAGAGAGAGAGAGAGAGAGAGAGAGAGAGAGAGAGAGAGAGAGAGAGAGAGAGAGAGAGAGAGAGAGAGAGAGAGCGAGAGAGAGCGAGAGCGCACACACACGCCTACGCACACACGCGCGCACGCACACACACGCACATATTGCTATGCATGCAAGGTGTGTGTGTGTGTGTGCGTGTGCGTGTGCGTGCGCGCGTGTGTGTGCGTGCGTGCCTGTTCTGTCTGCCTGGTGAAACATATTTAGAGATGGGGGGAGGGGTGGGTGGGCTGAGGGGTGTACGTACATGTAGTTAAAAAGTATGGTTAGGCGGGTGTGTGGGCCGTAAGGTGGTTGGATATGTGTAAGTGTGGTCGGTTGGATTAGTGAGGGTATCACTTGGTGTCAGACACAAAATAGCTTTCTCCACGACTAAGCGAATTCGCATTAGTTCTGTCAAATTGGAAATACCCAAGACTGATAGATACAGACGTTGTGGCTAGCTTGCACTTTACTCTCTCTCTCTCTCTCTCTCTCTCTCTCTCTCTCTCTCTCTCTCTCTCTCTCTCTCTCTCTCTCTCTCTCTCTCTCTCTCTCTCTCTCTCTCTCTCTCTCTCTCTCTCTCTCTCTCTCTCTCTCTCTTTTAGCGCTTTTAACAAGATCACGTTTAGAATCTTACCTTGTTTCTTCCTTACAAAACGTGTCATATGCAAACAATTTTAATACAAGTGCAACTGCGAGCGGCTGCAAAGTCCCCTCGCAGCATCGCCGAGCTACTCCGAAATCGGAATGTGTTGGCTGTACACACAGCGGGGAGACCATTGAGAACTGAAAACAGGACGCACGCACGGACGGATGGACGGCCGGAAAGAAGTGGGACATATTGGGCCTGTGACACAAAGGGCCTAGGGCACAGCGGGCTTATCCACAGAAAAATTCATGACAACTGTGTTATAGACCATTCATCAAGAAATGTGAAAAAAACTGCATTGAAATACATGCAAACTTCGCGAGATATTAGCGATGATGTGTTTTGGGGTTTGAGCCGCGTAACTGGCGCGACCTTGACCTTAATGTAAAATTAAATACATCAGTGGATAGCTTGCATCTTGGCAAACTAGTATACCAAATTTGATTATGATAAACTGAATAGTTGGGAATAAACGGACGAATAGCCGGACGGACGGACGGACGGACGGAGGCACGCCGGAGGCACGCCGGACGGATCAGACGGAAACAATAGTTCCCGAACCTTCGGCTCGGGGACTAACAAATTTAGCAGAAGAAGATTTCCTGTGTTCATCGAGAGGAAGAACACCTACTTCTTTATATGACCCTAGACTGGAAGCATGAGTTGGCACCCCAAGCGCCAGTTTAAAGGCTTTACAGTCTATACTGTGTCTTTTGCTAAAAGATACAGAGACGCGCCACGATTAAGTCCCTTGGTTTTTTTCTGGGTAGCTGTGACCCATATAGAACTGCCCCCATGTTCAAATTGA
>CM065683.1:39564351-39574351 GCA_017654935.2 Phymorhynchus buccinoides | reverse complement strand
GCACGTAGCTGAATAGTTTTTTTATATGTAGCCTTGGGGTTCGGACCCGTGATTTGAGCGCGCGCGATCATGCGCACACGCGCGCACAGAAAAATTCATGACAACTGTGTTATAGACCATTCATCAAGAAATGTTGTGAAAAAGACTGCATTAAAATACATGCAAAACTTCGCGAGATATTAGCGATTATGTGTTTCGGGGTTTGAACCCCGTAACTGGCGCGACCTCGACCTTAATGTAAAACTAAATACATCGGTGGATAGCTTGCATCTTGGCAAACTAGTATACCAAATTTGATGATGATAGACTGAATAGTTTTGGAGAAAAACGGACGAATAGCCGGACGGACGGAAGCACGCCGGACGGACGCCGGACGGACGGACGAACGGACCAGACAAAAACAATAGCTCCCCGAACCTTCGGCTCGGGGACTAAAAAGTGTATCATAGGGGAAGTGCAAACATTGAACAGAAAGGTTTATATGAATTATAGACAGAGACAAACATCAGCACAGAGAATACGAATACGAATACGAATACGAATGTTTTATTGAAGGTAAAAAGGATAAGCTACAATAGGTTCTT
This sequence comes from Phymorhynchus buccinoides, assembly GCA_017654935.2. Taxonomy (NCBI): domain Eukaryota; kingdom Metazoa; phylum Mollusca; class Gastropoda; order Neogastropoda; family Raphitomidae; genus Phymorhynchus; species Phymorhynchus buccinoides. Next base: position 39,573,767 of record CM065683.1, on the reverse strand, counting down.
TGCACCTTGCCCTCTCACTCACACACTCACACCATGCATAGCAAAGACAAATTGACATAAAAACAATCAAGTCAAGAAAATGAAACAAAATTGACAAAACTTAGCATATGAAATGGTTGAAAAAGAATCAATATGGGAAATAAGTCAAACATGGATAATAATGAGTAATGGTGAACTCGAATTGGTGGTGTGAATTAATTACGAAAAAAAGGAAAACAATTATGAGGCAAATGATATTTTGTTCAGAATAATAGCACTTTTAAAGAAAAACAATATTATAAGATAAGATGGGAATATGAGACGAAAGAGAGAGAGAGAGAGAGAGAGAGAGAGAGAGAGAGAGAGAGAGAGAGAGAGAGAGAGAGAGAGAGACAGACAGACAGACAGACAGACAGAGTGAGGACAGAGAGAGAGAGAGAGAGAGAGAGACAGAGAGAGAGAGAGAGAGAGAGAGAGAGAGAGAGAGAGAGAGAGAGAGAGAGAGAGAGAGAGAGAGAGAGAGAGAGAGAGAGTGGACACTGGACACTGGACACTGGAAAACTTTATTTGACAAGGATAAAGATTTTAGACGATGCCTATTCTTACAATCTGTCCTTGGACAAAAGAAAACAAATTTAATAACAAAAACAATTACAATTGACTAGTAACATGAAACGCATTTGAAAACACGAACGTCTATATCTGCTCTCTCTCTCTCTCTCTCTCTCTCTCTCTCTCTCTCTCTCTCTCTCTCTCTCTCTCTCTCTCTCTCTCTCTCTCTCTCTCTCTCTCTCTCTCTCTCTCTCTCTCTCTCTCTCTCTCTCTCTCTCTCTCTCTCTCTCTCTCTCTCTCTCTCTCTCTCTCTCTCTCTCTCTCTCTCTCTCTCTCTCTCTCTCTCTCTCTCTCTCTCTCTCTCTCTCTCTCTCTCTCTCTCTCTCTCTCTCTCTCTCTCTCTCTCTCTCTCTCTCTCTCTCTCTCTCTCTCTCTCTCTCTCTCTCTTTTTAGTTGGAGTTTTGAGAATGGACTATGATGATGAATCTATAAAATCCCTAGCTAAATATATTGCAGAAGCTCTGAATATCAGAACTAAGGAAAAGCAAATACAAGAAGAACGTAGACAGAACATTACTTCTTAATGGAATGTCTGGAATATTGTATTAGGATATAAGTGTAGGGATCTGATATACTTAATTTGAATATGATTGGATGGTCGAGACAGACATTTGTTTTTTATTTCATTTTATTTGTATTGCATTGATTGATTTTATTTCATTTTCCATTATTTTGTTCTATTCGTACCCCCATGTCGTCTACGCTATGTAAGCCAATGACATTAAAACAGTTCAGTGTTCAGTGTTCTCTCTCTCTCTCTCTCTCTCTCTCTCTCTCTCTCTCTCTCTCTCTCACACACACACACACACACACACACACACACACACACACACACACACACACACACACACACACACACACACAGAGACAGAGAGAGAGAGAGAGAGAGAGAGAGAGAGAGAGAGAGAGAGAGAGAGAGAGAGAGAGAGAGAGAGAGAGAGAGAGAGAGAGAGAGAGAGAGAGATGGGGGGGAGAAAGAAACATACACACAGACAGACAGAGGGGAGAGAGAGAGAGAGAGAGAGAGAGAGAGAGAGAGAGAGAGAGAGAGAGAGAGAGAGAGAGAGAGAGAGAGAGAGAGAGAGAGAGACCCAGAGAGACAGACAGACCGACAGACAGACAGACAGACAGAACAACAAGCAGAGAAGGAGACAGGGGAAACGAGCGTGTGTTTTTATGAGTGAAAACGTGGCATAAAAACAAGTCGATTTTCCCATGTGACTCTGACAAAAGAAAATGTTGATGCATGTGTAAAAGCATCATAGCTAAACATTATACATGCATGAAGGGATCATGCAAAATAAGGACAAATAATGTAAATCAACAGTGGAAGAAGAGCAAGAAGACAAACAAGGCCACACACAAACAGGGGAAGACGGGGTAAAAAGCGCATGGGCGGGTAAGAAGCCCACCCCAATTATCTCATGAAATAAAGAAAATTTCAGTCAAATTTGCCCATGAGACGAATGCTAGACATTAACGTTCGTCTCATGGGCAAAATGAGACTAAAATTTACTTCATTTCATGAGATAATTGGGGTGGGCTTCTTACCCGCCCAAGCGCTTTTTACCCCGTCTTCCCCTACGAAACACAAGAGAAAAACAGTGTGTGAGAGAAAGACACCGAGAAAGAGAAGTCAAATACACACAGTGATGCAGCACGACACAGAGAAAAACAGTGTGTGAGAGAAAGAGAAGACAAATACACACAGTGATGCAGCACGACACAGAGAAAACCAGTGAGAGAAAGACACAGAGAAGGAGAAGACAAATACACACAGTGATGCAGCACGACACAGAGAAAACCAGTGAGAGAAAGAGAAGACAAATACACACAGTGATGCAGCACGACACAGAGAAAAACACCAGTGAGAGAAAGACAAGACAAATAGACAAGAGAAGCAGCAAATACACACAGTGATGCAGCACGACACAGAGAAAACCAGTGAGAGAAAGAGAAGACAAATACACACAGTGATGCAGCACGACACAGAGAAAAACAGTGAGAGAAAGACACAGAGAAAGAGAAGACAAATACACACAGTGATGCAGCACGACACAGAGAAAACCAGTGTGTGAGAGAAAGACACAGTGAGAAAGAGACGACAAGAGAAAAACAGTGAGAGAAAGACACGACAAAGAGAAGAAACACACAGTGTGTGAGAGAAAGACACAGAGAAAGAGAAGGCAAATACACACAGTGATGCAGCACGACACAGAGAAAAACAGTGTGTGAGAGAAAGACACAGAGAAAGAGAAGACAAATACACACAGTGATGCAGCACGACACAGAGAAAAACAGTGTGTGAGAGAAAGACACAGAGAAAGAGAAGACAAATACACACAGTGATGCAGCACGACACAGAGAAAACCAGTGAGAGAAAGACACAGAGAAAGAGAAGACAAATACACACAGTGATGCAGCACGACACAGAGAAAACCAGTGAGAGAAAGACACAGAGAAAGAGAAGACAAATACACACAGTGATGCAGCACGACACAGAGAAAACCAGTGTGTGAGAGAAAGACACAGAGAAAGAGAAGACAAATACACACAGTGATGCAGCACGACACAGAGAAAAACAGTGAGAGAAAGACACAGAGAAAGAGAAGACAAATACACACAGTGATGCAGCACGACACAGAGAAAAACAGTGTGTGAGAGAAAGACACAGAGAAAGAGAAGACAAATACACACAGTGATGCAGCACGACACAGAGAAAAACAGTGAGAGAAAGACACAGAGAAAGAGAAGACAAATACACACAATGATGCAGCACGACACAGAGAAAAACAGTGAGAGAAAGACACAGAGAAAGAGAAGACAAATACACACAGTGATGCAGCACGACACAGAGAAAAACAGTGTGTGAGAGAAAGACACAGAGAAAGAGAAGACAAATACACACAGTGATGCAGCACGACACAGAGAAAAACAGTGAGAGAAAGACACAGAGAAAGAGAAGACAAATACACACAGTGATGCAGCACGACACAGAGAAAAACAGTGTGTGAGAGAAAGACACAGAGAAAGAGAAGACAAATACACACAGTGATGCAGCACGACACAGAGAAAAACAGTGAGAGAAAGACACAGAGAAAGAGAAGACAAATACACACAGTGATGCAGCACGACACAGAGAAAACCAGTGAGAGAAAGACACAGAGAAAGAGAAGACAAATACACACAGTGATGCAGCACGACACAGAGAAAACCAGTGTGTGAGAGAAAGACACAGAGAAAGAGAAGACAAATACACACAGTGATGCAGCACGACACAGAGAAAAACAGTGTGTGAGAGAAAGACACAGAGAAAGAGAAGACAAATACACACAGTGATGCAGCACGACACAGAGAAAAACAGTGAGAGAAAGACACAGAGAAAGAGAAGACAAATACACACAGTGATGCAGCACGACACAGAGAAAAACAGTGAGAGAAAGACACAGAGAAAGAGAAGACAAATACACACAGTGATGCAGCACGACACAGAGAAAACCAGTGTGTGAGAGAAAGACACAGAGAAAGAGAAGACAAATACACACAGTGATGCAGCACGACACAGAGAAAAACAGTGAGAGAAAGACACAGAGAAAGAGAAGACAAATACACACAGTGATGCAGCACGACACAGAGAAAAACAGTGAGAGAAAGACACAGAGAAAGAGAAGACAAATACACACAGTGATGCAGCACGACACAGAGAAAAACAGTGAGAGAAAGACACAGAGAAAGAGAAGACAAATACACACAGTGATGCAGCACGACACAGAGAAAAACAGTGAGAGAAAGACACAGAGAAAGAGAAGACAAATACACACAGTGATGCTGCACGACACAGAGACAAACAGTGAGAGAAAGACACAGAGAAAGAGAAGACAAATACACACAATGATGCAGCACGACACAGAGAAAAACAGTGTGTGAGAGAAAGACACAGAGAAAGAGAAGACAAATACACACAGTGATGCAGCACGACACAGAGAAAACCAGTGTGTGAGAGAAAGACACAGAGAAAGAGAAGACAAATACACACAATGATGCAGCACGACACAGAGAAAAACAGTGAGAGAAAGACACAGAGAAAGAGAAGACAAATACACACAGTGATGCTGCACGACACAGAGACAAACAGTGAGAGAAAGACACAGAGAAAGAGAAGACAAATACACACAGTGATGCAGCACGACACAGAGAAAAACAGTGAGAGAAAGACACAGAGAAAGAGAAGACAAATACACACAGTGATGCAGCACGACACAGAGAAAAACAGTGAGAGAAAGACACAGAGAAAGAGAAGACAAATACACACAGTGATGCAGCACGACACAGAGAAAAACAGTGAGAGAAAGACACAGAGAAAGAGAAGACAAATACACACAGTGATGCTGCACGACACAGAGACAAACAGTGAGAGAAAGACACAGAGAAAGAGAAGACAAATACACACAGTGATGCAGCACGACACAGAGAAAAACAGTGTGTGAGAGAAAGACACAGAGAAAGAGAAGACAAATACACACAGTGATGCAGCACGACACAGAGAAAACCAGTGAGAGAAAGACACAGAGAAAGAGAAGACAAATACACACAGTGATGCAGCACGACACAGAGAAAAACAGTGTGTGAGAGAAAGACACAGAGAAAGAGAAGACAAATACACACAGTGATGCAGCACGACACAGAGAAAAACAGTGTGTGAGAGAAAGACACAGAGAAAGAGAAGACAAATACACACAGTGATGCAGCACGACACAGAGAAAACCAGTGTGTGAGAGAAAGACACAGAGAAAGAGAAGACAAATACACACAGTGATGCAGCACGACACAGAGAAAAACAGTGTGTGAGAGAAAGACACAGAGAAAGAGAAGACAAATACACACAGTGATGCAGCACGACACAGAGAAAAACAGTGTGTGAGAAAGACACAGAGAAAGAGAAGACAAATACACACAGTGATGCAGCACGACACAGAGAAAGACAGTGTGAGAGAGAAAGACACAGAGAAAGAGAAGACAAAGACACAGAGTGATGCAGCAGACACAGAGAAAGACAGTGAGTGAGAGAAAGACAGAGAGAAAGAGAGAGACAAAGAGACACACAGTGATGCAGCACGAGAGAAAAAGAGTGAGAGAGAGAGAAAGAGAAGACAAATACACACAGTGATGAGCAGACACAGAGAAAAACAGTGATTGAGAGCTAGACTATTAATTCCGGACAGTGATGTCCGGAACGACACAGAGATTAACGTGAGAGAAAGTCACAGCTGAAAGAGGCATACAGCCTGACAGTATGGTGTAGATTTACAACCAACTGCTAGTGGCAAAATAAAAATAAAACTTCTTTATAGCGTACATTATGACCCAGCCTTTTCTTTTCTTTTCTATAAGTACATGTCAAAGCTTATCTTTCTTCTTACATATTTACATTTTGGCCTATTTGTTTTTCTGTAAAATCCGTCTCCCTTTGACTAATGTTAGGGGAAGACGGGGTAAAGAAGCGCATGGGCGGGTAAGAAGCCCACCCCAATTATCTCATGAAATAAAGAAAATTTCAGTCAAATTTTGCCCATGAGACGAATGCTAGACATTAACGCTCGTCTCATGGGCAAAATGAGACTGAAATTTGAGAGAGAGAATACACATTTGAAGAGATAATTGGGGTGGGCTTCTTACCCGCCCATGCGCTTTTTACCCCGTCTTCCCCTACTTACGTTTGAATGGCAGACAAACGTGGAAAGCGTCACCTAGTTTGACTAAAAATGCATTACAGACAGGTGCTGCTGCTGTTGTTGTTGTTGTTGCTGCTGATGATGATGATGATTAGTATTACTGTTTGAGAGTAGGGGAAGACGGGGTAAAAAGCGCATGGGCGGGTAAGAAGCCCACCCCAATTATCTCATGAAATGAAGCAAATTTCAGTCTCATTTTGCCCATGAGACGAGCGTTAATGTCTAGCATTCGTCTCATGGGCAAATTTGACTGAAATTTTCTTTATTTCATGAGATAATTGGGGTGGGCGTCTTACCCGCCCATGCGCTTTTTACCCCGTCTTCCCCTATATACTTTCCGACTCTTGTATGTTCATACCTTTGTGTGGTTCTTATTCAGAGTCGATTCAAAACGAAACTAAAAAAGAAAGAGATAGACAAAATAACAGCAATAAAAAGAAAAGGTTTTCTTAGTTGGTGTGTTTTGTTTGCTTTTTAGTTTTATAGATTCTGAGTAAGAACAACGCAAACGCTTATGTTTGATTCATTAATTCACTAAAAAGGTTTGAAACATATATCATTGTTGTTGGTGATAATGATTATAAGCATAAGATATCATTGTTGTTGTTGTCCTTTGCCGATCCAGGATCGCAAAGGACTCACAGTTTGTCTCGTTGTTATTGCATTTGTTTGCTGGATAAATATTGACATTTTAGATCAGGCAAAAACATCATTTCATTTCCAAAGTTTATAAAAGAGGCAGCATCCATTAGTCAATGTAAAAACATAAAACATGTAGCAGTATTTTTTTTAAATAAACAAGCACACGTTTGTTGTGTTTCATACAACTGGAATGCTCTGTAGTTTTACCATTTGACCTTTTTTCCGAATATTTCAAATAGTTATGACTTCAGGGCATACTGATTCGTTTTAATAACAATATGATATGAAAACGGTTTGCTCAAATGCTCAACAAAGGTAATCTTAATGTCATATTAGAATAAAGCGTTTGCATCATTTGATCAATCGGATGCTTAAAGGTGGACTCTGACGGATGCGTTTTTGCAAGAAACACATCGAGATCACAAGATCAAGGATCTGAAAACTCACTTTGCTCTGGTTTCCTATAAACCAAACCGCCAAAACGGCTATTCCTCCTTGGCGGAGATGCCGGAGAGAGTAGCCATTTTGGATGGGGTGGGTGGAGGCCAATCTCATTGTGGTTGAAGCTTTTTTCTTTTTTTTGTAGTGCAGTTTAAAAAAATTGAGCTATTTCCTTTGTTGTGAGCGAAACTCCTTTAGATAAACTGCATAATATTAAAATAATAAAAAATAAAAAGGCTTGTATTGCGAAGATTTCGTGCAAACGATTTGGTCTAAACTCAGGCGATCATTAGAAAAGAGACAGCACACGCCTTCTCTTTCACTGAACTGGTGACACCAGATTCTTCTAGCACAATCCGCCAAGGAAGAATCGCCGATTTGACGGTTTGATTTCTACGAAACCAGAAGCAAAGTGAGTGTTTACGATCATTATGTAAAGGGTGTTTTGATGGTGAGTCACGTGTTTCTAACATAAAACTCATCCGTCATTATGCCCCTTTAAGAAGGACCTCAGTAAACTTTGTCTTTGGGCTCTGAACAAGGGCCGGATTATCATCGCTGTCATAACTTGATGGTTGCAAACTGGTGACACCAGATTCAATGTATCTGTTTGTCCATGCCTTTTTTTTATTGTTATATTTTTTAGCCTTTTATTTAATTATTTATCCCCTTCTTTTGAAATTGTGTCAATAATGTGTATGTGAAATACTACATCCGTGGGATGAACGGCGTGTCTCAATGTCATTGTTGTTGTTTTGTTATTTTTTTTCCCCCCCTCTCGTAATATTGTAAAGCGCTCTGAGGATGATTTTTTATCATCGAAGAGCGCTATAGAAGCTTTATTTTTTTTATTATTATTATTATCTTCAATGTCGTGTATTTGGCGGTTCTAGGCAAACGAAAGCTGTTCTTACCCCTTCCTGGATGCACAGTCATAGTCTCATCTTTGAAGAATGATAAGTCTTGTCCAAATAGTACTTCTTGTCAACAATATAGTTAATAAATTTAACACATATATAGGCTTGCTGCCCACCGCATTGCTGTATTGCTGCATTGCTGTATTGCTGTCCAATTGCACCCTACTCATGTCACCCCTTTTGTTCGAAGTGTTGTCGGTTTTGTTTTCTTTTAAAACACTGTCAATTTAATGTCAATCAAATTCCACTTTTGTCGAGATGCGCAAGAGAATGCTCGAACACACACACACACACACAACGCACACGAGCACAATGCACAATACACACACACACACACACATATATATGTATATATATATACACACACACACACACACACACACACACACACACACACACACACACACACACACACACACACACAGAAGCAAGCGCGCGTACACACACAAGCGCGCAACGACAACTTATCTACACAGTCCAGAGCACGAAAGAAAAAGATCACGAGAACAAGTGGAAAATCGCATTGAAATAACACATTGACCAAAACTTTTAGTGAAAGAGGAGAGAAGAAAAGCCAAGAGAGAAGAAAGCGACAGAAGATGAGTGAAGTAGAAAATAGGAGGAACGCGTTGTTAAAAGTATTACGATGACATTATTTTCAATGACATTATGATGACATTAGTCACAGAAATAAAATAAAACTTCTTAATTTAATTATTTCTGGGACAAACAAAAAAATAACATCACCGTGATTACTCAAAATGACTTCTGGGAATCAATCCGCAGACCAACAAAAATACGGAACATATACAAAGAAAGAAATATTCAAACTTACCTGACTGAAGAATAAAACCGCCTTCAGATTTTATATTTTTGTAGCCTTTCCAGAAACGCACAATTTGTAAGCAATAATGTCTTTTGATGGTATGCACTTATTATTAGCATTTTTATTTATTTAATTAAATTGCCCTCTTTTTTACAGCGTGTCTCAATGTCATTGCAGTTGCTGTGTTATCACATATATCACATAACAATTATTACCAAAGACCCACGACAGCCAACCCAAACTGGAGACAATCAAGTCCCTTGCTAT